>JAUDJH010000012.1:7500000-8750000 GCA_036320925.1 Automeris io | reverse complement strand
TTTACAAAATATAATAAGCGTTTTTTAGAACGGACAATACTTGTTCATTTTGCAGGATCAATTAACTTAAATATTTTTTATTGTAGTCGGCTAGTGTTACGCTCATTGTTAATATGGCAACACTAATCGTTATCTTGACGTCAAAGCGAAGTATTAATATGGCCACACTATTTTTTTGCCTTTATATAGAGCTTCTGCAAGGTTGAACAGTCTGTGCTAGCTGAGCACCTTCTGTGCTCGCCCCCTAAGCCCGGTTGAACTGTAAATGCCTTTCCCAGCACCCAAAAGTTAGTCAGCTTAAAAAAAAAAAATTGAACAGCGAGTCATCTGCCAGCTCCCATACGAGAAACAAGTGAAAAGAGATTATGAAAGTGAGCCAACTAAAAGTGGAATTGATCATCAGTATTCATTTTAATATATTTCGGAGCAAGTTTTCCACTAGATTATATCAATTTAACATTACATTTATGACGTATCCGATATTCACTTATTAACTTCCCAGTAAGTATTTCATTATTCTATAAGTTCATACCGAAAAGCGCTAACTTTATATGTTCCACCTCATGCTTCTCCACATTTTGATCAACACGTTGACTCTAGGAATTAATACCCTCCACTTCCATCAGTTGATAACGTTCCAGTAATTACAGAAACAGTCGAAATTCATTCAGAAAGCAATCCTTCTTTTGCTACTGTAGCGAAAACTTCCACACCAAATAAAAGTAATAATAAAAGCGGGATATCAAAGAATTTGAAGAATTTTAGAAGTCGAGTATCAGCTGAGTACCTTCATTGGACAGAAAAGTATAGTAATGGTAGGCAAACTAATAGAACCATAGATTCTGAATCAAAAAAGAAAGAGAAATCAATTTTCAAGAGTTGCTGGCAAGACTGAAGGAGATATTGTTCTTACAAGAAATAAGTGTGCAAATGAAAGTAGGTAGAATGATAAAATGTTGTGTAGAATGGTTGATCTTACTTTTTGTTGATAATATTGCAGACTGGCCTATTTTAAAATTTATCTTAGATTATTTCAATGGCTAACAACAAAAAAATTGTTAAACTTAATATCATTCTGTGGAACGCTCGTAGTATTGTACCTAAACTAATAGAGTTAGAATCATTTTTATTGCAAGAAAAAATACACATTGCTGCCATAAGTGAAACTTGGTTGAACTCTGAATATAATATGAGAATTAATGGATATAATATTTATCGAAAAGACAGAAATTACTCTTACGGCGGAGTCGCTTTATTAACTCACAAGTCAATAAAAGCACATATACAAAACATACCGTGTAATCAGTACATAGAGCTCGTTGGCATAAAGGTATATAATTGCGACAAAATAGAGAATATACTTTCAGTGTATTGCCCTCCAAATATACATACAACGCAGTCAGACTGGGAGAATCTATTTGCATTAATGGATAATAAAACATTGATACTAGGCGATTTCAACAGCCACCATAATACCTGGTCGTCAAAAACAAATCAAAGAGGAGTCCAAATATTTGATTACCATCAGGTATGGTGCTGTCACTGTCACGATTCAGAATAAAAATATTAGATAAATTATATTCCAAGATTTGTTTAACGGAAGATTTACAGAAAAATTACGACATATTTATTGACTACATTAATATCGCAGCAGAAATTTACATACCGGTAAAAACATCTTGCCATGACCCCGAAAGTAAATTCTCCCCAAAATATTACTGGTCTCCACATCTTTCAAAAGTAGTGGCGGAGCGTCGTATGGCTCTCTCAAAATTTAGGCGTAACCCCATTCCAGTTAATTACGATATATTACAAGACAAAATTCGGGCGGCACAAAAGTTGATTCGTAAGGCGAAATGTGAAAGTTGGCAGAAATTCTGTTCTTCTATAGATAAGTCTTGTTCCCTTTCTCAAATGTGGAATAAAATGAAATGGATAAAAGGTTACAAAGCACCAAGACCTCAAGTTAATCCAGATATGGCTAGAAATTTACTCCATAGTTTAACACTAGATTATGTTTTGCCAGGTGAGCCACAGTTTGAATCTCGTAATCCTCAATTAGAAATAGCAATTACTTTACACGAACTTCAAAACTGCATACGGCACAAAGATACATCTACAGGACAGGATAACATCTCATATTCAATGATTAAACATTTACCATGCAATGGCAAGTTGTTACTATGGATTTATAATCAGATACTGTAAACTAGTGTGGTACCAAAACAATGGCGCGATATAACTATTGTACCTATCCTAAAAATTGGACGCGACTCGAATACTGTTTCAGCTTTAAGACCAATTTCTATATTGTCCTGCGTGTGCAAAATTTTTCATGCCATTCTAGTAAATAGGCTAGAATGGTTCATAGAAAAGAATGACGTCCTATCATATAAAGTAACGGGTTTCCGAAAAGGTAGATCTACTATGGATAATCTAGCCAGTCTTGTTACTAGGATCCAAATCGGATTCTCTGAGAGACTATCTACCATAGGTTGCTTTTTAGACATCGATAATGCATACAATAACGTTGATCTCAGTAGCTTATTACGTATTATGGACAAACTGAAGATAGGTGAAAAAACCTGCAAATATTTATGGAATTTTCTCAAACAACGTAACTTAAAAATATCATTAGTTAATTCATACATTTGTAGAAGTACTGACCGTGGTCTCGCGCAAGGAGATCCATTATCCCCTTTGCTATTTAATATCGCTACAGTACATATTTGTAATTCAATTAATGACATATTTATATCACAATACGCCGATGATTATGTCTTGTATACTTCAGGTATAGATTTATTAAAAGTGACACAGGATTACAATCAGCCTTAAATATTTTTTCTAAATTACTATCGAATATTGGGTTAACAATATCACCATCAAAGAGTAAAGTATGTATTTTTAAAAGAAGTTTCACTAGAGAAACTGTGAGTCTAAAAATTAATAACATACCATTGGATGTAGTTGAAAATATAAAATATTTAGGATTATGGTTGGATCGGTCGTTAAGATGGTCTAAACATATCAATCAGCTGGTGGAAACAACTTCTAAATTTATGAATGTATTAAAGGTGTTATCTGGGCCCGGGTGGGGCATGCATCCGACTCATTTAAGACAACTTTATCTAGCTATTATTCGTAGTCGAATAGATTATGCCTGTATTCTCTACGCAAACAGTTGCCAAACTCATTTAAGTAAACTAACAAAGGTCCAAAATCAATGTATGCGAGTTATTGGTGGATTTGTAAGGAGCACACCGATACATGTGATGGAGTCGGAATTACATATAGAACCTTTCCATGTACGTCGATACTACCTTGCAGGCAAATACATATTTAAAGCAAGATCATCTAAAAATAATGATATAATTAAGCTATTGGAGAAGTTATGTTTATTGTGTCAAAAGGTTTATTGGAGACGCAAAAATAAACCACTTTTAACTTTATTATATGATTTTGTTAGATCAGTACCGGTACAATGTAGTCATAGTTTAGGTATGTTTTCTTTAAACACTTGGGTCAGCAATGTGGATTTAATTAATACTGTAAGAATAGATATAAAATCGATTACTAAAGCTAAGAATAGTTATAATAGTGCTATTTTGAATAATTTATGTAACGAAACCTTGTCCCATAGTTATTGTGAGTATTATAAAATTTACACAGACGCTTCGAAAGATAAGGAGTATGTTGGAATAGCTTGGTTTGACCCGCAATCAAACTGTTATGCTAAGTTTAAGATTGACACTAATATTTCGATTATGTACGCAGAACTTAGAGCAATCGCGGAAGCCCTATCATACGTAGACTCTTTAAGAGAGGGTAACTTTGCTATTCTAACGGTCTCAAGGAGCGCATTACAGCACTTGTCTCGTTGTACCTGCAATTGTCGAGGCTCAGCGATGGCTTATAGTGTGTTGCGGTTACTACAAATACTTAAAAATTGTAATAAAAATGTAATTCTACAGTGGGTGCCTCCTCATATAGTTTTAGAAGGAAACGAAAAGGCGGATCGTTTAGCGAAAGATGCTATCTCTATGGGCATACCGATGGACTGTATACCTCACTATACCGATCTTCTCTATCTCATAAGAAGGAAATGTCGGGCAATGTGGACAGAGTATTTCGATGAAAGATCGGTTAGTCGAGGTATATGGTACAAAATAATACAGCCGACGCTATTAAGATTCGCCTGGTTTGATAAAACTGATCTGGGCCGAGATGAGTTGGTTATTGCATTTAGGCTTCGTTCCGGACATATTCCACTAAACAACTTTGCTTTTCTAATGAAACGCGTTTCTTCCCCAAGGTGTGATGTGTGCCAGGTAATAGAGGATGTTTATCATATTATGGTGGAATGTGTCCGGAACGAAGGGGAGCGTAAGTCTTTGCACAAAGAGTTCAACGTTTCGCTGTGGGATGTGGGAACCAGTAATAGCATTCTTGCCTCTCCCTTCTCGAAGCAGGCAAGAATGCTTTACAAAACAGTACAAATAGGTATTAGAAAATGGAAAGTGTAATGTACAATGATTAAACACTATAGTAATAATTCACCGAGGTGGCATGGTCAAACTGACCAAACCTTGTAAATAAAATAAAGAAAAAAAAAATAATAATATAAGTTTACAAATATTATAACATCCGACAAATAAATTGTATAAAACTATACAGAATGGCAAAGGGCAATAGACAACTTGATCACTAAAATATATTTCTTCTAGGCTATCATTGAATAATAAGATTCCAGAAACATAGAATCTATAAATGTGACCAAACGGTGTATCGCCATTATCGAGTTGTAATATTACATTTTAATTTAAACACGTACTTGATCTGGATTAAAATACTCGTTTGTTTGTATTTTTGTTAAGATTATGAGCTATTCATCAATTAGGCACAACGACAGATCCATTTAAAGACAAATATCTTTTTAAATTTTATATACCTTACTATAAGAAATTCTACTGTACTTGTATATTTTTAAGACGATGTAATCCAAAAATGAATATCCCGGAAATTAATATTTCATTCTTCATACAAATATAATGAGATAAGTTTCATAGCTGAACAATGAGCCTCAAAGTTTTTATGACAAACATTGTTCACGTCATATCGTCAACAATAAACAAGAAAGAAAAAAAAAGTCAAATTACATAAAGTTTTTGGATACCCCCTCTATAGTTATCGATTTTTAAATGTATATTTATAATCTAGTTTGTCATAACATTTATTAAAATCAAATAATCATTTAATTTACATATTTATCAGCAACGTATTTGATTACAAAATAAATGTTTTCGTGTAGTATTATAATATTTAAGATATGAACTTTAGGAAAACAGACATTGGCGTTTGTCCGGTTTTACATACTTCATTAAAATCATTCAAACGGCCCGTTATTAAATACTTTTGTAAAGACATAATTTTTAATATAAATTAAAACTCAACATTTGATAGAGTATCTACACACATATTTCATTGTAATAACTACAGAGTTTGAAAGGAAATGATCATGACACGTAAGCAAAAGTTAATAAAATATGTAACTTTTCATACAACAGTCGAAGTCAATTGAAAACTCAAATTAAGCTCGACCTGTATGTATTACTCTTCTTGTAAATATAATCGTAAAACACTTTAATTATTGTTTATATTATGTTAATAACATTCTAAGCTACTGCAAAATATATATAATAACTATGTATATACATACGTTTGTATACGAACGCGCATTTGATGTGCGCTCAAGTGAAACCTTGTTGAAATATTCAAATTCTCATCACGTACCAAAACCCCCGTAGCTCTTAAACAAAGTAAATATACAATAATCTAAATATCTGTTTGATGAACGTAATTTCAACTTGTTGTCGTATTTGCGTGTTTTCATTTCCTTATGAAGTTCTGTTGAGGTACTAACATTAATTAATTATTTGTAAATTTTCAGTAAAGATTCATACAGAAGAGAACTAGACAACAAATTGAGACTGTTAACTGGAATTGTATAATTGGATATAAAACATTTGGCGCCGAAACATCACGAATTTCACGACAAAAAGAATTATTGAAATCATATAGGTGTCGAACTTTGAATTAAAAAGTCTTATGAAAATAGCAGATTCTATATTCCTATTTTCTAAAAAGTTTGGACATTTCATTAAAAAAAAAGGATTTACAGAAGGAGGTCCCTACTAGTTCCTATTAGTATACTTTCAATAGACACTGTGACATTGACATGCGTTAAATTCCTATGAATAAACCAATGGACGAATATAAAATATTCACATAAATTTACGATAAATTTCTGTAACGCTCCTAAAATACTCGTATTAACTTTTTGTTTAACATTAATGAGACACCATATACTTTTATGCAATTCATGATTAGTTTGTGTGTTCAATTTTGATCGTAGGCTACACTAGTTAAATTAAATACAAATGTATGTAGTTAATTATACACTTAATCGGTATTTTCTCCGAAAAGTGAGGACCCATTTATAGCATCAAAACTATTATTGAATTCACACTTTTTGTTTTAATATAAATTGTATCGATTTGTGTATATACTCGAAATGTCTGTAATAATCAAATGAGCAATGTTATCTTGTAATAGCTCATTTTTTTAATTATAGTTATTCTCTCATTCTCCCGGTATTATTATACCATAATAAAATCACAGATTCGTTATCGAAATAAAGCAAAATATACCATAAAATAACAGAGTAGGTGCTCATTAAAATGCCCATGTTTTCGATCGTACTTTTTTTTATGTTAGCTATTTTTTCGTAGCATTTTTTAATAAGCGTTATTATTCTCGTTCAACTGACAGAACCGATATCATTATCGGTAAGTATTAAATCGTGTACTTTAATGTTTAAAAGTAAAATTAAAGTACATTACCGTCTATTCGTATCATGTTTTTGATATAACAATTGTCTAGCCCGGATCTTGCTACACGTGGCTTGTGTCCCGGGCGCCAAATTCTAAGGATGGCAGAGGAACATATCACCATGCATACCTGCTGAATAACATATTTAAAAAAGCGAGCCAAATTCTCCATAAAAATATGTCGAAAATTTGTACAAACTTTTATTTTAACGTTTCAAAAGTGATTTCAAAAGTCTCATAAGATAAAATTACCACGTCTTAAAGTCATGCAAGGTAAAAGTTTGTTTTTTTTATGAATATTTCACTTTCTATGCAATACATTATTTTCAAATGGTCGTAGAGTACAAAATCTCTAAACATTGTGATGCAACCATTTTTCATTGAATTAATCGATATAATTGAATAATAAAGCTCAGTACCTCTAATTGATAGTCAAATGATTACATGGAAATATTCTGCTGCGACTAAAAGGAATATTTTGAAGTCAAATCCGCAATTCTACTGTACTACCTAGCTGTACAAGCAAAGAGTGGTGATACCCTTACATTTGCTATCGCTTTTGATATAATAACAGGGCGACTATACATTTTGCAAAGCGATACTTGTAATAAATAATCAATAAAGTTATACTATCAAACTAACATTGAATAAACGTTGGTATTTCGGTAGCTCTTGCTTAGGTAATAATTTCAAGTGAAAGTTGCGGCTAGATGGCGACAGGTTTTCTGGATACACATGATTTACGAGTAAAGTTCTTGCCACCTCTGGCTTTGAACTTGGTAAGAGATGTCTAAGCCCTCGAGCTTTATTGTACAACAAATTTCGTTTATCGATTCGTTGTATATTTTTTATAAGTATTATTTTTTTTAATAATTTGTTTCAATATTTTAAAAATGTATAATTATAAATACTTTATTATATTTAGGATTGAATCTTACCTTATTTAATTAATTAGACTGTATTAATAAATTTGTAAAAAAACTCCAGATGAATATTAAAATTAAAATCCATTTTTTCTTCAAGAATAATAAATTGTTTACTCATAGAAATGTTTATAATTGCAACAAATTTTCTCTATAGATAGAGTAGATCGAATTGGATAAACCTTTCCTTATATCGAAATAAATTTGTCTAAATTATACGCGATATTTCAATTTAATCATTAAAGTAACACATGGTCACAAAATTTATAAAAGTAAGTAAGTAATCTTGATGAAAGCCGGACAAAATAAAAGCATCTAATAGAATTTTGTGATGAACGGCGGCGAACGAAGATAAATGTTTGCGGTGTAATAGGTAATTTTCTTACGGCCTTGGTGTCAAATGCTTTGATAAATCATGTCCTGCTCTGAGTGTGGAGCACTTTCTAACATCTTGATTTAACTCAGTGCCATCGTGTCATTATAAAATTATAAATAATAAGTACTTACTTCCGTTTATTAAATACCTTAGCAGTAAAATCCGGATTTGCGCGGTTTCTTTCCGAAAAACACTTTTTACGCACTAGTGACGTAATAAATCGGATGTATGAGTAACAATATCTTATAATATTTCAATAAAGTTCCATTTGCCATTTAAAATTGCATTAAGAACATTGTTTTCAAAACGAATACCTTAAAACTAAATTATATCGTTCAAACCTTTTTTCTCTAAAAATAAATTAAAATGTAAACCAAAAAGCAGCTACTTATGCTTAGACGTTGATACTCGTAGAAATTTTATATAAAAACCGTTACTGTTATTAAATTGTATATGAAAATCTCTGCCAAATTAACTATTCAGCAATGAATTTCAGCAGCCGCTATTTTATAAAAGTAAATTACGAATTTAAGTCAAATGAATTTCGATTATTATTAGTTTCTGTAAACATAATACAATATTACAATCTATAAACAGCGTTACGTAAAGGATTCATAAATTTTAAGTATTCATAACACACATAAAAATCATATCTTTCGGCAAAGCCTCTTTTCATAATATCTCGCTCAAAAGTACTCCACTGCGACATTTTCATTCCAACCGTACTGATGATAAAACCGATTTCGTTTATCAATTGGCCTTAAAACGTTTTGAATATCTTTGGAAATTGAAATCCAATATTGCGACCACTCCCAAATTTAAATTCGATACCTAATGCTCACTTTACGACCGCTAATGCGGGCGGATATTAATTATTAATAGCGGGATCTAAAGCTAGTACGCCTCCTTTAGACGATCCGAGGGTTTAGTTTGACTTTGTCGCGTAACTAAAAGTCCTCTCGTAAATAATGAATGACGCCTGTACATCTTCCCCAGTAAGTCATCGGATTGGCTAAAATATAATTAGATCCCAATGATTGAACTTCGATTTTCTTAATAGCATTGCAAAAATATTGTTCCCTAGATACTTAGAAAGAGGCATTCAATTTATTTGATGAATTTGAATTAAAATCACGTTGTCTAATCTATATAAAAAGCGATAAAGATTTTATTTACATATTATAATGAAAAAGTTAATAAATATTGAATTATGAATCCATTTAGGTTTTAATGACACTTCATTAATTCGGCGGTTTTCAATAAAATATTAATAAAAGGCTGACTAGTGGTTTTATGTTCGATAATGAAACCGTTCACGTGTATTATAAAATTAATGACGATTTTTTATTACTAAATGATATTTTCAACTATCTATTCATTTATATAATCATTAATTGAACATTATTATCCACTGGAACAGTAATGGTGACTCATATTCTGATTATTATCATTTGTATTATGTACATTTTCTCCTGTTGAGTCCACGTTATAGTTCAATGACGCACATCAGTAGTCCATAACGTTTAACCGGTATCCAAAATTGTTTAAAAAAACCGGCCAAGTGCAAGTCGGCCTCGCGCATTGAGAGTTCCGGACAAGCCTGTTGGCATGAATTATCCCGAATTAAATATTAATTAATTAATCGTTATATAATTATGATATTGGTACGAAATTAGGACTTTCAGATTTTTGTTAAACTTGTATTATTAGACATCGGTCCTTGAAAATTTTCATAATTATAGGTAAAGGTAAATTATGCGACAGGAACAGCTACATCTTTTCATGT
This sequence comes from Automeris io, assembly GCA_036320925.1. Lineage (NCBI taxonomy): Eukaryota > Metazoa > Arthropoda > Insecta > Lepidoptera > Saturniidae > Automeris > Automeris io. The sequence continues at coordinate 8,740,025 of JAUDJH010000012.1, read as the reverse complement.
GTTTACTTAAAAGTTTAATTTCTGGGCTCTAAGAAAAAACCTGCAAACCTGAGCATTAAGTATTAGTTTATTAAAGTATTAATTTCAAATTGATATCTCCACATATTCTTGAGAAAAAGTGTTTTGACTGACAGACAGAGAAAACTAATTGATCCTATATTAATTGATCCTTTTTTAATATGGAACTCTAAACATTTTATTAACCCTTTCCATACCAAACCAATGAAACCCAATTTTTAAGCTCAAATATATGTAACTATACAACATGTGTGAGTAAAAATCGTTGACCTTCTTTGATTTAGTATGATCGCTGTTTTAATATATAAACAACTTTTACAATGATACTGTGTTAAAGATGGTAAAAACAAATTCTTTTTCGATAAACCTGTAGTCAGTTGTGTAGTTGATATATAGACATATATAGTCAACTCGACATATAAAAATAACTAACACAGAATAACACGCTCATACCTTATGTATGTACAAACCATCGCTCTCAATAAAGGCCTAACGGCTACTATTTTCCGGTGATCTCACCCACAAAGAAGATATTTGCGAGGAACTTTTTAAAAATGTTGCGCTCGAGATTTCAAGCTCTTTGTCCCGGTCACGAGCGCGTCCTCAGGGACATTCTCGCGCCGCGCTTGCGGTCAGTGTTTATACGGGCAACAGCCTTTTCTTTATCGCATTAAAATTTATCTTTAATCCTTATGTAACTCGTAGCTGAATTAGTATATTTTATCGATAGGAATAATTATTTATATATTAACAGGAAAATAAGCGATTACTATAATACAATTAAAACAATAGATACATTACAGCAATTTAGTTTTCAATATACGGTATATTGAAAAAAGATTCTTCTCAAAAGATGTCCTTATAGAGCCGACACCTTACATGAAAAATCTGTTTTTGTCATTTTTAAGTATAATCTACCATCCCATATATTTGTGATTTTGTTAGGTAAATCTACATTAAAACAGCTATCTAAAAAAATACTTTCATAATTGTTCCAAAAAGGTAACATAGAGAAATAAATATTTACCAAAAAATTGTTGGATTCAAATATTAATTATTAAAACATTTACTTTATACTTTCCAAATCCAAATGTGTATCCAAATTTCGTCAAATCGGATGAGATCGAATGCAACTTATCAAAAGTCATATACCATGCAATTACTACCCATTCGTTTTGATTTAAATACCCAAACAATTTAGACATAAAAAATTACTTAAATAATTCTCGTTTGATTTTAGATTCTCATTGGACTCGTTATCTCTCGAAACTATAACACCTATCTCCATTGTTAAGAGCAAGTTTACATCAAGTTCTGAGTAATCGAGTTTAAGCTCTCCGATATGGATTTTGCATAATCCTGTTATTGCATTTCAACTCGACCTATCTAATCTTTAATCCAATAGGACTGAAAGTAGATGACTCAATATATATTTATCAAATATTCAGTACTTTTTTTTACCTAATATCACAAAACTCGAATACAATCGTAATATGTTAAATACAAAATTGTCCATATGCGTATAAAAACAATTTCTCCCCAGACCGTTGCATAATTGGAAGGGCATTCATATAATATAGTGAATATCAAAACATAAATAATTAATCTGAAATTAGTCAATTAACTACATTCTTAATTTATTATAACTACTTATATATATGAAATTATTAGCAATTACATTTAGTGAACTACCACTAAGATATTTATAAAAAATACCAAAAAACATTCGCTAAATAAGTTTAGTCTACAAGTTTTTATAACTTACATTTAATATATATGCATTCAATCACCAAAAAGGGGAAATGGTTGTACACAATTGCATTTGCGGCGAATTTATTTGAACCTTTCGGTAATAATTACTACAAATTTAAACAGTTTTGGCACACATAGTCGTTCTTGTAATAATTTGTATAACCAACAATCGACGGCTTTTATATCATTTATACAAAGATTTCTGCTTGAAGAAACTATAACCATATCAAAAATACTACTTCCAAGCAAACAAAGTCGCTGTCACAGCTAGCCTTGAATATATAATTATTTATTCTGACTCCACACAGTGACCGCACCACACCTGATCGTAATTATAGTGCAGTCCAAAAAACGACAACAACTATCGACAGGTAAGAAAACCCCATCGGTAGTCGCAGCGATCGTGTTGGCCTGCACAAGTCTCTTTTCAACCTACTTTTAAAGGATCCCATATCAGAGGATGGTGAGAACACGCTTGCCGAAAGACTATTTCACAGCCCAACGACACGGCAAAAGTAAGAGTACCTCTTAGTCTTAGCTGAGATGACATACCGTATAGCTGTGACTCCCCATACCCGCGCAAGTGGTTCTATTCAGGAAGGGAGAGGGTGGAAGAAGGTTAAACAACTTTTCAGAACACTCGCCATGATACAGACGGTACAAAACTCTCAGTGAGGCAATATCTCTGCGCAACTGAAGCGGTTCAAGATGCTTAGTCACGTCAGGATCATTCATAATGCGGATAGCCTTCCGCTGCAAGCTATCTAGGGTGTCAAGTAAGTACTGAACATAACCATCCTAAAGATGCGAACAATATTTCATGCAGAGCCTGACTTGGGCTTTAAACAATATGAACAGTTGATCCGGCGTGAAAAACCATCACACTCTGTTCAAGACACCAAATCTACGTGATGCTGCGGAGATGACAGACCCAAAAATGTACAAAGATTAACCCTTAATAGAATACTTAAATAGATAATAAGGACGCTGAATGTTTTCTTGGTTCTAAGATTTCTTTATCATTATATATACAAAATAATATTTTAAGGTCATCCTAGTTGTAGCATATTCAAATTATCGCTCCAGATACTGTTTTAACTCGTTTCACTTGATAGCGTGACTGCGGTCGTAAACTGCGTAGAAACCATTCGCAGTCCATCAGATAAATCTCTTCATGGCTTCATAAAACTCACTGAACACTAAAGCTCTCTTGTGTAAATATTAAGACTGTCTTTTGGGTTCTTCGAAAATAAGTCAGACCATTAAAAATCAAAGGACCCAAGATTACATTTTACGTTTTAATGAAATATTAAACTGACAAGATATATATTCTGTACATATTATTCTTTATAAATCATACAATCTTAAATTCAAGTTCACGAACAGGAGCTATAATATACGTACATAAGTAAAAATCCCCTAAATAAATAGGAGAAAACTTCACAAACAAAATATGGAAATGCACTGCCATACTTATACTCAATGCCATACTACTATTATTTTATATACTGATTTATAACTCACTCTTGAAAGTTTTTTTTAAACCCTCTAAGAGGAAATGCATATGTCCTTGAATATAATCAAAATACATAATGTTGTGTCAAAAACGACAAGTAGTGCTATTGATATAAAATACTAAGTAAAAATGTTCCATTCTGATCACGTTGGGTACAGGATACACCTAAGCGCAAACAAAACATACAACATATAACACTAATCTTGTATTTATGAGTCGATAAATAAAATGTGCAAAATTAAAAAATCTACTCATCTACGTTAACTATATTTATTTCAATTGTCTTTATTCTGAAAGGAAAGCAGCTCTAAATCTTATATTGAAATATATTCGGTATATAATCGATTACACTTTATGGCGAGCTATAAATAAAAAAGCTTCCTTTATATTCAGGCCGGTATCTTTTATTCTTTAATTTAAATACACACTGATTAAATATGATAAAATTCAAATTCAGAAAGGAAAACACCGGAACAAAATTGTCGCACACGCATAATAATTAAAGGTAGATTCACACTGATCCGCGATGGCAAATTGATTTTATATAACAAAACTAACATAAATTCCTTTTATTTTAAGAGTATTTAAAAGCCTACACTACAATTACAATATTACAAACTTATGTATATATTTTTTTTAAAGTTTGTATGTAGAATGTACTCTTCAAAACTATCCCTCCAATTTTAAACTTTGTTCACAAATATTTAGGATAGAAATAAACCTTTAGGGTAGAAATAAACCGCCACTGGTTTCGTTAAAAAGCATTATCTTGTTATAATACTTAGACGTTTAATAAATATATTGACTTAAAATACGATGTTTGTCAAAATAGTAGTCTGAGAGTTCAAATTGGGTATCAAATTTTAAGTATATATATGTGGTAAATGTCCCAGTATACCGAGATAATTCTTTTTATGATTTATATGGGATGCACGCCACTAAAATAAACCATATATTATCCCATTTCCACGCCAATTGTGAACTTCACGAGTCACTGCTAGTTATCAAATGATTTAAAACTTAATCCTCAACAAACGACGTATCCTGGTTATACTAGAATACATTGACATTTATTACAATACATTTTACATAAAGTGTAAAACTGAAAATTATTTATATAATAAAATATTAATCGCTATAATAGATCCCTACAAAATGCGTTTTCCGCTATCAACCCTTCTCACAATCTAGATAAACACAAACAAACAGTGTAAGTTAAAACAATTGTTTACATTTTAACGCTGATCGCGGCACGCCAACTTCCCCTAAGTCGACTTGAAACTCTAATCACAAAGTTTGAGTAAACAAAACAACATTTCAGGTAATTATTTTACCAGTAATTGATATGTGCGATGTTTTTGTTACATATAATAATTATAATTATGTAAGAACAAAACATATGTTTATTGCTACTACCTGCTACCTTCACTACTCCTGTCATAATGCGAACTAGAAATAAATTGAATGTGCTCCTTTCGTCTGATTATCCACATACACAATTCGGAAATGTCTAAAAGGATGAAATAAGGATTTATTAAGAAGTGGATTCTACCTTAACTTCACTTTTACTTGGCGTCATTGAGAACACGGCTACGCTGGTATAATACAAAAAAATTTTTCCCGTTCACGTATGAATTGGACTTCGTGCATATGGAAAGATTAGAGATAACTTCAGTGTGCTTGAGAGGCGCCTGGCGGTCTCAAGGGGGTCTTATTATTCGCTTTTCAAGGCCCTTATACTGATGACTTTTATTTGAGAAAATTTAATATCACGACGTTACGAAAGCTATTTCGTGATATTGTGCGGATTTCAGTATTAAGCCTTTAAGCCTTCTAGCTTTAAGCTGCCCCATTTTACTCACGTGCTCATGAGCGCTATGTAATTACGCACTTTTTGTAAATTACATATTAATTTGAGCTTTCTTCTCATAATTGAGGAATCCTCAACAGACGATACAATTTTGGGCGTAATAAATAATGTTTTTAAAATTATTATTAACCAGTTTCGTCCCACTGCAAAGCAAAAGCCTCCGTCCGTTACCGTTTTCCACTATATTTGTGAAATCGATTGGAAGGGGCTTGGACATAAAGCTTAATATAGTACAAAGCTTTTCTTTGCTCAAGTTAATTATTAAAAGCTGTTGGTCCCTTCAACTATTCGTTTACTTGTTTTTTTTTATCGCTCGTTGAGCGGCTTAGTTTCGGATTTTGAATCAGTCATATCGTCAGCGTCTGGTGTCTATGTCTCGATTTTTTTTTTATCCTGATACGTCACAAAGACCACACCACGTCTGATGGGAAGCATGGTGCAGTCGAAATACGACAACAACTGTCAACAATAAAACAACCTATCGAAAGTTGCAGCAAACAGCGCCCCGCACAAATATCTCTTCACGCTTTGTTTAATGGATCCAATATACGATATTGGTCGCTGGGAACACGCTCGCCGGAAGACCATTCCACAGCCCAACGACTCGGAAAAAATAAGAGAAAACTTCTTATATTATTATGTTATGACAGGGTCCTAGACAAGATTTTCTTTATCGATAACGCTTAGAAAAGTGCAAAATATATGGGATTGACACAAGCTTTCAAAATATCATGTTACACGTTATATCACTACTATACATTTGTACTTTTCGAGTTCCGTTATAAACGAAGATTATTTTGTCTAGGAGCCCTGTAAAAATATACTTATAATTTTTATTGCTTTCAAACAAAGTAATATTTACACCGATATGAACTCAGCCTTCTGAATAATGCTTAGACAAACTATACTCAGTTGGCCTTTTTATTTGTCTATATTCAATAAGTTTCTACAAGCAATTCATTTTACAGATATATTCAACTTTAAGACAAAAATGTTTTTTTTTAAAGCGGCATTACAAACTCATTTTTTATATTTTTTTCGTTACTGCGTGATTTGATATTGTATAAATTGATTTACCAAGAGACGGCACCACAATATTTACATTCATTGAAGCGTAAAATGTCTACGTCTGATATAGGTACCGTAACTGTCTCAACATAGAACGTGACTTGTCGGAACCAATAGAGAATAAACACGCATGGTTTTAATGGAATTTCCATTTATAAAGGATTGGAATAAAGTAACACTCCGAACGCGTATCGCTAGCAAATCACTATAACAAATCTTTAAATCCCGTGTGATGCAAATTGTATTTTTTATTGTTGTGTCTAATTATAAAGATACTTTAGTGAAGTTCTAAATAGATTTTTTAAAGAGAATAGCGACGAACATATGGACAACTGCAACACAAGAAGCGTTTATTATAGCGGTGCTGACAAAAAAGTTGATCGTAGATACAAATTTCTTGATAACTGTTAAATTAATTCTTATCCTTAATAGATAGGAAATAAGATTTTTTTTTTTATTCAATGTGCGTTAAGAGTTATTATTAACTCAAATAAGACAACGTAACATTTTTATCGTGAACCAAGTTGATATTTCCAAAAAGATCTTATTTAACACATTTTGTTTAAGAAATAACATTATTATGCTGACAGAATTACTATACTAAATGGGCTGACAGGCAGTGCTACTAACTACGTAACAACGGAGGAAACTCTTTGGTTAAACGCACTAAAGTTACGACAGCCCAGTTTGTAACTGTCACCGGTTCCCACGGCTGCCTTAACAGAGTACTCGCTAGCACTGTGCTAAAGTTGCACGCACAATAATATCTAAACTTTCCACTGTATAATCTACTAGGTTACTAATTTATACTACCTATTATTAGATAATAGACTCAGTAATAAATAAATCTCTTCAAAACTAGCAGAAATGACATATAGTATATCCTAAATTATTTCATCAACATAAAACGTATTATTTTAGATCTTTGTTCTATATGCCCCGACGAGGCGGCTGAGCACACGCTCCAGATATGCTCAGCCTGGGCTTCGGAGCGGGCCGAGCTGGAGAGAGTGGTGGGTGGAGACCTCTCGCTGCCGACGTTGGTTTCACTAATGGTCGGCAGCGAAGGTACATGGAGGGCGGTCCTGCGGTTCGCTGAGGACGTGCTAGCTAGGAAGGAGGCGGCGGAGCGGGTCCGGTAGGCGCTGGCTACAACATCTTTGGCAGCGTCGTCCCCGCCTGCCCGCCGGCCTAAGAGAACAGGGCGCCGCAGATGTGTTCCCGTGCGCCGCTCTACAGCACAGAGGCACGAGAGGGGTGGCTCTATACACCACCCCTCCCTAAACGAGTAGAGGCCTACTCACGGCCGCACGCCCAGCCGGTCATTGAGGATGAGACCCCAGTCGTGCCCTCGATGCCGGTAGGCGGAAGGTGGAACACCCCGGGGGTTTTAGTCGGTGCAAGCCCGACACACCGGGGGGTGGCCCTCACCTCTCCCCGAGGTCCGTTAGGGATTTCTCCCGGGTTATAAAAAAAAAAGATCTTTGTTCTATATGGATTATTATTGTTAATAAAATTTAAAATTGTACAGCCATATTGTAATTTTTAAAAGCGTAGCGGTAGCTCAACAGATTGTCTTTTTTATACCAAAAAATGAAAAGTGGCCATTATCGTGTATAAACGATTGCAACGCCAGATGTATTCACTGACATGGTGCTATCGACACTGAAGAATAAGAAGAGAAAAAACGAGGGCATAAAGTAACAAATACAAGGGGTTATCCTAAAACACAGACTATAACTCATTTCAAAGAACTTAAAAATAAATCCGCATGAAACAATTTGAACACTCTCATAATATTATCGTTTATAAGATTGAACTCTATGGTAAAAAGTTTGTCATTGAATACTAACAGATCTAATCAGTTCAATAATTTTAAATTATAGTTTTGTGCTTACAACTCCATTCTTGTTTAAAATTATGTTTTATTTAATATTGTAAAGTGATAGTAATCTTAACTCAATAACAATATGACAAATTACGAGAAGAATTATTATTCGCTTAAATCATTCCTGTACATACGTAAATACTGAACACCTATTTGTAATAAATGTATTATTTGTTTTATCACTAACGCCTGGTTTATAACCGTTCATTAAGTTTTGATCTGCTTCTAAACAGTAATGTATAATTTGTATGCAATCGATGATAAATTAATATTTAAAAGCGCTTAATCTGAATTTCTGAAATTGGGCATTTATGATCTTTTAATAACCAAACAAACACAAACATTTTAGAATAGGCAAGTTATCAATTAATAATATTGAAACTTATTCTCAGTATCATCAACATATATTTATTCACCGCTGAACATAAGCCGCTCCCAAGGTTCACCACTGAGCCCGAACTTTCACTCTACACGTCCACTAATTGCCTGCCACTTTGCACAAACTATCTCTCAACCTAGCCAAAAGGCGTCCTACACTACACTTATCGTGACGCGGCTTACTCTTAAGCAAACATGTACCTCAACGGTTACCAGGACTTGGGTAAATGTGACTAGCACACTGCCACTTTAGCCTGCTAATTCTCTAAAATATGTTGATAACTTTGATTCTTTGGCGGATCATCCCACTTCTGAATCGAACACAATATAAACTCTCTAAGCGGTTTTTTTATGGAGTATTCGTACATTGAGTGTCTATGTCTCGGCTTCGTTCGTCATTACATGTGGGGCAGATAACTCATAAGGTTGGCATCGTAAGGTGGGTCATTCTCGGTATATACTATTAAAACTGTCGCAATATTAACTTTAAATAATTTCCTATTCATTAAAAATTCTTATGAACTTGTTTGCATATCGTGATAAACACAATCCACGCTTTATAGAGTCTTTGGTCTATTTACGACGTAGTAAAAACGTTTTAGTCAAATAAACTTTGCATTTAAACTTACGTAAAGCTATTTAAAAGTCATAAAACGTGCACTGAATTTGTTTTCGGGCAAACTTTTCGTCAATCAACTGGAAAAATCACGATTCCTTTTAAGAATAAACGATATTACTGCAAGCTTGACACTATTCCTCACTTTTATTAAAATAGATCGATCAATTTATTGAAAGGCTAAACCTAATGCAACAAAAAATTTCATTTCATTAATTATATTAGTTTGCACCTTCATAAATTGGGTAAGTTTTGACGTAATTTTCTCGGCAGACTATTCCTGCTTTTGAAAAGTAAGTTCAAGCTTACTGATTTCTACGTTTCAAGATAAAGGACATGTGCAGAAATTGTCCCAAAAGTCAAAATTTAATATAATAAATAAAATAGACTATTAGTTCAACAAAAATAAAGATTTTTTTAAACATCAAAGTAAATGTGAGAAAAAAAAACTGTAAAGAATTTTAAGTGATATCTTCACGTTGCACTTTTTTGTTTGGTTTACGAAATATTGATATACTCTATGAGGCTGGGATTAACAAAAAATCGTTACAACAAAAACCAAGTTTCAAGATAAATTAATTGGTTAAATTTCGAGTTTGTAATCGTTTATTTAAAAAGTTTATAATATCGTTATACCATAACAAATGTTTATAAAACGCTGCATTTATATTTCAATTGAATACCCGAAGTAATCGTTTACTTTTAAATTCGAATTATCAATTATATCATTGCAATAAGCTCTTATTGCGATCAATTGCATCAAATTGCTTTGGCATTAGATAAAAGATGGCGTTCACTACATGACAATAAATATCCAAAAATTTCATTTATCTAAATAGGTTACATATGTAATTATGTAGTATTTTTAGATTAATAAAACCGCTTACCTTAAAATAAATGTCTAACTCTAATTGTTAATTTATGTATGTAATAATATAAAAAGTAACGTTCTAGAAATATAAACTTGGCGATAGAATCCTAATGTTTAAACTTCATAAGTTTTGACCAACACTGCTTAGTTCATGCGGTTTTCTCCTTCTTTAATTAGATGATTTGCGATTGTATTCATATAAATTTCATCTCCGAACTTTCTGGGTTACGGTATCATACAATTTTCGACCTTTGAAGTCATAATTGTTGCCTATAGTATAAATAGTTTTTTGAGACAGGTTTCCTCACGAAATATCTATCTAACACAATTATGTACTTATAAGCTCCTGAGTTAGATATAAATATATTTCTTATATAGTAAAAGATCACTTTTTATGAAAAGGAATATGGCACAGCTTTTAATTTATGTATGGAATTGTAATTATGTATGCATGTACGTATACTTAGGGATATGTGTGTAAACTGGTGCTAAATTTCATTTGACTTTGGTATAAGGTCCAAATCATACGGTGACATTCCAATTTTCCGGAGCATGCTACTAGATACCATTATAATAGCCGGACGTTCATTGCTAGAACCCGAGCAAGATTTGCAAGCCTTTTGTACAAATATTTTATATGGTAGTATTCTGCACGGAGTTAATAGAGAGATAATTTTCGATAGACTGAATTATTCACGCAGCGACACTCTCCTTTTGAGTTGTCATTATCTTTCTAAGAAAATGCTTAATATTATTTCTTCTTTATCTTAATTGAATCATTAATACTAGTTAATACGTATCTCGTTTTTAAGTAATTTCCATAAACGTAAAACCACCAGTCAAAATGCTCAATTTTTAATATAAGTTTCATTTACCGACCAATCTCCTCTGTTCATTGTACTACTTACATGACATTGGCAGAATCGTGCTTGCGCGTTGCCATTAAAGAAAGAAGAAGAATAGTATAAAGTTAATACTATAAAGTTATTGTTATTTACTTAGTTACTCATTAAAATATTTACAATTGTTTTCGTTTATAATAACTAAAAGTTTACGGAGTGTTTATATATATATATTAATAAATTACTTTAGACAATTACGCTAAAACAAAATAAAAACAACATTTAGGGCAGCGTCAGTCTTAATATCATTAAGGAAACGGCTTTGAAGTCAGTAAATGATATCATAATATTGCGTAGAAAGATCAAAGTATGCTTATAAAATCATTCTGTTTTCTTCTGGACTTTTTCTTTATACGATGCGGACAAATTTGATAGTGAAAATTTTGACAAATTACTCTAGAAGAGCTAATACAAAGTATAATATATTTATACTTAATATCTCTAAAGTAATCGATCTGTAATATTTTCTAGTAAATTAACATCAATTATTTATCAAATGAATACCTAAACAAAAACCAGCTAAAGCTTACAGCATAAGAAACTTGATTTTAAATACATTGTCGCCCGAAATAATTGATTAATGTGTGAGCTGCTTTTATCAATTTTACTGACTGCAGTTACTTAGGCAATGTCATTTTAATTACTCGTTGTACTCGTATGGAATATTAATATGTATTTTATGCTTGTAGTTAGAGCGTAAAGCATATCACGTAGTTACTTGCATGTATCTACTATAAATTTAAAAGTATAAAATTATGTTCTTTTTTTTACAAACAAACTAGCGCTTGACCTCAATCTCACCTGCTGGAAAGTGATGATGAGGCCGACGATGGAACGCGCTCACCCAGCAATTACCGATTCACTCGACGTTTGAAGATTCCCATCTCATAAGATGCTGGAAACACCGACGCAGGAAGCGAGTTCCACTCCTTCACGGTTCGCAGCAAAAAGGAGGAAGCGAATCGCTTCGTGCGTGCAGCAGGAATGTCAACCACAAGAGGGTGCAAACCTGCACGGCGTCTTATCAATTTATGGTAGAAGGAGGAGAGGGGAACTAAATCATACAACTCAGCCGCACACTCTCCAGAGTATAGTCTATAGAAAACCTGAACCATAAAAGTTATTTTACCGATAAAAACCGATTTGAAAGACATTCAAAGAAAATGTATTTACTTAAAAGTTAGTACTTAATAGTTGCAAACGACCTATTATTACTTAAATTTATACTCTTTACGAAATCTATCAAATTATATTTGCTACACCTTGTATACGATCTTTTTAAAGGCATCATGCATCTTCCATACCATCCATACAATAATTTAAAAAGAAATCAACGAATAAATGAATATATTATTGATGGTCTACAAATATTCAATAATAATTTAGGATATAGAGGTATATTAGGGTATACTGCTGGAATATAAAGTGGCACTGTTTTCTTAAAATATCATAAGCTATCTTAAATAATTTAAATAATATTTTTTAAGATTCATAATTTTTTCCTTGGAAAATTTTATTGCATAGCAAAAATCGTGCCTTAAAATCTTTGGACCCTCGTCCACATTATCTATATCAGCAGGTTTTTGAGCTCACGACACAAAGTCTTAATCAATTTCCTTCCGTAAAAATCAGTGAATTAAATTATTTTAACTGTAAGTATTTGTTAAGGCAATTTATAATACCTACGTAAACGTACTTGAAGTCATGAAAAGAGCGATGAAACTTCTAGTTGGTCATCGTTAGTGACTCTTCCGTTCGTTTCTCAACGTTTTTATTTTATGCATTCAACAAAAAATTAATTAATGTAAAGTTACAAATCGTTTTGTTTATTCGCAACGTGTTATATATGTATATCCCTTTGTGTACCAATTACGCCCGACCTGGATAATCACAATAAGCTTCCTGTAAATAATAGGCATGACACGCTATGATTGTTAACTTTCAATCACGCGAATAGAAAATTTTAACATTTGATTATTAGAAGAAAAATACAGCATTTTCAGTTCAAAGAGTTTATTCTCATTAAAATACAAATCATTTACATGAGAACATTTTGCTTTAAAAACTAAGTGGAACAGCAAAGCAATTAGGCTGAGGGTTATATACGAAACTTTATATTTGCTTAGAATTTACTAAAACATTACAATTTATATTACTTAATGAATGTCAAAGGATTTGGTAAGTCACCGATTTTGATAACATGGACTTGGCTCTGCGAATACTATGACTATACTCAAGTTTCTATTATACATTCAGTTTTATGTCAAAACAAATTTATTTTTTGAGAACTTTGCTAAGCAAAGTCGAAATAGCGTCTATAAATCTCAGCCTAAGAGCTCACTTGGCATAAACAGAACTATCTTTGGTGTTATTTCTCTTTAATATATTGTAGCAACTTATTACTCTTTATGTCAAGCGAGCAAGAAACGTAGTTCTTATAAAGGAGGATAACGTATTGTAGAGTTGGAATATTGAATTAGAAGATATGAACGTTAATCTAATATTAAAGTTTATTATATTATCAGCAGCAAATCTTATATTGACAGTAAGTGCTGCTTTATGGGAATACGCGCCAGTATGATTCGGACTTCGGCAGTCATTGCTCGGCAGTGGCGATCCAGCAGAGGTAAAATTAGTATTTTTCAAGTATCTCTTAAACGCGCTGAAATTGGAAAATTCTATTTACAGTAATCTATATAGCTACCGTCATAGATAGGCAAAATGTAATCAAATTAACGAAAAACTACTACAATAACATTTTGCGTTTTTCATCATTAACACGTTCCCTGCCGGACCATTTTTTGAAGACTTTCCGTTCAGGCCAGGTGGGGCGTATGCGCCCCACGCTTTACACTTGTATTATTTTGTTTCTGGCGAATGCCTTACAATAAATAAAATGCCGCAAAAATCATAATTATCAAGGAAAGGTTGTTTACGTCCCACGATTAAATGAAGGCATCAGCAGTAGTACTAAGATGCCCGTAATCGACTGCATATTGATTTTTTTAAAAATTCCTCATTTTACAATGATAATACCAAATGGCTTGAACGGAAAGTTCAGCGTGGGGCGCATAGGCGATAATATAAAGCGAAAGGGAACGTGATAATATAAATACATTTTCCTCATATATGTTTTAAACACTACGGTATCCTCAATTACATACACATTTATGTCTCCTTAATGTTTTTAAAGGATTAAATCATGATTACAGAGTAACAAAGTTAAATTTACGACTACATTTTGTAATCGTTAATCATTAGACAGATTACATTTTGCCCATCTCTGGCTACCGTTCCTCTATCAGCACTTTAGCTGTGGGCTTTTGCTTACGAGATATCCTATATTATTGACGTCTTCTAATTATGTAGATTATAGCTTAAAAGTAAAACTTAACCAGAACAAATGTTTCTATACAATTACGTGCGCATAGTGTATTGTATATTTTACCTTTTTTGTCTTCTCTGGTATAGCTCTCTTTCCACGTCCTTAGGAAAAAATGACTAAATTATAATACATTAAGGACCAGTTACAGAAAATCTCCTTAAATTTTAAGACGCGATTAAACACTAATAAATCCTACATTTGTAAGCTGTTTACAATTCATTCGTTCTTAAAAGCGTTTTAAAATTTAACGTGCATTTCTGAAACTGAGCATAAATATTTATTTAAGCTTTCTTATGTTTTTTCTGACAAGGTACATTGAGATTTTTTAAATATTATAATTTCACTACCTTAATGTTGCTTTAAATATTGTTGTTGTTTTAGTAACTTAATAATTCACTAAAAAAGAGTTACACTTGTTAATTACAAATTTGATACTTTCCCTTTTATTCGTGTGGAAATAACATTCCGGGATTGTATTGTATCCTTAGATATCACATACTAACATATTTCGTCGCAACCCTAACAAAAGTTGATGAAATATGACAGCAATGACCGAGCGGACGAAACACGCGTCAACAATGTAAGCTATGAAACGTCAAAATGTACTGTCCCACGAATAATACATATTTTGTCACTTCACAGTGTATAATAAAATAAGGGTGGATGGCGTCCAGTGAACCCTTTTTAGAACTCTGGCCGTGTATGATTAAGAAGATACGTGTCGAAAATATTAATAAAATTTCATATTATATGACACAATATACACACAAAGAAACATACAAGATACATAATAAAAATAAATGAGATCACATTTTTTTAATGGAATTACTTTTCTGATTCTATCACGGTTAATCTTTTTTTTCTAACCCGGTGGGAATCCCTTCGGACCTTTAAGGGAGTGGTAAGGGCCACTGCCCCGGTGTGTCGGACTTGTACCGATTAAAACCACCGGGTGCCAGCACTGCCTACTCTTCGCCTTCACCGGGCCTAGGGATCCATATACTTCCGAGGGCCCGGCGAGAGATTGGCCTTAGGCAAGCCTCTTCTCAGGAAGGAGGTCGTAAATTACCCTCTCATTACCTCTCATTGGAACAGCGTGTGGACACACACACGCTGCCCCACCCCCATGACTTAATCTTGAGTCCTGATTAAATTCAGATTACTCCCTGTTAATATTATAACTACAATGCTTTTCGATGCGTTTTTAAATAACTATAGAAATGTTTTAACAGTCAGGCTTAGCAAGCAAGACAAAATATAATTTGAAATATTGTATATACAAAGTACCTGGATAGTCATTGTAAAGCATTTAAAGCTCACTCCACTTATCCTAATCTTAATGAAGGAAAAAATTTCATGCCTAAGAAAAAGAAATTACAATTCGATTCTCGGGAAAGAAATGTATCGAGAGATTAAATCAGCGAAGCGAAACAATGAAGTGCTTATAATTAACATGGCTTGTCGATATTCGCCCGTTTTAATAGGCAAGAGATTGCGCTGGATATTCACTCTCCAAATATATAGCACTAACATAATTGTTAATTTTCCTTTCGTTAGTCAACACAATTAGCATGATTGCAAACTAACAAAATGTTCGAAATTCGAGTAATCAGAAAATATTTTAGGATAGTATATATGCCACAGCTCACCTTTGATATTAATTTTTAATAGTAATTATGTAAGTACTATAGTAGTCGAACTTGTAAGGTTGTCGTATTGTAGAGCTCTTCCGTACTTCAATTAAACACTTATTATCACTTTTATACATAAAATACATATATAAAACTCCTCCCTTTCTACCAAAAATTGACAAGATGCCGTGCAGGATTACACCTATATGTGGTCAACATTTAAGCTGCTCGCACGAAGCAATTCGCCTCCTCTTTTTTGCTGCGAAACGCCAAACTCTCATTCTCACTGGAACTCGCATTCTGCGTCGGTGTTTCCAACATCTTATGACATGGGAATCTTCAAACGTCGAGTGAATCGGTATTTGCTGGGTGAGCGCACTCCATCATCGACCTAATCATCACTTTCCAGCAGGTGAGATTGAGGTCAAGCGCAAGCCAGTCAGTAATAAAAAAAATATTTAATACATTTCGAACATTTACATCAATTTTCTCCTTTTTTATAAATAAATTTAAAACAACATTTCTTCACGAAAGCCCAAGACGTAATCTCCACACAAATTCCTTCTAATTTTCAAATTAAATCGAACTTCGTTTTTTTATAAATTTCTCTCATAACACATTATTTTTAATTAACGACCAACACATATTTACGCCACAGATATGTAACCTAATTTCATGACCTCCTTACACACAATCATTACAGTACATAAATATATTATGATAAATTTTATACTAATTAACCTTAATAAAATTTTTCCAAAAAAACCATTTCACCATATCTGTATGCATTGTAATTTTGTGTAACGTCCAAAACAACAATACTTTAATAATGATATGTGCTTTTATAATTTAATATGCTTGTTTATTGTATTAAACTCGATTTACTCAAATTGTAAAACCTTTGCCAACTAATAACTTCATAATAATCAATGAACAGTAACCCAAAGGCTTGGAATACCAATACTGCTTGCGTGGTGTACAAGAATAAACGTTTATACCATTATTTTTATTTAACACGTGAATGCGAGTATAACCGTCGGTTTGTAAGGCAAAGAGATAAGCACGTCTTTTGTGAGTTTTTGTTGCGTGCCTATGTTTTATTTTCCGGTTTCCGGCATGACCGTTTTCCTAGCCTGCCTCTTTTATTCAAATGAAATTGAAATAATTTACATTTTAAAAGAATTACATAGATTGATAAGATTAAAGCCGTTTCTTCAATTGTTGATACCGATAAAAACTAAAGAAAACGATATAAACTTTCCACTTAGATTATAAACACAACAATTATATATGTTACACCGATTTTATTCTCTCCCAGGCATTTAATACTAAAAGTAGAGTGCTACGGTTGCAAGATAAATAGTAGAAATAAATGATTAATTTCGGCCCGTTTCGGTATCATAGGCTTATAGTTAAAGGCGCTACTTCAAGTTTTGTTAGACTTTGCTCAGGAAATAAGTTCATCTTCGATAAAAAAAACTGAATATATAATTTCAATTTGAGAACAGTCTAAGTATTCACAGAAGCAAGTCCAAGTTAAGAAAAACGGTAACTTTCCATATGCTTAGTTGTAAACGAAATAATGTAATTTGTAATGTTTGAGTAAAGTCTAAGCAGAGTCTAATAAGCGTCTATTTATCTCTGCCTAAGTCTCGGTGATCATTTTGTCAGTGTCGGTTACGGAAAGAAGTAATCTAACGCTAAATAAAATTTAGGAGTCAGTAAAGCTGATCTAGTGGTGAAAGTTATATAATGTAATGAAAATTTTATATCTGTTTTTGGTAAGTATTTAATAATTTCAGCTTACTAAATATATAGCGTTTTTTAAGTCTAATAATTAGACATAATAATAAGAATAGTATTATTTGAGATTTCCCCAATATATGTACAAAAAAAAAGTGTAAGCAATCATTGTCGCGCGCACTGCACTATGTTGCTGAATGTTCAAATAAAAGACCGTACTGTCGAACCATGATATAATAAAATTCTCAATATATTATATTTACAATTTTACGATACGAAACAATTGTGAGTTCTAATTGGGTTGTAACGCCATCTAGTTTATTATAATGATACTAATTGAGCGGAAATGATTAGTTTAAAGATCAAGTATTTTAAACAATCATCATATTTTTTAGACAATATTAATTTATGATATAAATACTTGAGTGGATGAGCCTTTTCACCCAAATCTGCATGAAAGACCCATCCACTCTCTCAGCCAAAATGCTCAGGATTCCATCGAAACTGTCTCTCAACCACTGCAGTATCGAAGCAGACGCATGATTGCATGGAAATCATGTATTCCTGCCCCAGCGAACATATTTGACGCGCTACAGAACCGAGACAGCCCCAAAAGCCCCCTGAACGCATTGTTATACTGAATACGCAGGGCGATGTAAGATTTCTGCGCGTACCTTATTCACAATCTGCACGAGTAAAAGGACTGACAGTACGCCCTAAACAATGTCAGTTTGACTTCTCTTGTGCAGAGCGCAAACCTGCGAGAAAGCATACTACAACCTGCATGCGACGCCCTGCCCAACCTACCAATGTTTGGATCGTCGGTGAGCCATCCCGTATAATAAATACATTTAAAAACATAACTAATATAATTGTATAAAACAATAATAATTTTGTTTTACAAGCACCAATATTTATTATAAGTTTATTTCTGATTAATAAAAAATATAGTCTTTTTTTTTCATTTCTAAAAAGTGAAAGTTGTTTTTAACTGGACTGAAAACAAAGTGTCTAGCACAGCTGCTTTAGCGGTAGGTTGATTAATTATTTCGGCGAGCACCGTAGAGATTAAACAGAGCCTCAGTAATTTAAGAAAACCTACTTATCTTGTAACGAATTGGTTAAGCATTTAATAAACATGCTAACGTAATACTATAATTTATCCAACATCACAGACATTATGAAATATTATTATGTATATTCTATGCCAGATTTTTTACAGAATAAAATATTTTCTATTTTTTTTTTGCAACCGTTTCAGAAATATCATGCAAAGGATTATAGAAAAAGCAAAAAACGAAGCATTCGGCAAATTCTCTTCAGACGGTACTATGATAAATAACTTCAAGTGATAAGGCGATTGCTCGAATTGATTAACCACCACAGTACACAGGTGTAAAAACCATCATAATGATTCGCCTTCACCTATCGTGTTTCGGGATCAGCTTGTGTATATCCAGTAACTCATATACCTAGAGAACTTCAGTCATGGTATATGTAGGCCGACATGATTACGAAGACTATCAACGGATTTTCATCCTTTAAAGGTCGTTTTCGTTTTTGGGCTACACTGTCCTTACCATCAGTTTCATTATAGTCACGATATCGAGCCTGTGTAAAAAAAATTACTAGAATATTTGACAAAATATAATAGATTCATATTGGTACACAAAGTACGATTGACTAATTAAATTTCTATAAAAGATATTCCTTTAAGTACATACGTAATATATGCTCGTTGTTATTCCAAATCCAATAAGAATATCGTTCGAAGTAAGGAAAATCTAAGTGAGGGTATTTTCGGGCCCTCAAGGCGACTTACCCAAGTTGGAAGGTCGCGCTCTAGGGAAAAATTCTTTGCACGTAAAAAGTGTTCAATGAACGCCTGGGAAACGTGACATTGAGTTGTGGGTATGCTTTTTTACATACATACGTAAATGTGTAACTACATATGTAAATGTACTTTTCTATTCCATTTACTGTGTTAATTTCAGCAAATTTATTTAAGTTTAATTATCATTGTATATAATAATTTAATTGTTCGATCTAGCTTTTTGTGATTTTTTAAAAAGAATTTTCTTAAATCTAATATTATTATTTAAATTAATTAGTATATACAAGAATATAACTATTCATACCGCAATTACATGAGGTGTCAGCAAAGCATTCAGTTTGTTTTACAATAATCCAAAATATGAGTGTTTTACTGCCTTCAAGATTTTTAATATTTGAACATGTCTTTATGTGTGTTCTACCGTTTGTACAAAGGGGAATGATCTGAAGAATTATATAGTCTACAGCCAAAACTATACATACATCGTCAGTATTGCAATGGATCAATACTAGATAAGCTATCAGATCCTTAGAAATAACATAAGTTCTAAAACATTTTCTTTGTCTAGTCTAATCGAATTATTTAAGTCATACTGCTAAGCATTGTTATTATATATTAAAATAATTTTCTACTTTTCAATATCTTTTTTTGTTTTTATTTTATTGAGAACCATTTTCACAGCGAATACAATATTCAAATATTTATTGAACTTGAATCGGCTCAGATTTTGTAGCAGTTATGGCCGATTTATCTCTGGATTCGTTGCGGATTAAAACAAACGGTGGCGGCGCTCGAATGACTTAATCTTGTAAAATACGGTTTTCGGTGAGGGGTTTATCTTAAGTGAAAACGTGTAGCTAAATATTAGCGGCCATTTACGGAAAATGGTTCAGATAAAATGCTATAAATAAACCACTCTCTATCGAAACCTATGTGAACGCGGATTTATAGCCGTAAGAAGTATCCCATTTAACAATATTCAGAGAGCCATGTGTACATGTGCTATATATTGTGTTTATGATTGAGAGTGCTAACATCTGATATTACTTTCGCGTCAAAATAAACGTGTTTATACGTACAGACCGAAATATGTTGTGAGTTATATTATTAACTTATTAGTGCCCGACCACAGGTCGGTTTTTGGCCGAACCCGAAGCCGATTAATCACATCCTTCACAACCTTCGGCCGAAGCGAAGCCAGAGATTAACAATTCTAAGTATATTTCAAAATTGCCAATTTTTTTTATTTACACTAGCTCGACAAAGTGACTACAGTGCACCTGATGGTAAGTACAGTGCAGACCATCAACGAAAGTCGTATCAAAGGATGAAAATCCGTTGATAGTCTCCGTCGTCATGTCGGCCGACATATGTATACCGCGACTGAAGATCTCTAGTTATATGAGTTACTGGATATACACAAGCTGATCCCGAAACGCGAAAGGCCAAAGTGAGTCACTATGACGGTCATTATACTTGTGTACTGTGATCATGACCTTGTTTAGGCAATCGCCCTACCATCTAAAAATAATGATGAATAATTATTTTAAATTAAAGGGATTATATTCAGGTCATTTATAGTATTCGTAATAAAATCCAACTAACAATAAAATAATCACAAACACAATAAATCTGCTTCTATTGTGTTTGGGCACACACAGGTGGTAACTTTACACTACACACTATTTGAATAAAAGAAGAAAAATCCAAATCCGTCGATAAATGGCGGAGTTACGAGTGAATATACATACATGAAAATATACATATATACATAAAGTATAGAACGCCTTCCTTTTTGAAGTAGGTTAAAATAATATTAGAAGATTCCAAAATAATTTTGTAACAGCTCGTTTGATTACGGAACTTTCAAAAAACTTACACTTACGGTCAAAAGTTCGGCCAAAGTTTCGATCCAACACTAATTATTATTATACCCTACAACTTACTTAACATATTCTTAGAATTGGATATTTACGATATAGTCTCTGATTCTAAACGCCAAGAAAGTGTACACTTACATTTATAACTTATATCCGTGTTTCCGTGTAATTACAGTAAGTATTGGTACACTTACCATATCTTTTATAAGCTAGATTATATACAATATTTTCAAAACAAGATTCATGTAAATTCCGTTTAAACTTTGATAAAAAGCGACCTATACACAGGAACTTTAATTTTGGTAGTTTAGCTTATAGCCGTCCTCAAAGACGTTATTAGTTTCATGCCTGGAGAGATCTAATCGAACTTCCAACATTGCCGGAGCAGTCTCCAGCCAGAATCAAATCCTCACAAACACCGAGAATGGATAGCTCTGTCGTCGGCACTACATAAATCGTTTCGCAAATAGCTTGTGTGTGCTCCTCCGCTGCACCGATTTAATGGTCAATCTAATCACGAGCTTTGCAATTCAAGTCTATGTTTATACTATTCACAATTCTAAATTAAAAATATAAAACCATTCATATTGATTTTGTTCTTTATTCCTTGTGACTAAATAAATTTGAAATAATTCTTTCACTTTTAGTCATACTGTCCCTGCAATTCTTTTTTTTAATTAGAAAATATGAACTAGTAAATCGTAGTCGTTACTTATATTCGAATATTTAGGCAGAATTAATTTATATGAAAATATAAACGAATAAATTCAAACGAAATCCGGAAGATCTTGTAAGCGACAAAAACTTTAAAATGCTTTAATCATCGTTACGACTAATTAGCTATAAAAATTTTAAGCAGTTAATAGTAATCGATGGCCAGGTATTATAAAAATATTGTTATAATACCATATATAATTTTGGAGTAATATTGTAAAAAAATGCAAAATGATCTTACCATATTCTTCCGAAACACATTCGATTACATAATGTTTATTTATTTACAAATAAGATTGCTAATAAAAATTACAGATTGGATTTTAATTCTAATTTGGACAAAAATAATACGAAATAGTATTTTACACAGTACTTCTGAATAAGCAACTTGAAAACCTTTACGATTTAAAGGCATATTTGCATAAAAGTTTCATAAATGCATATTTCTTTTTCTTGTTATATAACTAGAAACGAGGTATGTTTTAATTTAAAGGAGTAAAATTTCTTTAAAACCCTTCAATAAATTGTAATTTGCTAAAATGTGTCGAAGGCAAGCCATGTTTTATTCTGTAAGTGTAATGAAACATTCCGGGGAATTCGAGACAGTTCGGACTCTTAACAACATAATTGGGGCGAATTTACAGAAGTTTAATTGAAGTTTCCTTCGAACATCTGAACTGTTACAAGAAAGATAGGTGGTGTGCTTCTGACTAAACTAGATACTGATAGTTACTCTACATATATAGGATATTTGTACGATACCTTTACAATACTTAACTCTATTATCTCTCTATATTCTCTTATTGTATTATTATTAGCACCTGTTGTTGAATTTAAGTATTAAAAGTTAAATGGTTTAAATTATCATAAGATGAAGCTGTGCCAAATATAATATTTCAAAACTTATTTTTAGACTAAAATAACTGTAGCTGACGAAAATGGTAAAAATAAACAAAAATTCTGAGGTTGGCAAAATAAAACGCTCAAAAAATTATATAAATTTAAAAATACAGTCAAAATCTGTTATAACGACGACGAAGGGAGTAATCATATTTAGACGTAACAACTGGTGATATTTTCGAGATACGAAGTACTAATTTTTTACCGGGACCTTGGTTCTGAGTCAAAATAACCGGTAATTTGTTTTAAAAGATGACGTCATGTACGAGTATTGGTAAAATTAAATAAAACCTATATTAATCGTAAATACTTGTATACGAATGTTTGTGTTAGTTAATTATATTTACATTTTAAGTGTGATCGTTTATCTTGTAGTCCTAAATCCAATCTACTCGCTCCTATCTATCATGAACGCCAGAATTGTGACGAGATCTATCGTCGTAACTATGATTTATGTTGTTTCATACACTCCGATAGATGCGGCTTTAATGGGGAGCCAAATGGCCACCGAAACAGTAGATAACGTGACAAATGACAAATATTGATTAGCTTTGCCCACGCTTCCCCTTGTCATTAAATTTTGACCAAGATTTCAAAGGACACTAAAAATATATTATATTTATAACAATACTATATTACTATATTTAAGTGGAACTTCATAAATGACAATTCGATAGATATTTTGGTAATAAATGAATGGGTTTCTACTGAAAATCAGCGCTGGGTGGTTCAGCTTGTTATCTAGCATATACTGCAATTTTCCCTTTGGCTCATCAACGCAACACAGGAAATTTGTTTTTGTTATTTTTGATCTTTTTTTTTTTGGTAACCCAGTGGAAATCTATTATGGACCGTCAGGGGGCGGCGAGGGCCGAGACAAACTGACTGCACCATAGCTAATGGAAACTATAATGTCCGAGAATGGCAACGACCTCCAAAGGATGAGAACCCATTGACTGTTGCAATGATCATACCAACCCATTTAGACAATGAAGGAAGGTCTCTAGGTATATAAACAACTATTTTACTATATTTTACTACATTAATAAAATCCACTCCAACGCAGCCTTGAGTTCCTTTCAGCGTTTCTTCTCAAGGTAGTCGCTTCCGAAACGCTAGTAGATTACCCATAGGTTTCGTATATTTGGGCTGGCGGTCCAAGTCGAGGTTCGTATCCACAGGGGTGCACTTGCATTGCCACCCAATCCATAAACTCGCTGCCTGAGCAAATTCTGTGCTCGCCTTCTAAGCCCGGTTAAGCTGTATATGCCTGTCCCGGCGATCAGTAGGAATCCGTATATAAAAAAAAATACAGCCACTAATCTGTGCTCACTCTGAAAGGGATATAGCGTTATATTATGACATTAAAAATAATACTTTAGATAACAATATATAAAAAAATACATCTTTTAGGCTAAACCAGAATTTATTTTAATAAATCTACCTTTTTCATCAATAGGCTTTTCCTTTGTAAGAGCTATTAAGCCATTTCGTAAAGGACTTACTCGAGAGCCTTTATCAAATTTTTGTTTTGTTTCAAAGGTTACTTACTTATTAAACTGAAATGATAATTGCTTACACTTTGAACTATGAATAATTTATATTTATATTCACCTACATTCTGTTTCCATATTTCTTTTGAAGATTATAAGCTGTCAAGGATACACAAAGTGTATTTAAAAATATTACAATATATCTAGATGAAAATAACGTTATTACCATTAAAATAAATTACAATTATATAGCAGTATATTACTTTTTTTTTTCAAGTGACGTTTATGGTCTCCTGGGAATGCCTTCACAACCAAACCGGGCTTGATGGACGATCGCATAAGCCGCTCAGCCAACGAATTTTATGGGTTGGGCGGCCACACAAGGGCACCCCTGTGGGTACGGACCTCGAATTGGATAGGCGGCCAAAGAAACGAACCCTAACGGCAATCTACTAGCGTTTCGGAAGCGACTACCTTGAGAAGAAACGCCGAAAGAAACAAAAAAATAGTATATTATTCTAAGTCTTTTTTTATGAGTAATAATAATTCCGTGACCCTATAAATAATATTTATATTGTAGCGACAATATTATGCAGGTGCACAAACGCCTATGCACCAGTCTCAGACCCCAGCGGGCGACACACAAATGATTGGCCTCGCTGTGTGCGCTAGGGCAGTGCTACCGAGACCTTCATGCGGCCGTCCCCCTAACAAATTTAATTAATCAGTCTTATATACTCTTCTTTGCGATGTTGTAAATAAGTTACTGACAATTTAAATTAGTAACAGTTATATTAGTGGTGTTTTCTTTCATTTGTGCTCACCCGCACCACCCATAATCTCATTATAACTAAATCACGTAAACTCTTATAGTTACTAAATAAATATTACAATCTAACGTAATAAATAAGTCTGGTTTATATTTAACAATCAATGATGATTAATATTATCCATAAATAACAGCTTAAGAAATAATATTTATTAACAAAATTTTGTAATTAATTCTCGTATTTCATGCCAACTGAAGAAATACCAAAGCAGTTGAAGTTGTCATCCTAATTAAGGATTAATTCATCATTCCGTTTGGTGCTCGTCGAGTTGTAACTGAGGCGGAATAAGTCTCAACACTGGTTCGACATTGAAACAAAAACAAAGTAATTCATCAAGTCGCTACGTTGTATGAGAAAAGTGGCTTTTTGTTTTTTCTTATAGACATTTGTCAAGAAAAACGTTGATAGTTCGTAATGCGCAGCTAATTGAAGATCATTGTAAATAAAAAACTGTAATATAAACAATATGTGCAGATTTTTTTACATAGGTTATTTGTATGCATCATATTTTTGTAAGGTGTAGCACGGCGAGCCTGTTCAATGATGCCGACAGATATACGAAACGAAGAAGCAGATCGACCCTAATAGCACGGCAAGCACAATGACTTTACTTTATATTTTTGTTAATGAAAATTATTTAAGCGACAAGTCACTTTAGTTATTATCGTAACACGATAGCCATTATTATTATTATGCAATGTGAGGCTATGCAGTCAAATTCAGCCTGTATCACTGCGACCTAAAGATCTATTGTGATCGCCACCTACCATTTATAGTTCTCTGTCAAGGCCTATAGTTTTAAAGAACTGTAGTATTTTATTGGCAGAGATATCTGGAACCTCTCCTGGGTGAAGCATATGAGCCTAGGATACGGTTGGGTTTAGGCATTAGTAAGTACACATTCACACAGGAGCTACTTGGGCGCTTCGTCCGCAGTTTCGCAGAATCTGCAATCTATAGTTCTTCGACCACCAATACTGAACAAATGTTTGTTCAGACAGCAGTGGCCAGTCAGTACTCTTACCAATACTCGTAATTGATTTCTTCAAAGCACACGATAGCCATACATAGATTGGTAGGATACAGAACAGTTTTATTAATAGCAATTAAAAACTTCGATCTCTTCCCTTATATTAGAAAATATAATATCAGATATAGACAGTGCTTATAAATATTACGTCATCCTTGTTGTCTAAGATTTGGAACACACTGATCAAACACTTTTGTTCTCAAGGAATGTGGTGAAATGGATACTATGTTAACATAGCTTTCCAAATAATGTCCCTACTACACAATATCTTACAGTCCAAATACTTCGTGAAATTGATAGTCTAAATATTATCTGTTGTTGGTGTTATATCTGTGAGACAGCTCTTTGTGCTCCAAACTATTGTTTTTAGGCATGACACTCAATTATTGGATTTGGGCATTCTAAATAAACGACTAGGGCTTACTGTCTGTAAAACTGAATTTCACCGCACCTCCGTCGCCTCTAGACACTTTAAAATTTTAAGCGCTCGATTTTACAACAAACTAAATGTAATTCTCAATATCTATCCCCGTTCCCTTTATGAACTTAAAATCAAAGTCAAGGATTACTTGTTGCAGCTCGATTATTTACAAACTGAAAATCTTTTAAATGCTTATATATAATCTTCACTCACACACAACACTCTTTACTCACCCTTTTCTACACATAACACACCTATACACAACACGTCTGTATATTTTTATATATTTTTGTAATTATTTGTATTCTCTGTAATGGTGGGCGCTGACGTCTGCGATACAGTCTCACGACTAGTGCAGGCGTCAACGTAAATTAAATTATACAATGTAAAATTTTTGATCCAATAAATTATTATTATTATATGTATAGATATACTGCAAAACAGTGAAACCATCGCTGGCTAGGGATCGTGGTGTATCAAGGTGGTGGGTGGTGACCTGTCGCTGCCGGCACTCACTCGTGCGATGGTCAATAGCGACAGGGCATGGCAGGCGGCCCTCTTCTTCATGGAGAAGACGATGAAGGCAAAAGAGGCAGCGGAGCGGGTTCGGGAGGCTATTGCTGCCCCCGATAACCCAATCCGCCGCTCAGCTCGGACAGGACGACGAAGGAGGGCCTTCGCCAGAAGCCTTCCTCCATAACAGGACATACGCCGGGCGGCGCGCTTGAGGGAGCGCGTCGCCCAGATCCATCGTGAGCGATCTGCGATGTGTTCCCGCACACCGTTCCAATAACAAATCAAGGAGATGAGGGGAGGGTGGCATTATACACCACTCTCCCCGCCAAATGTGTTAGGTGTACGCAGGGAGTGGCGACTATTTAGCCACCCCCTGCCAAGAAGGCGGGGCCTGCAGAAGGCTAGACGTCGCCGGGTGCCGAGGAAGATGACTCAGCTTTGCCCTTGGCGCTCGGCAGGCGGGAGAAGGAACACCCCGGGGGTTTTAGTCGGTGCAAGTCCGACACACCGGGGTGCAAACCTCATCGCCCCCTGAGGTTCGTAAGGGATTTCCCCCGGAATACCAAAAAAAAGGGATCTTGGTGTATAATAATTTAATAGGCAGTAAGCATGGAAAATTATAACAGGGAACGTGCTCGCTATTCGTTTTATCTCATTCGCATGCGTAGTTTTGCTATAATGCTCTCTCGGTCTCGATCATTGTGATTTTCATTTAGCTTTGTAAAATCATCAGTGACTTCACGTTCTTTTTATATCTACTAGATACTTATTAACTAGTGTTTAATATTTATACTAGACAGTACTGATAATTATATTTATTAATTAAAATAACAGTTTTAAACATGTAAGTAAATTTTTCAAATACATTACTGCGCATAATGAATTTTGGTTGTTCACTGCGTAATACCATACCAATGTTAAACCAAAATTGCACTATTTATCCGATACATTCATCTTGTCGGTTTAGTGTCCAATAAATCAGCATTAACGCTTCGTATTACACAGCATTTTGTGTCATTTGTGTTATTTCTACAACTAGTTATGAACTTAATGATGAATATTTTTTTATTACTTAATTTACTTTAGCTTTTATCAACTACTAGCTGATCCGGCAACCTTGTTTTGCTATATAAATTATTGTAATATCTTCTAAGATGTTCGTTGAAATTAAGTGATGTCAAAGACAATTTTGTTCACAATTAAATACTCTTAATCAACAACACATTTATTTGGATAAAGATTAATATTATTACGTTGATACAACTCTTAACAAATAATGCATTAATTTCGACCAAATTCGATTACCATAAAAACGGTTCTAGTGAGTTAATCTTAAAAGATAGACATATACTGTAGCGGACATTTTTAGATCATTTTAAGAGGAATAACTCTGTCATACATATATTTATGGTATCTTGAACCGTTTTCGCAGCGCACGCAATGGAAGCACTCAAGGATGAATAATTTTCCCCGTTTTTTTCATATTTTCCATTATTTCTTGGCTCCTAATAGTTTCATCGTGATGTTATAGCCTCCTTCCTCGATAAATAGTCTATTCAACACAAAAAGAATTTTTCAATTCGAACCAGTAGTTCCAGAGATTAGCGCGTTCAAACAAACAAACAAACAAAAAAACAAACAAACAAACTCTTCAGCTTTATAATATTAAGTATAGATTACCCATTAACACCGACAAAGCATTACAACATGACGAAATTAATATTATTTCAATAAACAATGTGTGACAATAAGTGTTTCCGTGCATATTTAAATAATAAGTTTGACGTGATATTTTTATTGAATACTCCAAGTTTAATAACGTCGTATCGTAAAAAGATCTAGAGTGAAGGTATGCTTGCCGACGGCCGATACGTCCCTTAGAGAATATTTCGTGTATTTGCAAATTCTCATATCAATATGCTGAATTTTCGTACGAAGTTTGCGAAATAACTTGACGGAATTTCAATGGAGCTATTTTTCAATTTGAACTAGACTCTCAAAGCCTTTAGAATTTTATATGCAAAATCTAGGCGAAACAGTACGTACATAACTACTCACAGGGTTAATTTGGATGTGAGAAGATAAAAACAAAAAATCACAGACACGGCATATTGATAGAACATTTTCTCCACTATCATGGAGTTCGAACTATTAATCACTGCGACCTGTTTCACTTCGCTGCAGATTACTATCGTTCAGAGGAACAGGGAAAAATTTATTTTTACGCATTAAAAAGTAACAACATACCATAAATTTTAACTATAATATATAGGCAGCCCCACTACTTAACAAAGCAATGTAATCCCCAAGTTTTATTATTAACCAAAATGCGCAGTGCCTAAATGAACCAATCATATGACTTAGGCCTCAAAATGTAATATTTATGCAATGTGACATGTAGAAATTGTATAATTTCGCAACGATAAAAATAAACTAGTGCCGTAAGAAGATAAAGATTCAAATGTAGTTCTGCTCCTACACTTAATTTATGTAATTTCAAAGATTTTCAATGAAATATTCCTTATTAGTTATTACTGTAGGTTATTTAATATCAATAAATTACAGATGGTTTGATTAAAACTTCTATTCGATAACAGACCCAGCACCTCGCGATATATTGCTCAAGTTTTGTCAAAGATAACGATCTATTTCGATCCAGTTTAAACTTTACTGTGCACTTGGAAACTATTAAGTACTTCGTAAATTAGATCCTTCATGTGTAGGTGTTCGAATTGTAATTTTTAATCTCAGTTCAGGCTCTCAATAATTATAACCAACCACAAAATACATTTTAATATTATTATTGTAATATATGATGTGTATATTAATTGTAATAATTTTAAAATATATTTTTTACTCATGGTTGTATTAAGTTACTAGTATTATATTTCAAATCTGATTACATAATTAGGTCTTGCTCTTTGAATAACTGTTTTAGTAAATCCATTCTTCATTATTAATACCAGACATTTACTATAAATTGAATTTTTCCCCAGTCTCAATTCTTGATTCCAATTCCGATTTGATATCCACGAAACGAATTCCATCCAAAACTTTATCGTTCTAGAGAATGTCTTGAAGTTTTAAACGAATAAAGCCATTTTAAAATCTCTTGATTGGAACTTTATCAGGAAAATGCATGTCTATACAAAATTTTTATTTTGTTGTGTAATTGATTTCACATCGGAAATGTAAATTATTGCGAAAAATAGCTGAGATTTTATTTAAATTAACACGCGCTCTCATAGTCATTGACTAATGACTAGTGGAATGTAAAATCCTGGATCACAGTATACATATATGCTATTGTTATGAGAATATATAAATAAAATAAAACCTTGAAGTTTTAGTATCCATTAAATCGTGTCTATCTTTAAGAGCTTAACAGATCCTAATTAATCTATTTTTATCCTCATATCTCTAAGTTACAAGGCCCCTAACAGAATCAATTAAAAGTAACCCAACCCTCATCATGTTCCGGGCGGCATAAAGCCCTAGGCTCGGTTGTCATTTCATGTCGATAATAAATCTTATTATTAGCTAGTATTCGGACCTAGGGACTGAAATTAACTTGCGGTTTGCTATTGTTTTTGTTTATATAGGAGCAATATTTGTATTAATCTTTCACATACTGAATAACATTAAAATGCCGATTAAGTTTAATAGAAGTTAACAGAAAATTGACTATAATACATTTAGAAATATATAAATAAAAGATTAGGTACCAGGGAACTTTTGTGAATTGCCTATAGCGTATTGTATTATTAAAAGCGCCATCTGCCGCTAGAGGC
The DNA here is from genome assembly GCA_036320925.1 of Automeris io. Lineage (NCBI taxonomy): Eukaryota > Metazoa > Arthropoda > Insecta > Lepidoptera > Saturniidae > Automeris > Automeris io. The sequence continues at coordinate 8,708,978 of JAUDJH010000012.1, read as the reverse complement.
CGTGGCATGCCCTTCTCCTATATTTTCAAGTACGTAATGAGGAGGAAAGAGAACGCCGTAAGGTTTAGGCGAAAGCAACACAACTTGCCTCCAGATACTTGGTATCTCAGAACCAGTTATAACAGAGAAGATTATGGAGACGATTTCGCGCGCAACGTTCTTTCTTGATACAAATCAGCAGCAGCATTGATGGATGTTGCTGCTCAGGTAAAGTAGAGGCGATGTGTAGTGACAGCACAGCGTCTGGAAGGTTCGATCGGTTTCCAAGCTCGATCAGCGGCAGTGATGAGATGACATCCCGGTTGTTATTAGCCAGAAAGTTTCTGACACATCACGGCTGCTGGTCTTACGGCACCATGAGAATTTTCCACTGGTTTAACAAAAAAAGACAAGTATGTAAAAGGCAGGTGTATATATAAGATTAATTATTATAATATAAATAAATTAAACAATTAATATAGATTAATTATATAAATCAATCTGAAAATTCATAATACTCGTATAACATAAATAAATATTTACGTAAATGTAAGTTACCAAGAACTAACTTCTTATTGATTTTAATATATAATACCAATAAATAAAACTTTTAAATAAATCTTCGTAGAAGTATGAATTAATAGAACTGCAATAAAAAGAAATTATTATTTCGAAGAATGTTATTTCTTCAATATTGTAGAAAACTCTTTGTCTGGTATTCATTCCTTCAAGAAAGTTCTAAATGTAATTTTACACGCAGCTATTCAATTACTATACATGGGTAAATATTGTCTGTAATTGTTATTTCTACGAATGTGTATTCTACACATAGTACTATATATTCCAGATATATAATACTACATATTTAATCCCATAGAAAATTTAATTACTTAGTATCCAGACGATTTAGAAAGACATTGAATATAGGGGAAAATCCCATAGCGTCGCATATGTCTTTTTACTGAACAATAACTGTTATAAGAAACAGTTTGACACTAGATTGACCAGAGCAGTCATTTTGACTGTTTTTAAAGTTCAGTTACATTAAAAAAATATATTTATAAGGAACCAATTTTTTTAAATATTATGACTTTGTATATATTATCTTATAGCATTTATCAATAGTTGTACTTACCTCCCCCCTCTCTTTATTCCCTATATACGTATGTACTATACCTTTATTCAGTCTTTCTAGTGTTAAGAATGCTTTATTTGTAAGCATTATTCAGAATTAGATATGCATAGTAAGTATATTATAAAGTAACTATGTGACATATGAGAAAGTAAAATGATAGCGACACTCTTAGCGGCGCCCGTAGCAACGTGACTTTCCAAAGTTTACTGCTCTGAGCACTGTGCACTGACCAATATTTTGCTACGTGATTTCGAACGGCTACACACTCTTATAATATTCCGCATACAATGAGCTTTATCAACGTATAAACGTAAGATTTAATATTGTGGACTCGAGTTCGAATCGTATTATAAAATATTAAATGATATTTATGATATTGTCTGTGAAATTAATAAAATTCCGAGAAAACTTTATGTAAATGTAACTTTACACGATGTTGCGCTCCGTAAATATTTTATACTTTTTATATGGAAAAGGGTTAGAATTAGTATTTTCAAATCGAAACTTAATATATATTTACTTTTCTTAAAATTTCAAATCTTATTGACTTACTTAGCTTACTTACTTTTATTTATTTCCATTTACTGATTTTTACTTTTACCCTTTGGTGCATAACCAAAACACAACAAACCCTATTGGCTATCGCTAATATCTACCTTGATAAACCTATTCTTCTGTGTTTTATATTATATGTCAAACAAATGTTTTTCTGTTAGTAACAAATATAAAGTTTCGACTACCACATAGCACTGAAAAGCATTAGATAATTCTGAATATATATTATATGTCTCTTTTTCGTATATTAGAAATAATAGATGATGTAGATTATCAATGGATTTTCATCCTTTGATAGTCACTTTCGTTTTTGGACTACACTGTACTTACCATCAGGTACTCTGTAGTCACTATGTCGAGCTAGTGTAAAAAAAAAAAAAAAAAAAATAGCGTGTATGTACGCCTATTATTCGATTTAGCAATCCTCACGTACACATTATAATGTTTTAAAGCACCATAGGTACAGAAATCCTGGTGTTTCTACATATCGACATGCTTTCCATCGTGGTTTATTAAAACTGACAACGGCTGCTATCAATGGACTCTAGTTTCTTGGAGGCTATAGCCGCTTTTAGACTACGCTGTACTTACTGTAAAGTAAAATTTGTGCCGTGGTGTAAATGCCATAGTGGGTGCCGGCAGAATAGAATAGCACCCCCTCTTCTTGCTGAGGTGTCGCAGAAGGCGACTAAGGTATCTCTTTAACACTGCAATTCAACCAGGTGTTCAGAGAAGGAAAACTCGACCAAACCTGCATCCTGCTCTCTCCCGATCGTACTGGTTCTCCATTCCATCGGACCTGAGGGAGTTCGGACGAGAGAGTGCTTTTCTGGCTGCGCATCCAGCTATGCACTTAAATATCTCCTGCGCATATCTCCTGATTTTCTTAATCGGTGTTGATACAGTCGCCGTGGCCGAATCCGGCTAGGACATCATCAAAGTAAAATCTAATAATTTAGCCAAGCCGTTATAAATAGATGCAAAAACTAATTTAAGAAAGCAGCGTACCAGCAAAGCGGATAATTCGGGAAATAAAATATATGAACACAACAAAACCTGACAAAAGCGCGCTTATCTCGTCTCCTTACAAAGCGATGGTTTATTCTGGCAACTGTGCGTAAAATCGAAAATAATGATTTACGTAAAAGGATTGTAAATCATGCACGTACCATTGATATGCCCCTTTTAAGTTATTTATGTAGGTAATATCACTGTACAAAATTAACCCACCTCCGTTACATTTACATTTAAATGATAGAATGTTTTTACAAATTACATTTCTAATTAATATATTTTTAATGGATAATAAATATGTCATGTCTTTCTGAATGCTTTCGGCTTTAATGTTAGCAAGCTATCGAAATATCAATCACTTTGGATTGACATTAGTGGTTGGCGCCAGCCCAACTTCAGAAAACCGAATTAATTTCTAACATGTTTTAAACAAGCTATTTAAAATAACACAATTTACAGAATTTATTTAAATTGCAATATAATCCTTTAAAATAAAACTAATGACCGGTGCACACGATGCATTGCAACGCGTTGGCCCTTCGCCTCGTCTCGCGAAACGCAAATTCGTTACGCATGCGGTACGACGCTGCGACGCACTGCGTGCGCATCTTGAATGTAAAACGGCGGAGTGACAGCGCTCCAGCGCCGACATCGCAACACATCGTGTGTCCTGGCTATTTATTATAAATCATAATTTTGAAACTGGGTTTCATTCACCTAAATCAATATAAAAGCGAAACTAAAAAATGCATTTAAACATTAGCGAGCAAGAACGTTCGAACGATCAAGCTTTGATAAGAACAGGCTCAAAACTTACAATGTTGTAATAAAATTGCAATTAAAATTCGTTATCCACTGTTCGTGAAAAATACTACGGCAAAACTAATTAAACTAGTTAAGGCAGCTGCCCGGCAGACCCCGTAGCTTGCGATTTTTATCTCTGAAAGTATCAAATAAAGTAAATAAAATAAACCTTTAATTGCGCAACATATTTTACATATACGTTAATTAATGAACTATACTATTTATTTATTGTTTTTATATTTGATTGTTGTATAGTTTCCATTTTTATTTATTGTTTAATTACTATTAAACTGTTGTACTTGTTTCTATGGCGTAAGCCTTCAGCATTACATTCCATGGATCTAAGCAAAAAAAGTTAAATAAATAAATATTGATGTGCAAAAAGAATCAGAATATATAAACGAATAACAACGCTCCTTGCAACAGCAACAACTGTGGTCCATACGCGACGGCTACGTCTTACCATCAGATGGCCCGTCAGTCTGCTAGCCGACAAACGTTTACAAAAATTAAATAAAATAATAAATAATCAATTTGTGGATCGGAAGCGCATCATTGCTCGGCTGAGTCTCAACCCATGGTACATGGCTATAATGTCATCATAATGATATCCTTAAGCCAGTCACGTTTCGGGGTCAGTTATACCTAAAAGGCTTAATTCTAATTTTTTAATTAGGTCGATATGACGTCGTCGACAGTCATTTGATGCTACTCGGCTGGTGATCTATGATTTTGAACGAAATGAATGAACAAATAAGGTCCAGTTTCAAAAACGCTCTCTAAAAACACTCATAAATCATTAACTGCATAATAAATGTTTCAAAGTTTAAGGAGTTTCTGAAATGTGGCCTATGCCTTGTAAATTTTCAGACAAAACAATAACGCCTAAGATATCATCGAATGTCACTAACGCCAGAATTTGTATAATAAAATTCTATTTAATCGTAATTCAAATTTCGTAAAAGGCAGAGAGATCTTACAAAAAATGAACTCATTAACTGGAGGGTGTGGAGACGCCTTGTTAATTACTGGAGCTTGCCTTTTGAGCTTCAACTGCTTCAGACGTTCTGCGCATTCCTTTTCCAGTGAACTGAATTGAAAAATTTACTTTTCTTTATCTCTAAATATCTTTGTTAATTTAGATTTAGCGAACGAACTTCAACCTTTCATTCTAACAATTATAGTATCGACAGCCTTCGGGGCTCGCCATAAGTATGCCTGAAAAGTTTTCTCTTTATGTAAATACGTAAATATAATTTTATAGGGTTATTGGAAACTGACCATATTGTTGAAAGCATGTGATAAAGGACATAAGACGCAACAACTTAAAGCACCCCAATGCACGAAATTTAATAGCTTTTGAGATATTTTATTTTTAAAGTTATTTGTAAGTATATCAGATTTCAACACTTAAATGAAAATTTAAAAAAACTTCAAATAAATGCATTGTATTTGGATAACAGATACTTTCATTAAGTTAATATATCGATAAAAAGTCCAAAATTCTATTACAATCTAAAGTAATGATTCTTAAAATAAACAAATTTAATTTCAAAATATAATTTATATTACAGAAAGTCTTTCTAGTAATAAAAACATAGTATGATATTGACGTCTACAAACTTAAAAATTATGCCCATGTAATAATCTATCCCGAAATTTATCAATGTTACATAAAATTGAAGTAACAAAAAAGAAATAACTGATGTGAATTGAATGAAACGAAAGTAAAAGAAAAGCTTTGAGCTGTAAAAACTGCTATATCACATTGAATGACAAATATTTCATTAAACGTAAGCAAAGACCGAATCTAGTTCGATTAGACAGTTACATAACGATTCCATTTAAGCATAAACAATTTATTCTTAGTATTCCAATTACTCCGAGTTCACGTTGTTTTTAAAAATACAAAATTAGGAAGGCCTTTTTCAAGTACCTGGTTAATTACACGAATAATTTGTTGCGGCATAAACGCAGGTCCGGCTCATTCCCAAACGAAACGCTGGCTTTAAAGGGGTTGCTCGCCGAGGAAAACGTTTTAATTTACTTCTATTTACTATTTTCTAAAATACTGTAATTAACATTAGGATCCGATACTCTATGCCGTTTATTAAACCTATTTTATTAGAGTGTAACGATTTTATAGGATATGATCACTAGCTTAGCTAGCGGAAGGGAAATGGAAAAGCCCGCTTCGGGCTTTTGAATGGACGAACTATAATAAAAAAATAAAATTAGGTGTTATGAGGTAATTCTACACTTAAAAATCAATCTAAAAAGTATATATCTAAATTATACTAAAAGGTTAACTAGAGATTTTATTCATTAAATCTCATGATTCATATTGTTGTTATTAAACGAATCAGCTGTTAAAATTGGAAATCGAGTCTCATCAGAGACAAGCTATACTTAATGAGACTTGTCACCCTGTTATGTTAGTTGTCAAAATTCGTTGTGAAATAAAGTTTTATTTAATATAATTTGTAATAACCCCTACACTATATTCAAATATTTTTCAAATATGATACACCCTTTTTGAAAATAAAATAATTTGATATTATGTTTATTCCGTTTTATTCAAAAACTAAAATTTGCCAAATTGACGTATTTTAACCATACTTCTATCACCAAAGAACATACAGATATCTCCTTGGGGCCGATTTCGTAAGCTTATATTGCATTAATGTCCTTAAATATAAAAAACAGCCGCGATTTTTTAAATTTAAATATTTTCCGAACCCTTGACATGAACTTAAAAAAATAGTAAAAAATATATTTTATGCTTAGACTATCTTACTACTCTGTGCTATTTGTTTGTTAAAAAGTCTGAAAACTAGAGTCTCCAAGATTTAAATGTTTTTTTTTTGTATTCGATACGATCATTTTTCACTTGAATACAACTTCTTAAAAATCATTGAAAAAGCTACGATTTTTTTTCTCACCTTTTAATTAATTCCTTAAGTGTATAAAAAATAGTGTGTTGTCATTTTGTACGATTATTATAGTTGTAAGAGGATCTCTGAAACATTTATCGGGCCGACTCTCATTTGCCCTAACTACGCCACTGGATCCGAATAGATTTATTATTGTTTCATAACAATGATACTTCATTTGGTATTTTAATGTAATAATATAATAATAACATTTACGAACAATTATACGCATTGGCCTAGACCCTAACTAAACTAGCACTTGTAGTTTGAGTACTAGATAAAGATATACATACTGAGATGCCACATACACAGCCATGACTCGTGACAAACTAATCCACTTATAACAGAAAAGTTTGCTACTACCGGTACTCAAACGCAGGACCTTAGAATCGTAAGTAGTGTCACTAAAAACTACACACTATCAAGCCGTCCAATGTATGATTTTCTTTTGCTGTTACTGAATTAAATTACATCTTTTACGTTCACAAATTGTGAGAAATCGACACGAACTTATAAAAACTGTACATAACACGGCGTTAACATAATTATTATTGTCTATATTTTTGTAGTCGGTTATCTTGGAAATAATGCAATAATTTAATAAAGGTTGTTGGTGCAGTTCAGTTATAGACCAAAAATATAATAAACATATATAAACGTAAGGTCACATAATCGTGTAATGGTGTAATATCATTCAGCTATTTTCCTTATAAAACACTGTATGTATCTAGCTACATTTGTGGAATTGGTTTAGCGTAATTTTCTTATTTTATATCTCACGTTTACCACAGTCACATCGTAAAAGTCATCTTTCTTACAGGTATGCGGGCACAAGACAATTTCATGCCTTTGAGAATATTTTGTTATATTTGTATTACAATTCTCATAAGTAAAGCGCATACATCCAAATTTCGTTTATAACTTCATATATAACGTTAATGATTTCAAGATATTTCAATCTGGATAATTCAAAGGTAACAATATTAATATGATAACTGTTCTTGGCTTTTATTTACTTGTTTCTCACCTCAGTAAGTTGTATAATCAACTAGCAAATCCGGCGAACTTCGTTTCGCCACCAGATGGCTTCGTTTTGGTTTTTAGTTAGCGTTTGAAAGAACGTGCGCATAATAATTGTCACATGAAATTAACTGAGCAGAGTACAATGAGTAGCTGTCAAACAATGTATAACGCATCGGCGACATCTACGTAAAATACTGGTGCGATCTGCTCCACCACCATGCAAAACCATATTGGTTAGTAGTACATGCTATGTATCAGAGATGGCGCTGTATGTGAAAAATGATTTTCCCCGTTTTCCTGCTTTTCTGTTGAAATTTTTCCTAAATTTTGTTTGCTATAAACCTCACGGAGCCCGAGACCTTTCCAACGAATGCAAAACCGTGGAAATCGGTTCGTGCGTTCTGGAGTTATAGCGTCAGGAAGGAAAACCGGAGTTATTTTTATATTATAGATTTTGCGATGACAGTGACATTAATTTTAATTCTGTAGCTAAGGTGCTAAGTGCTGCACGTTTTTGAACATGAGTTGAGTTTTCAAGCTTCGTTTGCTCTTGGTGTTTTTGGCTTTTTAAATGCAGGCTGTAGCAACCTATAATTGGAGAACATTTTTTTTTTTGTGACTCGGGGGAAATCCCTAACGGACCTCAGGGGGCGGTGAGGTCCGCGCTCCGGTGTGTCGGACTTTACAGCGACTAAAATCCTAGGGGTGTTCCTCCTACTCGTCTGCCGGGGCCAAGGGTACAGCAGTAGCCACTTCCTCGGCACCTGCTGACGTTTGGCCTCAAGGTAGGCCTCTCCCTGTTGCAAAAAGCAAAGGAGGGATGGTGTAAATGGCCACCCACTCCTCGCTCGCCTACTTATCTTGGAGCAGTATGCGTGAACACATCACACACTGCTCTCGCCTGGATCATTGGACGGCGTACTCCCTGGAGCGCGCCGCCCAAGGCGTCATATCCGGTTTTTAGAGAGGAAAACCACGGACGTAGGCCCTCCTCCGGCGTCCAGATCTGCGTGGGTGGCGGATTGGGTACTCGGGGGTGGCTATTGCTTCCCGGTCTCACTCCGCCGCCTCTTTCACCTTCGGTATGTCCTCACTAAATGCGAGGACCGCTCGCCATGCTCTGTCGCTGCCAACCATCGCCCGAACGAGCGCCGGCAGCGACAGATCTCCACCCACCACCCTGTAATTGGAGAACACTAGCGTTTTATGTAAAAATTTACTTTCTTTATCTTATTTTTTTTAGTATGTGTTACTTAATTGGTTGTGCTTGTGAATTAAGATATAATAAACACCTTAGCAAGAGGACATATTTTTGAATATAAATACATACATATTTAATTTAATATTTTTACATTGCATCAATTTTTGAAAAGTATAACAATGGGATTGTAGCTTTTTGTTCACCTAGTCCTTCATTACTGTGGGAAAATGTACTGCTAATTCCAGTTAACTGAGTTGTGTATTCTCAAACACCTCATTTGTTCCGCTACAATATCCTCAAGGGCGCAGTGCTTATTAATTGGAATGTACATATTTGAAGCAACTTGCGACCAAATTACAGCATGGTCCTTTAAACAATATACATACAAATAACGTTTCAGGTATCTTACTATAATTTATTTACTTAAAAAATACTTCAAATGTTCAATATTTATACAAGAAAAAATTTATTAATTGTTCGTTTTTAACTAAACATTTCTTTTTCTGTATATTCGAATTCGTTTCGAATCTGTTAGTTTTAACAAAGATAATAAAAAATACGTTCTAACAGCACAAAATTGAAATGAAAATCAAACAACAGCATAAAATAAACAAAACCTAAAAATTGATGACAAATATATTGGGGTTAATGTAGTAGTACAAAGCTCGATTCTAAAACTGATATTTTGGTTTGGATTCGTTAAGGTGAGCTTCCGCAGAACGCAGCAGGCGTCGATAACATGTGCCATGACGACAAACGGCATTACTTTGCAATAATAATTTATATGATACCGATCCCAACATATTACTAAAACTTACGCAAGACAATTGTAATCATATGTCGTACACGTACGTAATACAAATACAAATTAATACTGCAAAGTGATGTCTATTTACCACTGCAATTGCGACCATCGGCAGTACTTACGGAATAACACCTTTATTGAAACTATCCCGTAGGCAATGTTTGTTTTTTAGAATATTAATGTTACTGACGATGAACAAGAATATTGCAATATTGATGTGTGTTTTCTATGTATGTTTATTTTATTAGATTTTCGTATTCCAAAAATCATAGCCATGTTTTTATTGTGTACAACAGTTATGTTAGTAATAAAAGTCATGGAACAGGAATACAAATTAGTGAAAAATTATAAAACTAACCTTTTCTGTACAAATATGCTACAGTTTCAAATTTTGAAAAATCAAAAAGCTTGCGCTTGTACTATGGGTACTAGGCAAAGATATACATTCTTAAATACATATATATACACAGCCATGACTCGCAACGGACTAATCTGCTCATCACATACAAGTTTAACGCTACCAGGTCTCGCGAGGCCGGCCTTACGCGTTGGACAAACTTTATAATAGCTACGAGACAAACAAGCATAGTACAATTTATCCAAGACGCTGAAGACTGCAACAAGTGGAGGCGCATAACAAACTAGCTTTAGCTAGCATCACTATCACGCCACGATCACTCTGCAAAGAGTGTAAAATTGAGGAGAGAGATCAGGACTCGTATAAGCATCACAAGTAGGTAGGGTGAGGTGAATAAGTTAATATGGTTTTGATGACTACGTATAGAAGGATAATTGCAATCACTTTTTTGAACTAGGTGCATGCTTGACATCAGACACAATGTAGTTACTTTATCCAGCTAGCATCAAAAGCCTCTGTTGTACTGTGTTACAAGTGTGTGTGTGTAAAAAACAAAAGATATGAAAACTTTGGATTGTGGCTAGTATAATTGCCTAATTAATGTTTTCTATTGATACAAAAAAACCCATACATGCAATAATCTATAAAATTCTACGCATTCAATGCTAAACGACTCCGCTGGGGCAGTGGTTGTATGTGTAACTTCAACGCGTCGGGATGTAGTTTCAACCCCTAACGGAACAAGTGTTTCTATGTCGTACTGGTTGAGTTTAGTTTCGGTTGGTTGAGTTTTGGTTTGGTTGACTTGTAGATGTAAAGTTAATGTTTGTTACAATACCTATGATACAGGAGTAAATCATCAAGAGAGGCAAGGCTAACTTAAAAATAAATGCTTTGACGGTGATATTGTTAGAGCAGAGACGTGCATAGGGTATTTGAACAAGGTAGGCAGTGATCGCGTAACTAATTTGAATATTACATTATTGTAATAAATATTATATATATGTTATACGAAAGATGCATGGAGTAAAAATAAAATACATATAAATGTAGGTAGGTATTTCATCTTTAATTAATTTATTTCGGACTTATTTATTGTAAAAGCATGCAATGCTTTCATGCATCTACGAAATGAACGCTAGAGAGTTAGCGAGCTTCGAAATTAAACTAAATATATCTTACTTTTGCGTAAACTATAAATACGCGTAGGTATCTAAGTACATAAATGAATCTATCTTGCTCGTCAGGCTTAAGTCTTCCATCAAATCTACCCTCATTTAGTTTGGTAACCCTACATTTCCTTACGACTATGTGGAATCTAAAATAAATACATAGATCACGCAACGGCGGCCATAAAACATTGCGTGGCTCTGCGCAGTCATACCTCACCTGATTTTAACTGCTGTTATTTGAGCCATGACGGAATGGATTAGTTTTTATCCTCCGTTTTATTTTTCCGAGGTATAAAAGACAATTTCTTGCGGAAATTCGAATACGAAATAATTTATAGACTCATTTCTTTGTGATAAAATATGTTCTAGCAATAAAATTAAGTGTAAGATATATTTCTTTATCCCAAATGTTATATTGTAATATTTTCGTTCCTTCTGCATATTCACATTACATTATCTTTTCTAGCACTAGACAATGATGTATTTTTGTTATATAGGCAGTTAAAGTGACTACACCATACTTAATTTATGTAATTTACAGGGTATTCCAAGAACAGCACTGGCTATCAAAGGACGGGTATTTATTGAAACCCATTGACATTGTAATTCAGTATATAATTAAAGCTATTTCATGTAAGGATTATTTATTCATTAATCGGGCCTTATATTATACAATTTTTGAAGTATCTACTCTTATATCTATCATCAATAAGCATATAAAATACGACAGTGGCGTGCATCCCATATAAAGCATAAAAAGTATTATCTCATTATACTTGGATATGTAACATATTTCAAGTATATCAAGATAATGCTTTTTATGCTTTATATGGGATGCACGCCATTGCTACACGAGCGCATAACTTCTGTCCACTAAAGTTGAAACCAGACTGCTCCGCTGTGAATGTGAATATACTGTCGCATATACTCTTTGACGCGGACACAAAAAGCAGACTATAAATGGATAGCAAGCCGCGAAAAGCCGAAAAAACCTTCCAAACTCGGGTTCACAGTGCGTCTCGGGCCTTCATGGCGTGAGTCTGCAAGCGGCATAATATTTACTAAGCTCTTCGTGACTTTTACTTTTACATTCACTCTTTTCAATTTACCCTTCTTGAGTACCTTGTTTATTTCCGATCGGCCTCGACTTCTACTCACAATTATATTGCATATCTTCTTCGTCATTTCTACATCATTCATCTTCTGTTATATGTGAACCATCGAAGCACATCTTCCTGCAAAATTCAAGCTGAAAGTGATGCTCTTTTACTATAAACCAAATTAATCTACGAGCTCTACATAACAATGCAGTAGCGAATATTAAGCTAAAAGCTTTCTGTTTTGTCAGTAGCAAACAGGCGAGTTTACGGTAGCACGGAACGGCACGCTTCGATTTATTGTCCATAAAATGTTTCAACAAGCTGTTGGGGTACCGACTTCGTGACATTTATAGTTTGTCACTCTTGTGAGATGTACCTTTTGCTCCTTCCTTTTTGATACCGAACTCATTCATTGCCCGTTTAATTTGTACAAAGAGCTACTTCTGTGATTGTTATACCTTTATAAAACTCTTAAAGTGGCTGTCTGTGGTGGCGCTACACGGGTAAGAATCCGGCTAAAATGCGAGTAGCTACAGGTTCAATTTATTATGATTCCGTACCTCAAAAAGAAAAACAAATCACTTATACTGGTAGGATAATTTTGTTGTCTGGGTTTGTCAAGATTCCTTTTCTTAGGAATAAGTGGAGGTATAAAGTTGACAGTAATATCAAATACTCGAAATAGTTATTCATTTATTTAATAAGAAATATTTGGATTTCGTGAGAGCATCCATATTTTGTAAGGCATGAAAAATCAAAACAGTGGAAATTAGTCAAATTCAATTATAGCTTTTTCGTACATTTTAAGTTTGTTCGAAAACCACGGCGCTCGAGTCCGACTCACACTTGGCCAGTGTTTTTTATACTGGCTCAACAAAGTTATATAGTATGACAATATAAGAATAACTATGATTACTATATAAAATAATTTTGTTCGTTTTCCAATTTTAGGAAAACCCACCAATGGATTGTTATTTTAAAGAAATACAAATTTTGTATAATATAATGTAAAAACTTTTGCAAATAGAAAAATAACAAAACTGGATAAATTAAAATTTACCTAGATTATATTTATATGTAAATATAAATATCACTAAAAGGGTAAAAGGATCTTTGGTATTAAATTTGACCCTCCTCATGTCAAAGGGATTTACATTGGGAGGTACGTAATATTTACACCACTAGTGTTTCGCACAATCGATTTATTTTTATCGACCTTATTGCGTAAGTTTCTTCGATATCTACCATAAATATGCGAAAAAAGAAAAATTATTAAAATAAAGTTACATCAATGATATCTAGATTTTCAAAATTGAATCACTTTTATTTTTAATTAACAATCTTATGACAATGTTTTCATTTTGTCTAAGTACTTACTTAGCGTTGGACTTAGTAACCGTCAGATTCGATCAGTTGCGACTTGCTGCGACGGTTGCCATGTCTATGTACACTCTGTATGCATGAATATACCAATGCGTTCGATGTAGGCGACTGTGTAAGTAACTCAAGAGGCGCGTTAAAATTGCCACCATGCTGCTACCTTTATCGGACTCTTCTTTTTTTCGACAGGTTTATGGGTTGATTGCCGTGAAAGACCTTCACAACTAAACTGGGCGAATACTGATGTGCTCAGCCAGTAAATTTATAGGTTGGGTGGCAACGCAAGAGCACCCCTATGGGTACGGACCTCGACTTGGACCGCCAGTCAAAATACGAAACCTAACGGTGATCTACTAGCGGTTCGGAAGCAACTATCTTCAGAAGAAACGCCGAAAAACCCAAGGCTGCCTCGAAGTGATTCATCGGACTCCTTTACGTACAAATATCCAAAGCGTGCTTTTATGTAGAAAATAATAACAACATTATTTTATTTCATGGTTTTTGATATTCTCTACTAAATATGTTTTTTCCTTTGTTAAAAGTTAATATTATATAACAAAGTTAAAGTAAATGAGCGCATAAATAATTAAAAACATATCCAGTTCGGTAAAATTACTGGAAGTTTTGTTCAAACTGGCAAAAGCACTCGCTCAATTTCTTAAGTGAAAAAAAAACTTTTGAAATCTTTACGGCTCAACAATAATTCGTTACGAAGCCCGGAAAGAATCTAATGAAATGGCAAGCCGCGCCTGTTTTTTCGACTGTAAATAAAATATTGCCATTGCCACAATACCTAGGTACTTTCTCGTCCCTTTTTATACATATATTTTACTTTTACTTTTAAACATACATAAATAATGAAAACGAAAAAGTATAATTGTAATCTTAAAGCACTTAAGTTTTATTACCCGTCTATAAATATTAAACCTCAGAACTTTCAGGCGTAATGGATTGGACTATTAACATATTTCAATTTTAAAATAAATAGAAACATTTTAAGTTCTTAACATTTATTATTACCAAAATACGTTTTTAATTGGAAACGACATAATAATTACTTCAAAAGTCAGTACATTTGTTAAACAAGTATACGTGTTGGAATTATCTATGCAATAGTGGTAAAAATCAATAACTTTTTAGAACGTTTTAACATTGTCTTTCGAAATACTGAGTTACATTTTATGATACATCCGATAAAAGTTAATACATTAATCTGTTACAAAACGACCAATCATTATAGTTATGCACTGGCACTAGTATTAGTTTATACTAAAGAAATACTAACAGTGTTTTTCATTGCTTTTGGCTAACCCTCGTATACGACACAAATATATTTAAAAACTAAATCCTATAAAAAATATTTATTATTACAAATTAGAAATAAGAAATAGCCAAGACAAACCGAGAATTATAACAATGGGCGACAATTCCAATACTTCGGAAAACTAATTCTTAACAGCTAAACGTTGATTAAACCTTTTGTTAGACTAAGATCTAGAATGTTATTTGCGTTTTATAAATTGAGACAATAATCAACGCAAATGATTCCTTTAATTTCCTTAATATCTGCCAAACTGCCTCCAGCAACAGATTAACGTCTTTAATTCTTTAGTATAATGAATTTTATAATTGGGTCACGAAGAAGGAAATAATTTGTCTTTTGTTGTCCATTCTTAGTTTAGGCTTTTTGACAAAGACTCGGCTATTAACAATAAAATCAATCATGTTTAGTAATATAATAAAATAATATTTGTAGGAACATGAAATTTAAAAACTTTAGGAAGTTACAGTTTAAAATTGTAATTTCAATAATCCTGATCATGATAATTTGTTTAGTTCCTTTTCACTAGTTGGAGCTATATTTGCTATATTAAAATATTGAGAAGAATTGAGGAAGTCTTCTGAGGAACTGCTTGATGGGGAGGCCTTATGCTTCATGTTTCCATCTTCTGTCATTATAATATGGTAATACTGGTGAAATAAGAAAAAACAAGTAAAATATACTAATTTATAAGATTAACCTCTAATGAGTAAGTAATTATGAAAGGTTGTCTCTCATAAAACCAGTTGTAGAAATATTCTTTCTTGCAAACAACTTGGTTACAGATAGTCGTATAATAATTATTTATTCTACCTACTTTCAGTGAGGCTGGAATCCTTATCGAAGCTTATCTATTAAGTCACGTAGTTTACGGCTCAGATCACGTCCCGCGTAGGCTGATCTGTACTGTCACCTGTCCATCATCATTTTTATATTACTACGATTACAACTAATACGTGCCGAATCTCTCAACGACAACGTTATAAAGGTTGCTTTCTTATAAATAATAAAACAGCATATTAGTCAAATATTATGAACAGTTCCGTTCAGTCTTACGAGTAGTAATCGAAGATTGAGCTGGGTTTATAGAAATCCACATATCATATTCCATTAAATTATAGCTGTTTTTATTTAGACAGTGATTCCTGAACTGGTCTAGTTGGACCCCCAGGAGTCCACGGAAGACTCGAGATTCGGTTGGCGTGAAAAACAGGAGACCACAAGTATGTGGGGTCCATTAAAATTTATCTAGTGCTATAGAATTTTAGAATTAGTTATTTAGAAAAGATTCTAATATTCAGATTTTTTGGCTAAAAGTTTTTCGGGTCTTCATATTTTTTGATGAGTTTTGGAATTGTGCTAAAAATGTGGCAGCAGAGGGTCCACGGAATCCAGTAAAATTTGAAAGGAGTCTACAGAAAAAAAAAGAGATTTGGCAACCTCTGATTTAGAACATAAAGACTTAACACATAATTAGGTCTCAACTAACAAAAATTAAAAGAACCATCAACATGACTCGAATTATTATTGGTATAGCTTATACTTTGTTTCTCCAGGTTTGAGTGTTTGCTTATGAGAACTTTGTCTACGCGGTCATAATTCAAGAATTAATTTTAGAGCAACTTTAAAAAAATAATTCCACGCGTGACTAACATTCTCGGGTTAGAATTACTACTTCTGCTTAATTTTATTTATTCTTTATACTGACGCTATAAAGTGACCGAACTCGATGGAAAGTAAAGTATAGCCTAAGGACAGCTACAACCACTACAGTACAAGGACCCATTGATAACATGTACCATAACAAAAGGCCTCTGAGTATATTAACGACAGGACATATCCAAACTGATCCCGAAACTCAACATACCGAAGCAAATGAGATTATAAATAGATTTATATTAGGTCCTTACATATGAAATTGGCGTTTTTCGTACTGGCCACTTTAATCACAAATTTCTCCTCTTTGGTAAGGAATTCCAAATTCAAATTTGTACAGCTATAGACTCATGTATTTGTGCTTCGATGATCGTCATTCATTTGTTTTTTTCTTCTGTTTTTTTCTGTTTGCGTCATTCATTTTACAAAATGGAAAACTTAAAATATCGCATTATTTACGAGTACGAGTTCCGCCGTGGCACTAGTGCTGCGGAAACAACTCGAAGGGTGAATGATGTGTATGGCGGTCGTGTTGCAAAAGAAAACACAGTTCGTTTTTGGTTCCAACGTTTTCGTTCTGGAAATTTCGACCTGCAGAACAAGCCCCGTGGACGGCCTGAGACTCAAGTTGATAATGAAGAGTTGAAGGCTATTGTGGAAGCGGATCCATCGCAAACCACGTCCGAGTTAGCTGCAGGCTGCGATGTTAGTGATAAAACTGTTTTAATTCACTTGAAGCAAATTGGGAAGATTAAAAAGCTTGAAAGGTGGGTACCTCACGAATTGACTGAAGCAAACCGGCAAACGCGCGTCGACTGCTGCGTTACATTACTAAACCGGCACAATAATGAAGGTATTTTAAACCGAATCATTACCTGTGATGAAAAATGGGTTCTTTACGATAATCGGAAGCGCTCAGCGCAATGGTTGGATCCTGACCAGCCAGCCAAATCCTGCCCCAAGCGAAAATTAACCCCAAAAAAGTTACTTGTAAGCGTTTGGTGGACTAGTGCCGGTATTGTTCATTACAGTTTTCTCAAATCTGGCCAGACTATTACGGCTGATGTCTATTGTCAGCAATTGCAAACCATGATGGAAAAGCTAGCGGCTAAACAACCTAGGCTGGTCAATCGCTCCACGCCACTGCTGCTTCACGACAACGCTAGACCACACACTGCGCAACAGACGGCTACTAAATTAGAAGAGCTTCAATTGGAAAGTCTAAGACATCCTCCGTACTCCCCGGACCTTGCTCCAACAGATTACCATTTTTTTCGAAATTTGGATAACTTCTTGCAAGGGAAAAAATTCAACTCCGATGGGGCAGTCCAAATCGCCTTCAAAGATTTTATGGATTCCCGTCCGACTGGTTTTTTTAGTAAAGGGATCAATGAACTACCTATGAGATGGCAAAAGTGCATAGAAAATAATGGTTCATACTTTGATTAATTAAATATATTATATTAAAAAATATTCGACTTTTTGTTCCTCCCATACAAAACGCCAATTTCATATGTAAGGACCTAATATAAAGATTACATGTAATTTTATTGCTATTACACTTTAACAGGGCTTTTAATAGTATCTAGTTTGATGATAATAAAAAGAGCCGTGAAAGTATCAATTGAGAAATTAAATATTCCGACTTTAGGGAATAAGATAAGGGTGGTCATTAATCTACATGAAATAATGGTTTAATTTTACGTTACCGAGTAAATTTCACTGATCTCTACAGCTAATATGATTTAAGTTTAAAGTGTTGGACTTTTTCGTTGATAAACAAGATTACTTGCATACGACGAATACTTTTCCTTTTCTTTATTACTTCTTACCTCAAAAGAACAACGAAAACATAATCTGTTCGCACTAAAGTTGGCTAAAGAAATTGTTACGCTTTTAACACATAATACGGACAATAATTAGTCGTAAATGATCTACTATATTGACAATTAACAACTAAAGTTGTTTCTAGAATACTTAATATCGACGCGCGCGCTCTCGTGAAGACCACATTTTGCGGGTCTTAGCGAGATTGTCATTTTTTGGCGAATTCTTTGTTTTCACGGTTTGAGCGAGTTATTTGAGTTGCGGGGTCACGCATATAAATTGGAGGGAGTCTTAGGCACAAGTTGGGTCAAAAATATTTTTCTGTGGTACATAGTATGCGCCTCCTCGAGACGAATCAAATGAACCCTCGCACGTTTTTCTACGGCCAATAGTCAAGGAGCTAGAATTTTTTGACATTTTTTGCCAAATATTTTAGTGACATTTTTGTGTTTTACATAAAGTTAGCCATTAGATATCTCCTTGACTATTGGTCTTAGAGACTTGGGGTTTTCTGTAGAGGATAACCTAAGACTTGCTTTTTCATTTTGTTTGGTCTGCTGACCAATAGCGACCATACTGACCACTTAAAAAAAATTGGGGGTATTGATACTCAAGTAGAAGGAAGTAAAGTTAGTTCAGAGTAGTTAGTGTGGTTTTAGTTTGATCTGTGAGTATGAATGTGTAATTTAGTTAAGTATACGTACATGAGCTGTGTTTCTTCCTTGTCTTCTCCTTGTGTCCGGGCGCCAACTAAAGTTGTTAACTATTGTTTCATTTGTAATTTTAATTACAGATGAAACAATTGGGCCTAAGTCTAAGAACTATATAATAAATAAACAATTAGATAATAACCCTTTATCGCCTTGTTACCATACTACGTTTAACAACGTTAAGTTTTATTTCTTTTGCACTTAAGAAAATATAACTTTCAAATAAGGGTTCGGAAATATAATGCGGGTCACGTACAACGGAATCCAGGTTAGGGTCTCATAACTAAATCAAATTTATTCGTAAGAACATTTCTTTAGTTAAGTATCAACAAATCTCAAGCCCGTATATTCAACGAACGAAGCGAACAGCTTTATGTAATTTAAGTGAGTTGCTTAACATCGGTATCCGAACATAAATATACCTTTACGAGGTAATAACACTGTTCTAATTGTTTCAGAATTACAGACTCTATTATGTCTGATACTGATAGTATTTAATTTTTAAAGTATTATTTAGAATTCGCTATACATTGGGTTGCTGCTTTATCCATTGTTTGATATTATATGATATTAAAATGCTTATAGACTTTAACATACTCGTATTTAATATTAGCATAAGTTAAATTCATACCAACTTAAAATAAAGTTTTCTATGGAATGAATGGAATGTTAAATTGTAGTAGATTTAATTATAATTGAGATTTTGATAATGAAAACTATAAATGTTTAATGTAAATGCTTAATAACTTGTTGAGTTAATTCATCAAAATGTTATACATTAAATCAAACCATGGCGTATTTCGTTAATTAAAACTTTATAAGAAAATTACCACTCATATATTAATATATCAAGTTTAATATTAGAAATCACCCGCTGGGCTTTGAGATTTTCCTATAGCATTATAATTAAAATATTTGCACAGTACTTTCAAAATTGATGACTGAAATGAATATTATGGAAATAAATATCACTGAAATGGATGTCGTGTGTTAAAGCAGTACCTTACAAATACGTACCTTGTATATAGTAATTATAAAGTTTTCGGTGGATAATAAAACAAGGGGCATTGAAAAGCTACGAACAAATCGATCCAATGAAAGCCAAAAAACCATGATACCACGCATTAAGTAGCCTTGGCTAATGCAATCATTAGCAATCGTTGACTTCATAAAATTCAAATGGTCCTCAGTTGACTCTGAGCAGTGTTCCCAGATGCGAATTTACAAAATATAGAGAGCGACACGTACAATATAGAAAAATAGAAAGTTGTATGTCGACAAAATGATAAAATTGGGAGACTATTTGATTAATAGGAATGTGCCTATAAAGATAAGTTCATATATAATTTAAATATTAACATTGAAGGGCATCATATCTACGCATCTTCGGTCTCCCAAGGTTCTTGCAAAAAGTCTAGTTTCGGTGATGATACGAATTCCAAGCAAAGACTAAATAAATCTTCATTGGCCTTTTTCAAGCTATCATAATAACGAGTGTTAACCAGCCCCATTCGTTGGCATTTGTTAGGCCGGTGAGCACGCACTATAAAAAACACATTATATACAACCAAAACAAACAAGATAAGGATACTACAGCTGTAAAAATATCAATAACATTCAACTTTTCGTATTAGGTGAACGATTATTACTTTCACGTTGTTACTATAGTCTAAACGTGTTTCCTTGCGAATTTTCTTCGCTCAACGCCATAAGCGGTTGTATCCTAGCTACGTTATTCGTATATTATTTTGAATAGACGACCGTGACAATTTTTTTTCTTTTGTTTATCGATCATACTCACAAACGTAGTTCATTACTACATGCAAATAAACCAGGCTTGTATATGTTCCATTGTGTGCGTGTTCAAACATAAATACTGTACACCATAAATACATAGATACTTAGAACTAGAACAACTATCTGTCAGAGATACAAATATCTATTTCGTGTGGACATTGAATGAAAGACGCATAGCGCCATAAGGCAGAAACACTTAGGTGTTTGATTATGAATTAAAATTAGTGCACATTGTTTAAATGTTTTATTACATGTGCTTTTACTTTGAGGACAACGATCAACTGCGCTACTGGTCAATATATATGTCCACTAGCAAACTCGGCCAACTTCGTTTCGCCACCAGATAGCTTCGTTTTGGTTTTTAGTTAGCGTTTGAAAGAACGTGCGCATAATAAATGTCACATGATATTAACTGAGCAGAGTACGATGAGTAGCTGTCAAACAATGTATAACGGATCGGCGCCATCTACTTAAAATACTGGTGCGATCTGCTCCACCACCATGCAAAACCATATTGGTTTGTAGTACATGCTATGTATCAGAGATGGCGCTGTATATGAAAATTGATTTTCCCCGTTTTCCTGCTTTTCTGTTGAAATGTTTCCTGAATTTTGTTTGCTATAAACCTCACGGAGCCCGAGACCTTACCAAGGAATGCAAAACCGTGGAAATCGGTTCGTGCGTTCTGGAGTTATAGCGTCAGGAAGGAAAACCGGACTTATTTTTATATAATAGATTATGACGTAGGATATACAAGTTAAAAATGGATTCTGTTCATGCCTACAGGGATTTAAGGTGATCATATTTTTATGTCAGTTATTATCAGTTTAATAAACTTACTTTTGATTGGAATATTATAATATACCTACACCTCAAACGGTAATGTTTTTTGATTATTTCAATGTCAAATCATTTTATTTGGTTGTATTTTTATGAACATTCATAAAAATACTGGTTATAGTAGTAATCAACTAGAATTATTGGCAGAATTTTCTGTACTACCAAATAAAAAAAACTTTTAATAATAAGCTGTGTCTTATTATCACTCCTTTTTCATAAATTTCTTATTATGTAGAATTAATTAGGCAATCGAGCGAATTACTTAACGTGAAATAGCATTTTTGTCTATATTATTTAACGAAACATACTTAACTCTTATGCTTCAAACATCTTATTATTACTTATTAAAAGCTGTTATAGGAATAATATACAGCTGTGAAAGTTACTTTAAAATGAGGTTTCCTTTTATTTTCTTATTACACGAAGATTTTGTAATAAAATAAAAGTAAAATGATTTTATTTATTAAAAGTTTCTAGCTACAATAAATATAACAAGTTATGACTGTTTAACATCGTAACATTAAAATGAAATACTACTAGGATATACTACTATTTTCGTACATTGGATTGGTACTAAAATAACCTCGTTAGGTATTCCAACTTATTACGTGACTTTTGTTAGAATTAATTCTAGTCACGTAATTTCTGTATAGCCTGCCCATAACGATATACCAAGTGAGTAATATTAACTCTTTTTAGTTTGTATATCCATTATTCCATAAAAAAAATCAACTCCGCGGATACAATAAAAATGGGTAAAATAATCAAAACACTTCACTTTTATAAGCTTCGTAACTATGTACGAACCACAATATTTGATGACCTAAATCACGATTGTTGTTGCTTAAATAGGTAAATAATATGCTTTAATACATGTAATAAACAATAAATATTACTTAAGTTCTTATCTGTTGTATATACTTATTTTATATTTTACCAGAGGACCAGCTTAGCTTTGCTAAGGTGCTATTTCAATTCAAAACTGGTGGACTTTTAAGCAAACTTTCGACCCCAATCTGGACCCACCAACCCAGTTTTTGAGGTGAAATATCAAACAATATTATAAACAGTACCCAATGTAAAATCTATAGACGCTTGATATCGAACAATTCCATTTTTTTTTTTCATGATCAACAGGCAAACGCTTGCCTTCAATCGCATCTGGTGGGAGATGAAGTCGAGACTGATCATGATCCGCGTCTGCCTATTCATTTTTCTCAGAGGCACATAAATTATAAGAACGCCAACACGAACGAACAAGGTATCTGTCTGTAGAACAGAGCAGAGTTTGTAGCTTATGTATGCTCCTAAATAAATTTACATAGGTAGGTACAATTCATAGATAATTTTAGATATAATGTTAATTATACATACGTGTTAACTTGTAAAATATTTTCTTTTATTACGAGAAAGTGGTGTGCCCTAATTTTCTGAATTAGGTACGTATGTTTCAAGCGTGGAAAATTTTACTCCACAACGTTTAAATTATATGTAATTGACATTAATTGGGTTCAAATCCAATTACTTTTATAATAAACACGATAACACAATCAAAGTTAAACAAGTTTATAATTAAAATTATGTTAAGAATTTTAAGCTTTTTACTTTTGTATTCTTAATACTTATTAATTGCTAGCTTGGTTGCTTCATTACTTGTAGACATAGTTTCATTAGCTTACTCGAAACCGGTCGTGACCACAGTACATAAGTACAAAAACTGTCATAGTAACTCGCTTCGGCTTGCCACTTTTCGAGATCCATTTGTGTACTTCCAGTTGTACATATAGGTACTTCCAGTTGTACATATAGGTACTTCCAGTTGTACATATAGGTACTTCCACTTGTACATATAGGTACTTCCAGTTGTAAATATAGGTACTTCCAGTTGTACATAAAGGTACTTCCAGTTGTACATATAGGTACTTTCAGTTGTACATATAGCTACTTCCAGTTGTAGATATAGGTACTTCCAGTTGTACATATAGATCTTCAGTCGTGCTATATATTGGCCCGTAAGACGACGGCGACTGTCAAAACTGATCTTAGACTAGATCGTGCTTACCATCGGAATCACTGTAGTTACTTCATCGATTCAACATAAAAAAAAAAATCAAATTAATTTGATTTCAGTTTAACTTTAATATTTTAATCGGATTCCACGATGATAATATTTATCTTATAAGGAGCTTAGTAACTGGTTTATGGGTCGTAGATAGAAGCTTGCGGTCACTGTACTAGGTCAAACCATCAATTCACTGATATGGTCTTGTGGTTTCAACACGACGTAGCCAAGCCGATATAATTCAAAATCTCTATAGCTTATTGTATATGTAATAAATACAAATGAAATAATATATTTAACACGACATTAATTTCTCACACGAAATTAATGATAGCTAATCTGTCACTCTTACAAACCTGACATTAAGTACATGTAACCCATACTCTCAGGCCTGAGCCTACGGGCTATATGAAGAAAATATATTTAGTATGAACTGTTTAAATAAATAAATATTAAATAAAAAATTGTTATATTTGACATATAAGCCTTTACCGATATCTAGTGAATATATGTAAATTAGAGAAACTTGCATCAACATATTAAGCCCACCGTGCAGTATACTTGATGGAGTCTGCTCTCCGGATAAGAGGGAGGCGGCGTGCAGTGTCCGGCGCGCCGCCTGTGAGATAGTTGTTAGAAGGGTTTTCTCTTTACCCCTACCCCTCCCAGAGAGGCAGCCTCAACAAGGCATTTCGCTCTCGGGGCGTCTGGATGAATTTGATTTCCCAGGCTCGGATGGAGCGATTAGAGGGACGCCCCGAGGGTTTTTAGTCTGTAGGAGTCTGACACACCGGCGTCACTGCCCCCACAGCGACCCTGATGGTCCTTTGCAGGATTTTCACCTAGGTTACAAAAAATTCAAATTAAATCCAGTTTAGGCTTGTATAAAATGCTATTTAAATGACACGGCTTAATTATACATCAGTAATTTAAATTTAACAGTTGTTAAAACTATATAGTGTTTCAGTGCAAGATAATTTAACACTGAATAATGTTTTATACTAGTTTAAACTAGATTTAACTTGATGCAGCAAGCCGCCCTTAGAGCACTATCCAACAAAGGAATTAGGAACACAGATCAAACAAACAAATTCACTTTTATTTTTATATATGTATATATCAAGTAATGTAGGTTTAGATATCTTACTAAATAGTGAAAAAGAATTTGAATATGGTAATTTCATAAAACTTAGTTATTCCATAATTCCTGGAACTTAAACAACGTTATTAGAAAACAAGTTTTGACGTTAATAAATGATAAAAAAGATAAAAGTCAGTTGTCCAAAAATTTGCTTATATAAAAATCTTAGCACTGTATCAAACACTACTTTGCCACTTTACACTTTACCTTTGGCCACTGTACACCTTTACTTAATTGAATTAGACGTTTACTTAAGCTAAAACTAATTTTCTAATAAATCAGACTTATTAAGACAAATCTAACATTATAATAAAAACGAAGTCTCAGCTAGAAACTTAGAATATTGTAAAGTAATTAATGAAAAGCCTTTGTATTGCTTGGCAAAGATCAAGCAAGCCGTAAGCGTATGCGTTTAATTGAATTTGCGAGAATTGTTAACACGGACTGCAGCTTAACGTGATGGCCTCATGTCATGTAACAGCTATTTCACACTGGCATTTCCACATCCTATTTAAGGGCTAGTATACAATATTGATAGAAAATAGCTTAGTATAGATTTTTTTTTAATATAGAAATTAATAGTATTTACATTAATTTTTAATATTCTATTGAAACTTGTTATTCAACAAGTGTCAAGTGGTGTTGTTGTATTGTTGTGTGTAAAACAACACCAACAACACATTTTTGGTGTTGTTTTTGTTCTTTATTGATGGAATGTGTTCGATCTGAATCTCCGAGTGAGGTGTTTGTGAGTGTCTTTGGCCTCAATAGACTAGACATCAGAATGTTTAACATAGTCTAAATAGAACTATTATCTGATGAGGCGTTTGGTCTGTTCAGATTAATGGCACCACATGTCATATGTTAGGTATTTTCGTATAAGGATACGATGAGCTGACATTCGTACATATGTAAAAGTCCTTAAATACATAAAAAAAAAGTTGAAACTGACATGAAAACAATTCTTAGCAGTTCAACTTACATAATTTTTACTTTAAAATTACGATTACAAAATTCAACAAAGGAGCTTTATGGATTATAGTAAAACAAATCGTTTTTTAATTTACATACATGATTACTTTTACTGACGCATTTATAAAATCGTATTTTTTTTTAATCACGTCTTTTAAAATTGTCCAATTTTGGTTCTGTTGGAGTCAATTTATTATCTATGCTTAGAAGAAAATAAAGTAATTTAAATCAACAAAAGTTAAACTATTACACAGTAATGTATACACGGTATAAGTAACGACATCGGACGGCAACGCCGAAGCAGCCACGAGCGGAATTTATGAACGCAGCCTGAATAGCGCGCGACTGCTGGCGTTCACTGAACGAAATTTATGTGTGGGACGGCTTTAATGTTCCCGGATATACGGGCGCTGTTTAAAACTCACACTTTTTTGCTTACACGCATAAATAAACTAGGAACATAACAGCAAAACAACTTTGAAAAAGAAAAACTCTAAGCATCTTTATTCATATTATTAATTTCTATCACACTACACATTTCATATATAACTTTTACATTGTTATTTCACAACAATTATTTGAATCGCATTTAATGCTCTCATATAACCTTGTTATACAAATCATTTTGGTTAATCTGATTTTTTGCTTCCTGTATTAATAAAATTATATACTGTAGATTTGTAAATAAATAATACGTTTACAAGCAGTTTCGTGTTTTAATGAAAATAAAATAATTTATTCACGATTTCGGAGATTTGGAGTCTACTGATATGAACTGGTAAGAAATTAGAAGTAGCTCTTTTGCCTCGCCATATCAAGCTGTATCGGGAAACAGCTTTAAGTTTTGATTTATAAAGGTGATTCGTAAAAGTTGCTGTCCAGTCCAATTTAGCCTGCGGAAAAATAGAAAAAGCATTGAGTACAATATTTTGACCTCATCACTTTTAAATTTAATTTGAATTTCTTGAACAAGCCACCATTTTGCTAGCAAATATCGCGTTTTAATTTCAAATAATCTCAAAATATTTTACAATATATTGGCGCGAAAATAAGATAACTCTTTGAACAATCGTATAAAAATGACAGATTTCAAATTCTTAAGTAATATTTTATTTATTTTTAATTGTAACAGTATTTATGGCCAGACTACTAAGTATATTCGCCTAAATCTGAAGCCTTCGCATATAAACTGATACAAAGCGGTCCAACACAACTTGGCAATCTATAATGGATCGCTGTAGTGTCGCGACTGCTAGAATCCAATGCGTGCCTTTGCGTTTAAATCTTATTTTGCAGACAAGATGCATTGTCGCTTTATCTACACGCCACATTACCTGTAACCTCATATATTAATATAATATTCTATTTTTACATATTCTCACTTGCTTTTACATATATTGAGCAGGAGTATGAAAAATTCTTGGTAAAGTTCCAAATAAAATTTAATCTCTTCTAATAAAATTCTTCTTGTCAAATATTCTTGCTTTCGGAAAATATATGTACATTGAAATTATATTATAATCGTCGGATTTTTAGATCACGGCGATCATATCAACCTGCACAAATATCTCTTCACGCTTCGTTTAAAAGACCCTTTATACAGACGTAGGACGGATGAGAACACGCTCGCTGGAAGACCATTGCACAGCTCAACGACACGGCAAAAATAGGAGTACCTACTTATCTTCGAAACGGCAAGTAATATGTTCGTATCCTGTCATATAGTATAAGGTTAAGCATGTATTTATTACGTGTTCGTCGGTAAAAAAAATCGTGAGAAAACTCAATCTAATTAAACAAAAATGTCAATTATGCTTTGTCGTTCTCTTGAAATAGCAATGTCCTACGCTCGTCGTACCCATCTAGTCTATCAGTGACTACTAATCATAAAGTGTTGATGACGAACAACCGCAAAATGGATTCATTGATCAATGCTACTTATACCAAAAGGTATATAGCGAGAGATTACGAATTTTTAATTAAATTTATAACATGAACATTACAACTGCTACACATACAATAAAAAGTACATTTAAAAATATCATTACATTTTATTATCTATTCTCCGAATCCTATTTATCTGTAACATAATAGAAAACAATTAAGAAATGACTGAATATAACAGCCTACTATGAAAGTAATAAAGTGACTGTTATATGAGATTCCAATAACAGATTTTGCGAAGCATAAATCGCAGAATACCACCCGCTACTCATCACATGGTTATATTGCCTGTGAGATACAACAACGATTTTTATGTATTAGAAAACCAACCCTAACTCTATGTAATATGATTTCAAATGTAACAAAACGTATACGGGTAAATCCTGTCGTGCACTTTCATAAATCCTGGCTTCTGACCACCAGTGAGAGCGTCACCCGCTGTACATAACAACTTGTGCAAATTGCTTCCTGACACTCGAACGTAAAAAGTTGTGAATGTGAATTATGATATCAGGTTCAATGTGGAATAGCGGAAGTTCTTTTGTTAGAATAGTGATTCGAGAAAAATATGCCCTATTTTTTAGTATTCAAATTAAATCTGTTTAGAATTCGACTACGTAAATAGGCCTTATTTCATTAAGGGTTTATTCATTCTTTTCATACGTCGTTAAGTAAAAAAAAAGCTTTAATGGATATGGTTTTTTTTTAATAATTTTCTTGAACAGTGACCTATAACAACCCTTGTTACTACCTACCTACGTCTACAGAGTCGATCGCTTGTAGTGTAACAATCTTGAGGCAGATTCCCAAAAGTTCGAATTTGACAACGCCTTCTCTATCCAATGGCAGGTTCATCCAATTACGACCCGCTAACTTGACTATATCGTCCAATCTTCTCACAGCTCGATGTGCTACAAATCGTCTAATCTGCGCCACGTTCCACTAATTACATAACTCTATTTGCCAACATCACGTCTAGCCAGTGACCCACTCAGTTCCACGGACCCGTAAATAGGGATTTCCGATATCGAAAACCTTCCTACGATGTCAGATCTGTGGGTTACAACTTAATACTTGTAGCTATTTAATTTTTATCGCGTTTCGTGTACGTCTAGTTTTTATACCTAAAAACCTTCAGAAATGGCGTATGAGGATTTTTTTTCCAATTTACGCGTTTTGTTGACCAGGGAAGGTCTTCACAAATTAACCGGGCAGGAGGCGTATGAGGTATGATGACGGTACAGTTAATTATTGTTGCAAGCTACCATTCTCGGACTACAGTGTACTTCCCATCAAGTGCGTTTAGTCACATGGTTAAGCCAGTATAAAAAAGTACCAAAAGAATACAATAGTATAACTGGACTCAAATGTCTACAATTTACATAAAGGGATAATAATATATCTACATGAAATATAAGTTAAAAAAATTCTAATACCGATAAATTTCATTATAATAATAGCAATATAAAATTGGCTATGGGGTTGAAACAAAGATATTTGTGTGTATAATTTTGAAAAATTATATCTCATAAGCAAAAAGTGATACCTAAAAAAGATGCACTGTCATAAACCGTAAGACGATAACATAACAAATATAAAACAATGCTTCTATGTACCATCACGACTAATCCCTAAAGTATTAAACAGAAAAAATGAATTCCATTTCAGTCCATATCCACAAACCTGTATTGCCTTATCTATCTGCATTATCTAAATAGATAATGTATAAATATACATTCTCGTCGATTCTTCTGTTCACTTATATTGTCCGTGAAAACGCTAATCAAAATTAAGATGAAAAAACTAATTTTAATTGTATATACCCGGCCAGCTGTATTTAGAAAAAAATGTTTAAAAATAAGCAAAACAAAAGACCATGAACAAAAGAAAACTATTTCAAATAAAACAAATCCATCGTAAAAGACTCTTTTGTGTCGGGATAGCATTAAACTTTATATACTCATGAACTTTGATGAATTTTACGGCTAGGCTTACATGAAGTGGTAGTGAAAGGGATTATAGAAAACAGCTAACTCACTCGACGTAAGAATATAATAGCTATAGTTAATTACTATACGGTCCACACAGCTATAGTTAATAATTGTACAGTCTACTCCGACGCAGCCTTGAGTTTCTTTCGGCGTTTCTTATCAAGGTAGTCGCTTCCGAAACGCTAGTAGATAACCGTTAGATTTCGTATTTTGGTTGGCGGCCCAAGTGGAGGTCGTACCCACAGGAATGCCCTTGCGTTGCCACCCCACCCATTAATTGCCGGCTAAGCACCTCAAGTGTTCGCACTCCCGCCCGGTAATGTTGTGAAGGCCTTTCCCAGTCAGCTAAGTATCGACAATTCGAAAACCTTACCTGACTGACATATAATCATAGAATAGAAACTACACTACTGAAACATGAATTTTGGGCATATAGTTCTTTGTATTTTTTTTTATCCCGGGGGAAAATCCTGCATAGGACCATCAGGGACGCTGTGAGGGCAGTGACCCCTGTGTATCAGACTCCTACTGACTAAAAACCCCCGGGGTGTCCCTCTGATTGCTCCACCCGGGCCTGGGAAGCCAAATTCATCCAGACGCCCAGAGAACAAGAAGCTTTGTCGAGGCTACTTCTCTGGGAGGGGAAGAAGTAAAGCCCACCCCTCCAAAACCTCTCTCCCAGGCGATGCGCCGGACACCGTGCACCGCTTCCCTCTCATCCGGGATTTAGTTCTTTGTATGACGTAGGTATCCACTAAGGAAGTATTCTTTTACATCCCATCCTTAGGAGAGTATTATAGGGACAGATATTTTGTTCGAATATCCGTGAATTTTAAAGCAAATATAATTAAAACCGTATTTGAATGTTTGGTTAAAAATAAAAAAAAATTAAAGATTTTTGGATAATCAACTCCCGACGTGGTAAAATTGAAAGTTCTGTATTAAATGAACCAGCTAAGTCGTACTTATTTGTGGTTACAGTTGTAAGGATGTAACAAAAGGGTTAACTCTAGAATGATTACTCGGCACGTTATATTAGCTCGTTATAGTAATTGTGTATGTAAGGCGTATTATTGTGTGAGATATCTTTATTGTTTGCAAGTTTATTAACCGACTTCATTCTTCCAAGTTTTCGGATTCATAACAACTGAGACTATCCAAAACAGATGATATTTCCTCAGGCATTTTAATCAAACATTTACAAAGTCCCTAATTTAAACTGCTGCTTTGAACGACAAGTATATCCATAACATTTATAAAGTGGCACGTCCTTACTGCTGAATTCAATTCTATAGAGATTACTTTTACATAAGGCTTAAAATAAATGTTTAACAATTATTAAATTACTATTACTATTTGCTAGTACATTCAAAAGATAAAATAACATTTTATGGTAAAACAATTTTTGTTTCCCATAAAATAATAAATAAACCAGTTTTCCACAATTTCCATATGATATACGAAATCTATTTAAATATATAAGTTCATACTTTAAACATATAGATATCTATGCTACATTCTAAATATAATTTCATTTGAAATTTCAATATCAAAGAAAACTAATATATTCTAATGTGTATATGTAAGAAGACACTAGCTAGTATTTACTCAGTTTTAGGATCAGATAAGACGGAGACATTGACAAATGATCGTCCGAATTGAACGGTCGATGAACGCGTCCGTGCGATCCTTGTTCCCAAACCTAAGCCATAAATTCACTTCGAAAAACTCAAATTAATCTTTGTTGGAGATGTTATACTATCACTTTGATGTGACCCGTTATCGGGTTTTTTTGTCTATCTCACCTGTCACCAATAGTTTTGCATAAATATAAAGCAGGATACATAGTAATAGTAGGTATATCGTTACGGTATATCCCTTTCAGGGTGAACAGATATACAAAATGGCCGTAAGCACTTTGCACTTATGCAAGTTGTGGACGACGTGGCCAGTATCACAACCGATCGCAAATCTCTAGGCATTCAACTAAATCTTTTATATTAGATGCTATACGAGTTTCTCGCATTATTTTCCTACTCTGGTGAACAGCTGATGGCTACGAGCCTTTTTTTTTTTTCTTGGGGAAAATCCTCATATGACCGTCCCGCCCGCGGAGGGGTAGGCAGCCGGGGTGTGTCGGACTTTTACCAGCTAAAAACCCCAAGGTGACTACTTCTGCGAATTAGTGGGGACTGCGGGTCCTGTAATCAAATCGCCGCAGATGGCTACGAGCCTATGTGGTGCCTACGTACGGATTTAGGCACCACACGTGACGAACGAACGATATATTAGGACTTATACTGAAAAAAAATCAAGAGAATTAGACATAAGTAACAAGACTAAAATAGTAAACAACACAAAAAAGCTAAATCAATAATTTTCAGTCATAATTAAATAGAGCACTGTAACACCCACACGTCTTTTGAAATAAATTATAATAATTTGATAACTCCACCCAAGTTATGATATGAGTGAGTTAGTCGTTACGGTGTAAGAACTTACTGGCAGCCTTTCTGTAAACTTGTATAAAGTTTGTAAAAGTAAATTATGTATAATTATTAACTTCGCCTTACCTGGAAGGTGTGCAAAATGTTGTACTTAAATTACGATCATAATTTAAATTTAAAGTCGCATATTGTTCTTAACACTAGAAAGACTGAATATAGGTATAGCACATACGTGTATAGGGAATAAAAAGAAGGGGAGGTATGTATAACTATTAATAAACGCTATCTAAATATATATAACTCAAAGGTGACTGACTGACTGACTGACATAGAGATCTATCAACGCACAGCCCAAACTACTGGACGAATCGGGCTGAAATTTGGCATGCAGAGGGATGTTATGATGTAGGCGTTCCCTAAGAAAGGATTTTGATAAATTCCACCCCTAAGAGGATATAATAGGGAATGAAAGTTTGTATAAATCTTTTCAGATTTTTGACTATAATATAATAGTAGGGAAGCCCACGATGCTAAATAGGGATTTACTCGAGCGTCATAGAGACCTATTGGGTTGCGAAGCTTAGATGATTAGAAGAAAAAATGTCGTATAATACATACCGTTTCATAGGTGGGGGGAGCGGCTATAGATTTTCAAAAATGTAAAAAAACAGTTCCATGGACATACTCGAGCGTGTCAGATAATTATATTATCCATGTCTTGCGTATTTTTAAAAATGTACATATATTAATCTGATTGTTTCCATAATGGGGGTGGTCGAACGAGGAGGTTGAAAATGGAAAAAAAAATTTAACGAGCGCATCAAATTTTCGCAGGGTATGTTAAGTGAACCTAAAAAAATGCGTTTATGTAATAATCTAACGATTTGGAAGTGACTCAAAGTCACGGTTTTATTACAGTGTGCAAAAAAAATTAGTCACTTTAAAATACTCAAGCGCGTCTTTATCGGTTAATTTTTGTTACTTCGGCTTGTGGAAATTGTCAGATTATATATTTTCGTAATCTTTGAATTATGTCCTTCAAAATAAAAAAAAATAGCTACGCTCGAGAATGTCCAGGTGATGTGTAATTTTACAACTTTGTAGCCCTCCCTCTTCATTAAGTCACTCTCAAATCGTCAGATTAGTGAAATATACACGTTTTAGCACGTAACTACCGCACCTTATCTTAATCTGACGCGCTCGAGAATTTTTGATGATTATTTTTTTTTTACTAATCTGATCCTTTATCCTTGACGGGCGACCATATATAGAAGGCTCATATTCGGTGAAAGTATTTAATAGGGTACAAGGTATCCCCCTGTATATTAATCTGCCGCGCTTTAGTAAATCCCAAAATCCCTACATGGGCTCCCCTACTATAATAGCTTGATAGTTTTAACGCCTAATGACAGATTAGTTAAGAATATTGTGTACAAAGAAGTATTTTAGGCCCTAATTTTTTACACACGCTAAACAAAAGTGAAGCTGCAGAAACTATACCTAATTAATAATAATACTCCTTAACGCGAGCGAACCGCGGGCAAAAGCTAGTAACATATAAAAGTCATAATATTTTAAAAAATTTGTTCCTTATAAACAACTTTTTTTTTAACAACTAAACTTTAAAAACAGTTAAAATGACTGCTCTGGTCAATCTAGTATTAAAAGTGATTATGACCGTCTGATATTTAATGAAGTCTCTATTACTTCGTTTCATAAAAATAGGTTAATAAAATAATTTATTATAAATTTGTAAGGAATGTAGTCAGTAATACGCTCCTTGCTACTTCACCGGAATACGCTGTACGCTGCCTCGTTAGAATTCGCTCTGTACTGCTTTCATCGAAATAAGGTCTATGCTGTTTTATGGGAATTTGCTCTGTGCTGTTTCATCGGAATACGCTCTGTGCTGTTTCATCGGAAAATGCTCTGTGCTATTTCATCGGCATCCGCTCTGTGCTGTTTTATCGGAATATGCCCTGTGCTGTTTTATTGGAATACGCTTCGTGCCGCTCCTTTAGATAACGCAACATGCTGCTTTAGCAGAATACGCCACATGCTGCTGTAGAAGAATACGCTCCGTGCTGCTTCATTGGAATACACTTTGTACTGTATTATGGGCGTACGCTTTGTGCTATTTCAATAAAATACGCTCCATGCTGTGTTATTGGAATACGCTCATTACAAATGTCGACAAACTAGTTGATTTGCTAATAGTAGTGCTGCAATTGCCTACTGCTGCTACATCATCGACATACTAACATTAACCTCTTTTAAACTCATTGTGCTCATTTTTGCCTATACAATGACATATCTAAAGTTGATTTTGAGGTACTACTTATAAAAGCAGTCAGCAATTTATTAGTATAAACATTTTTAAAATTTAGCTTTGATATTTCTTTGAATATATGATAAGTATGGCACTGCTTTTAATTTCTGCTATACGTGGACTTAGAATATATTGAATTTACCGGCTTTACAACTTTTTATCATAAAATTTAATTATGTCGACCCTGACAGTACCAGCGCAATTACAAGGGGAAATATGATTAGTGCGTATAATTAGGTAACAAGAAGAGATAATTCCCTTAAGACTGAAGTAATAAATTCAGACGCAACGTCTTACCAATTTCACGGAGGCGAAGATTTTTGTCGCCCCTTAACAGATAAGCCTAAAACATGACGGCAACACTTAAGACGACAGATTTTATTGCTTTGCCGTTTTCTTTTATGACAACAAAATTTATAACCCCAGCGAATGCCCACTTATTTCATTTTTATGTCCTCGAGGTCTTAATTTTAACGTTGGATAGCAACTTTGCTGTTTTTTAACGTCTGCCAATTTTTAAGAGTTTTGTAAGTCGTAAATTTATCGATGTTATTCCTTCTTAAACGCCTTTTAACGTTAAATAAATTTTACAATTGATATATGTACTTTTATCTAATGATCGCTCAGAGGTCCTAGCAAGAATATTTGCTATAACGTATTCGTATGATAAACCGCCTTATTCTATGTGGTTGTGATATTCTATGTATTTAAAAAAAACGCCAATCATATACAATTTGCTATTTTTTGTTTAACCCCAACATTTTTAATATTTTTTTGGTGATTGCCCGAACTGAGTCATAATCACAATACACAAGACTTAAAACCGTTATAGTGACTCGCTTTGGTCTGTCGCGTTTCTGGACCAGCTTGTGTACGACCTTCAGACCTTCAGTCGTGGTATATGTGGGATGACATAACGACGGAAACTATCAAGAGATTTTCATCCTTTGATGGTCGCCTTCGTTTTTGGACTACACTGTACTTACCATCAGGTGCACCGTAGTCAGTTTGTCGAGCCAGTGTAAAAAAAAAGAGAAAATGTAAGTCGGTTTTTTTCCTTCCCTTATATCTTCTATACAACACACCGAATCTTACTGCGGTTTTCACTAACAATAATAAACTGTACTACAAAGAGTTTGTATCAGTAATTAATTTCTATTGAATTTACAAATAGTGCAAAAGTCTCGATATTTCTAGACGTTTCGAAATATACGTTTATAGAGCGCTTACACAACGTAAGTTAGGCAAATAGGAAGAATACCATACTAAAGAACTGTAGTTCTCACAAATGACTGAAATAATAAGCTATAAATAATTTAATTTATAGATATGTACGTACATATACGTATATATACTCGTATAAACATAGATTATATTATAATATTCTTTTTTAAATTACGACGCAGCCAATGATGTTACAATTTTTGATAATCAAATTTATTCCTCTACCTGTCCCAATTCATTCTCGCAGCGATCTGTACTGATGTTCTCGGTTCCTGTAGACCTAGGATGTGACAATTTTCTCAGCACACTTTAAGTAATAAATGTACATGTTAGGGAAAAACAGCTATTTATGTAAAACTTTATATAATATTTTTCAGTATAATATTAGTGTTTCAGTTTTCAGTATTTGAAAAAAAAACTCTCATATGAGTAAAATTAAATTTCCATATTAGTATTATTGATATTAATTACATATCTACATATCTATACTAATATTATAAAGCTGAAGAGTTTGTTTGTTTGTTTGTTTGAACGCGCTAATCTCTGGAACTACTGGTTCGAATTGAAAAATTATTTTTGTGTAGACTATTTATCGAGGAAGACTTTAGGCTATATAACATCACGATGCAACTATTAGGAGCGAAGAAATAATGGAAAATGTGAAAAAAACGGGGAAAATTATTCATCCTTGAGTGCTTCCATTGCGTGCGCTGCGAAAACGGTTCAAGATACCAAAAATATATGTATGACAGAGTTATTCCTCTTAAAATGATCTAAAAAATGTCCGTGACAGTATATGTCTATCTTTTAAGATTAACTCACTAGAACCGTTTTTATGGTAATCAAATTTGGTCGAAATTAATGCATTATTTGTTAAGAGTTGTATCAAGGTAATAATATTAATCTTTATCCAAATAAATGTGTTGTTGATTAAGAGTATTCTAACGGAGATTAATTGAAACGGGTTCTTCTGTTTCGATTATTTATTTGCAAACACAGTCCGAGCGTACACGTAATAAAATCGAGATAAAACAAACAAAGGAAAGGACGCGCGCAACACGAACGGCGGACGGGCTACGATGCTTGCGCGGCGATCTGTGGCGCGGGCCACCGAGAGGTGAGGGAAAGGGGTATATACCGTAATGCGCGAACGATCTAAGTATACCCCCCCGCGTTACAGGCTCCCCCTCTGACACAGACGAAGCGCCCCCGCGTCTGTGTTAGTCCCGGATACGTTTTGGTCTACCTCGTTTACGTCTCTCCCGTACAGGAGGCTGTATATCGCCTACGAATGGGGTCAGCTGGGAAACGTGAACCTTCCCTAAGGTCTCTGGTAAGGGTCCAAAAAGGTCCACTGCGATGACTTCAAAACGGCGGTAAGTTGCTGGTGTCTGTAATAATCCAGCCGGCTTTCTATTATCAGCTTTATACCTTTGACAATCCACGCACTTCTTCAAGTAAAAGATTACTGTCTGTCTCATTCCAGGCCAGTAGTACTTGGACTTTATACGTTCTAAAGTGCGGTCTACTCCAAAATGTCTAGCCGTCGGTGCGTCATGATATTCTTTCAGCGTTATTAAGCAATCGGCTCGCATACTCCACCGGCCGTTCATCGGGGCCCTCCCCCTGCATCAAAACTGCTCCGAGACCGTATCCGCTACTGTCGGTCCTCAGGATAAATGGTTTCATCAGCCCGGCTAGCTCAGTCGGTAGAGCATGAGACTCTTAATCTCAGGGTCGTGGGTTCGAGCCCCACGTTGGGGGCCACTCTAACGGAGATTAATTGAAACGGGTTCTTCTGTTTCGATTATTTATTTGCAAACACAGTCCGAGCGTACACGTAATAAAATCGAGATAAAACAAACAAAGGAAAGGACGCGCGCAACACGAACGGCGGACGGGCTACGATGCTTGCGCGGCGATCTGTGGCGCGGGCCACCGAGAAGTGAGGGAAAGGGGTATATACCGTAATGCGCGAACGATCTAAGTATACTAAGTATAACGCGGGGGGCGTTACAGTATTTAATTGTGAACAAAATTGCCTTTGACATCACTTAATTTCAATGAACATCTTAGAAGATATTACAATAACTTATATAGCAAAACAACGTTTGCCGGATCTGCTAGTATTAGATATACCTGAGGACTATTTATAGACATTAGAGTTTATTAAACAAAAACAACTAGTTACTCACAAAATGGTTGGTTATATTATTTGCGTATTGTTTGATACCTAACATAATTTCAATGTTTGACCTTGTACTTTGTACCAAACAGTAGAAACTTAGGAACAATTGTAGGTATAAGATATGAATATCGAAGTGTATAATCAAGACATAGTGATCTCTATCTTTTATAATTAAATAGTTTTTAAACATTTATTTTATTAGTAATTTGAACGTTTTATATCTTACCAACAATTTTTACTTAAGGATTATTATCAGTAGTTCCAATCGGCTATGGTCTAGGAGCAACACACAATTCTAGTCTAAAGCTTTTCAATTCCTCCTCAGTAGGCATTTCATCTTGACTTGGAATATTGCATGGTTTGTTAGCAATAAGTCTTCCAATCTTCAATAGTGCCTAAAAAAAGATGTTAAAATTATATAATTCTATGTATTTTTACGACAAGTACTTGTATAAATGTATAGACATCTTGTTTTAGCTTTACTTCTTATATCAATTTATTTAATTAATAAATTCACTAAATGGTTTTTGTACCTAACTATCTACGGATATATTAATATTATCTACATTCAAAACATTTCAGAATCTATAAAAAAAAA
Source organism: Automeris io (assembly GCA_036320925.1). NCBI lineage: Eukaryota > Metazoa > Arthropoda > Insecta > Lepidoptera > Saturniidae > Automeris > Automeris io. The sequence continues at coordinate 8,670,472 of JAUDJH010000012.1, read as the reverse complement.
ATACAATTATAATCTGTGCATGTTTTTATTTTCCTTTATATATTAAATATGAAAGTTTACATTAAAACTGATATTATTTAACGTAACACCAATAATAATATGACGATACAGTAAATATTAAACGTCAAGGAAAGGTAAGAATGAAGTATTAAAATATTCTAATAACTTACTGCACGTGTAGGCAGCGGTAGAGCGGGACGTGAGTATACCGGAGGACAAGCTAAAAGAGTTGCCAAAGGAACGTACATTTTCAAAATATTGAATGGCATCATTGCAGCTAGTAACAACTCTGAGCAACAAATGAAACAAATTACGATTTCTTAAAAAAAGTGCTTTAACATCTATTACGGAATAAATTGTAAAACCAACCGGGATAAATCCTTGAAGAGAATTTAGCTGATGTAGAAAAAGCTGGTTTTATTTTTGGATAAAAATCTTCAGTAATTTCCCAAACACGTAAAATATAACCATCTCTAGGGCCTTCCACGTATAAAATTGCAGTATCACCTACATCCAAAGCGAAGCCAGTTAATAAATCATCTTTTTTATCATTCGCCATAATACCGTCATTTATTTCTATGATTTGTTTCAATAATGACATAGCAGCTTCTGAATCAGATATAAGACTAAACATTCTCGAAAAACTAGAATCAAATCTTCGTAGACGACAACCAATAATGCCAATTGACACTTCCAAAGTCATTTGGGCCTCTAATATAACACTTGGCGGGACTATCAAATCTGGTTTCACGATTGCTCTTATTCCATTTATGTCGTTGGTGCAAACACCTTCGCGTTCCAATCCTACTAAACATCTTTTTGGTGGATATAAAGGATATTCTCCTTTTAGAAATCCATTAGACTGTTTTGTCAGTGCTTTAGCATCTATTTTTGTTACAGCTATTGTAATATCGATGTCTTCATTTACCCGTTTAAGAGGAATAACGTTGTCAAATTCACGATCACTTTTTTCATACCCAAAGAATTGTGGTTGTCTTGATATTGGTGGTACCCGTATACCGCGGAGCTATTCACATAAATGATATTAATTAAACAGTTACTATATAAAATTTTAAATGTATCTTTCATACATACCTGAATTTCATAAGGTATGTCCAAGAAAGAAAAACAAACTTCCTTGGCTGTTTCATTTGTGAGAGGTACAGTGTGATGATCATCGAAACATATTTTATTATTCAGTAGTTGAGGTAATGAATCGTGTATCACAGTGCTTAATTGCCATCTTGTATACAAATGAGTTATTCTAAATTACAAAGTAGCATTACTTATTAAAACTTAAAGAATTTATAGTAATACTTTAGAAATATCAAAAATATAGATGACCTTAGCTTTCTTAACTGATCCACTGGGACGTCGAACAGATTTTCAACGTTTAGAAAAGTTATCGGTTGATCGTCCTGCGCTGGTAAATTATTACTGCTAATTAAAACTATTATTTCGCCTAGATCAGGTGGTCTATCACCGACTACTTTAAATGGTGTTACTCTTCCTATCCCTAAAAAATCAGAATATGCAATTTATAATACCCACACTTTCTAATTCAGGTAACTTTTAATATTTATCAATAATGAATATAACCAGCTAGTATTGTATCTCCTGATAAACTAATTTCAAATTTCTTTTTGGAAACTTCCACGGGCTTTTTCTTTTCTTTATCTTTAGATATCTTTGAGTCTCTTTTATCTTTCAATCTAGGTACTTCAATTTCAGGCTTAAATTCTTCGACTTCCTTAGACATATTTCTGTTTAAAATTGTTTCCCGGACATTAAATAATACTGCATCCTGATGTCTTACATCTATGATCACATAACATTTATTATGATACAATTAACTAATAACAAATCGACGCATAAATCAACATAACTATAAAAACAAGCATTAACTACTTCACTTACATGTTTGTTTCAATTATTACAAATTGTGTACTAATATTAGTATAACTTTTCGAAACCTATTTTAATAAAAATATAGTTGCAATGTAAAATATTCTAAATTATCCTAAATCTATATACCTACTGTAAAATCTTTGTCATATGAGTAAAAAGAATTTAAACGTAACCTGTAACTGTTTGAGGTATATTAAATAGCCCGTCAAATTGTGATGAAGGTATAAATTCAACAATAACGTTCCATATCAAGTCTTCTATAAACCTAATCAAAGTATAATTTCCTTCATTATCCGTTACTGTACCAAAGTATCGACGTTCTCCAAAGCGAAGCGGTGGAAGGTAAACTTCGTAATTCTTATCATTTTTAGCACTACACATAACAAATATAATCTATGAGGTCATAGGTTGTTTCGTATATATAATGCGTATAAAATTAATTATATCTACAAGTTAATTTAAACTATTTAATGCAATAAAATTATTACAAAAATATTGTTATAACTTAACAACTTAATAATTCTTAGATACACCTATCTCAACGAGATAAACCTATCTAATCTGGCATGTGCGAAAATAATCTCATTACAATACTTACTTTGACCCTAGGGCTCCCAAACCCATAATAGGTGTCACTGTAGCTATATGGTTCTGTAAATCAGCAACTCTTACGGGAAATAAATGGCGTAATGAAAAAGTAAACCACCTCCGTTCCAAAAACTGCCAAGTTCTGACCCATCCATATTGATTTCCACTCCATATCTAAAGAAAAGTGGAAACGAAATTATTTTGTGTTAAATAAAGAACTGGAAAAAGTAAAATATTACAATGAAATCATTAATACAATATTTTAGTTTTGTGTCTAAGTAATATTGAACTGAAGTAAAATATTAAGAAATGTGCATATAATACTACTAGACAAATAGTCTAATATACCTTAACAGTATGTGGCCATATCAAAACATCTAAATCGAAAGTCTGGCCTGGGTACAATTGATACTGGATCTTAATTCCTTGCATGCATGGACCAAGGTCCAACCATCCTTCATTACAGTCGTGCCATACGTCAATTTCAAGAATTTCTACAGCAAACGTTATTGTAAAAGTGCTGGGACAAAATCTAGAGAAATCTGTAACTTTTTTATTAGCTGCATTTTTACTCATATTTATTATAATTTACAAAATGTCAATAACATCGCATAATCAGTCTTCTGACAATATGTATGACATTAAGCTTTTGTAATAAAAGTAGTAATTATTGTTTATAGTGTACTATAAAAGGTTTAATTACTTCCTATTAATAACCAATTACATATACACTTTTTTATTTTTGCTTATATTATTTCCCACATTTTACATAGTTGGACATGAGTTATTACATCTTTTGCACCATGAGAGGTTTTGGAGGAGTGGGCTTTTACTCCTACCTCTCTTTGAGAGGTAGCCTCAACAAGGTCTTTTGTTCCCAGGGCGTCTGGACGAATTTGGTTTCCCAGGCCCGAGTGGAGCAATCAGGGGGACACCCCGGGGGTTTTTTAATCAGTAAGAGTCTGACATACCGGGGTCGCTGCCCTCACAGCGTCCCTGGTGGTCCTATGCAGGATTTTCCCCCGGGATACAAAAAAAAATCTTTTGCGCTGTGCCTATTTTGTTTATTAAAAATTGTCAGTTTTCTACAAATTTTAGCAATTTAACATCGTCTTGTCTTCTATAAGTTGTAGTTGAAGCTATTTACATAGAAGAGCACCAGTAAAAAGAATCACAGAAAGCTTACATAGTATAAAATGAAGTCACATTCGCTGAGTGATCACTTAGATCTTTAAAACTATTCTATGAATTTTATGAAGTTTTCACTAATAGATAGAGTGATTCATGAGGAAGGTTTATATGTATACATAATATAGTACAGACAAGCCGAAAATTTTGAAGATTTGTAATGTGATGTCGTAACACACATATGCTTACGAGTTAGATCAAATTGATGTACCACGGAATTGTATATCTTCAAAAGAACGATAAACAAGTCCACGATGGTATTTATTTATCTCTAAAAGATAACCCACAGTAACCATTTTTATCTTTTACACATTACAAAAAAATATGTGTTATTTACCAAGCTATTTATACAATACTGTGGTATTCCTTATACAATTAAATACATTACATACGTTGTGATTTCATGTAGATCAAAACTGCCCTTAACAGCATTTCATTAAAATGGAAATCTTAGAAAACTGCACCCTATTACACAATCTACAATACACCCGTGCGAAGCCAGGGTGGGTCGCTAGTGTAACATAATTAAGTTAAGCAAAACGGTTTAGATAATATACGCCTACCAATACAAAAGAGAAGAAAAATAGAGATGTTTAAATATTTCAAACATTAAACCGAAGTTAACCTTACAAATGGCATGTAGGTAATAATTTTGTTGGGAATTATGTCCTCAGAATTGTAATACACAACAAAATAAAAAAAAATACATATATCGTACTTATCTATGTATTATGAAACGCGAACATCCGAAATATTATAACTTATTACAAAGCAAAAAACATATATGTAGTTTCTCAGGTATTTATTGCAGTAAATTTTATCATTGTTAATACAGTGGCGGCCAACTACTTAAGACCGCTCAACTCATATACATACGAATAAAGATTTATTACATTTCCCGACTGAATCTTAATTCGAATTGTGTAAATTCAATATTGTGTAACACAATTGTATGACATAACTCTATTTTAAACAACTTTCAGTAGCTATTATAAAAAATATATCCTTTTTTCAGATTTTAACGACGGACAACTACTTAAGACCGACGCTAAATAATACGATACGTTCAAACTGGAGTGAATATATTATTATCTAACTTAATAGTATATTTAATAACGCGATATTCTTCCTTTCTGCTGTATTACTTTTTCGCACCGAGTGGGCATTGACTCTATTACTAGACGAATACGCTCGACAGATATTTTCGCCAACCCTTCCTCGATGACGGTGACAAACAAGTTCAAACTTTCGAGATTTTTCTATTTTATCTGTTTATTTGGATGATTATGAGTTTATTTGGATTCTATAGTCAGGCGTTATGTTCTTCGCGCGACTCATTATCTCGTACTGACAGGCTTCGTTTTGATTTGCATCCCATATACTATCTCAAAGACAGTCGTATTAACAAACGTCTCTAAGAATATTCGTAGAAACTGAGCGGTCTTAAGCATATGACCGCGTCTGTGACAACATATTTTGAAAAAATGCTTCAAATGATTCAAAATGTATCATTTGCAAGGAAGTTACATAGCCAAATCTTCGAGTAGTGGTATATATAATGCAAATAAATGTTTAACCGAGGCCTAATCGAATCGTGCAAAGGGCAGTGCATCTTTATCGGTGCATGCGATGAGCGGTCTTAAGTAGTTGGCCGCCACTGTAAATTACAATCTTACTAGAATGTTATATTCTAATAAAAATCAAAATAAAGCCGATTCCTTGTATATTGCATTTGTGATTAACTAACAGACTGATAATAAAAGATAAAGTACCAATTAGAATTTACTGATTTTTTCTTCGAATAAATTTGACATAAATCTCCTCAAGAAGATGAGTAACTATAACTCTGGGATCAAATGTCACTCTCTGCGTGGTTGTCTCGTCACACTTGAGCTTATAATTTCTTAGTATAACCACCAGACCCGCCAACATTTGCATCTTAGCAAACCACATACCTGAAAGCCAATGTATTTTTTGTACATATTTAATTTTGTAGTAAATACCTAACTTTTTTTAGGGCGTGATTAAGTAAACCGTGCGGTTTCAGATGCGGTTAAAAATCGTCAGTGATATATGTCGATCAAAGCAATACCGGTTTTAATATCCGCTAGGCAACTAAATTTTCTATTCTTTTTTACCCAACTCGCCGTTTGTAGTGCTGTCTCTTAATAATTATATTTATTTATATATTCCCAAACTTTCAATGCCTATAGCAAATTATGTCCCTAATCCTCATTAACGTGCGATTTTGTTTGGCTTGCCTCTCAGTCATCCCAGCTGAACTGGGAATATAACTATTAGTTTAAAAAAATGCTTTCTAAAGTCTTGTGGCGACCATCCGCTTTATATTTATTTTGGCTTTTTACGTCTTTTACAAATTGATTCATCGTCTTAATTAAATTCTCGACTAAAGATTTCAAGTACATTACTCATCTGGGGCCTAATTCTGTATGACAATTTAGATTTCATACTCAAATCTTACCATTTGAAAACCACGTTAACATCGTGTCTTGTCTATATACAAAGTATCATAGAGAATACGATTTATGCAAATGTCGTAACTTTTTACGAAATTGACGTGATATCAAAGCAAGGAATCGCTAAATTGTCTTAGAGAATTAGGCCCCTGTTTCAATTCATTGTTTCAAAACAATACAACACCAATCGTAAAAATCTTACTAGCCTGAGCCTAATAACATTTTAAATATATATGGTTTTGTAATTAAGCATTTGGTAAAATAAATTCATTAGATAGAACAATTTCTGAGGTTTATGATGTCGTTTCTAATATTCGAACTTAAGCATTCAAGACGAGTAACTGATCGGTTTATTTTGGCTCAAAAACAAAGCATATTCAGAACAAGCAATTACAATTAATAATTAAGACAATAACTAGTCGTTTTAGAAACGCAAATAAATTAGTCAAAAACCTGGTGGCGAACCAAGTAGAAATTCGTTTTTGGGGTGCTGCACTAACCCCAATACTATTATTGATGAAAATGAAACTAAATTATAATTTCGGTACAACTTGTATTGCACGGTGTACAAGGCAGACTGACGCGTACGATCTCTTAACTAGTATATACGACACTGTCGCCGCGAGCGCTGAAACTGTACGCAGCCGCGTAGATGGTTGCCACACACCCCTCTCGTCGCAGCCCCGCGTGCCTTACAGGATTCGTGCAGTTGCTACACGTTCCTATTAAAATATCCTTCAGTTGGCTGATCGCCTGCTCCGCTTTCATAGGGTAGCTGTAAATGCTTACACATATTATAATTATATGTGGCCCTTATAAAAAATACTACATAACTCGGAAAACTTTGTCTTATACAGATAGCCTTGATACTGGAGCAATGTTTTAAATAAAAATATTTACCTAAACAAAATCTTGGACCTTCTCCAAAAGGCAAGTATGTATATGGTATAATTTTGTGGATTTCTTCAGGTAAATACCGCTCGGGACGGAACACTTCTGGCTCATCGTAATAAAGCGGATTGCGTTGTATAAAATTAACAGGTATATGTATTCGGTCTCCTTTCTTTAACTCTAAGCCTGTCGGAAACTTATAATCTGCCATCACCTCACGAGTTAAGTTATCTATAACTGGATATAAACGAAGTGTTTCACTAATACTAGCTGCTAAATAAGGCAGTTTAGTAACTATATCATATTCGAGCTTATTATCATGTGTTTTCAGATATGCATCCACTTCTTCGATAGCTCGCAGCTGAGCTTTTTCATTTTTTGCAAGTTCGTATATAGTCAAGCTCAAAGTTGTTGATGATGTTTCATACCCAGCTCCAAAAAATGACGCACACTGTCCTACTAACAGTTCATCAGTGTCTTAAAATCAGGGATGCTATCACCAGTGATATAATTTTCTTTTGTTAATGTCAGCACTAGATCGACAAAATCGTTTCTAGATGTCGGTTTATAACCACGTGCTTGGAAAACTTCTGTTAATAGTTTTTTAAAGAAATTTGTCACGTCATTTGGAAATTGCCTAAGTCCCAGTGTATAGAATATATTAGGCCATATATTGTGAAGTATGTTCTTTACACCTCGAAAGGTGGATTTCTCAAAAATAAAACTTCCCATTTTTTTGAATTTATTATCACCTTTATTTTTCATGACGTTAGTTTCAATTCCGAAAGAACACGATCCAACACAATCCATAATGAAAGAGGATGCTAAAATATTCACATTAACCAACTCTGAAACACTAGTTGTCTCATCTATAAATTCCTCAAAAGTATGGGTATATTTCTCAATCAAATAAAACAAATGTCGTGAACAATAGTGCCCATCTACCGATTATGATTTTCAAATAGAAAACAATGGAAAAAATTAGGGAAAGTCTTTGTCGACCTCACAATTTATTGTTGACCTTGAAAGACTTCACAATTGTAAAGCAAGGGCACCTTCACCGGGCAAGAATGGAATGGAAGTTTATTTATATGATTTGAAAGAACTATGCAGATAAATTCCCTCGTTATCAATGTAAATGCAGTTGCTATATTTTTATCAGGTGTATGTTATGTTTATAATTAACAACATAAAGTCATATTTATTCATTTCTACTCACAGTTATCACCCTTGTTGTTGTGCTGCAGTAAAAGTGTGTAATAATTGTTCGAATAACAACAACAAAGGATACTACATATTTTATACATTATAAAAAAGCTTTTCGCTTGACCCCAGTCTCCAGTTTAACACCGAAGAGGAGACCTGTAATGAAGTACGCTTGTTCAACAAATACCAATTCACTCAAAGAGTAAAATAATATAAGTATCAATCATTACTTGACTTTCATTTTACAATAGAAAAAACATGCTGGAACTGAGTCACATTCATTAGTATCTTAGATTCATTAGCAGAACGCAATAAAAACAATTCGTTTGTTAATCATTTTGTACGAGTGGTTAAAATATCAACAACATACTTGTACAATTTATAAAAAGGAAACGTATTCTTAATCTTTTCTTCGTGATAAGTAGCTTATTCATTTTACGAAGTCCATTATAACAATTCCTTTAACGTAAATTTCCATATTTATTTTAAATAGTGACATTAAATATTTATTGATTGAGGTCTAAGATTGAGGTATATAAATACTATTCAAATAAACAAGAACCAAAATAAAACATTAAATAATTGTTTCACAAATTAAACCAACTTATTCTTTGTTTGTCCCTGGAGGACTTCGAAATATGAATAAAGTATAATAACAAACAGTATTTATGCTGGTGTCTACACTAAAAATAAAATATATTGTTCAATAAAAATTTGTAGTCGTGATTAGGTACTGTACAATATTATTTAATAGTTAGGCAGTTAGATACTTGATTTTTTCTTTTGGGAACTTTGTCTTTTCTAGTTACGACGAAATGTGGATTTTATGTATGGATTTAGGTACCACATGCTTACCGTTGAAGGAAAAACATCGTGAAAAAACCCGCATGATATCTAATAGAAATGTCATGTGTTAGTGCTGTAAGAATGGCGACCATTTGCGCTACTGGTCACGTTGGGCATAACATATAAGCACAAAGTGGATATAGCCACTAATGTATCTCTGCTCATCCCGAAAAGGATATAGCGTGACGATATATTATTATGAAATGCCTCACAATTCTTAACCAGTAATTAATAAAAGTAGAGTTCTATGGTCGGTGGTATGTAATTTTTTAACTTTATTCAAATATATAGATACCTTTGTTTAAATATTACGAAGGAATGGGTAAGATTTTAACTTAACCTTTCTATTATGAAAAATATTATGTAAAATTCACCACCGTCACCGTTGCCTCATGGGGCTATAGTAGGTATCCTTGAGTATACCCCACCAAACATATTTTTTTTTAAATATATTCCATGGTCTACGACGAAATATTTGTATTACAACAATTAATGCCCCGTCTAGATCAGTTTACTACTTTCAGCGTGTTAAGCATATAAACATACATTGAGAAAGAATATTTAAAATACATACTTCGTGCTTAGACAGGAGAGCATCTAAATAGTTAGCCTAAATTACTTTTATTCTTGTTAAAGTATATAACTACTATAGTAAAACCTATGTTTATATCTGGCCATAAATGAAAAATAGTCTAATATAATTTTAAAGTAAGATTTGACATGTATTATTGTGTGTAACATGTAATGGATATATTTGTGCTATATAAAATAAATTTATTGAGATTATATCCAACCGCTACTTTTATTAACATGGTAGCAGAGCGTGGTTATTAAAATGGTTATTAAAAATGGTAATTGAAAAATAGCGGTTGCTGTTTGAATGTCGTTTTAATGGTGAGTTCAAAGTAAAAGAATAATAATTATGGAGAATAGTAAAGACGAATTCCATATACAAATTTTTGATGGAACGAATTACGAAAAATGGTTGTTTAGAATGAAATTATTTTTACAAATGAAAAATTGTTTGCAATCCATTAAAAATGAAGTAAAACCTGAAAATATTAAGGAAGACGACTGGAATATGATGGATATTAAAGCTAAGAATTATATTGTTAATAGCGTAAATAATGTACAACTTGACATAATTATAAATGAGAAAACTGCGTTTAATATGATAAAAAAATTTAATGAAATGTATCAATTAAAAGGATGTGCTAACAAATTATTAATTAAACGAAAAATTCTTGAAACCAAAATGAGCGAAAATGATGATCCCATTGAATTTCTACAATTATTCGAAAAGCAGGTAAATGAATTAAAGAATTCTGGTGAAAATGTTAGCGAAGAAGATAGATTGAACTATTTATTGTTATCGCTTCCAAAAAGTTTTGACCATATTGTTAATATAGTAGACGCCATGCCTAAAAAAGAACAAACGGTAGAATATGTCAAGTCGAAATTAATTTTAGAACAGAAAAAGAAGGAAACAGATGCAGGACAAACATTCAGTGGTACTAGTACGCATCAGCGGAAGGAAAGAGTGTGTTTTCTTTGTCGTCAAATAGGACATTATAAGAGAGACTGTCCAAAATTATACAGCAATGACCATGGTCAATATCAACGTAGTGGAAGGCGAGGAAATTATCGAGGCAGAGGAAATAGAGGCTACAGAGGACGTGGTAATGGTACATATAATAACACAAACAGGTATGACTCTAAATATGGAAATTCATCTATGGGATTCAATGTCGAAGTAATGACAGCTGATACAAATGAAAACGGTCGTTCTTTAGCATGTATAAATTGGCTTTTAGATAGTGGTTGTAGTGATCATATTGTAAATGACGATACATTGTTTACATATGCAAGAAAATTAAATAATCCGGTAGATATTAAAGTAGGTGATGGTTTTGGTCTGAGATCAGAAAAGATTGGAAATATAGTTATGTATTGTCAGGGAAAAGGTAAATTAAATAGGATTGAGATTGAAAATGTGTACTATGTTCCAAGCATGAAACGAAACTTATTAAGCGTATCGCGTATTGCAGATAAAGGCAACATCATTAAATTCTTTAATGACAATGCGGTAATATATAATAGGCAAAAAGATTTGGTAGTTATGGCTAGGAAAAACAATAAACTATATGAATTAAATGGAAAGATATTTTTTAATGATATAAGCTCTTATAGTAGTAAAACAATGTCTGTAAAAGAGAAATGGCACAGATTATTAGGTCATGTAAATTTTTCAAAATTAAATGAAATGTGTAAATATAAATTATTGGAAGGTTTACCAGAACAAATAGAAAATGATCACGTGCAATGTGAAATATGCCTAATGAATAAAATGACTAATTTACCATTCGAAAATAATAGGCGAAGGGCAACTGAAATTTTAGAAATAATACATACGGATGTTATGGGACCAATAACACCAATAGGCAGAGATGGTAAGCGATATTTTGTATCTTTTATTGATGATTACAGTAGACAGGCAGCAGTGTGTGTAATAAAGAATAAAAGTGAGGTTTTTGAATGTTTTAAGTCATATGTTAACAGAGTACAAACACAAACAGGAAAAAAAGTTAAAGAACTAAGATGTGACAATGGACGTGAGTATTTAAATAGAGATTTTTATAGATTTGCAAATGATTATGGAATTTATATCAATCCAGGTCCAGCTTACACTCATCAACTTAATGGAGTGGCAGAAAGATATAATAGGACAATTATGGATCGTGCTAGATGTTTAATGTCAGAAGCCAAAATAAGTAAATTTAATTGGCCAGAGTGTGTATTGACAGCAGCATATTTAGGAAATAGAATACTTACTAATACGTCACAAAGAAAAAGTCCATTTGAAATATTTTATGGTAGGAAACCAGACATACGAAATTTAAAGATTTATGGTAGTCAATGTTTTGTGCGAGTACCTGATGAAACCCGAACATCAAAGTTAAGCCCGAAGGGAATAAAAGGAGTATTAGTTGGTTATACTGATACTGGCTACAAGATTTTAATAAATAATAAAATAGTAATAAGTCGGCATGTTACGTTCATAGATTCAGAAGCACAAGTGATTAAATTCCAAGATGAAGAAATAAATGAAAAGCAAGAAAATGTTAAGCTTAATGAAAATTAATTGAGAAAAGAGACATCAAAAGATTATGAACAAAATGATGAATTTTTTGATACTATAGATGATGATGAAAATGATATAAAGAAGAATGATAACATTAAGAAGGTAATTACACCAAGTCGTCCAAAAAGGGACAGGAAAATGCCTGAAAAATTTAATGATCATGTTGTTTATGTAAATGTATGTGATGTCGGAGTACCAAATACATATCAAGAAGCTATGAATAGTTGTGAAGCACAAAAGTGGAAGAATGCAATGAAAGATGAGATTCGTAGCTTAGAAGAAAATTTAACATGGACAATTGTTGAAGAACCAATGAATAAGAAGATAATAGATGTTAAATGGATTTTTAGAATAAAATCAAACGGTAGATATAAAGCTCGTGTAGTAGCCAGAGGTTTTCAGCAAGCATATGATGAAAATGAAGAATTATACTCACCCGTTGCGAGAATGATTACAATGAAAACATTAATGTCAATAGCATGTGTCAGAAGTTGGTATATAGAAAGTATGGATGTTGAGACAGCTTTTCTTAACGGAAAGATTAAATCAGAAGTATATATTTATCCACCAGAAGGCTATAAAGTCCTTGATGGTAAAGTTTGTTTACTTCAAAAAGCTCTATATGGCTTGAGAGAAAGTCCTAGAGATTGGTACGAATGTTTTCACGAATTTATGATTAGTATATTTTTCAAGAGATCAGAGTACGATTATTGTTTGTATTCCGGATTTATTGATAGTGTAAAAGTTTATTTATGTTTGTATGTGGATGACATTTTAATTTGTGGAGAAAATATAGATGCGATTATGAAAGTTAAAGAAATGTTGAGCAAGCGTTTTCGAATGAAGGATTTGGGTAAAATAAAACAATATTTAGGAATAGATATTGAATATGAACAAAAACAAAATAAAATGACACTAAGTCAAGAGAAATATATAGAAAGCTTAGGAGAAAAATTTAATATTAAAGAAGCCAAAAAATATGAAACTCCCATAGAACAAAATTTATCTCTAGAACCTGGTAAAGTTAATGACAATTTGAGATATAGGAGTTTGATAGGAGCACTTTTGTATGTAGCTAATGGTACGCGCCCGGATGTGTCATATAGCGTTAACTATTTGAGTCGTTTTCAAAATTGTTATAACGAAGATCATTATAAATACGCTTTAAGAATTTTAAAATATTTATATCACACGCGAAATATTAAGCTAACTTATAATGCAGAGTTTGAAGATTGTTTTCATGCATTTGTGGATGCCGATTGGGCAGCTGATAAAAACGATAGGAAGTCAACTACTGGTATACTATTAAGAGTTTACAATAATCCAGTAATGTGGAGAACACATAAACAAAAAATTGTATCTAGAGCATCTACTCATGCTGAATATTATGCTTTAGCAGATTGTGTACAAGAGATTTTACCGGTAATAGGAATTCTAGGTGATTTAGACATTTCTATTAATGAACCAGTTAAAATTTATGAAGACAATAATGGTGCCATAGCTCTTTCTAAAAATGGTAAATTTTGTAAAAACTCTAAGCATATCGATATAAGTTATCACTTTGTACATGACTATCAGGTAAAAGGAATTATAAATGTTATTAAAATAAATACTGAAGATCAGCTTGCCGATATTTTAACAAAATCTTTAGGTAAGCTTAAGTTTAATAGAATTAGAAATTGTATAATGAATATTGTTTGAGGAGGTGTCTATAGTTAAATGTTTATTCTTTTATCTGAATATCTTGTGTTGTTTAAATGCGTTATATTTTCCTGTAGTAGTTAAGGAGGTGTGTTAAAGTATATAACTACTATAGTAAAACCTATGTTTATATCTGGCCATAAATGAAAAATAGTCTAATATAATTTTAAAGTAAGATTTGACATGTATTATTGTGTGTAACATGTAATGGATATATTTGTGCTATATAAAATAAATTTATTGAGATTATATCCAACCGCTACTTTTATTAACAATTCTAAATAATAAAAAAATAAGATCAAACACGATTTTTTTTTTAAATACGTAACAAATTAGAACCTAATTCTGTATTCCGGAGAATATTATTTAAAAAGATTTTAGTTCTTGTTATTTGAACCATAGCTCCTAGCGCAAAAAAAATGTATTTGAGTTTGACATTCATGACATGACAAGTGGCAACAGTTAATAAACAACCATATGATGATGCCCGCTTAAGGTTACTTACTCCTCATTTTTGGAGTATATTGATTTGCTAGGGCACTCTGAATGGTAACAATTGTTTATGGGTCTTTTTAGTTATTTTAAGACAAAATTAAGAGAAATATATACTAATTCATAAACAACACCATTTACAATAGCCCAGATTCTAAGGAAGTGTACATTTAAAAGATTAATAAACAAAATTGTATAATCAGTTTGACTACGTTCTATGAATAACCTAATAGTAAGATAATCAATTGAATCATTAGTTCTTTTAATAACATACTCATTGAATAGCCTTTTGGTTTTATAATTTACCATTTAACCAATTTTGGAGTGGGTTGGATAATTTATAGGTGATTTTCTAGACCGGGCTTGACAACATTGTAAAAGTAACCAGAAATTGCCAAAAAACATATAATAATATTATAAAATTTATTTGATAACATTAGTGTACAGATTTAAATCTCAATTGCAAGTCAATTGCTATTATATTTTATAAGAAAAAAGATCCTTATCAAGCCCAAGAGATTTTTTTCCAGTATTTAGAGCCGATATAAGAGTAAAGTGATCAAAAAAGGAAATATTTAAAGAAAATTAAAGAAAAAATTAGGTATAAGAATATAAAAAGAGTAAAGCTTTTAACTTTTTACTCAAGACCGTATTAAATTTATTTTTATACATCGGATGTTATTCAATTATAATAAGCAGCTACATCGCCAATAGAAGGGATACATAGTTATTAAATAGGTTTTATTTATTTTCACAGAAATTAATCTCGTCTCTTTGTAACAATGACTATAGTAGTGCAACGTGCATCGATGCGGTTTTTTGAGAAAATATTAAATAAAAATATGTGAGTGTTTACATTTTTCTTTATAGAAGTATATATTATTCTGTAGATATTTATTTAGGTTGGATGTGTAGACCTTAATATGATTTGAACCATCTATCTGTAAATTTTGTAAAATATTCTCCAAAAAATATTATGGGAAAGTAAATGTATAATAATATTTAGGTGGCTAAAGTGGGTTGGTTGGTATCTTTTGATATAAATATTGATACATCTATGCTACCAATATGACCATATTGTGCTATAAATGAATCTCAATTGCACTTAGCCACCCAATAAAGGTAAAAAAATCTCTTACAATCTTTTCACTGTTGGCGTATTGTGCTTTAGCTATTTTTTTCAACAGGACAATTTGATGTGGCCCGGGAAAGGCCTTTACAACTTTACCAAGCAAAGAAGACAAGCACTGAAGAAGCTCGGTCTGTGATTTATGGCTTAGGTGGCAACACAAAAGTACCCCTGTGGGTATGAACATCGACTTGGACAGTCAGCCAAGAAATAAACTTAACAATGACCTACTAGCGTTACAGAAGTGAACACCTTGAAAAGAATTATCGAAAGAAACTTAAGGATATGTCAAAGTGGCATGCTTTCGGTAACCAGCCTCTCATGGCCACCTTCACCAGATTATCATTTCATTTATCTGGCTGTTTACATTCCTGTGACATGTCTCCACTGATGCACTTTCTTTCCCCACCTATTATCAGGTCTTCAACATAAGTAGTCCTACCACCTCCATTTCCAAACTGCTATCAATTCACCTATGTCAATCATCATAGTCTCAATCTTATCTATAATTCAATAAATTGCAGGTTTTTACAATGGCAGCTTAGATGCTTGACATCACCTCAGAAAAATATTAATCCCACACAGTCAACGGTAGACTCTGCTAATGTGGAATTATTCTCTAGTAAAATGCAAGAATGGTGGGATGTTGGAGGACCAATGAAAGCACTTCACTCTTTTAACTTGTTAAGGTAAATTGTATTTTGATGTTTATTACAAGCTTACAGCTTCATCAAAGTCTAAGATATCCTTTCAAACTCATAAAAACTTTATGGAAACAAACCTGTTATACACACAGTTAAATATAGATATACACTTTGTATTTTAGCCAGTCTAAGTTTCACTCTCAAAAGTGGTAGATTTCTCTAGTCTCAGTTTTTCCTAAATAGCATATAGTATACATATTTTGATTTTTGACAAAATGTATAAGAGTAAATTGAACAAACAACTAATCCATAGTGTTATTGCAGATATCTTGAATCTTGGTAGATTTTTGATGTTTTTATTTTATTGTATGATATATTGTTGCATGGACAAATACTACCTCAATAAAAAAAGAAACAATTTTAAAAAATGTGAAATAGCAGGATACTGGCACTTACTAGATGTTTAAACTACTTGCCTTATAATAAATAAACAAAATTTAAAAATATATATTGTATTTGGTGGTTTAGTGTCAGGTGATACTATATAGAATGCAGTCACTTTACCGAATTGGGATTTTAGATATTCATTGATACTTAGAATTATGCACCAGCATGTTTTGATAGTTCCTACAATTAAAAATAAATCTAATCAAAATATTAATATTATTTTACATTAAATGTTTAAAGGGAATTTATTTCTTTTTTAAAGTTCAATAGATGGCTTATATATCGTTTTTTTTTTTTTTCATTTTTACTTTTATATTTGACCAAAAAACTAAGTTTTTTATTAGCTAAAATATACAATGTTTGTATTCCAGAGTTCCATTTGTTAGAGATGGCCTTGTGCAATGCTCAGCCCGTGAACGAACTAATTATCCTTTGTTGGGTAGTAAAATATTAGATGTTGGATGTGGAGGTGGTATTTTATCAGAAGTGAGTAATATGACTTCCATTTGAAACATAATAGCGTTATACTTGATAATTTTCTAATGTCAACAATAGAAGATGACCTTCTTGTATTATCTACTTAATATCAGATAAAATTTGAGCCTGTTTGTTTCCCTGTAGAAATTTCATCAAACCACAGAATCCGAGCTATGTGATATTCTAGCTTTTTACATGAAATTTTGCACAAATAATGACCAACAATATTAATGAGTACAATTTGTCATTTATTGAAAAAATTTAAAAACATTTTCATAGATAAAAGACAATCCAATGTATGTAGTCGGGGTATTTAATTCTATTTATCAAATTTATTATACATATAGGATAAATATTCTCAGTTTTAGTCAAAATAGATTTTCTTAAACTGGCTCTCTTAAAAAAAAAACCTTTATTGCTGACATTTAGTCTCTTGCCAACCCCAGTCTTATATTATCTATCACAAAAGAACTACAAAACTAACACTTATAATGTGTCATATGAAAGATTTTGTAATACACAATTTCATATTTTCTAGGCTTTAGCTAGGCTGGGAGCTAATGTGACTGGTATAGATGCTAGTACTGAACTTATTGCACTAGCAGAAGAACATAAGAATGTAGATCCGAAAATTGCTGGCAATCAGCCCACATATATTACTTCAACGGTAGAGGTATTGTATTTTATATTGTACTTGCTGGTTAAATTTACATTTGTGAACCTATAAATAAATTCGAAAGGACAAACATGGTCTTAGGTCAAGGTAACACAGGCAAAACTAAATATATATAAAGAATTACCATATTTATAAACTTTTGACAGAAGTATAGGAGCAAATTTTACAGTGTAGATTTAGAATAAAATTCAGACTTTGAGGCCAATGTGATATCAAGATGTTATTGCTGCTAAAGAACATGCCCTAATTTATTGATTGATTTGCCTTTTTGAAATATGTACTATATTTTAATATTAGATTTCATTTTGATATGTTATATGTTGTATTTTTTTTTATCACTTGGTTTATCCGTCTTTAATTAATTTACCAGATCCTTTATTAATATTCTTTCGAGTTCTATTAAAAATGTATCTAAATAAAATTAATAAATAACATTATAAAAAACTACTTGTTGCAAATTCACACTGTATTCGGATAAAGAGTTGTACTAAAGTTCACACCAGTACCTCGGAAGCCCTTGGTGTACCTGAGGACTGATGCATACGCGACTGAAGGAACGTTCCAGGGGTATTAGTCGATAGGAGTCTGGCATACCGAAGGGCGGCCCTCACTGCCCCCTGACGATCCATTATGTTACCCAAAAAAAAAGAGTTGTACTATACTTAAACAACCTCATATTATCTTCGCAGTTTCTTTAATTATATAACTACCTCTGTATATACTTCCATGACTTGCGGCAAACTAATCTGCTGATCACAGAAAAGTTTGCCGGTGCCTGGACTCCAACCTAGAACCTTTAACCCTTTCGTTACCGCAGTCCATTCCGCCAAAGTGGTGCTACTGAACCGGGCAGCACGCCGCGAAGTGTGCACATTGCATGATGGCAAGTTGATGTTCGAATTTTTTCACTTAAGTGTTACATATATGATATATGATTTCTTATTATATATTTCTTTTACTTTTCTATTTTAGTTTCCAAATACGAAATTCACTTTAAAAGAATTGTTTTCTGAAGGTGTATATAACAGAATTGATTGCACTATAAGAGGAATTAATTCAATAATACTACAATATAAGGAACGGCAAATGGATGCGGGCAAAATTCGGTGTTGGTACACACAAAACGGAAAATGAATGCGGGCTAAAGCCGGCGTTAATGCACACGGGGCGTTTTGTGAATGCCGATTAAAGCCGGCGCTGGTTACGAAAGGGTTAAAGTCGCAAATATGGTAACTACAATCTGCACAATCTGTCCTTATATTGTACTTATTATTTCGAAACACTTTCTAGGACCACGCGACTACACATAGTAATCACTACAACGCCGTCGTCGCCTCAGAAGTGATAGAGCATGTCAATAACAAAGAATTGTTTGTAAAAAGTTGCATAGAAGTGTTAAAACCAGGTGGCAGGATTTTCTTCACAACACCAAACCGAACGAGACTATCCAATTTGTTAGTTATATGTGCAGCTGAAAATGTTTTTCGTTTAGTACCAAAGGGAGCTCATGAATATGAAAAATTCATTACTCCAAATGAACTCACTTTCTTGTTGGAACGTAGTAAGTATGAAACATTAATTACCCATAACAATCAAAGGAATTGGATCTTATATTATGAACGAATATTTAAAGACATATAATCTATAAAATCAAAACTTTACACCAGAATCAAAAATCATTTTTTTTATACTTGAGAAAGTAATTACATCGCACCTGATGAGAAGTAATTATTGTTTAACGTACCGTCGTTGCCATCTTCGACTGTCGAAAAACGGCAACGATACTTGTAAGGAGAGAGACAATCATGCTTGCCATATCGGCTCACATATACCATGACAGATGGTCTCTGGATGTTAAGACAACTGGACGTAATATAAGCTGATCCCGAATTACAACACGCCGAGGCTAAATCTCGGTGCGCTTGTCTGACTATTTTTTAACAATTAAATATTTTAAGTCTGATTTCTGCTATTTAAAACAAAAAATGGTCTGACATAAAATAATATTTATATCAATACATATCGAGGGGTGAAAGGCTATTTGGTTTAAGCGATATTTTTTGGTGATATAGTAATACACATATTTTTGGGATCAGTAAAAAACATTGATTCCGAAAATATATATATTACTATATCACCAAAAAATGTCGCTTAAACCAAATAGCCTTTCACCCCTCGGTATCATAAATCAGTTGCTCAGCCTCATAGACATAAACAAGCTAAACGTTAAGCACTTAAAGAGGGAGCATATATACCAAATAAGGTAAAACATTCGCGTGCACGTTACTTTTAAATTTCTAAAATAATGTAAGGTTTTAACTAACAAAAACGCTTATTATATATACCACGGTGAAGGATTGCCGATTTAAAAAAATCGACTCAATATTGTTTTTAGGCTTCATTGCTATTTACATGCTTTTCGAGTTTAGACTAACTAATTTATTCAAACCATTGATTTTTCCCTTTAGTTTTTTTTTTAACTGAACAATTCTCTGATGGCTGGAATAGACCTTAACAACTAAACCGGGTGAGATTCCCTTCAGTTTGATTAGGATGTTGATAGCAATACAATAAATTAAAAAATATATATTATATATAAGATAAAATCATGACTTTGAGCAATAATAGTTTAATATATTCTAGTGGTTCATATTTATATTGTTAAGTATATACAGTGACGAACTAAAGTATTGGCACAGCGAGGTAAACAAAATTATTATAGTGCTAGCAATTATGGGAATACAAATAATATCTGGATTAATTATTATAACAACACTTACATGCTTGATAGTTCATTATATTTAAAAAATCAATTGAAAACAATTTCATTGTTCAGGAAAAAATAATATAAATGTCATCATCTATTTTGACCTGAACATAAGTATTGGCACAGTATAAAACATAAGTTGGCAAGGCGTTCTATGTTGCTATATTCTGAATGTAACTAACTAGAGGGGAATCCCAGTGTTATAGCTATAGGAATTATCTATGTAGTATAGTAAAAAGAAGTAAAAAAATATAATAATAGAACGTAAAGGTAAAGAAACGACATTGTCCGAAAGAACAATTATATTGAATTTGCACAATCAAACTAAACCTTATGCAGAAATTGCAAAACTATTTATAAAAGCCGTTATAATGTGCGAAGCGTTATTAAAAATATAAAGGTAAAGAAAACGTCGAACATCGTTCGCAAAGCGGCCGCCCGCCCAAGCTCAACGAGAGAGAGAAGGGGAAAGTGGTCAATAAAGTCAAACAAAATCTGGAAATTTCATCAATGGCGATAGCAGCAACATTAAGAGAAGACCTTGGCACAGTTTTTCATCCCATAACAATTCGCAGAGTCCTCAGGAGTGCCGGGTACAATCCGAGAGTCGCAAGAAGGGAGCCCCACATAAGCAAAAAATAAATAAAAAAGAGGATCGAATTTACAAAATATTTTTTGTATGAGTAATTAGATTTTTGGGACACAGTACTTTTCTCGGATGAAAGAAAATTTAATATCTTTCGACCCCAATCTGATTGAACATCTTTGGCACAAACTGGAAATAAGGATAAGGAAACATTATATTTCCAGTAAAGCTAATCTCAAGAGAATCATCGTGGAAGAATGGTATGCCATCTAGCCTCATTCGTGGCTAAATTAGTGCATTCGTTGCCTGATAGGTTGAGGGAGCTACTGAAAGAAAAAGGGCTGCCAACTAAATATTGGTTAATTTTTGTTTCGTTATTTTTGTGTCCTGTGCCAATACTTTTGTTCCGGCCAAAATAGATGATGCCATTTGTATTATTTTTTCCTGAACTACGAAATTGTTTTCAATCGAATTTTTTAATATATTGAAGTATCAAGGATGGAAGTATTGTTATAATAAATAAAACAGATCTTATTTGTTTTTTTATAATTGCTAGCACTATAATAATTTTGTATACCTCACTGTGCCAATACTTATGTTCGTCACTGTATAATCCTGTAAATGTGAGCTGTGACTCAGGCGCAAAGTGAAAGAGTATTTGTGTCCAGAAACCAATTTCTATGATGTTTTCTGCGGTGACCTATATAGTGCATAAAAAGAGATAATTTTGCAAACACGAGTGAAATTTGAATGTTATTATTTAATTAATTTTAATTTATTCGTACTTCCAAATTTTTTTTCTTTTTTTCAAGACAGAGGCGTTTCACACAATGTTATCTATACCAGAGATGGGCAAAATGTAATCAGATTAATGATTAACGATTACGATTACATTTTGTAATCATTAATCATGATTAATGATTAACAAAATTAATCAAAAAAAGTAATCATTTTTCAGTGATTAAGGATTATTAATCTTTAATCGGATTACAATTAATCATGATTACTTTTATGATTACTTTTCTATTTGATACGTAAAATGTGCTACCGACAGCAGAGCGGCGCTCGCCTTTTTTTATTTATAGTATACGACTACTACTAGCTAAACTGGCGAACTGAGTACTACCATATAGTTAGGTGTTAGGGCGATTACCCGAATTGGGTTATGACCGCAGTACAATAGTGCAAAGACCAGCATAGTGACTCGCTTCGACCTGACTACTTTCAGGATCAGTTCGTGCTCGGTGGACATTACGTAAATCCAACGAAATCTAGTTAATCATTGATGATTTTACCATTGTTCTGAGTGATTCCTGGACTATTAGAACTGATTATCAAAATACCGCCCATATTTTACTGAAATACCGTCTCCAACTCGATAATCCACGCCCGCCTTCGGGATGGAGATAGATAGAGCAAGATAGCGCAAAATTTTAATTGATCAGAATAAGACATTATTTTCTCAAATTTACACAAGCTTCTATAGCGCAGAGCGCAACATCACCTTTCTTGGTCATCCGTCTCTCTCTACCGACTCGGTTTCGTCTTTGATGTAAACCGAGCCGCCGCGCCGCACACGTTCGTATCGTATTTTGAATTTTAACTCATAATTAAAGTTGAGATATAGATTAAATTTTTTTTCCGGATAACTGTCGTTCTACCTAATAACTTTGATTCTTACAATAAATCAGCGGGACACATACATAGTTTTTTTTCTCAGTTCGCTTCATTTTTTTCGCATTTGACTTCCATATTCTTAAAGACTAAGGAATATAGTACTCCGAAAAAAAGAAGCAAATCGACAACCGGGCACGCGCCATTTTTATCTCACTAAAAACGCTTTTTGGTTTACCAATATATATATATATATATATTGTTTAATGAGTAATAAAAGTAAAAAATAGTAATTTCATTTTTCTGTTTTAAAAATTTAACTTTAACTTAAAGGATTGCACACAAAGTCTTTGGCCATTATCAGAAGTATTCTCCATCTCCAAGGCGGAAGTGGATTATCGGGTAGGAGTCGGTATTTCAGTAAAATATGGGCGGTACTTTGATAATCACTTCTAATAGTGCAGGAATCACTCAGAACAATAGTAAAAGCATCTATGATCAGCTAGATTTCGTTGGATTTATTTAATGGCCACCGAGCACGAACTGATCCTGAAAGTAGTCAGGTCCAAGCAAGTCACCATGCCAGTTTTTTCACTTTTGTACTATGGTCACGACCCAATTCCGGCAATTACCCTACCAACTCAAACGGCTGAAAGCACAAAAAATGGTCCTGAACGTAATCAGGTCGAAGCGAGTTACTATGAGTTGGTAGGTTTATTGGCCGAACAATGTCGTGACTCGTGACCACAGTACACAACTGCAAAGACCCTTATAATGATTATGATTCGCTCAACGAGACGGATATTTGGGGGCGGACTTGCGCCGGCTAAAACCACCGGGTGCCAGCACTGCCTAATCTTCGCCTTCGCTGGGCCTAGGAATCCAGATACTTCCTAGGGGCCCGGCGAGCGCTTGGTCTTAGACAGGCCTCCTCCCTGGGAGAGGGTCGTAAAACTACCCAAACAATACTTCCCATTGGGGCGGTGTGTGAGCACACACACGACGACACCACCCCACCCTCCGCTGAACGCCACCCTCCACTCTCCGCTGGACGCCACCCCCCCCCCCTCTCTGCTAGACGCCACCCCTACTTTCTGCTGGACGACACCCCAACTCTCCGCTGGACGCCACCCCCCCCACTCTCTGCTGGACGCCACCCCCCACTCTCCGCTGGATCCCCCCGATCTCCGTTGGATGCCACCCCCCCACTCTCAGCTAGACGTCACCCCCACTCTCCACTGGACGCCACCCGCCACTCTCCGCTGGAAGCCACCCCCCACTCTTCCCTTGACACCCCCCCACTCTCCGCTGGACGCCACCCCCACTCTCTGCTGGACGTCACCCCCCCTCTCTCCGTTGGACGCCGCCCCTCACTCTTCGCTGGACATCACCCCACTATTAGACGGAAGTTTGGAGTAATATTTAATTCGAAATAAAATAACTTGAAAATTAAATAAACGAGTATTTAAATCGGTCTCTCTCTCAGCCAGAACACAAAAGTAATCATTAAAATAATCATGATTAATTGAATGATTACTGTAATCAAGATTAATGATTACTCATGTAATCATGATTAAAAGTAATCAGATTACAAGTAATCATGATTACATTCGTCATGATTACTTGTAATCTGATTATTAATCTGATTAAAAGTAATCATGATTACGCCCATCTATGATCTATACTAATATTATAAAGCTGAAGAGTTTGTTTGTTTGTTTGTTTGTTTGTTTGTTTGTTTGAACGCGCTAATCTCTGGAACTACTGGTTCGAATTGAAAAATTCTTTTTGAGTTGAATAGACCATTTATCGAGGAAGGCTATAGGCTATATAACATCACGATGCAATTATTAGAAGCGAAGAAATAATGGAAAATGTGAAAAAAACGGGCAAAATTTTTCATCCTTGAGGGCTTCCATTGCGTGCGCTGCAAAAACGGTTCAAGATACCAAAAATATATGTAAGAAAGAATTATTCCTCTTGAGATGATCTAAAAAAATGTCCGCGACAGTATATGTTTATCTTTTAAGATTAAGTCACTAGAACCGTTTTTATGGTAAACAAATTTGGTCGAAATTAATGCATTATTTGTTAAGAGTTGTATCAACGTAATAATATTAATCTTTATCCAAATAAATGTTTTGTTGATTAAGAGTATTTAATTATGAACAAAATTGTCTTTGACATCACTTAATTTCAATGAACATCATAGATCATCATCATATTACAATAACTTATATAGCAAAACTACGTTTGCCGGATCAGCTATGTCTTGATAAGCGCGAAACTCGAGAACGGCTGAACAGATTTGACTGATTTCTTTTTTGTTGTGTTTGTAGAAGTCTGGGGAAGGTTAAGAAAGAAGATTTTAAAAAATTATCTGAAAAAGTCTAAAAACAACACTTTTCTATATTCTCATACAAAATATTTGTTATAAGTCAATTTAAAGTTTAACACCATAGCATAAAGTTTAAATGTTAGTGGACGGGTTCCGGGAAGGCAAAACAATTATTGAGTGACGTATAAATATTCATGTCAATATTTGTCAATTTTTATACATATAGCATTAAGGCCAGGTTCCTTCAAACAATTTTCAAAAAACAGCCGACAGGCCAATAGCTATTAACATTAAAAAAAACAATGTGACTTTGTTTTAGAGAAATAGGGCAGAACAAGGTCTGCCGGGACAGCTAGTATTTAATAAAAAGTCAAAATTTATTGAATAACTTATTGTTACAGACAATTGCCACGTTGAAGTAATTTACGGCATTTTTTATCATTTTCTAACTAATAAATGGGAGTTTATTAGTTCACAACAACTGATGTTCGCCATGCAAGCTGTTAAACTAGATTCTTTACAATAGGTTAAACTTAGATTAATTTATAAGCTAAATGTTATTTATTATTGGTTATTGTCAAATTAAGGTTGAAATAAAATTCATCTAGTTGATTTTATCCTTTTATTTCACATAGACATAATATATACTAGTTTCCACAATCTTTAGATTATAAAATATTTATAATCTATTTTTTTACACTTGCTCTTCATAGTTACTATAGAGTAGAGATGTAACGGAGGCAGTTTTATCGGAACCGAAGTCGGAGTCGAAGTTTTTAAATTTGATTTATCGGAGTCGGAGGCGACGTCAGTCGTGGAAAAGCTAGCGGCTAAACAACCTAGGCTGGTCAATCGCTCCACGCCACTGCTGCTTCACGACAACGCTAGACCACACACTGCGCAACAGACGGCTACTAAATTAGAAGAGCTTCAATTGGAAAGTCTAAGACATCCTCAGTACTCCCCGGACCTTGCTCCAACAGATTACCATTTATTTTCGAAATTTGGATAACTTCTTGCAAGGGAAAAAATTCAACTCCGATGGGGCAGTCCAAATCGCCTTCAAAGATTTTATTGATTCCCGTCCGACTGGTTTTTTTAGTAAAGGGATCAATGAACTACCTATGAGATGGAAAAAGTGCATAGAAAATAATGGTTCATACTTTGATTAATTAAATATATTATATTAAAAAATATTCGACTTTTTGTTCCTCCCATACAAAACGCTAATTTCATATGTAAGGACCTAATATTTTAATCATATTTTTTAAATCTAAATTTAAAAAAATGTCTTCTACAATTTAAGTAGCACTGATTGTTTTATTAATTGATATTATGTTTTAACAACATATAAAGTAAAATCAAATGAATTGACTGCAACAGTGGTGGTGACCTCCGATGAATACCTCTGATGAAAAAGTTTCGGAACCGAAGGTGTAATAACGATTGGAAGTTCCGACTTATCGGAGTCGGAGTCGAAGCTCTGTAACATCCCTGCTATAGAGTACCTGATGGTATGTAT
Organism: Automeris io; assembly: GCA_036320925.1. Lineage (NCBI taxonomy): Eukaryota > Metazoa > Arthropoda > Insecta > Lepidoptera > Saturniidae > Automeris > Automeris io. Next base: position 8,643,833 of record JAUDJH010000012.1, on the reverse strand, counting down.
AGTATAGTCCAAAAACGAAGGCGATCATCAAAGAATGAAAATCCATTGATAGTCTCTGACAGCGTCTCTGTCCACATATACGACTGAAGATCTCTAGATATATGAATTACTGGATATACAGCATACAAGGCATCTTATATATGTATAAGATGGTCCCGAAACGCGACATTCCAAAGCGAGTCACTATGACGATCTTTACACTTTTGTACTGTGTAGACTAAATTATTATCTTTATTGGAGCCATATTTATTTACCCTTACTTTATTTTGTAACGTTTCATATAAAAATGGTATCCACACAATTCTTTAAAAGCCAAGTTCAGACTCAACATTACACAACAAGTTCATTACGTAAAGTATTGTAAAATGTTTTTGAACAAATGTGCTGTACACGATTTTGGTGGAATGACACCATAACGTGTACAGGATCGACTTGACTACTGAAGAACCTTGTCACATTAACTAACTGCGTTGCGTAGATTGTTGTAAATCAAGGTCACCCCTTAATATTACAATGACAAGGTTATTCAGTGACCTATGTTTCAAGTTTGTGGAACTGTATCAAACTTACAACGAGCCATGGGATTTTTTTTATAGTCAATCGTTTTTTACTTTTGCAAGTTTCTTCACACTTTTTAATCTGTTTTGGTTAAAATTGACAAATCACACCGTCTGCGAATGATGTTAAGTACTTATTATTTGGCCTTGTATGTAGGTGTCTCTAAAATAATCAGTGTAATTCGAATCGTTACAGGATGTAGTTTAATTTGTAATTATAAATAACGTAATTTTATAGTTTTTATGACCGTATTATTAAAGTCAGCTGCTTAAATACGTTACAAACTAAATTAGCTTGGAGCTGTCGAGTAGCGGATCGCTAATAACCGAATTATGTCTTTAGATTTAAACATCGAAATCAGGTATACTAACAAAAATACCTGAAAATTTAAATGTCTCGAAAATATATTTTTCCTGCACATTAAAGGTCACTAAATGTATTATATTATAGTTCCTTTATTATACTCTTGTATAAAATATGGCGAATTACGAATAACCCTGCAGATAATAGTATTTATCACTTCTATTGTCATATTAGCACATGAGTAAATATCGTACAAAGTATTTGCGTCCCAATGATTATACTACCTACAAGCAAGCAGCTTATGTTGCGTGTCACCTCGCTATTAGAGATGAAAATGCCCGAATGTTTCGGAAAGTTTCCAGGAATCTTCCCTTTATTCCTGGGAAAATTGGGGAATGTTCCCTGAATGCTTTCAAAATTCCCAAATTTCATCAATTTTGTCAATCATAATTTTTTCGATTCGTGCTTTTTTGAGGTTGTTGTTAACGTGTAATTTATACTTACTACTAATAAACCTTGGTAATATACATAGTACATTCCAATGAAATCACTATTAACTATGTGATAAAATTCAAAGGTAAAGGGAAACTATGACATTCTTACCTTCCAGCAAGCCGAACCCATGTGTTTTTTTTTAAATTTCACGTATGAATTTTATAAACAAAGGAAGGCGATATTATTTATGAGTTAAATAAATGATATTTATTTAGATTTAACCTATGTTCAAAAATCTATATACATCTATGTATAAAATCACTTGTCCTGACATTCATAACATACTTATCATCGTTAAGCCCAAACTACTACAGCCAGAAACATGAAATTTGGAAATTCGTTTTTGCTACTTATTAGTATCCACAAAACTCAGAGTTTTTGTGATTCCACGGCTTACAGGGTGTTGAAACTATGGTTGGAAAAATGTTTGAAAAAAACTGCCAATTTGAAGTAAGCACTATCAAAACCAGTATTTCGACTATTGTTTGGAAATTAAACAAAAAATTTTTCGACCTTATTAGAAAATCAATCGCTAAGAAGATAAAATAAGGGTTGAAAGTTTGTTCTAAAATCCGACAATTTTGAAGTAAACCCTATGAAAATTGATATTTAGTTTTTAGTTAGATGAAGTTAGATGAATAGTTTGTCGAAGAGAGTAAATTATTTCTTCCCGAGAACGCCGGGACACACAGCTAGAGTGTAATGTTTTCTATATATGTACACGAATTTTTCCAGATTTGTGGACAGACTTATATATTTTTTAAGCATTTGGATCCACTGTAGGTGACAATCTCCTAATGGCGATGTTTCAGATAGTTCTTTAAATGTTCGACTGGCGTTAAGTGATTCTTTATCAGAGCTATATTCATTCTCTGCTATAGTAATATTTACTGTATCTTTTTACATAATGTATAATATGTAGGTACAAAAATATAATTACACATGTCCACTGCATTGCTTTTTAGAAGTCATTCTTTGAAACGGAAAAGAGAACCTTTATAGAACCAATTAATTGTCTGTCTGTCTGACACTTTTTCTCGGATACACCTAGAGGTATTAAGCTGAAATTAAAATCAAATACTGATATTAGCAGTTCCTTATACCTCTAATTTTACTTTTAAGATAATGCAAACAAAATATGTGCCCTTTTATGTCGCATATTTTACAGTTTATGACGTTTTCACAAAGGAATCAAATTTTAAAGGATATTTTCTGTTCATCTAAAATCATGAAATTCGGCAAGGTCTTAAAAGAAAAGTACAGAAAAATAAAATAAATTAATTTTTTAATTACTTATTAAGACTCGCATGTGTGCGGCACCTTTAAGCGGTGACATAAAAGTGTCAGCGGGAACGTTTTTAGTGATGAAAATGCCCGGGAATTTTCCCAAAGTTTCCAAAACTTCCGAGAACATTTCGTAAATTCCCGGGGAATAAGGAAGTTTTTGGGACACTTTAAGAAAATTCCCGGGCATTTTCATCACTAAACGTTTTGTTACGCTCTCACTCACACGGTCACAATCTGTATAATGTCGTCGCATGCGTTGTTTGCCTCCTCGCATCTTGTCGCTTTGTTTATTATCCCCGCTGTCAATAAACAATGTATTCATGTGCCAACTGCGAGTTGAGTAAATTTTGTATGAACATTGCTTTAAACAAAAAGAATCTCGTCAGAATCGGTCCACAGTTGGTAAACATATCACAGAATACGAATAAAATCCGTCAAAAATATTTTGTATTACAGCTGTGGTGGCCAAGGTGGATAAGGTGGATAAGGGACCGGTTTCTATGCGCTACAGTGTGAATGGTCGTAGGTTCGAATCCCGGTACGTACTTCTAGGTTTTATCAGATTACATACGGATTTAGGCATTACATGCTCACTGGCGAAGGAAAACAACGTGAGTTCCTTAGGAATATTCCCGGGACTTTACGGAATGATCTCGGAAGTTTTGGGCACTTTGGGAAAATTCCCGGGAATTTTCATCACTACTCGCTACCTGTCCTACCTACCTGTCCTACCTACCACCATACCATAAAGTTTAAATGTTAGTGGACGGGTTCCGGGAAGGCAAAACAATTGAGTGACGTATAAATATTAATGTCAGTATTTGTCAATTTTTATACATATAACATTAAGGCCAGGTTCCTTCAAATAATTTTCAAAAAACAGCCGACAGGCCAATAAGTTTTGGCAGAATGAAATCTGACGGGGAAGCTATTAACATTAAAAAAAACAATGTGACTTTGTTTTAGAGAAATAGGGCAGAACAATGTCTGCCGGGACAGCTAGTTTTCAATATATTTGAATTAAACCAAATATATTGCGTATATTCTGTAATCATATGTTATAAAAAGATGCAAGAAAAGTTCTGGTTTTGTGTGTTAACACTTTGAATGCCGTTCGGCCCAGCAAATTCCACACAATCACGATAGGATTCGTGTCGCACGATGGCGGAGGCTAGTCCAGAACAGCGCTACCATTCACATTACAGGTTCATCACCGAGCCTGCGGTAAGTGCCCGAGTATTCTCCTGCATGAACAAAATTCTTCAACCGTTTGCTGAAGGGGGGGGGGGAGTAACAATACGTTCGATCTCCTCGTTGCAATATTTATGGGCAGTCAGGGTGCCCTGTATCAAACGAATGTCAGTTCTACTACCAACTCGAATCCAGGCCAAATTATGATTATTCCGCTTGTTTTGATGATTCATGATGTTGATAGGGATGAACTTCCTGTGAACACCGAAGTCTTACACCATGTCCAGAAGCTCGCCAAATGCGTATACTTCTTGAATAATCATAATAAACAAACCTTGATTCATCAGAAAACAGGATATGAGCCCATTGACCTTTAGTCCATTGTTGTTGAACCCGTGGCCACTACACTTGCTCGATTACCACGCCAAAGAGCTTGAAGCCGCAACGATCTACAAGACCTGAGACCAAGTTCATTCTCCTCAGAATTTGATGCTATCTCATATTCATACCGCAGCATTTCTACGATTGACCGAGCCGTAGTCTAAGACACGTCTAGCTATGTTTTGTAAAAAACGGTCTTATCGTTGAGTTGTTACACGATGTCTTCCAGGATGCCGTTCAGCCGTGCTTCCAGTAGTTCCTGTAACAGGGTTGATGCCAGAAGGGCCTAGCTCATTAAATAAAAAAAAACAATCAAAACCTGTTACATAAAATTTATTAAAAAAACTGGAAATAAGATTACGCGACTCGCGAAAAAAAGATTTGAGCGGTGGATTCGGGTGTGCTTGTTGTTCCTTTTGGCTTTAAAAGGAACAGAGGACTTAACAGAGGAATCGGCGACTCAGGCGACTCCTAGGCTGGTACGGTCGCAGGTCGGCGACCCTGGGACGAACGCGGCGAGACACGCCGGGGCTCGCAGTCCTCGAGGCTGGGGGCGATACTCGTGACCTGCTCCCAGGCTCCCGCAAGTAAATGCAGTTCCTTTTAAGGGAACGTGGAAAGAACCTGAAATCGCCGGGAAAAAAAGGATATGCAGTACAGGCAGGATAGGAGGGTGGCGGCGCGGTGGACAGGAACAGCCTCTAAAAAGAGACTTGACCTAGGTCATGGTCTGTCCGCAGCGGCAACCAACAACTACCCCCGCCTGTCCCGGAGATAACAAATAAAAAAAACAACACATAACTGGCACAAGGAAATGGGTATTATTTATACAGTTAATATGCCAACAAGAGTGATTAAATATTTATACAAACAATAACATACCCGGTTATTCTAATCCGGGTCCACGATAGGCACGACCAGTTGGCACCGTCGGACAATATTCGGACTATTAATGTACGTCCTCTCACTACCAAAGTTGAAAGAGCAATGACAAATGCGATTGTCTGGGGCAGTACCATAATTAATCTACGCCGCGCAAATAGATGTTTCTCGAATTTGTGGAGAGTTGTAAGCCCTAGCGTAACTCCTTCAAAATATGTTATATGTAAATACCAGTTATGTAAAAGAGGGAGGAAGTATCATAGCGTGACATAAATCACCGCTACATTCCAGTGACTCAGTAACGTCCCCACAATCGTTGGATAAACGGTTAGACAGAATTAATGACTGCAGCAACTTCACGCTTTGAAATTCTTTCATCGAGCATACTCATAGCCATAGATAGGCAAAACGTAATCAGATTAACGAAAAACGATTATGATTACATTTTACGTTTTTCATCATCAATATGACTGCGTTTTGCTCATCTAATGACTGCGGAATCCTCACTAGCGTACACATTTATGACTCCTTGATGTTTTGTTGTTTAATCTTGATTACAGAGCAATAAAATTAAAATTACGACTATATTTTATAATCATTAATCAGATAACATTTTGCCCATCTCTGCTTATAGCACGTAACATTTCTTCTCGCTTCAAATGGCGACGCGATATTGCTAACTCAAATCAATTGTTTCTTCCAAAAATATACGCAATATTCCGGTATATTAAAGAAAAAAAAAACTTTAAAACTAAGATGACTTTGAAAACAATCACAATACTCGCAACAACGTTTTACCACAAATTTGTGCAAAAAACTGAACAGAGTGGTTTATAAAATTTGAATTTAGAATTCTATTATTATGACCTACTTATTTACTTTTTAAAGTCATCATAGCTTAAATATAAATTTAAATGCCCCGTAGTTTTATACGAAAAAGTTTGAATTTACGGGCTGAGTCCTTGAGTTTTATACACCATTTACATTATAAACTCGTAGATATAAAAAATATATAAAAACTAACGCAACTAGAAGCGAGCGAACAGTCACGTTCCACGTCTTAATTATAATCGTGCCTACTAAAGTAAAAATTACATACATATTTAATTTTTAATCTTTAGACATAGTATTTTTGTATTTTCTAGCTGTTTGAACTTATATGAATATCGTTACGTGAGAGATTACTGAAACTTTGCAAGTAAGCATTTACTTTCACATTCGAAACCTATCAAGTTGCTTGAGCCTCCATTAAGGTTCTCATAAGAACAGGTGAACAATTTTTACTAGTATCTATTTTTTTTTTACACTTGAAAAAGTGACTACAGTGCACCTGATGGTAAGTACAGTGTAGTCCAACAACGAAAGCGACCATTAAAGGATGAATAACCGTTGATAGCCTCCATCGTCATGTCGACCCACATATACCACGACTGAAGGTCTCTAGGTATATGAGTAACTGGATATACACAAGCTGATTCCGAAACGCGACAGGCCAAAGCGAGTCACTATGACGGTCTTTAGACTTGTGTACTGTGGTCACGACTAGTGATGAAAATGCCCGGGAATTTTCCCAAAGTGCCCAAAACTTCCGAGAATATTCCGTAAATTCCCAAGAATATTCCCAAGGAAGTTTTGGGCACTTTGGAATAATTCCCGGGCATTTTCATCACTAGTCACGACTCAGTTGGAGCAATCGCCTTACCACCATAAATATATCTAAATATTTAATATCTATGTAAATATTGTGTCTATTCTATTTCAGGCACCATAAGATCACAAGTTTTCACATATATTACACCACTTACACGAATAATGTGGCGATCCGTTCAAAACCAGCTCTTTAAAAATATGTAAAGTCGTAATTATGTTTATTATTCATAGTTTTAGGAAATATACCTTTTGATAATAAAACTAAATATAGATAATTTAAATGTATGGGCATTTTTATACTTTGTCTAAAAGCGCCCATGTGATATGATCACTAACATAGACCAATGACCAAGTTACAACAAAAAGCTCATGTTGTATATAGTATATCATGTAGTACGTAAACATTTGATATTACAATTTATTACATAACAAACTCAGAGGTAATTTTGCTAAAATTCTAATACGATTTTTGTGGAAATAGTTTTAAAAATACTTATTAAAAGGTATATCAATAAAATTACAGGTACTCACCAGGGCAGTCTCGGAGCTTAGTCTCTCCAAGAAATATGAGTAAATCATCGAAATCAACAGTATATGCTGACCAAGTCGAATCATTTTCCAACAAAGTACAAGATTTTTGGGATACAAACGGATCACTAAGAAGTCTTTATAAATTAAATCTAGTAAGGTACTTAATGAATAAATATAGAATATTCAATTTTTTTTTTCAATAATAATTTTACAATAATTTAATATTTTACATCGTCGCAATAAAGTGGAAACGTTGTAACCCTTAAAATCAAAACTTTTCACAAGAGCCAAACTTAATATATTAACTTAACACAACTTCTTTATTATAGAATTATTAAGCATACTATTTTTTTAAGATGCTATTTAATAAAAATACAGTGTACACTCTATATAACGACCCTCAAGGGACTGTGCATATTTTGGCGTTATAGAGAGTGGTCGTTAAATGGAGAGAAGAAAAATCTGTATTAGAAAAAAAGTTTATTTCAAACTAGTGTTAGTAAATACAAAAAAAACAATTCTCATTTGATCGCTATTGAGTATAGTCTGTTATTTTTGTCTGACGTCTTTTGCTGCACCAGTAATTTTGTTGTATTTTTTCCATTATTTTATTCATATCTTGCGATATTGAGTCATCTTGGTGATAAAGAAAGTACTTTTCCAATAAATTTGCTGCTTCCAGGGCTTCTTTAATGCTCGGCGGTGGCTCAGGCTCATCCGTCTCATCTTCTTCATCTCCTTGGTCTTGATACTCGGTTTTTCTCACCGAATCCAAAATTTCTTTGTCTGTGAATGATGCCATTGTAAGCAGGCAGTCGTCTACTTCGATGTAGGTTTGAAGATTTTCTGTAAATTTTCCTGCCATGTTGAACTGTTGAATCCACTCAGTTAATGGAAGGGCGTCGTCGTTATTAAACTCCAGTTCCGTTTCCACCTCATCACTCATAGAATTTGTACAAAGTCCAGCATGTCGAAAAGAGTGCTGTATAGTTGTGGGTGTGACTTCTTCCCAGGCTTTAGATAAAAAAATTACTGCATGCAGCATATTAATAGAAGTTTTACCCTCAGATTCGACTAGCTCCATCAATAATTTCTTTCTATAGTGACCCTTGAGGCTTTTAATCACGCTTTGATCCATTGGCTGTAAGACACTAGTCGTATTTGAAGGAAGAAATACCAACTCTATGTTTTGAAGGTTTGTTGTAAGAGGGTGGGCAGGGCAGTTGTCAACAAGAAGTAAAAATTTTCGTCCCTTAATTCTGCACCCCACTTTCGCACTTCTTCTTCAAAAAGTTGACTGGTCATCCAAGCTGATTTATTAGCTTTATACGTCACTGGCAATTTTTTAATGTTCTTAAAACACCGTGGATTTTTTGATTTGCGTATTACCATTAGTTTTTTCTTTTTCTGTGCCATCTATATTAGCAGCCACAAGCACTGTAATACGCTCCTTGGAGAGCTTTCCTCCCACACACTTTTCCCCTTTAAATTTCAGAGTTTTATCTGGGGTCAACTTGTAGAACATTCCTGCTTCATCAGCATTAAACATGTCACTTGAGGTGTATTTTTCTGTCAATTTTGGCCACACTCTATTAATCCAGTCATGAGTAACATTCGTATCAACACTTCGTGCTTCTCTACTAATTTTACCGTAGTTGATATGATGACGTTGCTTGAATTTTCCGAGCCATCCTTCTTTGAAAGAAAGTAAACCAAGTTCTTCAGCAAACTTCTCCGCCTTAGCTTTCATGATCGGCCCCGAGATAGGCGCTGTCGTTGGAACCATGATAGTATAGCTCGATCCAAATCTTCGTATTTAGGTTTCTTCAATTTTTTAGAAAATTTTCCATCCTCCTCTGCGTGTAGAATTTTTTCTTTATTTTTCCATATTGTAGACACTGTAGAGCGACTAAATCCAAAGCGTCTGCCAACATGACTTATCTTCTCTCCCGCCTCTATTGCGCGTATCAGTATAACTTTTTCGTCAATACACAGAGATTTTCTCTTACTTGCCATGTTTAGAGTTTGAAAGTTTGTGAGCAACTAAGAATATGATAACGTATAGATAATTCATAACTCCTACTAACAATAGTCAACACGTGCAAGCAATCCCAATTTGTAAACAAAAGAATGGATTTCTTATAAAGTTCGGTATGTGTAATGCCGACTGTAGAGATTATTACGGGCTAGGATAATAAAGCGACAAAAGAACGTACACAGCTGCGCAGTTTTTACTAATTTTGGCAACTTCAAAAGTACTTTATATTATTAAATTTCTGTCGTTATATAGAGTGGGTGTAACGCTATATAGAGTGTATCATTGTATGGGAAACAAGCTAAACCAACCAAAACCGAGTGATATAGTGCTTTAGGGTGTTTGACGTTAAATCGAGTGACTTTATATGGAGTTTACACTGTATATACTTTGGATAATTAAAAATGTATTTCAAGATACATATATATATATATATATATATATATATATATATATATATATATATATGTATCTTGAAATACATTTTTATAAAACTTATATAAAACTTATATATATATATAAGTTTCCGTCGGCGATATTTTATTATTGTGCCTCTTTGTTTTAATTTCAATTATATTTTGATTATTAATATTGAATAATGTAGGTCGTATGAAGTGTTTGTAAGAATAGATATAACATTTGTAATGTTATATATCTGTGACTATTGAATATGTTCTGCGAAATATTTATTCAGCTTAACATTTTATTCGACAACAACACATGAATTCAGTATAAGTACCTATATGCCTAATTCTTGTCTGTAATAATAATTTTAAGTATGTTTATGCCTATATTTTTTTAAATGTACTTTTTGCAGAATTATCCAAATTAACACCAATCTATCACAACCATTTATTTTCCTACTAACTCCTAAACCAATACGACTCCTAAACAAGTTTTCAGTCAGTTTTAATGCAAATTAAAACTGATTATATTATGATTACAAAATCATAACCATCAAATATCAAACGCATCCAAGCTCTGCGACCTTTACAACGTCGTCAACACCTCTCACCGCCGAATGTCCTTCGTTTCGCTTACGTCTGATCCATCACTTGCTTATTACTATAACTCCATCTGCCATCACCTCATTTGGCCAAATGTCCCGCCCAATTCCACATAGTTAAATCTTATACGCTTTTAATGCTAATAAACTGACTACAGATTTACTACTGGTACCTAGTTGTTGGTAGTTGGCACTCGTACTAATTAGTTATTGGTGTAAATTTAATCTGATTTGTTCATTTGTTTCATGTATTTCCAGGGTTCCTTTAGTCAAAAATGGCATTGTGCATAATACAAACAACATAACAGCTGATCTACCTTTAAAAGGTAACAAAATTTTGGATGTAGGTTGCGGAGGTGGTATTCTGTCAGAGGTGAGCAATGATTACTATAACTAACTGACTTTTGTATTATATAAAAATATTTCAATAATAATTATTGGTTAATATCTATGCAAAATTTGACTTACTAACGATTTCCATAGACTAACCCCCTAACGAAACCTTATAATGATCCGCGGACTCCTTGCAGTCCATAGGAAGTATGCGGATACCGAGGCCTGGCGAAGGCGCAGAGAGCACTGAGTTGGCACCCCGGTGGTTTTAGTCGGTGCCAGTCCAATACACTGGGGGAGTGGCTCTCACCACTCCCCTGACGATCCGAAGGGATTTCCACAGGGTAACCAAAAAAACCTCTTGTGGTAAGATTCCCACCTTGAACTTTTCGGTAGTTACTTTGAGTTTGTTTGACACCATTATGCATATCAAATTATTCTGAGACTTTGTTTTTAATCTTCGACGAAAATAGATCAGTGTTGTAAGTTTATCTTTCGTATTAATTTATTTTTTAATGCACTCAGTAGCGACGATAAAAATGGATACAACAACACAGCAAAAATTATGAGACTAATCCTTGCTCCAAATATATGTGCACACAGGAAGTTCCAAATATAGTATAATAGTAGTAATATAATAGTGCATTTTTGTATCTGCCATTTTATATTTAACGGACTTTTTTCTTGGTCACCGTCACAGATTGACCATTGCGTTCTTGCTAAAAAGTTCTTATGCTTTAGAAATCGTTAACGTGAAATTAACAACGGCAATTCCAAAGCATAGTCAACCCAAACACATTAAAATAAAAGTACAATAAACATGTTTTGTTTACCTACAAAAGTGACGCCAAAATATGTGCTTAAATATAAGAACATGAAATTTCAACTATCTACTACTAGCAAATTGAGGCAACTTCATCCCCTGATTTTAATTACACTATACCGTTTCTATGTCCTACTTATATCATAGCATGCTACAGAGTAAAAAAAAACACGATAGAACAGAATAAGCATAAATAAGCTTGCGAAAATAAAGAAAATATGTTGCTTAAGTGTGGCCGTGGGTTTTGTATTAGATTATGCTTTCATGTATTTCTTAGTTCCATCCAATACGTGTATTGCGCTACACATTATCAACAACAAAACTAAGTGAGGGAACGAACTTGTCCAATTAAAATGAGAACTTGCGTCAAATATAATTGATCATTAAATTGTCGAGCGTATTTACATATATGTATATTTTATATTCTCAACGTACTTAACACATCTTCCGCATAGTGTCGTAAAAAAGTCAGTACAGAAGGTGGTTCACTATAACACCAATACGTATAAATTACCAGTTTAAAAATTATCTTGCTCCTCCCTCCCTCCTCGCCTAGCCGGTTCTCTCAATTATAATAATGCTTCTCAATTATATTAATTAATTCAATGATTTTTTACAGTATAAAACTTAGTCTATTTTGGCTCTACGCGGTTAAGATATAAGATTTTACCTACCTACAATGTACCAATAAAAAATTAGCAGTATATTATGAGGTTGTTTTCGTTACTTATTTAACCCCTTGACATATCTTTAAACGCAAAAGTAATGTGTCTAGAAATACTATTATTTTATTTGATACTAGCTGTCCCGGCAGACCTTGTTCTGCCCTATTTCTCTAAAATAAAGTCACATTGCTTTTTTTAATGTTAATAGCTATTGGCCTGTCGGCTGTTTTTTGAAAATTGTTTGAAGGAACCTGGCCTTAATGCTATATGTATAAAAATTGGCAAATACTGACATTAATATTTATACGTCACTCAATTGTTTTGCCTTCCCGGAACCCGTCCACTAACATTTAAACTTTATGGTATGGTGTTAAAGTTCAAATTGACTTATAACAAATCTTTTGTATGAGAATATAGAAAAGTGGTGTTTTTAGACTTTTCCAGGCAATTTTTTTAATTTTTCTCTCCGTAATAACCATCCCCAGACTTTAACAAACACAACAAAAAAAGAAATCAACCAAATCGGTTCAGCCGTTCTCGAGTTTCGCGCTTATCAAGACATTTTGCGATTCATTTTTATATTATAGACTAGCTGTCCCGGCAGACCTTGTTCTGCCCTATTTCTCTAAAACAAAGTCACATTGTTTTTTTTTAATGTTAATAGCTTCCCCGTCAGATTTTATTCGACCAAAAACCTATTGGCCTGTCGGCTGTTTTTTGAAAATGTCCCGGCAGACCTTGTCTGCCCTATTTCTCTAAAACAAAGTCACATTGTTTTTTTTAATGTTAATAGCTTCTAAAAATTGCTAAAAATTGTTTGAAGCAACCTGGCCTTAATGCTATATGTATAAAAATTGATAAATATTGACATTAATATTTATACGTCACTCAATAATTGTTTTGCCTTCCCGGAACCCGTCCACTGACATTTAAACTTTATGGTGTGGTGTTAAAGTTCAAAATGACTTATAACGAATTTTTTGTATGAGAATACAGAAAATTGTTATTTTTAGACAGTTGCAGGGAATTTTTAAAATTTTTCTCTCCGTAATAACCTTCCTCAGACTTCATCAAACACAACAAAAAAAAAATCAGCCAAATCGGTTCAGCCGTTCTCGAGTTTCGCGCTTATCAAGACATTTTGCGATTCATTTTTATATTAGGTCCTTACATATGAAATTGGCGTTTTTCGTACTGGCCACTTTAATCACAAATTTCTCCTCTTTGGTAAGGAATTCCAAATTCAAATTTGTACAGCTATAGACTCATGTATTTGTGCTTCGATGATCGTCATTCATTTGTTTTTTTCTTCTGTTTTTTTCTGTTTGCGTCACTCATTTTACAAAATGGAAAACTTAAAATATCGCATTATTTACGAGTACGAGTTCCGCCGTGGCACTAGTGCTGCGGAAACAACTCGAAGGGTGAATGATGTGTATGGCGGTCGTGTTGCAAAAGAAAACACAGTTCGTTTTTGGTTCCAACGTTTTCGTTCTGGAAATTTCGACCTGCAGAACAAGCCCCGTGGACGGCCTGAGACTCAAGTTGATAATGAAGAGTTGAAGGCTATTGTGGAAGCGGATCCATCGCAAACCACGTCCGAGTTAGCTGCAGGCTGCGATGTTAGTGATAAAACTGTTTTAATTCACTTGAAGCAAATTGGGAAGATTAAAAAGCTTGAAAGGTGGGTACCTCACGAATTGACTGAAGCAAACCGGCAAACGCGCGTCGACTGCTGCGTTACATTACTAAACCGGCACAATAATGAAGGTATTTTAAACCGAATCATTACCTGTGATGAAAAATGGGTTCTTTACGATAATCGGAAGCGCTCAGCGCAATGGTTGGATCCTGGCCAGCCAGCCAAATCCTGCCCCAAGCGAAAATTAACCCCAAAAAAGTTACTTGTAAGCGTTTGGTGGACTAGTGCCGGTATTGTTCATTATATATATATATATATATATATATATATATATATATTATAACTACTATAACTATTATAACTATTATATTAGATCCCAATTATTTATTTAAATTTTCTAATGTATGAATTTTTTTAAAACAATTCGGAATGATCTTAAACTGTGAGAAACTGTGCGAAAATTTTAAAAAATTGCCTGGAAAAGTCTAAAAACAACACTTTTCTATATTCTCATACTAAAGATTCGTAATAATACTTAAAAGTCAATTTGAACTTTATTACCATACCATAAAGTTTAAGTGTTAGTGGACGGGTTTCGGGAAGGCAAAACAATTGAGTGACGTATAAATATTAATGTCAATATTTGGCTATTTTTATACATATATACATATTTTATATTTATACATATAACATTACACTCAAAAAAGAACTTTAAGTGTTTTAAGTGAATAGCAGAATAAGTATAAAAAAAAAAACTAAAAAATCTACTGTTAGGCGGTACGAAGTTCGCCGGGTCATCTAATATGTAATATTGTTGTATTACGTGTTTATTTAAAATAGTGTGATCAAACAGTAACTTAATGTGGTATAAGTAACAGACTATCTAAATTGTTTTTTCTAGGCATTGGCAAGAATAGGAGGCAGTGTCACCGGTATTGATGCTAGTCCCAAGTTTATTGCCATAGCAGACAACCACAAAAGCCTAGATCCAACAATTTCAAACAATCCACCCAAGTACTTCGTTACGACTATAGAGGTAGTTATTTTTCATACTTCTTTTAAGTTCCATATTCCGTTGTCCGTATGTTAAGGTCCTTTTTCTCAGGAACGCGTGAAGTTATCAAATTCAAATTAATAACAAATATTCAGCTCTGCAATCTCTTGTAGCTCTGAAAAAATCATACTTCTAACATTATTATATATTATAATATTATGTACATTTAAAAAAACCCGACAACGGTAAAGATGTTACGTCATATAAAAAATATTATGATTATAAAGCTAAATTTTTGTGAATGGGTGTGTGTAGAGTGTGGCTTAGTGGATAATGAACCGGTTTCCATGCGACAACACGAATGGTCCTAGGTTCGAATCCGTATTTTTCCAGAATAAGTACGGATTTAGGCATAAGCTCGCATGACATCTAATAGAAGTTTCATGTATAATTGCCATGAAAACGATGATTAGCTGTGTTTATTGGTCACGTTGGGCACGACATATAAGCGCAAAGTGAATACAGACACTAATGTATCTCTGCTCGCCCTGAAAGAGATATAGCGTGAACATATATTGTTATTATAAAGTTAGGCCAATAAGTTGGCATGAAACCCCCGGTGCGCGGGTTTGTCTTGCACTTGGCCAGTTGTTTGTAAATACGAGTATACTATGAGGCTGAGATTAGTAGACGCTTCTTTGAATTGAAAAACGGCCTGATAGCGCAGTTCGTAGAAACTCTATCTGCAAGAACTTTTAGTCCTGGGTTCGATTCCTGGTACTGTATATATGTAAGACTATGTATATCTTTATGTAGTACCTATAGTACAAGCGCAAACTTAGTTTGGGACTAGGTCAACGTGTAATAAAAAAATAAAAATTTATAAAACAACATATGGTATATGTAATAATAATCCTAATAGGCCCAAATAATAGTATGTATTATCAATTTCAGGAACACGCAGAAATACATGCTAATTACTACGACGCTGTTGTCGCCTCGGAAGTCATAGAACATGTCCGCAACAAAGAGTTCTTTGTCAAAAAATGCGTAGAAGTGCTCAAGCCTGGTGGCAAGATATTTTTTACGACACCGAATAGAACATTGTTATCCAATTTTATAGTCATCTTTGCGTTTGAAAACATTTTCAATCTGATACCTAAGGGCACCCATGAATACAACCAATTCATCACTCCTTCGGAGCTCAGCATCTTATTGGAACAAAGTATGATATTCATTCGTATACATTATGTTATATATTATTTTATTATATTATACATTATATTATATATTGTTGTTTTAAATATTAATTGATTACATTTAAGGGGATCATCTTATGTGAATCGAAAAAAGAAAACATTTTTTTCTTAGCTAAATCGACTGAATAACTATTTATGATCATTCATGAAACGTTACAGCTATAAATCTCGAGTATTTTTGAAAATATTACAAAGAACGTACGGGTGCATCAACTTTGGTTTGATACCCCGCGCTCGCTGTATATTGTTTTGAAGAATCTCGCCTCTCCTTGCATTTAATAATAAGCTTTTCGTTTCTCTCTCTCTCTCTTCACTTCTATTTCTTCACTTTTTAAACGAGTCGTTCAATGCCACAGTTTGGCAGATGACCCCAAAACATTTAAATTCAGGTCAAAAAATCATCACGATTGCTACGTATTTGGCCACAGGTATTTTTAATGAAGGCTGATTTTGATGATGATGGGCCTCCTTAATTTGAAAATTGGTCTGCAATGCAAAATGTTCGCCGATAACGCGACGGCAACCGAATCGAGCGCGCGGAACAGCGACGTAGTAGCAGCACAAGAGAGGCTCGCACCGCTCGTAGAGCAGAGAGAATTCACGAGGGCGAGATTTTCAAGCAAGCTGAGGGTTTTTTGTATGGTCCTGGAATAGCTGATTAAAATTTTATTGCTGTAAGTAAAATATTTTTTAAGTAGTATCTTGTTAAAACTTCAAATCCTTTTATCTCGAAACCATGTTTTCACAAATGGCGGGCGTGATTACAGAAAAAATATTCAACCTATCGGCAAAACTCAAGTATAATCTTGTAGAGTATTGAAAACTGTTCTATGTAAACATCGCTCATCAGTAACTTTATCAATTTTCATAATATTTATCAGCCGAAATATATGAAATAATTCCATTAAAAATTGATTTTATTGTTGAAATAAGAAAAAAACACATTAATTTTCGAGTTTTATAAAGTTACATAGGTTCATATAGCATGAAAATGTATATAAATTAATAAAAAAATTGATTCTATGTTTTAGTTGAGAATGACGGACACTATCACGCCCGCCATCGGAAGACTCCAGCGGCGAAGCGTTCCAAAAGACTATGGTTTATTCCGCCATTCTGAAAAATTTTCAAGCGTCTTTATTTTTATTTTTTTTGTTTAAAAGTGGTGTCAGATGTATCTATAAATTCAATTGTATATGCCATTTTTTCTCATGAAAAAAAAATCGCAAAAAAAGTACCTTTTTTCGGGCTTTACATAAGGTGACCCCCTTAATTGTTGGATTATATGTATGTAGTTTTGGGGATCTTCAAACCAAATAAATACCAAATAAACTTTATGAACTTCTTTATTGCACTTTCTCAAAAATAATTTAACGTCTTAACACTTGTCGTCTTAAAATTACAGAGCGGTCGCATTGAAAAAAAACCGTTTTTCCTCTCTCTCTTTCTATCTTTCTGTCTTTCACTGCCATACGTTCCGATCTACGCATTTACTACTTCATACATAATAATATTTCACGCAATAACATCCATCCTACATGTATAAAAATTGAATCATGGTAAGTGAACGACTTTGTCTTTATGTATTTCATATATATACTTGTATATTTCCTTAATTTTTTTTAATAAAAACTACCAACAACCCTATAGAAGCTCCTTGGAAATCGTAACAGAGATGTATAAATGTATAATACGCATCAAAGATTAGGTTCATTTAAGGACTTCGCAACACAAATTCACATATGTAAAACTACTGAACAGATGTTAACAGAACTTTGGCAGTCTTAGTATTTGTCAATTCAATTTTTTTATACTCATATGTAGCTTAACACTAGAATGACTGAATATAGATATACGTATATAGGGAATAAAGACAGGGGGAAGGTAAGTACAACTATTTAAATGCTACACATATGATAATATATGTATAAAAAATCATAATCTTTTAAAAAATTGGTTCCTTATAAATATATATATTTTTTATATAACTAAACTTTAAAAACAGTCAAATTGCCTGCTCTGGGCAATCTAGTGTTAATAAAAGAGAACATGCGCACCAATGTAAATTAAATCATTATTATGAACACCCATTCTCTGGAGGGATCGGGAAAAGTGAAAACAAGTTTACAGAATTAGAGAACTTACTAGTTTAATTGAAATAGGTTGGACAAGTACATTCATATAATTTCATGCTATTCGCCATTATAATTTCGCGAAATCAATTTCCCAACAATAAAAAAGTTTTCTAACCAACTTACCGCATATGTATAATTCATCTTAAATAAGAGTTACATCATTGTTAACATGTAGATGAATTGCAGGTGCAATTAAATACTAAAAGCCTAATTTTTTTTACAGATAATTGCCGCGTTGAATTAATACGTGGCTTAATATTTAATATTCTTATGAATGAATGGAGGTTTGCTCATTCGCAACAATTATTCTTCGCTTTGCAAGCTGTTAAATTGAATTAGTTTTTGTGGCGCTGAGTTCCCTATCGTGTTGACTGTGGCTCCATACCACGACAGCATCCAGAAGTACAAACGTCTGCTCTCGACCCTGGCTCACACAGTTCTGTCCCTTCTTCTACTCTCGCAAACACTACGGGTATAATTAGATTTTTTTTTATATAGTAGTAGGTCATTATCAGTAGTAGGTGTATGTAATGTATAAAACTTTTAGAAGATTAAAAATTATTTTTTATAACATCAGCATCAAAAGAGCTATGTAATAAGTAATCTTTATTTTTATTGTAGATAAGATATTTTTTCAACATTAGGATAAGCTTTTGTAAAATCTATCTATAGATATCTATGTACTCTACAGTATGTATGTACTATCTGTATCTATGTAACCAACAGTTATATTTTGCAAGTATTGAAAAACTGTGGATACCACTTTTTTTTTATTAATAGGTAATAAAATTTGCTTCTTATATAGTTTTGTATTTGGCATCACCCTTACTCCTGAAAGACAGTCGTATATATGCACTAATAAAAAAACAAAAAAATAATAATTCTTAAATGAAGTTAATGATTTAAAATACGTCGCAAAAACAAGCATACGAAAAATCAGAAACACATAAAAGGAATGAAAATAGGCGATTGAAAACAATAAGTTAGGGAGTCTGAGGTTTCTTGCTATTTAAATACCTAGGCGTAACATACACTGCGGATTATCGCCGTGTGACTTTTTATTGAATTTTTTAACACTATCAATTGTATGAAAACGCACGCCAATGCGATAAAATTCTAGCGAAAAAGAAATTGTTAAAATGATACATGGATTAGCATAAAATTAGTGCGGCGTGCGTTACTTTTCTCACGTATGAAATGCGAGTTAAATAAATCTTTATTTAAGGATAAGGTATGTGCGATGTTTTCCCGCGCGGTAAAATTCCGTAGTGCGGTTTAAGCCTTACTACTGAAATTCTGTTGTCATAAGACTTCAAAGTCACTTTATAAATGTCAGGTCGTAGTCAGAAAAATTGTAAATAATATGCTATAATATAGTTTTATATTTCCGAGAGCATGTAACAATCATGTCCCTCGCGAAGCTCTTTAAAGTTCCAATCAAACTGTTCAGAAAAGATGTGATAACGTTCGTGGTAATCAGACGATACGACTTGGGTAGTAAGTATGCCTTTGAAATTAATACCTACTTACTTTATTATTAAGAAATAATATTTTAGAGTTTAAGGCATACGAGTTGAACTTTGCGCATAAGAGTGGAAATCAGTTTCACACACGACAAAACAGTCGTTAACAGAGCCCATAGCACGAATATATGAAAGTGCCGTACATAGTAAATGTTCATATGATATGTAGATATTAAATTAGAAGTACTCTAAATAAATGTTTAATATTAAGGACTCCACACTGGTACTTTTTGTGTTCAAACGTAAAGTACCTACATATAGTGATAAATTGAATTCAAAGATTCGACGAGTACAATTTGTTTATTCTGAATTTAATTTATACATGATTTATTTATGGTAAGACATGCAAGACTTTTATGCATTAATGGGATTAACGCCACTGATATATGCGACTACCTGTAATGGCCCGGCGTTGCCCGGGTACAAAAGAATTAAAGATTAAGACTAGTTTCCAGAAAAAAAGCCAAAACTTTCGTCAAAAATCAAGATACATTCACTTATGTGTGTAATGCATACTTTTTCCTGTAGAATAAAATGATCGAGAAAGATGTTTAAAGCCAGATGCCAGGCGGAATAGCAGTTTTGTCGGAATCTTTCCATACAAAACTATATATGGTAATCCAGTACTTTTGTTTGCTTCCAACCGCGGCGGCAGCATTCTATTGCTAATTTGTCGACATACAACCTTAAATAAAAATATTTTATTACAAAAGTAAACAAAGAAGTATTTTTCGAAACGTAGGTATTCAAAATTTTTTACTGTTACAATTATTAACATTTATGAATTAATATTAGAATTCATATAAATCATCGTTCCATTCAATAAAGATGTAGGTAATAATTCAATAAAAAGATATTACTTTTGAAATTTTAGTTCTCGAGAAAAAGCTACGTTACATCGCTGTGAAGTCATTCGCATCCTTAAACGTATTGCGCCATAAAATATGGTTCCTGCTCGACCTCCCTGATTACTGTGACGAAGACATCGTACTAAAATCATCTGATGATGTGCCAATACCTTTAACAGAGCTTCGAAAGGGGAACGATCCGGAACATCCTTACTTTTTAGAAGTATGGCCTCCCGGCAAACAACCATATAGTAAGTAACATCGTTTTTGCGGTGAATAAATACACAATAATCAATACTTGCGTTGTCCCGCCCTGTTTAGATGTAGACCTTTCCCGGTCAACGCGCGTCATTTCGAAAAAAAAAAAAAGCTCGTGTTGAATCAGTACAATGCACTCTGCGTTTATATGTCGTACAATGTGACCTATAACGCAACTGATGGCCATTCGCAAGGCACTAATGAATGTCTTTCTTCTCGATCACATGGCCCGCTAGAGTTTAAAAAAGAGTGAATAGACATTTTATGGTTTAACGCACTCCATGGTCGGCCTCATCGTCACCTACCACCCGATGTGATCAAGTGTTTGTCTATAAAGCACTAGTGACCATATAGTGCCTAAGTCCACACATAAATCTAGAAAAACCCAGAAACTTTCCGACTATTTTCTTTAACGCGAATAAATTTCATCACCTTATAAAACAGTAAAGATACCGTAAAATGTCATATAATCATACTCATAGATGGGCAAAATGTAATCAGATTAATGAAAATGATTAACGATTACATTTTACGTTTTTTACCATTAAAGTGACTGCATTTTGCTCATTTATGTTTTAAACACGACAAAATCCCTGATTGTATACACATTTATGATTTCTTAATGTTTTAAATGGATTTAATCATGATTACAGAGCAAGAAAATTAAAATTACGACTACATTTTGTAATCGTTAATAATTAATCAGGTTACATTTTGCCCATCTCTGATCATACTACAGGCCTGCAGTAGATTGATGTACCAGATGTTATAAAATGTTCTATTATCATTACATTGTCATTAAATAATTATTGTGCTTAGTTTAATTAACAATTTGCATCAGGTGGAATTGATGCCAAGAGTAAGCCTATTCGTATTAAAAAATATATCAGCCAATAGTCGCGCGAAAGTTACACAGACTTAAAATTTCGAAACGTGCTAAGTAGATAAGTAATAAGACAAAATACTTGTAATATTTGTCTGTTTACTCGCAGCGTCGGCAGCGCGCAACAATTTGCTTACAATCGCTAATGGTGAAACCCGATCTATTAGTAATACGGCAACTGCCATTGTATCCGAAAGCGAGGGAAAGCACTCTGAAAAATGCGAATGCAATGTTGATTGTAAGTATAATTTTATAGACACTTATCTAACTTCAAAACGGGTGTGAGACGACTAGTGTCAAAGGCGACAATCTTACTTTTAATGTAATTGTATAATAAAATACATTGTTCAAAATTATTTTGTACGTTGTAGTTATAAAACATATTCGGTTATCATCTAAACTGCCTAACATACCTGAAATATTGATAATGCCTTTATTTTAATGACATATTAGAAGAATTTAGCTTTAACGTTTAAAACTATGTAGCATACTTTGGAAAAACTATAATCACTTCTGTAAAAAAGTATGACATATTTTTTTATATTGTAACAAGCTTAATTTATAATTATAGCTCTACATCGGAGCCCAAACATATTGACTTTACAAACATAGACTACATTTGTTACTGTACTCTTTCTGATAATTAGTGTATGCTACTGCCTACTATACGCAATTAATTCATTAAAAATTATTGTAATCTCTTTCTACTTCGTTACAGCTCAAACGGCTATATACGACACAAAGACTTTGAATAGACTCAGAGTTCCAGAATCACAGTATATGACCAAAGACAATTTCGAATATGGAAAATCTAACGCATCGTGTAAAATTTCCACTTCGTCTTTCTTTCCGTTGCACAGAAGAAAAAGCCGGGACAATTTTATTAATGTACTGTTAAAAATACAGAGTGATTTATCCACACTAAGTAACAAGCTTTCCAATTTAGAAACGAGGATTCCTGTTTGATCTTGAAAAATAAATATAATAAAACCTGCCTTGAAGTTTCTTGTGTTACTATTCCAACCAAAATTAGTCTACATAAAACAATCAGGTACTCACATAGCACATCTCAGACGGCGTCTCAAACAAGATTAAAATTGTGCATTAATCAACGATCTAAAAGAGGATGTAGCATTTCGAGAGAGTGCAAGTTATGTGCCACTTGAAATGGTAATAATTTGACTTATTATTTTATTACTCATTTCAAATAGAATATTTAAGAAAATCTTGAGAACACACATTGTATTTTAAAAATACTGTCGTTACAATAAACATACAAGAAAATTAAACAAAACTTTTATAAAATTATTTAATATATTATATTTTGTAATATGGCTTAAAATCTAAATAACAGTGACATACATTTTAAAACATCCATGATTTATATTTTACAATTTTATTTACATTTTTTCATAATACTAGAATGCTACCACTGAGGTATTTCTTTGGACTAGTATTGAAAAAAAAAATTCCAATAACCTATTTACAAGCCTCAATTGAATCTTCTGTGAGCCCTATATTGTGCCTTCTACAACTGCATAAGCAAAACTATCAATATCATAAAAAAATAACAAAATATTTAAAGTACAGCAATATTATAACATTTAAAAAAGGTAAATTTAGCACTACAAAATCCTAAATGTTTTCAAAGCTTTATAAGTACGTGGGTAAAGGTTTATAGCCAGGGTACACGTAGCCTTGCGAAGGCGGCGCGACGCCAGAGCGTTATCGCTTCGTCGTTTTACATACAAATATCCACGGTGCGTTGCAGCGCCGCACCACATGTGTACCGAACTTGCGCTTTGCGAGACGAGGATGCTCCCATCCATCCATCAGGAGAATGATCGCGTTACATTAACGTAGCGATATAGTCTTTTACGTTACATTTTTATGCGGCGTTGCAACACGTCGTGTGTACCTGCTCTTAGGATTGCAATATCGTAAGAAAATTGTATATCACATTATAAATAAGGTATTAGACGACAAAATGTTAAAAAGTCCATCTTTGTGTACACACATAAAATTAAGTTAATTAGCACATTGGTGATGAAGTCTACCTCAAGGCTTTTTACAGTTAGTTGT
Organism: Automeris io; assembly: GCA_036320925.1. Lineage (NCBI taxonomy): Eukaryota > Metazoa > Arthropoda > Insecta > Lepidoptera > Saturniidae > Automeris > Automeris io. The sequence continues at coordinate 8,620,069 of JAUDJH010000012.1, read as the reverse complement.
GACTAGCCGTCAATACTATTACACATTATTACACAGGGCGATTTTATAGATGAGAGAAATATTTCAGGATACAATATTTTACCTTAACGTATTCTAGAGGACGCCCTGTGGCTAGGTGGAGCGCCGATTTGCGCAAAGTGCCCGGCAATTGTTGATGAGAAAAGCCGAACATCGGGCTCAGTGGCGAACCTTGGAAGAGGTCTCTGTACATCAGTGAATAAATATTGGTTGATGATGACAATATGTTATAATTTCTTGCAACTAGTAAAAATTTAAATAATTAACAACATATATACCCTAACAAATCGTATAGAGGAGTTCATATACAAACGAGAATTAATCAGTAAAAAGTGTGCACACCGTAGCACGATTGATTTGTATGTAGATAGTTCCTTTTACGTTATTTTAGGTAAACAGGTGTTAACTCATTTTACTTCCATTAGCTTCTGGATGAATTTATGTTTCCTAGGCCCAGGCAGGCAGTAGAATCGGAGGGACACCCCGGGGGTTTTTAGTCAGTAGGAGTCTGATCCACCAGGGTCGCTGCCCTCACAACGTCCCTGATGGTCCTATGCAGGATTTTCCCCCGCGATAAAAAAAACATTTTACTTCCATATTTTATCCTGGCTTAGGACAAGCAGAATAGCTACTTAATAATTAATTGTTATATCTTCATTCATGTGTGTAACTGTTCCTAACAATTATGTGGACTATAATTTATTTTATTTAAAAAGGAAATGTATAGATATTAATATTTTATATATTTGGAGTTAGGATCGAATGCTATATTATCCTCCCTGAATATTCCCCTCGTCTATAAAATTTGCCTGTATTACACAGTAGGTATAAAAATTAGTTCCTATATTAATATATACAAAATTGATCTTGTGTAATGATAATCTTAAAACAACCCAACTAAAGGTAAAACCCCCTTTTTAAAAAGACCAATAAGAGCTTTCGGAAACCCACATAAAAGGCAAGGCTTCAAGGTCTACGATTATCAACATACTGTTAATTATGTCGCTGCCAATAGTAAAACACGTATTTCTTGTGCCTAAAATTTTCAATCATTATTATAATATATGATATATTTATTTAATTTTATCATTATCGAATATTAACCATTTACTCATACAAATTTCAATATCAAATAAATATTCAAAATTCTAATTTTACAAAGATTATGTTTACTTATATGAACAATCTTACATTTAACTTCTTTACCCCTATACATTTAGGATTAATAATTTCTTTAAAAAAAATACAGTTTAAGGCCCATACGTACCCATATAGATTTCGTTCCTAACATACATATCCATATACTTATTACTCATAAATTATGAAGACACTGTGTCGACAATATTTAAATAAGCACTGTAAATATATATCAAAAATACCGTCCATATATATTTCAGTGAAAGAAACTGTTTTCTTATTAATGATTTCTCGTTCTGAAACAAAAAGTTCTAGCATGAATTTTTAAAATAAACGTAACAAAAGATTTTTGTAGTAATGACAAAAACACGAAAAATTTGTAATAACCGAAATTTACAACGGTCTTCTTGTCTACTCTAGATCTAAAGTATAGGCCAAAAATACGACCATATACAAAACGTTTTATTGTATCCTTTAAGAAGGACAGCGCGCTGTTGAGTTCATGGAAATAAGTTTAAATGACTTACCTTGTGTTCTGATTGATACGCACTCTGTATGCAACATTTAGTCATCACAACAAATCCACACATCCTCTCTTGTGTACCCAGAGCGTATTCAATACTTCTAATCAAATCGTTTGTTTTTAAAACCAACAATGCTTGTCTGTCAACATTTTCCAAACATTGTGTAATATAGTGCAGTATATTTGGTAACTCGTTTTGGAATGTTGATTTCTATAATCAATGAAAAGATAAAAAAAAACTACTTCTAACTAATTATTGTTAAATTATTAATATTTAATTATAAGATAATGTTAAATATTTATAAATTATTAATGATTGTTTTCAAAATGCATGAAAAATATAACACACCCAAAAATTTGCTTTGTATTGATTGCCGCAAGTACATGCAGTTCTTTGCATTATTTATCTTATTTTTAACTAGAAATAAAAAAGTGTATTACTTAAAATTATTTTTTCATTTACAATATGTACAGCCTCTTCCAATATAAGCTTATATTTCTCACACCATATTATTTATAGCCTTTTTTATATTTAGTTAAAAATGTATCTTTCATTAAATTAAAAATACAATTTAGTATAGCTACCTCCTTTGATGATGGTTTTGTTTTACCAATGCCCCTCATTATAGAATCCCATGGCCTTCCAGTGACCATACATGCAAATAAACCATATAATTCTTTTTGTATACCCAACTTTTCAGCATGGACTTTCATTTCATCGCGATTTCTGTCTATTATCGATAGCCATAATTTAGAATAGTGATATCTAAATTTATCTGAAAGTTGCTAGAATTGAAACAAGTTTAATATAAAAATTGTATGAAACTTTTTCCATAACTTACCAAAAATACATACATACTTAATTATACAAAAAGTAATAACAAAATATTAAGGATTATTTTGTAGGCACAGACAGCAGGGATATATCTCAAACACTTGTCACATTATTATCTCTTTCAGAGTAAGCAGATATACATTTGTTGTTGTATGCACTTTGTGCTTACAACAAAGAAGTACTCAAGATATTAATAGATAATAGACAATGGGTGAGATACACATTTTAGTATACAATTAGAATTTATAATTAAGGTACCATATATTTGAACAAGTAAAATATGAAACTAATCTATTATTAATCTAATCTAATTGGGTGTTTTGATTGTATTTGAATGAATATCAATATTAGACAACTATGTTTATAAGCAATATGGATAAGTGTTAGACTAAAACCTGTTAATCCTATCATTTATTCATTTTAAGTAACTAGAAATATATAATTAATAGTTCCACATATTTGAGATATTTTAACTTTATAATAATAACCAATATATTGTCACCCTATATCCGATATGCAGTGAGCAGAGATACATTTGTGGCTGTATCCACAACAACTAACTCATTTTAACTTCTTTTATCTTTATGTGTTGTGTAGTATGTATAGTACATCATATTTAAATATATTTTATAGTTTTAATCTTAAGGAAACAGAATGCTCATACAGGAAACATGGAAATACCATTTTTAATTTGAAAGCCTTTAAATTTAAGTTTAAATATTAATCCAAAACTTACAGCATATAAACCGTGGTCCAATAAGTAGACAGTGACATCCTTATCACCTGGGTCCTTTCGAACAAGAATATTGCCCGGATGTGGATCACTGTGCACAAAGCCCGTTATGAAAATCATGTGGGAATAGAGGTCACCAAGCTTCTTACATAAATTTACCTTGTCGATTTTATGTTGCTATAAATAAAAACTTATTTAAAAAAGACTGATAAACATTTATTTTTAGAAGTCTTAAAGGATAACTGATTTAATAAAAAATAGATACTTGCAATATTGTAATATAAACACATATTTTTAAGTCATTGAATCATGTAAGATATTCACAAGTGGCTATTGCAAATAATAAGTAATGATTATTGATATTAGAAAAACACACTATATTGCAGTCCTAGAATATTAATTAATTAACTTTTCTTATCATATTTATATTATTAGTAAGTAATATTGCTAAGGACTTCAACAAGTGGAGATGCATCACAAAATTAGCATTATTCAACCTACACTGAGGAAACTACTGTAAACTAATATTACAAGGAAATATTATTGTAAGTATTTTTACCCTCTGAGAATACATGAAAAATTCAAGCACAATAAATGAAAAAAATTACAGTATTCAATAATACAATAGACAATTTAGTTTAATAATAAAAACAACTGGAATGATTTTTCTATCTGAAAATAAAAATGGTTAAGGAATTGCATATATAAGCTGTTCACTTACATTAATATAATTTACATCATTAACTTGTCCTCCGCTTACATATTCCATAACAAGGACTCTTTCTGTACTATAATCCCAAAAAATTTTTGGTACTTTTAGCCATTTATAATGACTAAATAATGATGCAACTTTTTCAGCATTACGGCCCTCTTGCAAGAAATCCAATTCTTTTGCAATATTCTTCTTGGTTTCGTCAACCAGCCATTGCATTTGAAATTCAGGAAATACTTTGGACATTGTGGTTACTATAAATTCCATCCACTTCAGATCTAAACTGATATTTTTTCTGACAAAATGATGTTGTACCTTAACCGCCACTTCAGTGCCATTTTTAAGCTTAGCTTTGTGGACTTGTGCCAGTGAAGCAGTCCCAAGAGGCTCTGGCTCAAACTCATCGAATATTTCATTTGGCTACAAACAAATGAAATCATTATGTAATATTTATATATAACATAATCTTTATATTTCTAAAAAAAAAAATTCATATCCATTGATAACTTTAACAAGCTGAATAAAAAGCTTTTTACACTTACATTCTTTTTTAAATCTTCCTCAATGACCTTATAAAGCTCTTCAACAGTATTTTTAGGGGCATTTTTATGCAGAATACGCATAGTCATTACATATTCATTAGGTAACAAATAGTCCAGTGCTCCGACGTGCTGGCCAACTTTAATGTACACACCTTTATTGGCTCTGCATAGGTCAAGGAGTTTCTCTGCCCCAATTTGGTGGGCTTGTCGTTTGACATCTACATATTCATCAGAAGATTTATCCCATTCTTTACTGTATAACATAGACTTGTAAGTGCGTCCAATGTCCACAGCGGTGACCGCAGTCCTCGTAAGCCTAACAATGGCTAGGGAATTATAATCACTGTCTTGGAGCTTCAGCACTGCTACACCTCCACCGATGGCAACGCTGCCATATAATCCATATTTAATTAAACGTGGTAACTTCCTGGAAAACATGTTGATTTTTTTTGTAATAACTTAATACATCGTCATTTTCTCATAAGAACACTTATAAACCTCTGTATTTTTTAAAACGGTACGCAATTGGAATTTTGATGTTATAACATGACATACTTATTATGTCAAATGTCAATGTCAATTTTCAATGTCAAGTCAAAACTGTAAACTATAATTGGGATTGTTAATTTTTTTTAAATCTATTTGATTGAAAAACCATTTGCAGAAATTGTCTAACTTATCACAAAAAATTGATTTTTAATGAATAGTAATCTATTTTTACAGATATTTTTGATAAATTAGGTTTGACCTTTATTTGACCTCTAATACGTTACGAATAGCACTACATTGAAAACTATTGCATTCTTATTTCCTACTTTTAAAAAAGTACAGCTGTCAATAAACGTCAGTCAAAACCTGTTTAATAACATAACCTGAAAGTAACTGTTTCGCTAACTGTATATTAGACGATTTTCGTGACTTTTGTTAATAATAGATTACGTTCCGTGCTGTTGATACTGAAAATATACCATAACTATGACATCTAAGAAATGTTTCATTCCAACGTGCAAAAATAATTCAAAAAATAGTCCGAACAAAATTTTTGTTCGTATTAGAGAAGATTTACGTAAAAAGTTTTGCCGGGAAGCAAAGGTGGAATATTTCAAAGTCTATACACAGTACTGTTGTGAGGATCGTTTTAATGTAAGTATCATAGACATTTATTGAGTTTAAATATCACTAAAACTACTATAATGTATTATTTTTATTACAGCCTAAAAAGGATTTGATAAATTATTATAAGCACAAGCTAATGAATGAAGAGCCAAAATTGAAACCCACCGCTTCACTTTGCAATACTTGGGGGCACGGTAGTGCCCCTGCCAATTCGATTACAAGTAATACATGTACTGATTCAGAATTAATGAAATTTTTAGTACAACCTACCACAAGTAAGCCTATTAAACGGAAACATGAAGAAACTGTTGATATACCTAGTACATCTGCATATTGCACAACACCATTTAAGGTATTTATTACTAACATCAACATATATATATATATATATATCCAGGATTATTTTTTTAAAAACATTAATAACCTCAGAAGGGCACAATCCTGATGTCATATACAACTTTAATTCTGTGACTTTTTATAATACTTAATATATAATATTTACCACAAACAAACAACTTAGGTTTTGTTGTGCCATCTGACAAATTTTAAGTCTGTGTAAGCCAGTTCATCATTTGCCTGCCTCCACACCCGCGAGCCGCGTCCTCTCCTCCCTAAAGTCCTTGCGGCTGTGAGTGTTTAGCATTTAGACTGTCCAATATTGTGATTTTTGTATGAAAGTAAAATTTTGTGACTTTTATTAAAGTCATAGAAAAAAGTTGCTGTATATGACATCAGGAAAGTAGCACTGCAAGGTTATCACTGTTTTATAAATACCCTGTATGTATGTCAGACTATACTATATTGTAAGGAAAAGTAAGTATTGATCATAAGGTCAATAAGGTAGACATTCTTTGAATAGTTAGTTATTCCTATATAGAAACACTATATCATGTGTGCGTAGGAACTTGTCAAAGTTTAATTAGCTTAGTTCTGTGGAATCTACATTTTCTATAATATTAGTGATTAAAATTAGTTGTGAAAACATTATGATGGCTGGAATTGGCACTGACTTGGCCCTGTTCTCAGCCATATATTTACAAATAAGATGCTAATTTCATGATATCTTTTACTTCTCAACATTAAACAAACATATGAACTGAATTAGCCAAACCAATTATTTCAGGTACATGTTGCAATATAGTGTGGGGTCAAACTGGTGGACAAGAGTATTAACTGTAATATAAAGAAACATTCAACTAATACTGTTACAGTGGATGTGCAGTCTTCACAAGAAACTTCATCAATAGCTACTACTCCTTCACTTTTTGGTTGTACATCAGAAATAGAAGAATTAAATGTTTGTGAACCAAAGAAAAAGTGGCAGAGTAGGAATGTAATGTTGAACTTAATAGAGAAAAAACCAAAAATGTATTTAGGGATACCAAAGCAGTATTTTTGGATTATAAATTACATTGTAAAGAAAAGCACAATAAAAGTAAACCCTCTATGCCTTATTATAACTTTACTAAAAATTAAGCAAAATGACACGGTAGAGAGATTATGTGATCAGTTTGAGTTCTCGAGAAATAAATTGTCATCAAATATTTTTACAGGAATTGAAGTGTTAGGATTTTTTTTTAAATTTTGTATTTCACCCAGAAGCCAAATTAATTAAACAAAACTTACCATTAGTTTTTAAAATAAGATATGCTAATGTACAAATGATTATAGATTGTTTCGAAATAGAAATTTCAAAACCATCAAACCCATTGAAACAGGCACAGACATGGTCCCAATATAAAAATTGTAATACTGTGAAGTACTTGATTGGCTGCACTCCGAACGGTTTTGTGAGCTTTATTTCAAAGGGTTATGGTGGGCGTATATCAGATAAAGCTATTGTAGAAAAAGTAATCTGGTAAATATTTTACAACCAAACACTACAGTACTAGCTGATAGAGGTTTTAAAGAAATTGAATCATTATTTAATTCACACAGCATTCATCTTTTGAGGCCACCAAGTGTATATTCAGGTATTAAGCAAACTCCCACAGAGGCACTGCAATGTAAAGTAGTTGCAAGTCTAAGAGTGCATGTTGAAAGAGTCATTAGACGTGTAAGAGAATTTTCCTTACTGAAATCACATTCTGTTGTAAATTATAATTATGTACCATATTTAGATGAAATTGTTATAATAGCTTGTGGTGTTATTAATTTACAAGGAGAGATAATAAAAAGTTTTTAATGATATATTGAATTTTTAATTTATTTGCACTGCAAATTAACATTTACAATCATACTAAGAAAATTTTAAAAATAAACAAAAATGCAAAAACTTTTTGGTATTTTAAGAAATTAGTTTAATCATAACAAAATATATAGACATCATCAAGCAATACATTTTTAATAGTACAGCTTAATCTGAGTAACATTAAACTTATGGTTAACACTGTACATACATAACTATAGTTAGGTTATTTATTACTTGTACATACATAACTATAGTTAGGTTATTTATTACTTGTACATACATAACTATAGTTAGGTTATTTATTACTTGTACATACATAACTATAGTTAGGTTATTTATTACTATTTGGCACTTGAAAGAAGTTTGGGAAATATATATTTTTCCCAGAAAATTTCAGCTTTGCTGATTACATTGTTAATGTAGTCTTCATCAAAATCTACCCAGATCACGTGAAAGTTCTTTGTGGACTCAAATAACGGATCAGCAACACAAAAAAGTCCTTTTGACTTTTTACATGCCAACATTTGACACATTATTTGTGTTTTATATTTGTTGTTCAAGATGTTGTTTTTTATATACGATTGAACTGCTTTTTCTGAAGCAGGACATTTAATTTCTAGTACAAAGTCCTTCCCAACTCCATCAGGTGATGCTCCCAAAATGCCATTTATCAACACAAATCCACTTTTTTCTACAGTTATATTTATGTTCTCCTGGATAACTTGAAGGACCCTGCTTTCTAATCTCTTTCCATGTTTTATAGCTTTTGTCTCTGGGACCTTATATCCACCCAATATTTGCTCTACTAATGCGCCATCTGTTTTGCAATTTGCAGCTTCATGTAACTTAGAAGCAGTCAATCTGCCTTGCCATACACTATGCCAGTATTTACTGTTTATTTGTTCTACAGTTTTTGCATTGATTTCTTTAATTACCTCATCAGTAAATATTTCACTAAGGTATTCTCGGAAGTTCAAGTAGGTATGAACATTTTTGTTTGCAATAAATGCCAGTAAAATATCAAATATATTTTTTGAGTTAAAGTTTGCACCTTCACAGTAATTTAACACTAATGCGTTTGATAAATTTCTTGTCTTGCATTCCTGTGCAAATGATGATAAAATTGTGTCATCTTTAGGCATAAGTTTAGGCATTTTAGCTCTAATAAATATATTTTTGCTAGAAACAGGTTGTGCGCTTGCTTCTGAAAGTGTAGGTTTATTCCAGTAACATGTAACTGCAGTTGATGATGGTTCTGAACTTTTTTTTTCCAACCAGAAAAGTAGGAGCAGTGTATGTTTACAACCACTGGCAGAAGCAGCACAATCATCACAATGAGAACTGACAATGATATTATTCTGCTCATTTATTTTGCATGTCACAGTATATAATTTTTTACTGATTTTGTGCTCAGGAACGATTTTTGCTTTAACTAAGCAGTCACTACCCATTCTGCAAACTTGTACATATCCCACAGCAGTGTTAACATAAGCATTTCGAGATGTCCTGAAACAAGGATAAAAAAAAAGTTAGATATGTATACCTATATAAAATATTATAGTTAAGTATGTATGCATGTAAATAAGTCAATAGAGTACGAAGTAATAGTACTAATATTAAATTTTGCCCATTTGGACAGGCGAATGTGTATCTCCATTCACCATAATGTCAAATATTGTAAAATCATTAGATACTTACATTAGCATTTTTGCCCCTCTGATTTCAGCTAAGTTATGGCAGCGGTTTGTTGCAATATATTCTAATATCATGACATTCTCAACTTTTGGTAGGTTCCGCGAGTCGGCTTTGACGAATGTACTCATGTTGAATTCGCCGAATAACAGTTGTGCATACGTCTATATTATCCAGAACGTAGTAATGGTAAAGTATGGTGTAACTAGCACTTTTCTAACTTTTTTGTTCACATTAAAATTTCGATTTGTTACAGGAGAGCAGTGTTGTCAATAGTCGTGTTCTAAAACCCCATTAATATTAACCAAATTCTCTTAAGCTTGAGTAGAACAAAAGACCCATTTTTCACATTATTTATTTTTAACTTTTAACTAAATATTTGTTTATAAAAACATGATAGAGATCATTTATGAAAAGTTTTGACGGCAATTTATCTCTTAGTGAATACAAGACTTTAGTTATAAATAAAGGTTACAGGTCCCCGCATTTAGGGTAATTTTTAACAAATAGCAATCACAGCAGATTGGTAACCACAGCTACTGTCAGTCTATCAAAGATTATAAAACGAAGCAGTATTTAGGCAACAGTACTGCAAATTATAATGCCACCAATGACGTCATCACATTTAAAATTCAGGATAATTTCAAAAAATTAATAAAATAAAACTAGTGGGAAAAAACAAAAAATATTCAAATTAGTATCTTAAATTTGCCTAAATTTTCTTAAAAAGCAATAAAATAACTAGGTCTTTTTTTTTAACAATGCCCATTTAATGATAATTTTATTATAAAGTAGTTTAATATACACAGTTCATAATGATTATAAAAGAGAATTAAAAAAAAAGTAATTGGTAGGTAGAAAATGCCTCTACAAATTTATTTAATATTTTTTACGTAACGTACAAGTGTACATTGAGAAGAAATATTTTCTCAGTAGTAACATTTTTAACATGTGGGCGTAGCATGTGCGATGCCAACTTAGGGATTTTACCTCTGAATTGAGAGAATTTAAATCTCTTTTTCTTTAGATTAAGACAAAAACGTATGATTTTAAATTATATGCACATAGCATTTTACGCCCAGTTACTGTACTACTACTACAGTACTGGTAACTAAATTGTCAAGTACGTTTTGAAGATGATAAATAATGCTTCATTATATAGTTTATATCATACATACATTTTTAATAACTCAGATATTATTTACAAAACATTAATTTAATGTGTGTTTATTTTAAGTTTTATATTTTATCATATAAATTTACTAATAAAATGTAATAAAATATATTATTTAAATTTTAACCAATAAAATGTATTACTTGATACATAGCCACTAAGCTAAAATAGAGTAATTTTTATCCTAGTAACATTATGTAAAGCCATTTTTTTTTCATTACTGTTCCGTTTCCGTTGACATATTCTTTTTGTCTAAAACATCCGAAAATGAAGGCTAAGGGACAGGTAAGTTAGTGATTTTATGCGGAATAAATGAAATAAAACTCTTAATAACAACGTAAATCATAAACATGTCATGGGTTTTCCGTAAAGTGTGTAGTAAGTGCATGAAAAGTCAGTATTTATGTTGTACCCATCTTACACGTTGTCTTAATATTTTATATTTTGTGATATTTCACCATAAGCTTGTTTAAAATTATAAAGAAAATATTAAAAAGGAATATGTTTCTTTGTGGAAAAACATATTTTTTATTAACTTAAGTATATTTTGTGTACTATTAATAAGTGTTAGGTTATGTCATGTTGTGATGCTGATTTTCATAGTTCAATTAATACTTCTTAAAAAAGTAATTAGTACTTCCATAACTTCTGTTTTTGCATTTAAAATTTTAAGATTAATACAAATTACATAAAATTATTGTATATTTATAAAAACTTAACCTGTTGTCCTGCCATCCTACCAACCCGCTCAACTAAATTTAATTTCAGTTTGTCTTTATTGTTTTAGGAATCTTGAATTTACGGAAAATTATCAATTTCATCCTACTTCTGTAAACTCGTATAACATTTGCAATAAAAAAAATGTAAACAGCAGTGTTTTTGTATTAATAAATTTAATTATTTATTGTAACGTAATTATTTATAACTATGTAAAATAACATTGGTGTTTCGTGATATTATATGAATGAAAAATACCCTAATAACTTTTAATATTATAATCAGTTAACTGACACATATACCAGAATTACATTTTGCAGCTATCATTATTTATAATTGTGCTTGAAATCATATCTGGGATCCAGTATATTATGTATTTTTAATCTATTTACACATATAGAACATCTTATTTCTTAAAGAATAGTAGTCTCTAAATTCCGATAGTATCTACATATATTTGAGTGATTATTTATATTTCCAGTTGAAGGAATATGAGGTGATTGGTCGCAAGCTCCCTTCGGAGAGCGAGCCAAAGACACCTCTCTACAAAATGAGGATCTTCTCTCCAGATCCTATTGTTGCAAAATCCCGCTTCTGGTACTTTTTGCGGCAGTTAAAGAAGTTCAAGAAAACTACTGGTGAAATTGTATCCATCAGGGTTAGTGCAATGTTATATTATTTATTGCATCTTCACAGCCCATTTAGACATAATTATTTCATTGAGAATTATGTGTGTCCATGGTAAGTACAGTATAAGAAATGGAATAAAACACCTAAGTCATGCTTTTATATTTTGACCTTTAAGTTTATGTACATAAGTAATATGGAGAGAAAATAGTAAAAGTAGTTTAGTAACTATGAGTAGTTTTGATACTAATCAATATGCAAACTTTCTTTTACCTATAAGATTTCAAGTATAATATTTATCAGAATTCAATATTTAATAATACAATTATTAACAGCATTATATAAAATGATAGTGCAGAGATACATTAGTGGCTACATCCATCAATATTAATTATTATGGTGGTTATTAATATTACTTATTCTTGACAATAGTAGTAATGAAGTATAAGTATGGTGTTGTTTTATTTTGAATTATTTCATGTATCATTTCCACCAGTCATTATGATAAAATGTTAATAGTATAAATACAATTGTTTTCTATTCCAGGAAATTGCAGAAAAAAGTCCAATCAAGATTAAGAACTTTGGTATTTGGCTACGTTATGAGTCTCGTTCAGGAGTCCACAACATGTACAGAGAATACCGTGACTTGAGTGTAGGAGGTGCAGTCACTCAGTGCTATAGAGACATGGGAGCACGACACAGAGCCCGTGCACACTCAATACAGGTTTGTAATTATACTCTTATAAACTTTTATCTTGTCTTAAATGTGAAAATTTTATTTAGAACTTACCTTTTATTACATAAGTTGGTTATATAATTTTAGAAATAAAACAACTTATTTATTGACCCATATTAGAGATACAAAATAGGTGGTTTCAAAGATAGTGCCTACAACAGCATGCACATAAATAAACATTGTTTGCTGTTGCGGTCACTTGAGAAGATCAATAGTAAAAAGATAACAAAAACTATATACTAAATAAATGTGCATGGAAACTGACACCTACAAAGACCAAATAAAGAGTGTTCTGATGGAGGATAATGTTAAAAGTACTAAGAATCGGCGAGAATGCTTGAAGGAATTAATGTTAAGGAAGCAAAAGAGGTTTACAAAAAATAAAGAGAAATGGCATTATATTTTCTCTGCCTATCTCAATAGGGATTGAGCGTGATATGTGAGAGACTTAAGCAAATACAGAAAACAACTATTTGTGTAATGAAGACCACTCAGACCAGTGTGCTTGTCACCAGAGATGAGCAAAATGTAATCTAATTAATAATTACGAAATGTCATAATTTTAATTTTGTTGCTCTATAATCATGATTAAAATCCCTTCAAAACATGAAGAAGTCATAAATGTATATCCAATTGAGAATTCAGTAGTTTTTAAAACATTGATGAGCAAAATATAGTTATAGTCATATTATTATATTAATGATGAAAAACGCAAAATATAATCATAATTATTTTCCATTAATCTTATTACATTTTGCCCATCTCTGCTGTCACCATATCTTGTGTAACAAAATCAAAACATCAAGTCTATAATATATGGCCTTGTTAAAAGACTGGTTTTAATTTAAGCAAAGTTTTTTAATGTGGCAAATTCAGTTATTAGAAAATACAGTGCAAACTCTATATAACGACCCTCAAGGGACTGTGCATATTTTGATGTTATAGAGAGTTGTCGTTAAATGGAGAGAAGAAATATCTGTATTAGAAAAAGTTTATTTCAGACTAGTGTCAGTAATTACATAATAAACAATTCTTTTTTTATCGCTATTGAGTATAATCTGTTATTTTTGTCTGACGTCTTTTGCTGCACAAGTAAGTTTGTTGTATTTTTTAAATTATTTTATCCAAATCTCGCGATATTGAGGCATCTTGGTGATGTTCGGTATATGTAATGCTGACATTCGAGTTTATTACGGGTTACGATAATAAAACGACAAAAGAACGTACACAGCTGCGCAGTTTTTACTAATTTTGGCAACTTTTACTATATTATTAAATTGCTGTCGTTATTGAGAGTGGGTGTAGCGCTATATAGAGTGTATCATTGTATGGGAAACAAGCTAAACCAACCAAAGCCGAGTGGTATAGATGCTTTAGGGAGTTTGACGTTAAATCGAGTGACGTTATATGGAGTTTACACTGTATATTATATTGCTAAAATAATAATTAGACTAGAATTTGATATTGCATTAAGAGTTTTATTTAAGATTTTTTTTTTGTATGAACTGATTATTACCACTAAACCTAAGACCTGACAAAGTGCTGCATGCAACATATTGGGAGTTGTTTACAGACAGTTTGCCAGTACTTGGTTCAAATTTAGGTTATTCAACATAAACTATTAAGCCATTGATAACAGGTGTGATAGGGATATGTATTAGAAAAAAAAATCAAATATCCACATAATTCTGTTTTTTTTTTATTATTAATAGACAAACGCTTGACCTCAATCACATCTGGTGGAAGGTGAAGATGAGTTCGATGATGAAATGCGATCGCCTAGCAAATGCCTATTCACTCTTCTCTTAAAGACTTCCAGGTCATAAGATCGTGGAAATATGGCTGCTGGAAGCATATTCCACTCCATAGCCGTTAAGGATATTTAAATATACTATGTATTTTTATTCTATACTTTATGAAAGAGAAATTATTTTTCTTTTAAGCACTCTGATCTCTGTATAAAAGACACAAGTATTCATACTGTACAAATGCATCACAGATCTCAACTTACTTGCCTCTACTGATAGCATTATGTGGCACAACTACTATGTCGCAGTGTGATTCTATATTCACACTGCCATATAGTTGTAATCTAAATAAGTCATAAAGAAAACGTTTGCCCATAACACTGAATACAGATTTTATTTTTTTCGTTAAATATAGTTTAACGCGTCTTACACGGAATTAAAATTAATTCATTTCTCAAGTGTCCATAATATTTTCACAGATTATCAAAGTGGAAGTAATCAAAGCTGCAGCGTGCCGTCGGCCACAAGTGAAGCAGTTCCACAACAGCAAGATTAGTTTCCCGCTGCCCAAGCGTGTCCACCATTACAAACGCCTCAACACCTTCGCATACAAGAGGCCTAGCACGTACTTCCTGTAATTTATGTACGCAATTTCAATAAAACCCATTTGACGTGGATTCATGTTTTTTATTTGACCTATGTCTGACTTAACTAGTATGGTGTATCTGATGGTAGCGGATTTCATTGTCGAATGAACAAAAATATTTCTATACAACTTTAGACGTTCACCATGTAATGGTAGATTAAAAATTATACATATCCTTGACTTCACTCTCACTTGATGGAAAGCAAAAAAACTTATACTGCTTACATAAAAATGTGATATGTTATCAAGAACTTTTATATTGAAATCTCGTTACGTTATAATTTCCAGGTGAGAAGGGATATAGTAACGGCTGCATCCATTTTGTCCTTGTTCATTGTTATCCGACGTAGCTGCAAACGTAGTTAAGATTTTAGGGAACCTCGTCCTATAACAAGGGTGCTGATTGACACGCAAGGCACACCGTAACGTCAGAACCGTGGAAAAGAAACTTCGACCACAAATAGTCACCTTTCAAAATGAGCCTGTGTATTTCAATCTTTCTTAGACCGACTGCACTATAATATCACTTATGGTGTTGCCCTCGATTATATGCAACAGAAACCTTTTTTTGCATCAGAATTTAGACAGCTTTTTGCCAGATTTTGTTATAAATAATTCACAAAATAATATCTTAACCGATATCTCAATTTATTGGGACTGTCTTCTCTACAATATAATGGTCCAGAAGTTTTTATAGTTGATACTATTACAACGTTATGACAGTTCTGGAGATAAATGAAACAATCAGATTATACACCAATTTATTTTTATCACAATTTCGAACCTTGTATAGGAATTTCCAATTTATTTTTTTATATTACGATAAATATGTAGACAATATTTAGCTATCTGATATTTATTATTTTTATTGAACCATCTATTTCCATACATTATCAGCTTCGTTTTAATTCACCACAACTTTAAGTCCTTAAAATCCAATAACAGAATAATTGTTCAACCAGTATTTCTTTAAAACTGTTTGAGACAAGGACGACATTCTTAAAAGGAATATATAGCATGCAGTTTCAGAAAAATTAACTAGCGAATCAGATCATTATTATATTAATACTTTATAACCAATTTAGTCGATAATAATATTTGAAGTTTTCAAGCTGAAAACGTAAATACTGCTGGGAATTAATATAAACGTGTGGGCTCATTAAAATAGTAATGACCTATAGATAAATTTGTTAAAAACTTGAGGAAAATTTTAAAGAAAATAACGAGTTCAGTTCTATATATTCCTTATTAAAAAAGATCTTAAAAATAATATAATTTTAAATAAAATATTTTGTAACCTCTCGGAATGTTATCCAACCAGCTGTTATTATAATTAAATTATTTTAATATAATTTGATACTGCTATGAAACATTAAAGTTTAAAAAGACTATTAATTTATAAAAAAAAAAAGTAAAACAAGTATGAAAGAAAGAAAATATTTAGCTTAGGAAATAGGTAGAAAGAACATTATACATAGTTTGAAAAAGTAAATAATAGAGCAGGTAGTTTTCTATTAAACAATGTTATACTTATTGTGGTGCTTATATAAGCATAATAGATAGTACTTCTCGTTTATTTCCAATAGCGCCAATTTAAATCATTAAAAAGTTTGAGAAAAAAAGGACACGTGTCATTAAAAGAAATCATAAATAAGAAAATGTTGTAAAATAGAGAGTTGATATGCATTTCAATAAAGATTGAAGGATAGACGTCCTTTTGTCCATCTATGATATAGACGATCCTGTTGGTTGGCCTTGAAATTATAAAACTTTGTGTAATAATGATTACTTTACTCCTTTCTATTGGGTGACAATTAAATACTTTGACGATTAGAGAGGACTTCAATTCGAAAAATATATTACAAGGTAAGAAAAATCACAAGTTCATAATCTAATTAAGAGCGTTTACTCTATAAACAACAAAATTTTGTTTATCAAAAACCTCCATTTTTTATAAAGAAATAATATAAAATTTTATTTTTTAAAAATACTCATAATATTATATATTCGTAACTTCATTTAAATACGACCAAATTATATTAAATCGTAGTATTGAAAGAATTTAGAATGACGGACAAGAACCAAAATATAAACTTACCTTTTATAACAGTTCTTATGTATATCGGTTCGTAATCAATATCTACATAATCCAAATATAATTTAAAACAGAAAGCCAATTTGATTTACAATCGATTCCATAACTTTATTACCGCGGGAAGTCTAAACAAACTGCCTTAATAATGTGCACTTTGCGCTCGTATGTAGTGCCCAACGTGACCAGTAGCGCAGTTGATCGCCGTTCACGGGCACCACATATCCCATTTCTATTAGATGTCATGCGGGTTTCCTCGTGCTGTTTTTACTTCACCGGCGAGTGTGGTGCCTAAATTCATACATAATCTGGATAAACCCAAAGTACATATGCCGGGATACGAACTTACGACTACTCGCGTTGGGGTTTATGGATATCGGTCCCTTATCCTCTAGGTTACCACAGCCGTAGCCGTAATAATTATTATTTCACGTTATATATAGTCTATATAATATTAGAGATATTTTTATAACTACAACATACAAACTAACAACTACATGATCTAAATGTGTCAGTCTTAACTACGGAGATGTTTATATAATAAAATCAATATTTAATTTTTTATTAAGTTTCATACATCATCAAATAGCCAATACATAGTTAAACTACTATGACAACTTTTAAGGATAATACTACAAAATAATTTATAAATTTTTTGATGCAAATGCATACTATAACTAAACAATAACACTAAGGCTGAATTTATAGACGCTATTTCGGCTTTGCTTAGCAAACTTCTGAAAAAATTTAATTTATTTTGACAAAAAATTTGATATATAATAGGAACTTGAGTATAGCCATAGTATTCGAAAAGTCCATGTTGACAAAATCAGTGACTTACCAAATCCTTTGACATTCATTGAGTTAGATAAATTGCAATGTTTTAGTAAAGTCTAAGCAAACTTAAAATTGCGTCTATCTCAACCTAAACGCCTAACTATATATTTTTATAACTATACTAGTTTCATACTTATTGGAAGTGAATATGATAAGTACATAATCTGTTTCGATATTGAGTTACACGATCGAAATAAATAATGTACCTAAAACCTAAATAATGGGATCAAATATCCTAATTCAGTTACAATTTTAAAATAATACCTACAGACGTAGTATAATAATAAATTATAAATAACGACCCATTATAATTTTTAAGATTTGTAATCTTACAAACCTTAAATATAATATATAATAAAAATAAAATATATTTAATAGTTAATCTATTAGTATAAAAATAACAATAGCATATGAATAATAGAAAATATTCAGTACATAGATAGACTTAATTAAGTATACAGCGAAAAATGAAATATCTGACAAAAATATTGGGTCTGGGAAAAAGTTCGTGGCGTTTTTCCCGATGAATGGCGTTGGTCGCATATGACTAAAGAAACATGAATTACAGCAACACTAATGAGTGCACCTTTAAAGGTGACCTTCCGAACGTTAGTTAAATGTAAGCATTGCAATCTGTGCAGTGGTTCGAAAGTATTTCGCACTCGAACATGGAGCTGAATAATGAAAAAATCTGGTATATTCTATCAATACAAATACAACA
Organism: Automeris io; assembly: GCA_036320925.1. Classification (NCBI taxonomy): domain Eukaryota; kingdom Metazoa; phylum Arthropoda; class Insecta; order Lepidoptera; family Saturniidae; genus Automeris; species Automeris io. The sequence continues at coordinate 8,601,270 of JAUDJH010000012.1, read as the reverse complement.
ATATCAACAATAAACAACAATACAATACAGTACAATATCATTATGAGAACGCGAAATACGCTGCGCAGGCTTACGAAAAAAAAATGCTATATAAGGTAAAGTTACTTTATCAAATTCTGCTGTGTGGAAATGGTTCGCTCACTTTCATTTCGGTAACTTTAATGTAAAAGATGAGTCGTGCTGCGGTCGTCCAATCACACAATCATCACATCAATCATTAATCATTTACACAAAACTAGTTATAAAAAAAGCATGACGAATGGAGTCCTCGTGAGATGAGAGCGAAAAACATGATGGACCGATTAAACATCTGCGATACGCTGCTGAAACGGAATGAAATCGAGCCATTTCTAAAACGTCTAATAATCGGAGACGAGAAATGGATTACGTACGATAACTGGAAGCATAAAATATTGTGAATAAAGGATGGTGAGCCTTCACGATCATTTGCTTAACTAACATCTACGCCACAAGAAATGATGTGTGTGTGGTGGGACTGGATGGTTATCGGTCACCACGAGCTACTTGCGTCTGGTTATACGATTGATTATCAACTCTACTGTGGTTGACTACAAAGATTAGGCTTGGCGATTGAGAGAAATAGGTCCGAATTGATAAATAAGAAAGGTATTGTCTATAATCATGAACGCCCGACCACACACTTCATTGATAGCCTGTCATAAATTTATAGAGTTCGGTTGGGAAGTTTTGTTGCATCCACCTTACAGTTCGGATATATCACCCTCTGATTATCATCTATTCCGATCTCTGCAGAGCTCTCTTCATGGAATTAACTTGGTTTCAAAAGAAGCCTGTGAAAACTACTTGATCTAGTTCTTTTACCAGAAACCACAGAAGGTCTTCACCGATGGGATCATGGATCTACCTAAAAATGTCGATACATTATCAATAATAATGGAACATATTTGGTTCAAATAAATTCATTCACGCGTTTAAGGAGACTAGTCGAATTTTACTGAAAAAACGCCACGAACTTTTTCCCAGACCTAATATTACTCTAAATGGAGTATCTCCACGTCTAAAAATGCAATAGCTTATGTATAACTGACCTATGAATTTTTAATAATTGTTCGGTTATTTCCTCATGACTACAAACATATATTGACAGTCACCACCGTTATGCTGACCTCCTAATATACTTTAGATTTTTATAGCAACATCGATTTAACCTGTTAACTGGGTATGACGAAATATTTCGTCATACACAAAACCCCACTGCAATGGGCATGACGACATTTTTCGTCATGGAAATTAATCATAATATATTGAACACATTACTTTCTACGTTGTTCTTATCTATTAAATCTTAGAGTGATTATATATATGCTATCATATTGTCAAATTGTATAAATAAATAAAAACCATAAGTTAAAAACGATATTCTTTTATTATTTGAGGTGTGATATTACTTATCGCTGCGAACAAGTCCCCATTCTGAAATGAGTTGAGCAATAGCCAATTCCCCGGTTAACAGGTTAAATATACACAGAAATACTAGAAGTACTCGTAGCACAATATAAAAACTGTCATGGACCCCTATATGATTTTTCTTTTACCTTAAAAACAAATGTATTCTTTAAAGCGTCCTTTAGTTAAGCGACGATTAAACAGGTTGTCAAATTAATAGATAGGCTCTATTTGCTACTAAGGACTTGTTTAGGATTTGTAGGTTGGATAGAAATATTGTTTGGCAGGAAGAATATGTGTGATATAGTAATATATATATTTTCGGAGTTAGCGTTTTTTACACATTCGAAATATATATATGTATATATCACCAAAAGGTGTCGCTTAAATCAAATAGCCTTTCACCCCTTGATGTATTCATAATTACCAAAAAATGTCGCTTAACCCCACGATATATGTATATTATCGGAATCGGTGAAAAAGGCCGATTCCGGCTGAAAATTTGTATTACAGAATATCGCCAAAAAATATCACTTAAAGCAAATAGCCTTTCACACCTCGATGTGTATATTTTTCATGTGAGGATCGCATCCACCATCAGTACGCAAAAATATTTGTGAATCATATTTCATCATCTGTGCTGATGTTTGTCGATCTCGTACACATATTTAATCAAATGATTAACGATCCACAAGACGCTTAAGCCCGATTAACTTAATATGCCGTTAACATTTTCAAGGCCAGTTTGGCTGCAGCACGTTTGGCTTGAGACTTGTTGCGCCCCACGCCGTAAACCGTATGCTTGCGGTCATTGTTCGTAAACGTAACCGGTACCATTATTTTTGGAATGTCTGGATCTATTATCAGCGATTTTCTGAAAATTATTTATCAATAAAAGATATCTATTGACATTTGAAGTCTAGTCCAGGCTTATTTAATATTAAGTGTATCATGTAGATGTCACTACGATCGTTAATAGTCAAAACCGTTTATAGCGACATCGTTTGGGACAACATACCGGGTATATTGACCCAAACAAAGACCCCGGCAAAAAAAAATAGGATTTCGTGTCTCGAAATCATCACCGGTTGTTACGACTATCGGTTTTTACGAGTAAATATTAGTCTCTTCGATGACGTTATAACATATTTTGACTATAACAAGAAATCAGCTAAAATGGTACTTCATAGATCATAATAAATAAATAAATTGATTACTTGACAAAAAAAAAAGTGTATTACGCCACCAAAACCAGAGTGTCTCAAAAGTTGTTGTCAGAATAATACTGACCAATGTTAAACAAAATATTCTGGTCTAATAATAATACATAATTGTAATACTGTAACAATATAAATGACAGAATCTATTTTATTTTTGTGAGAAAACTAATGCTATTTCAATCAGGCTTTAAGATTTCTTTTAAGTGCTTTTCTGCAGCGATTTGGGATTCACAGAATCTTCACAAGATCCAGTCTGTCTTTAGTGGCCGCGTAAATAAGAAACAACAACAATAGAGTCTTCAATAAGTTTTCAGAACACTTACTCAAATACTGGACACGCGTGCATATTCTCATGAAGGACCGCAGTCGGTTGCCGCGGTATGCAGGCAGAGAACGCGTCAATTTCTACGCACATTATCCTGTAAATGACCGACCAAACGGTTTGGAGGTTTCCCCCGCTGTCCAAATATATAGCCCCAGCGATAGCTTCAAAAACATCGCTAAGTACCTGATAGACAAATATAATAATAATAGATTAATAAAACAATCACTCAAAAATCTTATAAATTAATAAAATAATAATTGAACACTGATAGATTGATAAAAAAAAACAAAGTAAATACTAAAACGATAATTACATATTGACAGATCAATAAAACAATATTTATCCACAAATCGATGAACAAAACAGTAATATATGTTAACATTTTATTAAGATTTTAAGGCATAATCCTGGTGCTCTTATAACAACGTTATACCTTAGGTACATCGATATATTCAGCAATGCGACATTCCTCTTCATTGATTAGATAAAGTACATCATACTCTATTTTATGATCCCTCTCCTCTTGATGTTCAACAAATTTTAATATCGCCTTCGATAACGATGGATTTAATTCAGAACAAATAAATCTGCAATATAAAAGAATAATAATAAAATATGAAATAAAGTGTATAAAAAGTAGACAAGTATAACAATATTATTATACTTTTTCCTGAATAAAAAATAATGAAAAGAATATTTGAAAAAATAATTTAAAATCTCACTGTCATTGGCGCTGAATGGAAACGAGCAACGGAGCGTAATAAAATAAAACGAAGAAATTATTATATTACACGACGTTTCAAGTGTAAGAGGACAATATTACGGAAAGGTTAAGAGCCATATCTCCAATACTATCTAATAATCATAATAAACTGTATAGACAATTTAAAAGTAGAAAATACGTATCAGAATGACCAAAATCGTCTAATTAATATAAAGGAATTAGTATTTTTAAATTTAAAAATTGATTATTCCTTTAAAGGAACTTTCCAATACAATTTAAACATATTTTACTAAAGATTGTTTATTACGATTCTCACAACGCACTAATTGAATAAGTATAATAGGGCGTAACAAGCATAAATATAGCCAAGTGAAATAATAAAATCGAAATAAAAAATCCAAGTAAAATAATTACATGTGGGAAGGAATATACACCAGAAGTAAATTAAAATTTGGAAAAGTTTTAAATTTAAAAAAATTCGTAGTACGTGTATTGAGGGAAGTAAAAAGAACTAAAACAGACTAGAAAATGTGAAAGTACTGTAGTAAAAGTAATAAGAAATAATATTAATACTCACTTGTGAAGGCCCAATTTGACAGTATAAGCGGCAAAGGTGACGTTGTTTACTAGGGCTGATCGCAGATCAGTCATATCTCCGGGTTTCATATCGGTGCAGTTCTCGAATATGTGCGATGTTATTAGAAAATCCAATATGGCGTCGCCCAAGAATTCGAGACGTTCATACGAGCCGGTCAGTCTGTTACGGATATATGACGAATGGGACATTGCCTGCAATTTTTAAGTAATATAAAATAAACAACCAGGAAATACAGGAATTAGTTGTACCTGTAGGAGTCAGAACACCACTGTGATATTGTAAAAGTAGAAGCAAATCCAGAAAGATTATTTTATAGATTGAAATCGAGGAGTGAAAGGCTATTTGGTTTAGGCGACATTTTTTGGTGATATAGTAATATATATATTTTCGGAATCAGCTTTTTTTACCTATTCCAAATATGTATATATTAATATATCATCAAAAATGTAGCTTAAACCAAATAGCCTTTCACTCGATATATTTACAAAATATTTATTCGTTCGTATTCATTTAAGTTAATTTTTTGGAGATGCACAACGAATACAATAATTGTTATTGTGTGTATCTTTGATTATTATTTTTACACTGGCTCGACATAGTGACTATAGAGTACCTGATGGTAAGTATAGTGTAGTCCAAAAACGATAACGACTATCAAAGGATGAAAGTCCATTGATACATCTACATCGCCATGTCGGCCCACATATACTACGACTGAAGGTCTCTAGGTATATGAGCTACTGGATATACACAAGCTGATCCCGAAACGCGACAAGTCGAAACTGGTCACTATGACGGCCTTTACACCCATGTACTGTGGTCGCGATCCAGACGGGCACCGTCGCCCTACCACCTCGTTGCTGCTCGTTTAGCACCACCCAGGAGTCACGTGTAGGGAAACTAGGGTAAAGCCTACGGACGCGAGCAGCTTCGACTCCCTAAAATTATTCGATTAATTTCAATTATTATAAATGTTAAAAACAATTTTTATGTATAAGCGTTAATTTAAATAAAAGGTTTTTTATACTCACATTTAATAACAAAGAAGGATCTTTGAAGGAGTAATTAATTATTTTTTCTATATCACTCCTTAGACCATTCAAGAGGAAATCGATTTCTGTAATTGTGGCTTTCTTTTGTGTTAAAACCGTCGGTACGGTCTTATGAAGGAATCCTACAAAGTTGTCCTGGAAAACGTATTACAAAGTTGAAATTATATTGGTAATTATGCAACTAGATCCTAATCCACATTTAAAATACAGTACATAAGGTCCAAAAGGATTAAAATAACACTATTTATTAAGTACTTGTTATTACATTAATAAAAGTTTCAAATCAAATAATTATTTTGTGATTTTAAAGCACTAAATAACACTAACAGCTATTTTCTCAAGCATTGGATTTTACAAATTATCAAAATAAAATTAATTATTCATTGCAATCATTAAGTAATCGTACCACTACAATTGGTGGAATGGTTATATCAATGAAAATTTTAAGAACAGCTCCGTAATATTTCCTTAATTTTTTTTTATTCTTGAGAGAAAAAAAAGCTTTTGACTACGCAGTCATGTCAGCCCCGTAAACATACAAATTTAAATTATAATTTCTAAATTTTTTTTAATAAATGTGTAAATTAACAGAGCCTGGGCACTCCCGGGCTCGGTTAAGTATTGATGGAATGCACTGACATCCATCATATTTATATTAAGGACTAGTGATGCCACGAATAGTGAATTGGCCGAATACCGAATATTCGGCAACACTGTCGGCCAAAGCGCCGAATATTCGGCCGCCGAATATTCCTGGAAGTAGCGTGTTTAGTGAGAGGTTATTTTCTGAGGCTGGTAAGATTTACAATGAAAAGCGTAATCGTTTGCTACCAAAAATGCTGAAAAGCTTGTTTTTATCCATCGCAACTTACCACTGATCAATTTTAATTACTAAAGTGTTGTAATTTGGAAATAAATACATAATTTTGAGAAATATAACAAAAAAAATGGCCGAATAGGCCGAATACCGAATATAGTTGCCGAATATTCGTGGCATCTCTATTAAGGACTCGAAAAAGAGTCTCCCTTTCCGACTTAATCCGAGTGCATTCCATCAACACTTGTTCCATGTCTTCCTTAACGTTATATATTTCGCATTTATCTGTATTCTTAATTTTCATTAATTCCTTAAAAATGTGATTAAGAAAAAAGTGCAAATATTGACCTGCGGAGGCAAAATTCTCAACCATTCAACTACTTTAACTGCAGCCAATATTCCGCCAGTCATAAGGTAAGTGCCTATGATGGCCTCCACACAATCAGCTACCCACTGAAAATAAACAGATCTTAAAAAAAATACAAAAATTAACAGACTTTAAAAAGTAAATATTATAATGATTCTACCCATCAATAAATTAAATGACTTAAAAGTAACTTATTGTTACGTAGTACAATTTTTTGTGTTGCAGTGATATCCGATTCCGGTTACATAGCTTATACTCTGTCCATCATATTATCAGTCTTTTGACAACTCACGCTCATTAATATTTGTATTGCTTACGTACAAATGTCATACAAATAATATTTGTACTTTATGGATGGGTACCGCCCACTTAGTGATGTGTCACACATAATGGTTACTACGATTATGCCACAGATTAAAAATAATCGGTAGAAATCGATGTTACGAGTATTAAGTCTGCTAAAGAAATACTCTTCTATAATGTTAATAAAGTGTAGTTAATGTGTTATTTAAATAATGTAATGATAAAAAAGACATTTAATAACATTATATAAAATTTTACTTTCTTCTTAGTTAATACATGAATACAAATAAAACAATCAGGATAGTTTAATTTATTTTATTAGCACGAGTCGTCGGAATGATAATCAACACTAGACTCCTCCGATGAGGAGTCTTCAGTAACAGTTATTATTAGCTCTTGTGTAGATAATATATTATCAAACGCAATATCACGTTCCCAATCAGAGAATATTACTCTTTTAGTTCTTTCCACCACACTTGCCCAGTTCTCGGCCGTTACGTGGGTGCAAGCATTTTTTAGCAATTGCAACATTTTATTCGCTGTGTATGGGGGGCTTGTATTGCATCTCGCAGCATGCCCTTTTACTTGTGCCCATATAAGTTCTATTGCGTTGTACTGGCAGTGGTATGGAGGAATCCGAAGAACAGTATGGCCATATTCTGCTGCCATTTCATTGATTACATAGCGTTTTGCTCTCTTTTTGGTTTTTAATATTTTTATTAATTCAACTTTTAACATTGAGTCGTCCACATTTTCTCCATTGTCCCGAAACCAATTAATTATTTCATGATTTTTATTAGCCTGTGTTGGCATTTTGTCAATTTGACGGGAGTGGTAGGGCGCATTATCAATAAAAATTATTGATGGTTCTTCCAATGAAATGAGCATTTTTTTAAACCACTCTTCATACACATTTGCATTCATCTCTTCGTGGCAGTCATTTGATTTCTTCGATTTAAATGCCAACAGTGCGTCTTGTACAAATCCTTTTGCTGTACCTGCATGGCAAATGATTAGGCGCTCACCTTTTCCCATTGGTACTGAGGAAGTGGAATCAGCAGTATCATCAGTCCAGAAACGAGATAGTGTGTGGTTAGCGTTGAGCCATGTTTCATCCGTGAAAACAATATTTGCCCAATCTTGTATTTCCTTTGCCTTTCTTAAAAAATCACAACGTGCTATAGCTATATCTGTGCGTTCCATTAATAATTTTCTTTTATTTGACTTTTTATATGAAAAGTCAACTGTGTTCAAAACTTTGACCAAAGAAGATTTTTCACCATGAAATAGACCACTTCTTTTCAAAGAAACAATAAGTTTTCTCAAAGTTGGAATTTCTTTTCTCAAGTAGTAATCATATACATGACGACGAATAGCGTCAGCGTCAAAGTCATCAACAGCTGTCACCTTATGAGCCCGGCGCTTTCTTTTTGGTGTAGATGGTTTGTTTTGCTCCAAGCCGCTCCTGCCGTAGGCATCAGTAGTGATTTTAGTCACAGTTGATAGACTGATCCCCAACGTGGCTGCAACACGGATTCGGACTTGCGTGATAGGTATAAGAGGTCCGCCATTTTGATTTTCTTGTTCAAAATATTCATGAAGTTTAACACTAACTGTCTCGATTGTGCTTTCAACACACGTCCTTTCGGCATTTTCACGATCAATTAATATAAGTTTCACAAAAGTTTTACCGAGGAATAAAGCTACTCAACTCAAGGTGTAACAGATGCGAGAGAACACTCAGCGAACGTAAATGCGTGTGACTATCACGGGCGTTTCGTTGCAAGTGACAGATCACGTCAAAATGGCGGCCGAGCGGAAGGTCTGTTGATGTTGCCAGTTGATGTTGCCAGTTGATGTATAATATATTTTTTATGATTATAATAAATACACACGGATTAACATTTATTTTCAAAAAACTAAGGCAATATTAAATGAAAATGTTGATTTCTATATCTGTTATTAGTTTACGTAGGTTATCATTAGTAGGTACTATAATCGGAATGGTATCGCATTCGAGAATCTTTAGGACATCACTAAATATGTAAATCGTCATCTGTGAAAAGATGGTTAATATAATGGACAGGGTATAAGGAAGATATATTTTAGATTTGTAATATTTATAATATCGAAATTTACATACTTATGTAGTTATATTTATATTTTTCTTAGATATATTTTTAGTAGTATTATAAAACTTTAAATATTCATTTGAATACACTATTAAGAAGAATACTGGCATAATATTACTTTTGATCAAGCGTGATCTTTCTGCACAATGTTACGAAAGAAATATTAAAAATGAAGTCAGTTTTATACTAGGATAATCTTCATGAAATAAAAAATCGAAACAGCAGATTTTGGTTAAATTCACTAAACTAGTTAATACATATTTTTAGTAGAAATCTTCGCGAGTCGATTCGTTTGATATTGTAATATTTATTACATCAACAATCAATATCGGCTTTTAAACATATAAAATATAGTTGAGCAAAGATATAATATATTAGTGACTGTAGTTGCTGTGCATATATCGTGCCCAAAATGGGCAGCAGCGCAGGTGATCGCTGTTCTGAGGGCACTTACAAATATAGTTTTTATTAGATGCTGTTTTGCTCACGATCTATCTTACATATTATTATCCAATATTTGTACTTTTTGGATCTGTAAAATAGAACACGTGGACAAGAGTACCTTATCGGACACTGCTTGAGAGTGGACGTAGCACTGCATAGCATTTTGAGCGTAGCCCTCGGGTTCCAGTTCGACCCCGTCGTTGCTTGCAAATCGTTGCGCTATAAGTTTTTTGTCTTCTTCAGTTAACTGTCCATTAAGCGCTTCATTTAAAGAGAACTGCATACCGATGAGGAAAGTTGGGCGAATCTGTATAAAATATAACATTATAAATATACAATTTTGGGACATTTTATACTCATGATTTTTTTTAGTAAAAAATAGCACATATCAACAAACACAGAATTTAATGTAAAAAAAAAATATTGAAAGTCTTTAAAAACAACAAAACAGTTATAATGGGCTCTTAAGGCATGAGTATATTAAACTTTTTTTAAATCATTACTTGTTAAAAAAAATCAAATAAAAGAAAACGAGGAAAGATTTGATGTATATTCAAGAAATATTACATTATCACGTGCTATAATTATACCAGGTATCAATATTTGATGGCTTACGCCTACGATATTGTTATCTATCGACTTACAATTCGTTTAAATAAACATTTGTATAATGAACCAGCGATAAAAAAATGGAATTTGAAATTAAGATTAATATTGATGGCTAAATGGTTAATAGAAGATATAGGAGAAATATGTGAAATAACTGTTCATTTTACAGTGATAAAAAAAATCACGTGGACTGAAATCAAAATAGTATTAATACATCACAACGAGTGCGAAAGAGACAAAGCTAATAAGTTGATATAATGAGAAGATAAGATATTCGAAAATAAAATATGAAGTGTTGTACCATATTACTCGTAAAACCTAAATAGATTATTGCAGTTTTTTAAATACAGGGACACATCAAGTACTATATATATTTTTAAAGATATTGCTTTTAGAACTTTAATAAAATTTTAGAATGAGTGATTATAGCTCACAATTGTTGTTTATAACTTGACTAATATAGTGATTTCAGTGATGAAACTAACTTTCTAATATTCGTAATTTATCTCAAACCATTGTGAATTTTTATAAAAGTCATAAAAATAAAAGTAATCCTAGATTATTTTAAAAAAAAATTCAAATATCTCCTAAATGCGCTGGAATGGTAGATTTTTATTTACAGTAAGCTACAGAGCTACCGTTCCTCTAACAGTCCTTTAGCTTTGGACCTTGACTTAAGGGACATCCTGTATTTTAAATTACAAATAAGCATAAAATGACTCTCAAAATCGTTTACATTATTTATTTTAAAATGTTGCAATCAAGACTCTGTTGATGTGTTAAGGTGTAGATTATGCTACAAGTACTTAATAGCATAATCTATAAAACACCAGATTTTAAATCAATATATTTATTAAATGTCCAAGCATAACAAGGTAACGCTTTTTATGCTTTTATGAGATTTACGCCACTGGTTGATAATTATTTATAGCGCGCGGCCACCGCTTCTTGTCAGTGTACACAAGCTTTAAGGTCGAGGTCGAGGAATGAAATGTTACCTAAGTATCATAGTGACGCCAAAACGATATGTTGATATATCCCACGAGAATGATTTCGGCACTCGCCGTCGACGTAAATACACGTGTTTTTCTAATAGATACGTAAATAATCACAAATTAACGTGAAAAATCATAAAAACCAAGTATTTTATATTGTACTGGTATCCACGCCAAAAAAGGTATATTATATCTTTATAAATACACAAAAGCCTTTACAAATATTTCATATAAATTTATTTACAAATATTTAAGTAATATAATCTTTGCAAAATTTCAAATAAAGTTATATTTTTGTAGAATTTTCATTTTCATATTATGACGAGTAAAACAAAAATAATTATTATTACGATAAAAAATATATCTCTGATTATGAAAGTGAAAGTAATGTGAATGATAATGCAACTGTCGCAGTAACGAACGTACTTTCACAACAATAAGTCCGATCTTTTACGAGTAAATTGTGAGTTATATTTTTGGAATATATTATTTTTAGGTAAACATATAAATATTATAGTATGTAACAATATTTTTACAACATTAAAGGTTAATTTTCTTTGGTTATTTCCATATTGGCAAAGTTTTTTTTTTTTCAATATATAATAAATATGAAAGAAGTACGTAGATATTAATAACGGGAATAACATAGCTATTACTTAATAATGTATGCTATTATGTTACTATTCCAATATTTAGCTCTAAAAAATAGGCTAAATTCGAGTGTGTTAGGTGTACGCAGGGAGTGGCGACTATTTAGCCTCCCCCTGCCAAGAAGGCGGGGCCTGCAGAAGGCTAGACGTCGCCTGGTGCCGAGGAAGATGGCTCAGCCTTGCCCTTGGCACTCGGCAGGCGGGAGAAGGAACGCCCCGGTGGTTTTAGTCGGTGCAAGTCCGACAAACCGGGGGATGGCCCTCACTAACCCCTGAAGGCCCGTTAGGAATTACCCCTGGGTTACCAAAAAAAGGCAAATTTCGAGTGAAACACTTGCAAACAGGGTTTCATACAAATAAACAGTGAATGCACCGTTTATTTCTGTGACGAATTGATAAACTGGATTGAGAGACAAATTCAAATTTGCCGTTGGAAAACAGTTGTTCCCATACATTCACCGTTCACCAAAGGAAATACGGGAACTTAAAAATTATATATTAATGTTATAGCTATACTAGAGTTTAAAATATAAAAACCTAATCATTTTCTCACCTATATCAAATTGTATTATAATCAAATAAAGCCCCTGTTTTTGATCTCCACGTTAAAATCTCGGTCTTTTTTTATTATTAGTAGGTATCGCATATATTTTGATCTTTGATTAACACGTTAAGCCCGGCGCTGAATTTGCTGACCTTTCCGTTCAGCCGGCAGCCGGCGAGCAACAACTCAAAACTATTTGGACGAAAGGAAATTAAAAAAATATTACTAAAAAAAATGTTACATATTCTAATATTAAAGATAAGCCGCGTTTATGTTTAGAATGTTTCAATAAATTTCATTAAAACTACATTTAATCACATTTCATTGTGACTATATTTATTTTTTAACTTTAATACTGTCGGTCTCACAAACCGTCGCCAGCTAAACGAAAATTCTAGTGAACACTGAAAGTTCACTGCTGGTCCCCAGAGACCGACGCCAGCCTTAACATGTTAAAGTAGTAAAAATAATTATTATTATGTATGTTAACTTTTAGAAACCGAATAACATTCCAGATGCAGAAACTGCTGTCTGTAAGCATCGCATTTATCGCTGTTGGCTTTGGTTTAATCATAACGTGTAAATTATGGCCAGTACCTGAGCCGCCGCAATTAGATTTACAAAAATGGTGGGGAGAGGGTTCCAGACAGGAAGAAGAAGACAAATCAATCAGACCCTTCGCCATAAACTTCAACGCCACGGTAATTAACTTGAAATATTTTACAACAACACTGGTCAAAGAAATCAATCATTTGTAGACGACTAGTTATAAACTTCGTAACAAATTACACTATTTCATTAGATTTCATAAGGGATCTATTTCGATTAATGAATAAAGCACACATACTTATCGTCAGAATAAAAACAAGACTTACAAACAGTGGAAACTTATAAATAAACATAAATTTAATATAATACATATGCAAAATATAATAGTACCATTTTAGAAGTTCAATATGTTTTATAAATATCCATACCAAAATTAAATTTTATATTTTCTCGTATTAAGAACTTTACTATTCTTAAATTAATACAAGTAGAACTATAATATATTTATGATATACCCAACTCATAATGGTTACAGATGATTGACGATTTAAAGCAAAGAATACGAAACCGAAAACCTTTTACAAAACCGTTAGAAGGAATACAATCACAATATGGAATGAACACGGATTATTTAGAAAATATATTAAAATATTGGACAGATATATACGATTTTAAGAAAAGAGTAGAATTGTTAAACAAATTTTCACATTATAAAACGAAAATTCAAGGCTTAGATATCCATTTCATATGGCAGAAACCCAAGGTTTCTGGCAATATGAAAATCCTTCCGCTACTAATGTTACACGGATGGCCCAGTTCGTCCAAAGAGTTTGATAAAGTTATACCAAAGTTAACGGCGCCAAAAGATAATATCGTATTTGAAGTCATAGCTGTTGACTTACCCGGATATGGATTTTCCGAAGTAAGTGGATATTTTATTTACGTATTATATTACTTTTTTTTCTTAAATTTTATTATTACTTGTAACTGTATAAAAACAAAACAGGCCAGTGTTTATAAAAACTGTTTATTTTTGCTTTTTAATAATATGCCAGCATCTGCTCGTAACTTCACGTTGCAATGCTTAAATGATTTTTTTTTAATCAAATTTTTTAATGAGGCTTTAGTGCATCCTTGATGACTATGCCAGCCTCGTAAGATATATCATGTTGTTTTCATGAATTAACTCACTTCTGGCGAAGTGACAACTGTGTGAGTCTGTAAATTCTTTTTGCATTAACTAAATGATCTTTGTTTCATGTTATGTAAATTCGTTAAAAAAAGCTATTTTAATGTTACAGAAAAAAACGTTTTTTAATTAACTCTGTAGTGTAGGACAGTAACTATTCGAAGATGTTAAACTACAAGTATATGTCTATTGCAATCCAATCTATTTTATTAAAACGTCCTCAATTATACCGACCCTCGATATTAATAATAGTTCGTACATTGTTTAAATTATATTTCTGCTTTAGTCCTAATAATCAAGACTACTTCTGGTATTTAAGTTGGAAACTGTGTATTTTATGTAGTGCAATAAATTGGTTTTTTAAAATAAAATTGTAAATATTTTACGTGTTTAAATATTATAATTTGATACAACCCCAAGGTGACTACTTCTGCGCATTGGCGGGGACTGTGGGTCCTGTAATCAATTCGCCACAGCATCGTCGCGCCGCGACGAGAAACTCGGGGTAAGATGATACCTTCCCCGATACTGCTCGTTGTAATTAGGCAAAGCACGTCACAATGCCCTGCCAACTTCTCGAGGGTCGCTATAATTTGATACAACCATTTTAACCCCAAACAATGTTATGTTAGAAAGTTGTAAGGATGTAAATGAGATCACATCCAATAACAAACAAGTTATTTCAAGTCTCACAATAGTCACGAATGTTTTAGTCAAAATATTATATTATGAATTTTAACGTTTTGAGTTTTCAAAACGCATTGCCGTGTGAACCCAACCTTACACGTGTTCGTTTTTTCCAACAGTCAAGTTCATGCGAACATATTCAATTTATACCATGTGTATTTATAAGACGGGATGTTGCTGTGCGATTATATCGAGGGAAAAAATCTCTTGATTCGTAAGTAAGCCGACCGCGACAATTTGTATCATATTGTATAGATAGCGTACTAAATTCTTAAGTACATTAATACTAAAATATACAATTATCGTTTATTTTAATTTGTTGCGATTTGAATCGATTTCTGTCTTAAATTATTGACTTTTAGCAAACACATTTATTTAATTAAATAAAAAATATATGTGCTGGGAAAATTAGAAGACAAGTTTAATAATTGTTATTCACCAGTCACCACTGTCAATTAATAAAAAGTGTTTTTTTTTTGTACCTTTAACAGCTAAAATATATCAAAAAAACTTCTTTTTTATATGTCATTAGAAGAATTACGAGTCAAAATTTACTTCAGGAGTTAACAATTTGTAAAAATTTAAGCAAGAGATCATTAAATATTGTATAAGTTATCAGCATAATTTAATTTATTAACATAAGTTTTTAATAAGTAAGTTAGTAATATTAATGTGGCACAGACATTACTTCTAAAGAGTATTAAATAATTTCAGGCAACCAACAAACCGGGCTTGAATCCCCTTCAAATTGGCATAATAATGAGGAATCTTATGCTCAGACTTGGTTTTGAAAAGTTCTACATTCATGCAGGAGATTGGGGAGCACAATGTGCAACAAACATGGCTACATTGTTCCCAGATCAGGTGCTAGGGTAAGATTATGGCTAAAGATACAAATTACAGAGTAATTGAAATTTCTTATCATCATTTAAAAATAAAAGAAAACAAACTCAATTTTGTTTATAATATACCAGCTGTGGCCAACTTCATCCGCGTGGAATTTACGATTTGAGTGGGGACGGGTTAATAAACAGCCTTCAACCCTGCTGGTCATTCTAAATATTGGTAAATAAAGTTTTGAACCCGAATGGATACTTTTAAAGATTACCTCCCACCTACATAAACTTACAGACATCATCTCTTTGAAGTATTATTGTTGATTTATACAGGAATGAATACAATCTCCATAATTTAAAGTATGTAGGTGTGTTTTAAATGTAAAATTAGTAGAGACAAACGACTATCCATATCATATCTATATATATATTATAATTGATAAATAATCATAAATGTATTTTTCAGGTTCCATACAACAATGCCGACATCGTCAATGCCAAAAAGTTTTATCAAATTGTTTATAGGTTCATTATTTCCAAGTTTTATAGTCGATTCTAAATATATACATAGAATTTATCCACTGAAGGATTTTTTTTCATACATTATCAGAGAAAGTGGCTATTTTCATTTACAGGCCACGAAACCTGACACAATCGGTAAGAAATTCTGCGATATCAAATGTTAATTTAATGTATAATCTAACATCATTACTGTCAAGATGGCGGCTGTTCAAACGTCGTCAAAAAATCTCCACGCCATAATTTATGTCATGGTGTACAAAGACTATACCCAGCCCACTAACAAAATTAGACTAGCCACATTTCACCCCGTATACCCTAAAAATTGAATATATGAATATTGAAACAGGAAATAATGCAAAAATGCTGTTTTTGCCCTGGATTTGTCTTGGAAGGGAATTATTTATGTAAATAATATATCTCAAAGAATTGAAATAATTCTGTGTTTTAGTCTTCTATATGCCAATCAAATTAGTCATTTTTGTTATAAACATTTCTCACAGATATTTTATTTTACTACTTTTGCTGAATTTATTAAATTGGAAATATCTAACCAAAATGAGGACCAAATTCTGTATCTTTTCCATTAGGAAACTTACTGAACTCTCAGGTCACTCTTCACGTTGGTGTATGACAAGGATCAATCATTTATGATCTGATCAACTATTTACTACACTTATCATTGTCGTTTTAAAATCTTTAAATCTTACAGGTGTGGCATTAACGGACTCACCCTCCGGACTCGCCGCTTATATTATGGAAAAAATGGCTATATGTAGCAACAGGGATCAACTGGACACACCACATGGTGGATTGGAGAATTTAGACATTGATGATATCTTGGACACTATCACAATTACGTGGTGGAATAGTTGTGTAGTCACATCGATGCGGCTTTATGCTGAAGGAGTCGCGTCAAGTGAACTCAACCTCGTGCAAAAGTAGGTTTCGATTTCTTTTGCTATTTTTAACGACCCCGCTTGATATGTAGCTTTTAACACCCACAAATGTGTGGTCTTATGGTCCATTTACGGATTTACGGATTTGCATATTGTCAGAGAATCTTTATTGCCGTGCAAATGAGCCACTTATTCAAAGCAACTACAAAAATGGAAATCACATGAGTGACTCATTGCTCCTTTAAACTCACGAGTACTTAGTAAATTATTAATAAAAAGTAGTCAACAAAATTTATCCCCACGTAGAGAGCTCAAATAATATGACATGTAATATGGTAAAGTTATGAATACAATTCAAACAGTTTCATTTCAAATTACACTGGTCTTTAACGTCAGTGTCCTTGTGGATACCCTTATAAGAAAAATACACGTGTAATAAATTTAACAAAAAAACTCCGATAAGCAGTACTTATTTTATTTGGTAACAAGATAAAAAGTGCACGATTATATCACGATCACGTACCTAGTAAGTGTGCGTAGCATTGAAAATTTTATAGACAATTATCCACCTCAAGTACAATTTACAAGCAGACAAATTTTTGCTCAAGGGAATTAAATCTTTAGCTCAAATATATCATTGATTTTTATCTTTGGTTTTTAGAGTAAGTATTGATCTATAATAGTCAACATGGGTAAGTATAGTTACAGTTCAGAACCGATTATATTAACAATACTCATAGTTAAGAACTCTGTTCAATCAGAGATGGGCAAAATGTAATCTGATTAATGATTACAAAATGTAGTTGTAATGTTAATTTTCTTACTCTGTTATCATGATTAGATCCATTCAAAACATTAAGAAGTCAAAAATGTGTTTGCAATCTGGGATTCTGTAGTGATTAAAACATAGAGCAAAATGCAGTCATTTTAATGGTAAAAACCGTAAAATGTAATCGTAATCATTTTTATTAATTTGATTAAATTTTGCCCATCAATATGTTCAATATACACTTCCTTCGATGAAAAACCTGATATGATATATATATAGAAAAATACGCTAGTCGGTATAAATAAAGTCGTCGTAGTAGTCGGTAAGTTTTTGAAGTAATTTAGCTGATATATAATTTGGGAACTTATTAAGCGCGCTCTTGGAGGATTCCTTTCTTTGGAATCATGTCAAATTATCTTGTAAAGATAAATTAAGTACCTCATAAGGCATGGGTCGGCAACCTTTTCTTATATAAGAGCCACAAATATTATGAGTATATTGGTGCGGGCCACATTTCATCTAATAAACACATATTTTAGATGAAACTATGTTTGCATTTTTAAACATATTTATTGTTACTCTCATTTTACTGACTGTGATCGTTTAAGCTGAATTTTCGGCTTCCGCGCACACAAAGCAATGAAATAGAAACCTATTTCTATAAGTGTTTTTTTATTTATTGCCTGCGGTGCGGCGTTCTGTGGAACGGCTCTTACTTGCGCGGGCCGCACCGTAGTAGCTTACGGGCCGCATGCGGCCCGCGGGCCGCTGGTTGCCGACCCCTGTTATAAGGCATTAATGACACCAGCACACGATTATAGTATTACACGAAGCGGAACTGCCCGCAAAAAATTAATTTGATATATAAGGAAAAATACTGTTAACAACATTTACGGATATCATAAACCGAAACTATTGTATAAAACTCAATATAATTTATTGACAAATGTTTAATGTTTATTCCAGGATACCAACAAAAGTACCAACCGCAGTTATAAATTTCCGATACGAAGTAATGTACTACCCAGATTGGATACTCAGAGATAAATACCACAATTTAGTTAGATCTACAGTAGCCGATGAAGGTGGTCATTTTGCTGCCCTGCATACTCCTGATTTATTGGTAGACGATATATTCGCTTCTGCGCTACAGTTTCTAAAGTTTCACGCTGATAACAAATCCAGCTGAGCAAGGATTACAGCGCTTTTGATTCACAAACAAAATCCAATATTTAGTTTAAAGAACTCGTACAAAATTGTTTCTATATAATCTATTTTATATAATAATTAAAAAATATTTAATATTAAAAAAAAAAAAAAAAATGGTTTAATTTTAATAAGTTAGTTGGTGTAATAAATATAAAATTTAATACCAATAAATCAACAGCCTCAGTAGTGTATTCAGTATTATCATTTCGAACCAAAAAAAGTTAATTTTTGTTACATTGTCTCCCTGCAGAAGCGTTGTGAAGAGAGAGGTATTTGCCTTCTGCGAAGCAGTTATGAAGCAGAAGGAAGCCGCCGAAAGGGTCAGAGAGCGAACATCTTCTCTGGCCATTCGGCGGCCAAGGCACCGGCGCCGGAGGGACGCGTTTGCTCAGAGCGAGCGTGACATCCACCGGTAACAATAGTCGGGCAGTAGACTTGAGGGAGTTTGCTGCCCGGATGAGAGGGCGGTGGTGCGCAGTGTCTTGCGCGCCGCCTATGAAAGAGGTACTGGAGGCGTGGGCTCTTTATTCCCATCCCTCCCAGAGAGGAAGCCTGAATAAGGCTGTTCGCTCCCCGGGCGACTGGACGAATTTGGTTTCCCAGGCCTGGGTGGAGTGATTAGAGGGACACCCCGGGGTTTTTTAGTCAGTAGGAGTCTGACACACCAGGGTCGCTGCCCTCACAGTGAACCTCATGGTCCAATGTAGGATTTTCCCCCGGGTTACAAAAAAAAAAAAAAAAAAAAAGAAGCGTTGTGAAATCACTAGTCATATTAAACAACCGACAAATCAGCAACACTGCAGGACAGCACAACATACCGCCGTCAGCACGTGCTGCACTGCTGCAACGTTGGAATACGCTCCATATAAATCTATACATCAACCAGCCATTTCTCTTGCTGCGTTGTTGACGTACCATCTTAAATATCAAGCTTAAATAGTACATTTCGAAAATTATAAAATCTCATTCTTATGCTATGTTTATTTATTAATTAGTGAAGTCCTTATTAAATTTCACTTCAACAAAACTAACAATAATAAAAATAAATGTATTTTAAATTTGCCAAAGTAAAGTGGTGGTTAAATCATCATTTTGTTTTGTCAAACTATTAAGCCGCACGTAGGATTATTTTAAGTATGTAAATTGTAGATATATAATTCTAAGGATAACTTAGAAAAATTGAAAAAACAAAAAACTAAGTAACTTTAGGTGTTATAATATTATTAAATAAATTATAAATCAAAATCGTTTAAAAATAGAATTATTGTGATTACACAGCTTTTTGGTTTTTCAAAGCCAGTGTTTTTGTAAATTAATAAATAGAATTTTACTTACCTTTTTCGTTTTAACTAGAATCTCCACCTCTGGCGGCGCAAAGAAACCAGGTACTAAGAAATCTTTTCTCGGACTAAAATGTTCCACTTTCATTCTTCCTCCCAAATTAATCTTTTCAGCAGCATAAAACAAATTTCTATAAAAAAAAAAAAAAAAACATTAAACCTATTATAAAAGCTGATCGAAATTACATCGTTTTATTTGTCGATTATATCTGTAATTGTTTGTTTCCTTGATAAAAACCAAGTGATCTTAACAGCAATAAAGTTATACTCCTTTTAAATTGTTTTTACAGATGTAGCTAACATTTATTTCAATCTAAAATTCTTAGCATCATTAAATACAGATCAGCCTTAGGAATAATTGTATAAATATAAATGTCATAATGTATATTCAATAATAAAGTCAACGGTAAAACTGCATCCAGATTTGTGACATTTTACCATATCAGTACTCCGTCATACATGTCTTTCAGTAGTAGGGACGTTATTTGTTACGCGCATGGATGGGCAAGATGTAATCAGATTAATGAAAAATTATTACGATTACATTTTGCTTTCTTCATCATTAATATGGCAGCATTTTGCTCATCAATGTTTTAAACACTACGCAATCCTCAAATGCATACACGTTTGTGACTCCTTAATGTTTTGAAGGGATTTAATCATGATTACAGAGCAACAAAATTAAAATTACGACTGCATTTTGTAGTCATTAATCAGATTACATTTTGGTCATCTTTGGTATCGCGAACATTTGTTACGCTGCAATTCATTTTGAACGCGCGTACGAAATACCGAATATGGAAGTTACGGGTGAATACGACGTAGACTTGTAGACGAGCACACGCTCGTCTATCTTTATACTGTTCAGCATTAATGGCAAGTGTTAAATATCGATTCTTTCATAGCTGATTTCAATATTTCCTTATGTTCTGCACGACAGAAAATGTACAAGCTAGTGTTAAGCATTCATATGTGCCTGCAACAGGCACCTTGTTATAGTGACATTGTCGTAACATTTTGTCTGTTCATGTGCATTTTCCCCACAACGCGCTCCTCATCACACAACCCCCATTACCAGATCTTTCTTTGTTTTTGTTTTCAGTTGATACTGTTTTGTTGGTATCTACACTCAGCTACTCATTTACATTTAGCGTCGCAAGTTCGCAATATTGCTACGCAGTATTTACCGCTATAATAACAAATCTGGACCTAGCTTAACAGTTCCGATAATTGCAATCATTTTTTGAAATTGTATGGGGGGTTTGCTTGTTTTCATTTGGCATCACCCACGGATCTCTTGTGAAATATCGAAGGTAAGCCCTACGGGTGTAAGCAACATCACTATCTACAGTTTAGAGACTTACCGCATATCTATATATAATATGTGATATAAAAATAAATATACGTACTTGTTACTGATCAAGGAACTTTTTACATTACTCAGTTGGCCTTCATTCATCTTGGGGAACTTATGGTGTAAGTACAAACTGGCAGCGAACTTTAGGAACGAATCGCCGAGGGTCTCCACTCGTT
This sequence comes from Automeris io, assembly GCA_036320925.1. NCBI lineage: Eukaryota > Metazoa > Arthropoda > Insecta > Lepidoptera > Saturniidae > Automeris > Automeris io. The sequence continues at coordinate 8,579,532 of JAUDJH010000012.1, read as the reverse complement.
CTAGATTCATTGTATCATGAGATTTCATCGTCGTAAGAGCGGCGAGCATGTCGCATAATTCTGGACCTCTACCAGTGGGTTGTTTTTGTAGTAACTGGATAGTTTCCTTATACCTACAAACATCAAGAATATTTTTGTATTGACATTTAAAAAATATATATAATAAAGATAATTTTCATATTACTAGCATACAATATAATGTTAGAATCTCGCCGGGTCGTTGGAGAAATACGGATCTCCAAGCCCAGTTAGCAACGAGTTAAGATACACCCTGAGGGTTTTTAGCCAATAGAAGTCTGGCTCACGCTGGGATTTTGCCAGTAGACATCTGGAATATCGGTACTGGCGCCATTACGACGACCCTGGTGGTTCTATGCAGTATTTTTCCACGGGTTACCAACAAAAAGGCAAATCAAGGGTATTTTCGAAAGAATTTGCCGCGAACCCCACGCTGGATTATTCAAGCAGTGCAATAAAATGTAAATAACTTACTTCAAAGGTGGAGGCGCAATGGCATGTGCTAGCGTGGGTTTGTTTAGCGGTAATTTCGTAATGCTGCTGCTGTTTTCTACAACATGCAGAGGAGCTGCCATGAACTCATCGTAGCATTCTATTTCCATAACGGTCGCCGTTGAGATATTACGTTCTATATCAACTGGTTCCATTTCTTTCTGTTTAAAAAAATATAGTAACACTGAAATAATTGGTATATTTATACAAAGTAATTTACAATTCGCAGGTTTTTTTCTGGAAACCGTAACAAAAACCTAAACTACAACAATTAAAAAATTGTAAGGGCGCAATTCAATAGGTTTCAAGATATTTCAATTCAAGATATTTTCATTAATATGCCAGATTGATGAACTTAATCTTAAACTAACAAAAAACTGCAAATCAGACAGACTTAATCTGAATGTAATGAGATAGATAACACTTCACTTAAGCAAATATAATCATAAAAACAACAGAATTACATCACTATTTCAAAATGTAATTTCAATTGGCAAGAATGTTCCAAAAAGGTATTATCGTTATAAACGTTTAAAATTTAAAAAGAGTGTGAAATAATTTATCAATTTCTCAAATGTTGTGTACTTAGAATCGTTAGCAGAAAGAAGAAGTTAGCAGTTTTTTTGGTGGTAGGGTGTTTACCCGAACTAGGTTATGACCCTATGGTCTCAGTACACAAGTGTAAAGACCGTTATAGTTTCTCACTGTCACTTATCGCGTTAAACTGTAAAAAAAACTTAGATGATTTGACATAATTACTCCAATATTTTAAAACTTTATAAAATAAACCATCTGACCTCCCAGGGATATTCCTTATCTAGTTTCTTCTTTAATAATTGATAAAGACAACTTTTCATAGAAGCCTTGTTATTTACACTGGACGCACCTTCCTCACCGACGTTTATTCTAGAACAGTTTTTTATAGTCAATTCTTTACGCGGTATTTAAATGAAAAAGACTTATTTTAAATCATACATTATTTTAAATTTTATTTATTAACCTCGCGAATAATTAGTTTTTGTGACGTGATTTATCATTAGCAGAGCTTCTTGCTGGCGCTTCCATTGTAGATTATTATTCAGTGCCTGTGGTAGATTTTATTTATTCTGTCGATTTAAAAATGCTTGGAGGTAGGGCTATTTCTATAAAGTTATATTTCTGTTCATTACTACATAGCTGGATCTCGACTAGTGTACAAGGGGACAAAATTTCGTCACAGATCGGACGCGTTTCGAGGTCAGCTAATATTAAATATGCGTAATAATATTTTATTGTAGTATATTTAAAGACTAGTAAAACAACGCCGTCTGTCATTGGATTATCTTCCTTAGGTGGTTCTGCGTTTTTTTGGACTGTACTATAACGGTAAGTAAGAGCGATGATGGCACCATGTCGTTCTAGTATAAAAAAATAATTGATAATTGTTTAGTATATTATGTAATTTTTATAGGTACCTGTCAATGGTGTTGACAGGCGTTGGCTCTTCAACATGTGACAGCAAAGATTTTATGACCACTTCAGGGTCCACCTTCAGTGGATGCCATTCTTCTCCTGTAAAAAAATATTAAATAGAAACTAAGAAAATAGATTTTATTTGTTTTAAGAATTTTACATAATTTATCTGAACTAGTGCTATTTACGAAGTAATAAGGTATATTCTGGAATAGTGTGTCGCATAGAGTTAATGTATGCGTATAAATGAGAGCGTGCGTGCCCGTGTTTGGTAGTGCATGTAATTAACACGTTCCGGGCGGCGTGACCCACTGGCGGGTCACGTTTGACTGTTCCGTGGTGCGGCGTGAACCACCGGTGGGTCACACTTGACTGTTCCGTGTTCAGTCCCGCCCAATGCGGATACGACAGTTTTCAAACATATTATATGAAGATCCACCATTAAATAAACTTACTTTTCGATAAAACCGGCTGGCCATAATTAGTGTCCTTCGCTATTTTCATGAGTAATTCATGAGCTGTTAGTAACATTTGTGTTCTGTAAAAAATATAGTTTTGTTACATTATTAAAAACTAGCTGATCCGGCCATTAGCTGTTCTGCCATATAAATTATTTCTAATAATGAATGGAATACATTTCCGTAATACATTAATTTGATCTATCTCATAAGGTTCAGACAGCCTTTGGGATTTAAGGGCACAAAAATATGTTTGTTACGACATAACATCACAAAGCTTTGAAGTTTTCTTAAAAATATTAATTAACCTTCCTCATGAATAATTCTATTTATTGCTGAAAAATGCATTAAAATCCTTTGAATAGTTTAAAAGATCTAAGAGAACAGTGGAAGTGACTTCATTTTATACTATATTATTGTTATAAATGGACTTGTAACAGCTGTGATACTATCAACAGTAATCTAAAAAAATTGTTTAAATTACTTTTTTTATATATAGATACACTACACGGTACATATATACTGTCTATAAATTAATTAAAACAAATAATGTAAAATAGTTTTGGTAGAAACGAAGACATGTGTGCAAGTAAGATAAAATACATTTTTTTTCTAGAGTCTCAACGATAAAGAATCTCCAAAAATGTATTATTTGATAAATAAACTAAAATTAATTTCAACAAAGCAAAATGAAATTAAATTGATAAATCACCTGTGCACGATACTCGGTAATAATGTTGCTTTATACCATAAAACTCCCGGGAAATCGTATTTTATACAGAATTCCGGCACGAATATTTCTGCAAATCCTTTGGGCTTATCATCCCCTTGCGCTGAAGATACCATTTTTTGTTGTTTGTCCGTAAACGAGTTAATAGTGGCCGCCCGAGGCAACAGACAGTTCATTCCGGAAGTTATATGTCGAACCTACAAAAAGACATAATTAAGAATTTCATGGAACTGTTTATTATCGATAAGCAATACACTTTCAAATTACTAAATATTTTTCTTATTATATTTCTATATCATACCGCTACATCCTCACAGGGTGAGCAGAAAAGCAATAAAACTATAAAAAATGGAACAAAACGACCAATGAAATGTAACTTAACCACATGTACTTACAGTAAGAAAAACTTTACTTTTATTAGTAAGTACACTTACCTCTAATAATGGTTGGTCCATACTTCCATAAATATCCAAATTGTATTTAGTAGAATAATAATCTGCGTATGTACCGAACGATTCTTTGCCGAATAAAGAACGCGGGGTCATATATTCGAGAACATTTGATACAATATACCTATAAAGAAAATGTCAAATTAAATAATATCTTAACATATTTCAACGCATTTCTATTTCACTGGCTAGTCTGCTCTAATTTATCGATTATTCCTAACCGTACGTGCTTGACATAGTTTAAATATTTGAGTCATAAATATACCGTCAACTATCGGCAAGCAGCTGTCTGAAAGCGTGTGGTTTGGGAAATGAAAGGCTCATCTAACTTTTTTTTCTTTGGTTGTGTGGCTGACATAGGCCAGGCACCTTATTATTAATTTTCTATTCTTAACTCTTTTCATAACAATCCTGTCTTTTTTATTATTTAATTACAGACAGGATTGCGTATGATCTCAACCACACCTGATGGAAAATGATGATGAAGCCGATGATGGAGAGCGTGCACCCAACCAATAGATTCACTCGTCGGTTGCAAATTCTCATGTCGTAAGTTGTCGGAGCAATAGATACAGGAAGCGAATTTCCACTCTTAGCGGTTCGCAGCAAAAGAGGGGGGCGAACCGCCTCGTGCGAGCAGTTGGAATGTCAACCACATATGCATGTAAGCCCAAAGAACATCTTGTCAATTTATGATAGAAGATGAAGGAGAGAATTAAAATGCACAACTCAACCGTTCACACTCCAGAACATAGACTATAGAAAACCTAAAGGCAGGCCACTCTACGTCGGTGTTCCAAATTGAATAGCTTGAACGATGTGAGAGCCTTATCAGCAACCAGTCGCCGAGCTTACCTTTGTGGAAGTATGGTTCCTCTGTACCACGGTGTGACTACACAATTTTTGTAAGTCTCTTGCGTTACATGCAGTGATCTCCGTTCCTGTGAATTTAGATATTTTTTTTAATTTGTCAAATAACGACATTCTATTAATAGATATATTATGCTCCTTATTTAATTCCTATGTTTTACAAATAGGTAAAATTAAACTACAGCGATGTATGTTGATATTTACAATAGAAACAAATAATAAAGAATTGAAACAACTTGGTAATATTAACAAGGAGAAATGTAAATGTTAAGCATGTTTTAATATAACTTTCACTCCTGTTCTTTTTTTATCTTTTAACTAAGAAAACACGAGAAAAAACAGTAGAATTGTATTTTATTCTTTCTTATTATTGAAGTATCTTCGATTTAAATATAGTTCTATGTATTATAAGTAATCATAGAAATATTGAATTTTACCTCGTATGACGTCTGAGCCACTGGCGGTATCTCCTGGTGTTGCGTCATCACTGTCCAGTTTATATCGTATCCATTATTACACGTCACGGGCACAATATACATGCAATTTTCAATGCCCTCAAATACTAGAAATTTTTTGGCCACCGAAAGAATTTGATCGAAGATGAAAAAATGGAACCTATGAATAAAAATTATAACAGTTACATTCAGCTACCAGATATATGGATGTTTATATTAAAGACCGTCAGCTTAAAAGTGACGGCATTTAAGTTTTCAAAGGCATGCAGGTAATTGAAAACAAAAATCTAAAAGCATCTAAGTTCTGCACGGGGTGAATTTTTCAAGTTGACCAAATCCGAGATTTTAATATTTAACGAATAGACACTCCAAGGAGCTGCTGCAGTGCACTCTTTTGTAGGTGACAGTGACTTCTTTCAACATTTTAGCCTATTTTAACCTTTTAATAAAAAAAGGCAAGTTTGCTATTATACCCCTTAAGCCGATAATAAAGTTGCTGCCTATTACACTTTGTCGAGATATAAAATATATTTAATTAACCCCTTGAGTGGAAATGACGGGCCTCGCCCGTCAAGATTTTCTGTACTAAATTCGAATTTGACGGGCGTCGCCCGCAGTATATATTTTTTTCATATGAATTTCTTTAAATTTGTAAAAATAAAAATATTATTATTGTTGCACATGGTCTTTTTTATGTTCTAGCTAAATTGACCTTGATATAATTGCGCTAAATTTAATTATTCTTTAAGATTTAATCGTAACGCAAGGGGTTAATTACACTTCTTTGTATGTAATAGTATTTTCTATAATACTAGTATAATAAGGATACTTTTATGTAAAAGCCTGGGAGTCTATTAGAGAAGAGTGAATAGGCATTTGTTGGACGGACCCGGTTCATCTTCACCTTCCACCATGTGTAATTGAGGTCAAGCGTCCGCCTATGTATAAAAAAAGCTAGTATTAGTAGTATAAAACTTACTGCTTCACCAAACTAAATAATCTTTCATCCAACTTTATAACAGCGTAGTTAACCTCAATGGAAGTGGATACTTCTCCAACTGTCGTGTAACACGGAAATTCACATAACTTAGGCAACGCTTTTTGTGTCAAAAAACCAAAACCTTCCTCCCTTTGTAATAGGTCGAACAACGCGCCTTCACGGGACTCCTTTGGTTTTTTAAACATTGTCTTCATTTTAATTATGTGAAGGTAAAAATCTCCCGAATTTTTTACTGCATTTAAACATGATGGAAACTGAAAGGATTGTAACAGTTTACATCAAAGCCTTACACCTAACTGCAAAACGTAGTTATTACATTTTAATATTATTTTAGGTAAATATTTAAAAAACAAGAATTCGGTATTTAATAAAGCGTTAGGAGTTTTGTCTTTCTCTATGTGAAGATTTGTACTTAGATACAAGAAAATGTATCTTTCATATAAATTTCACATATACTTCTAAGCAATACAAGTTTATTTCCGTATTAATTATGAAATCTACATTGAAGCTTTGATGACGAAAATAAAAGTGTAAAAAGTCTTAAATATTATAGATCGAAAAACTTTTTTATCACGTGTAGTAAAATACCAACCAAAATACCAATGAGCTTGCGGACAGTAGCTGGTAATTACGTAGCTCCCTGGTTTTATTACCAACCTTTCATGTCCCTCTTAAAATAAAACACCTATATCAGCTACTAAAATGGCAAATACACCAAATAATTAGGCAGGGTGCTGAGGAAGTTGGCATGACTGTGCCCTTGCCTCCGTCAGACGGGAGAAGGAATACTCCAGTGGTTTTAGACGGTAAGAGTCCGACTAGCCGGGGCCGCCATGCTCACGGCGACCCTGACGGTAGATGATGATATTCAGCAAGTTACAAAAAAAAAAGTACTTAGGTAAAAATCATAGACGACTTACCATAATTTTGTAACTCCGCATTCTTTTTTTGGATCCCGTTTTTGGTACGTCAGGATTTTCATAAGTTTTCTCCTTTGGCCAATTCGGGAAACATGATTGTATATCAGCGTCATCATAGTCGATGGCCCTGTAGCAGTACATTTGAAAATACGATAATTCTAGCACATATTCTTTCATTGTTTTATAAACAATTGTATGTTGTTCCTTTTGTCTCAATAAACTTTTCTTTCTTTCTATTATAGCTTGAATAATTTAGGACAAAGACGTAAGCCATGTAATATAGTCTTTGCGAAAAGTATTTGTACTGGGAGGGCAAACAAACATTTTATTGTAGTTTTTTAACTGGTAATGATGAGAAAAATCTTAATCCACACGAGACACGACAATATGGTCTTGAAAAGCGCAATTCCTTATTGCATGAAAATAAAATAGGCATTAATTAAAATATTCAACTTTTAATTCAGCTTGAACTTTCGTAAAAAGTTATAAGGCTGAGATTTACAAACGCAATTTAGACATCGCTTAGCAAAGTTCTTAAAAAAAAAATTCACTATATAATAGAAACTTAAGTATAGCTGTAGTATTCGCAGAGACAAGTCCATGTTGAAAAATTAGTGACTTACCAAATTCTTTGACATTCAATGAGTAATATAAATTGTAATATTTTAGAAAAGTCTAAGCAAACTTAAAATTGCGTCTATAAATTTCAGACTAAAACTCACAAAACCTTTTTTTTTTTAATAACTCAGTTTCATGTATGATTATTTATTATCTTTTATGACATGACAGAAATCTAAACGCCAGAAGTTAATGAACTACGCGTAAATTCACAAAGTGAAGTAAAGCTAAAGTATATCAAAGTAAAAAAAACTGAATACTAACGCGTATTTTTTTGGTAATAAAGTGACAGCATCGAGTTCCCCTTCTTGATGTAAACGGATGCATGTATTTAAAGCTGCTGAACGTTTGGCGTCTTTCAGATTCGGATAAGGGTCACCCTACAACAAATTATTTCTACTTTTAAACATTTACATTCACACAACAAACGTAGTACTATCCCTTGGCAGTATTATAATATATTAATCATGTCATATATTATTGAAATAATAATACTACAAGTTATAAATATAACAATAAACACAACTCTGTTACAAATAGCTCTGAAAAATGTGATAAATCAACAAAGGATAATGTAGGCTTATGAAAGTATTTCATTAAAAAAATACCTTAATTTCTTCTACTACAGGACATCCTAATGGCATTATTATTGTTACCATTTCCATACTTGTACTCTTGACGATCACTTGTTCACGAACAAGCATTGGAGAGATAACGGTGAACTGATCGTGCGGTAATACTGAGCAATAGCGGTTCAGTAAGCTTATGGCAGAAACTGCCGACAAACGTACTAAAACAAATGAAGACAAAATTACATATTCCTGACATAAGATATTTATAACAATTACAATTCAATGAAATGTAAATAATTGACACATGCAAATGATCTAAAAATTTATTGTTACGGAATAAGGTTGAGGTATGTAGCAATCTCTACAGTCCAGTAGACGAACAACCGTTCGTAATGTCATCCTAAGGCGAATAGTATAACTACAGCCACTAATAGTATCATCTATTGGAGAATAGAAAGCGGTATCTAGAAGTGTCGCTGCAGCCTAGCGTGGGCGCTGGAATATACGAAATGGCTAAAGAATATTTTATGCAATTGATGGGGCTTATCACTAGGCCGTAAATACGAAACTGGTCTAAACGCAGATCCGATGTCTACGGAAAGCGAAATTAAGCGATCGAAGTGATCCTAAAGTGAAGATCGAAGTAGTGTGGTGATTTGTGAACTTAGATGTGTTAAAATTTGTGTTGAATAAATTGAAGCGAGTGATGATTGTAGTAAGTTTATAGAAGATATTAATCTTTTCTACCGCTGGTGTATTTATAGTAATGTGGCATTGAACATTATAAATGTCATAGTATCACCATCACGAAAAAACTTGTACTTTTAGTTTAGCTTTACAAACTTAATAGTATATATACTATTACAGCGTCAAGGCGCAGTTAAGGTCCTTGGTATATTATTATATTAGATCCTAAATTAACTTATATAGCTTAGTATGATACATATTTTTTATTCCGAATAACGAAGCCTTTTAAAATTAACAGAAAGTTTATTAATTTTTTACACGAGTCAAGTTAAGGAGCCTTCTAGATAAAGCCTGGTCTTCTTTCCACAATCATGCTGACAGGACTGAAGCCATTTAAAAACTTTTCCTGTGACTCTTTAATATCTAAATTAAGGATCCGGCGTAAGCTACCAACATATGAGGATAGGCAGAAGCTCAATATACAATCGTTACTATTGAGACATAAGGTCGACCAACACTACATTCTATACAAAATAATTAATTCCAGGTGGGTCACAACTGAATTGTTGAGCCAATTTCCAACAAAATAAATACTTGACGTATCCAAAACATTTTCCACATACCTTTGTCCACAAATACTGTCTCAAAAAATAAACGGATATTTCGTATGTGCAAATCACACAATGAAGATAATTGTCAGAAGCTAGATTTAAACTAATCTAAAGGTCTATCTGAATGCTGGCGTTAAATTATTATCTCGGGATTGTTATTTAATAGTTGCTTTTCTTTTGTGATTAATTAAAAATGTATATCCATCTTAAGTTTAAATTGTGCATGACTGTTATCAGACTACAAATTTAACACTGTCTATTGTTAACTTATTGTAATTTGTACATCAGTCATTTGTTTTTTGTAGTCGTGTCTATTAATAATTAAGGCAGGGTGATTACACAGCTGGGTCGTGACTAGTGATGAAAATGCCCGGGAATTTTCCCAAAGTGCCCAAAACTTGCTTGGGAATATTCCCGGGAATTTACGAAATGTTCTCGGAAGTTTTGGGCACTTTTGGAAAATTCCCGGGCATTTTCATCACTAGTCGTGACCACAGTACTACTGCTTTAGCCAATTCGATAAAAGTCTTTAAAATTTAAATTAAAGAACATTATAACCGGGCTTAGCGTAACCTATCAGCGTATGTACACACAGTTGTTTCTTGAGACACCAGACCATATTTGTGTTATGTGGGCCGGTATGAATACGATTAGCAATGCTCGTCCCATGGCGGTCGCTAACGTTCTTGGATATGTAGCTTCGATAAGAAGAGATGATATCACTTTGTCAAACAAGTATTAAAAAAAACTATAACACCAATTTGCATTTTAATTTGTATCTTTAAAATTTTTCCTAAAATACAAGTATTATCGAAAGCAACTTCATATAGAACAGCTTGTAATTTTGTATAATTACTTTCTAAGAGACAGATTTGATGTTCGTAATTTCAATATGACAAGGATTAATGGAAATGTCACACTGGTTGTATTAGGTGGACATACATATAAAGACGGCATTTTTTAGACTTACCTCCATTTGCTGTCACGTAAGGTGGCACGTTATCTTTATAAAAGGTCTCTTCAATTTCCACAGATGATGGTAAGGTACGGTTGTGAGAATTGCCTACTAATATCTGGAATAACACGTGTATATAAATAATTGTGACAATAACCAAGTTACACCAGGCTTATATCAGAGGAATCAACATCATTTTTTCTAACAGCAGATGTGCATAGTGTAGAAAAGGTAAAAGAGAAGCCATAAATATATTTTCTAGGCTATAATAATAAAGTCAATTTTTTGTGGTAAACAATGCAGAAACTGAGACAGTAATGAGAGAGTTATTACATAACTTTGCTCCAAAATAATAAATTTAAAAAAGTATTTTTATGTTATTATAAAATCATATCAGAGTTAACCTCTTTTGTTTTTAGACATTAAATAATAAAGAAATAAAATTAAAAAAAAATGAGAAGCTGCCGAACAAAAAGGTCTAAGAACAAAAAACTTACATCCTGTATGTGCCTTTCTGTGAGTTGGAAAGTTTTATACTGACCCAAAAATCTTGTTTTTTCAGCTTCATTTACAAGAATAATATAATTAGATTCGGCATTCCTTGCACGTCCTACAAAAGAAAATTACCAGATCAGATATTCAGGGCAAGAAAAAAAAATTCATAGTAACACATTTATTTAAAAAAAATTCTACAAATTATGTAACATTACTATGTTTTTCATCTTAATATTAATTGATTTATTGGTTGAGTGAATTATTTTGTGAACCTAAATTGTATGAAGACGACCCTAGCTAATATTATAAATGCGAAAGTAATTTTGTTACTCTTGCATACATTAACCACTCAAATTATCATTGCAAAAATTTGTACACATGTTTTGCAAAGGGTACAAAAAGGGTCATAGGATACCTTTGATTCTGAAAAAAGTAGTGTTACCAAAATATAGAAAAAATAACTTTACACGTAACGGGCGATGCCGCGGGAACAGCTAGTATAATATGTATCTTATTGAAATCTATTAATACGAGTATTATCGACACTCTACGATGCTAAAGTTAATGTTTTTAATTGTCCGCAAACATGTTATTAAGCCAATGTTACATGAACATTTATTTAACGGTCACAAATACGATAACCATATCAAGAATACTGAATTTTAAGATGCATTTAATCTGTAACCAACTGTTGTTGGTTAAAGGTTTAATGCATCTTAACACGTTCCCGCCGGCGGCTGAATGCGCCGTCTTCGGCATCTGACGGCTCTGTAAAAGCAAATTTATCTCATTGGGCGGCGCCGTTTGCACATAATCGCATATCTCTCATTAAGTGCTTCTGCTGACTATACCTGCTTTCATTTGTAAACTTTTTTCTTTTTATTAGCAAAAAATACAAATTAAATTGATTTCTTTCATTGTACCATTAATAATAGACGCCGACCGATGGAATAGTCCTCAATGTACCATTAATGGTACTTGACGGCGGGAACGTGTTAATAGGCTCTTGCCATATAGGCTTTTGCCTATTTCACTTGGGTCAGTATCATTTTACAGTAACTTTTAGGCAACTCAAATTTTAATGATCAGATATTAAAAAAGTTAAGAAGCTTACCTTTACTTTGTACATAAGACCTGTATTCCAGTGGTAAGTCATATCGAACGACAAGTAAGCATTTCGGAATGTCAACTCCCTCTTCAATCACACTTGTTGATATTAAACAGTTCAGCTCACTGACACAAAACAAATTATGTAATATTAATTTACATCAATAGACATTAATAAATATATTAATGAGCACTGATAGTCAAGTCAGATACTCTAACTCCGCCCCCCACCCCCTGGTCAGTCCTGGGGCTAAATTTTAACAGCCAGCCACTCAATCCTCGTGCAATTCGTTATCCCCGCTTTCTTTAAACATTGTAGGCGAGAATTGATACACAAAATAATAAATGACTATATAAAACGCATTTATAAGTATAAGTAAAATTACTGACTTTCGAACATTGGAAAGACAATGTCAGTTTGTTCATTTGATTTGCCAGCACTTTAATCGATGACATAAAATATCGCTGCTTCAGACTGATCCAAACCAACATAGTGTTAGAAATATGAAAACGAATAATGTATTATGAGAATAATCGTTTTTTTTTTTTGGTACATGACCTATTTTTTACTCTTTGGAGAATCCTACATAAAACCCATAGGACCACTGTGAGGACAGCAACCCTGGTGTGTCAGACTCCTATTGACTAAAAATCCCCAGGGTGACCTTCCAATCACTTCCCCCAGGTCTGGGAAACCAAATTCGTCCAGATGCCCGGGGAGCGAATAGCCTTATTCAGGTTTCCTCTCTGGGACGGGTGAGTGTAAAGAGCCCACGTCACCAAACTATTTATACGGGCGGTGGGCCGGACACTGCATCACTCCCTCTTGAGGCCTTGTTACAAGAGTAACAAGTAAGGCCAGTGTAAAAAATATGTGATATGATTTACTTTGACCTAATGGCGCCACTTTGTATACACTGGTGACAATCACAATTTTTTTTATTAGTTCTAAATTACAAAAGAAATAAATCACAAATTAAAAACTGTGAATGTAAGGCTTTTGGGCAGCCAGTGAATTCGCATCAAACGATTTTAAAAGCATAGACTAGTTTAATTGATAAAAATCATAAATTTACTTTATAACATACATCAAAACATTTGCACAAATTATTTTAATGTCATCACTTAAGTTATAATGCAACATGAGCACAAATCGATAAATACATGTAATACTCACTTATTACTAAACATCAGCATAGCTTTATGACTGGATTTTTTTAAATAATGTTGTTCCCTTGTAGACTTCATGGGGTTTATGTTGAAGCCGACAACGAAATCGTGATTAAGAAAACCAAATTCCTCTGGATTGGCCTCTTTGACGTCTTTCAGAAGGTTGTACAAAACTTTGGCCATAAACTTTTGCTGTACGAATATAATTCCACATAAGGGATTTTTCTCCTTATTGATCTTTAATAATACTAAAAAAACAGTACAAATAAAATTCAGCAATCAATAATTTAAATTTATAATAATAATTCATATATTTAAAAGTAGCTAAAGTATGTACTTTTTAGACTTATTTACCTCCGGGTCTACTTATAACTGCAGGGCAATATTCCCTTAAGATGTTAATTAGATGCAGGACTTTTTCTGAAGAATGTTTCACAATTTTATCAAAACCAGTCTCGTTTTCCATTGCTCGCAGGAGTATTATACGTGCTCTAAAAAAGATATAAAAAAGCGTTTAAACACGAAAAATATCATTAGGATAAAATTTCTTCTATATTGGTAATAAGAATGATAATACAGTATTTTTTTTTTTGTAAAAATGCTTATCTGATCTAATTTAAAATACGGAAGATATTAGTTAATAACTATTCCTTTATAATATGTATTTCTATAAATTACTCCAAAATACATTTTTAAAACTGAAATCAAAACTTACTCTAAGGAATGTGAAATTGTAAATTTATACAGCATCTCTTCTTCTCTTGTAGAGGCTTTCCGCTTTAGTCTTTCCAATAAAATGATATATGCGAGTATTCCTATTGCACCGCCATACACTCCTAACTCCTCCATATAAGATATCATAGCAACGATCATGTTATTCACTGCTTTTACTATCTGTATCAATATAAACCATACTTGTCACTATTATAGCCCGAGGTATTGTATTAAGGTGGTAGGGCGATTGCCAGAACTGAGTCGAGACCACAGTACATTAATGTAAAGATCTTCATAGTGACTTTCTTCGGCCTGTCGCCTTTCGAGATCAGTTTATGTATATCCAGTTATTCATAGAGACTCAAAGGATTTTCGTCCTTTGGTGGTTGTTGTCGTTCTTAAACGAAACTGTACTTTCTATCAGGTGTAATGCAGTCACTTTGTAGAGCCAGTACAAAAAACCCTTTTTTTGTTAAGTCGGGGGAAATCCCAAGCGGTCCTCGGGGGCGGTGAGGGCCACCCCCTGGTGTGTCGGATTTGCACCGACTAAAACCTCCGGGGTGTCCCACCTTCCACCTACCGGCATAGAGGGCACGACTTGGGTCTCATCTCCGTGCGCTCTTAACCCATTTCGTCCCAAATGTCCAAAATTTTTACACAGTTTTCAACGCGATAACTTTTGACCTAAACGTCGCAAAAAAAGATTGAAAAGTACCAATGTCGATGGTTTTTGATGTCCTCTTTCGAAATCCGTGGTCTATTTTGGCCTTGGATTTTTCGATAAAAAGTTATGACCATTTTTTTTTGGAAAAAAACGCGATTTTTTCGATATTTTTCTCTAAAAATCGTATATTTTCACATCGAATGAAGTAGAATCGACCGTTGAAAATAATTGTAATCGAGGATTTTTTATATTTCCTTTTTCATTGCGTTGGAATTTTTTGAAAAAAAAAAAACAAAATGGCGGCTCCAAGTCTAAACTTAACTAAAACTTTTTTCATTCCTTGCCATCTGTCCAAGTATATTTCGCTCTATTATTTGTTATGAGTGAACGCCAATTCGAATTTCGAAATGTCTTCGAGAAAAAGAATTCGTACACGTTCTTCCATCGAGTCAGCAATAATAATTTTGCAAAGTGACTCATGCGAATAATCGGAACGGAATAATCACATTCAGGTATCGATTTTGCCAGTACAGGATAATTCTGATCTCGAATCTGAATTTGACAATGAAAGTGACGGAGATGAAACAGACGATGAGGAATATGACATATTATACTTTCTACCAAAAATCACGATGGAATAGACGATATTTGAGAAAAAAAAAGGAAAAATTGACTTCAAGCCGCCATATTGGAGCCGCCATTTTGTTTTTTTTTTTTAAATTCCAACGCAACGATAAAGGAAATATAAAAAATCCTCGATTACAAATATTTTCAACGGTCTATTCTACTTTATTCGATGTGAAAATATACGATTTTTAGAAAGAAATATCGAAAAAATCGCGTTTTTTTTCCAAAAAAATAGTCATAACTTTTTATCAAAAAATCCAAGGCCAAAATAGACCACGGATTTCGAAAGAGGATATCAAAAACCATCGACATTGGTACTTTTCAATTTTTTTTTGCGACGTTTAGGTCAAAAGTTATCGCGTTGAAAACTGTGTAAAAATTTTGGACATTTGGGACGAAATGGGTTAAGTGGGCCTCCACTCGTTTGGGGAGGAGTGGTGTAAAGAGCCAACCCTCTCATACATCTTTATTGTAGAGCGGCACGCGGAGACACATAGTGCGCCGGTCGCACCCTTGTTGGACGACACACTCCCTCAAGTGCGACGCCCGGTGCCGCCGCTAGAGTCGGACGTTCCTAAGGAACGCTGCTCTGCGGCGCCCTGTTATTTTGTGTCGGCGGGCGGTTTGGGACGACGGTGCCAAAGATGTTGTAGCCAGCACCTCCCGATCCCACTCCGTCACCTCCTTCCTGGCTAATACTTCCTCGGCCAACCGAAGGCAGTATAAAAAAACCTATAATTAGTCTCTAGAGTTTTATAGAATTGTATAAATATCTTTGATGTAAATAAATTATTATTACATAGTTATTCTTTTTATTCAATTGTGTTACTCATAGTTGGAGTCCATATTAAGATATTTTTTTCCCAAGTAAAAATAAAGTAACCCTACTTTTTTCATTACAATTATAAACATAGGCGTAGTGTGCGCACGTATCCTAGAGCGTGCTGACGGCTCGGAACGTTGTATTGTAGCGCTGTCTATGTTCCATACGATTCCACAATAGCTATATAATTCAAACGGTAAAGCTGACAACGGCTGATGTGTTGTATCGATTACAATCATTTTAGGAATCGGCTTCTTAGTTCACAATATATATTTTGTTATTCCTATACATCGTTTTATACATTTTTAAATGTTACAAAAAAATTGACTACTCTGACTAACACAGAGACGACACTAAATCCAGTATGTTTCATGACCAAAATTGACTCGATAAGGCTTATATAACAATTTAAGTTTACCTTTTTAGGATCACTTGTTATGTCTTGTTGCCCCGGTTTCAGTTTTAAATTATTTGCTGGTTTAGGTAACTTCACTTGCAACACTAGATTTTGTAATTCTTGCAATTTCCTAATTGCATTTTTCACAGCTAATGTGGGCACTGGTGTTCTATAAGTTTGTATTGACTCGTGTGGATTGGTAGAAAAGCTGAAAATAATTAGTACAATGTTGACAAGATAACAGTTCCTAAATTTTAAAACATACAATTGTATTTAAGGTTTCTCTTTAGCTTTATTTAGATCATGTCTCATTTTTAATGAATAAATCGTACAAATTCAGAGATTAATAGATCCCCACTTTAATTCGATAATTATATGATGTATTATATCTTTAAAGCAAAATTAGAGATTGGTACTAATCCCTTCAATAAGTTTACCATTGACACTATAGGAGACTTCCAAGTGCTGACAATTGAACAGCAGTAATATTGACAAGTGCCTTTGTGTGACCGTGTCGCGGGTGCAGGGTCTGTGAAAGTAACTCAATTCGACTTTTCGTGTTTCAGGATCAACTCAGGTATGTCTAATTATCTATATGTTTACAAGTAATTATGACAATTCTCTTACCGATAATTGATTTTTTTTTATCACTGTTATATCTTTGGTGTCAAATTTAGATTAACTAGTATAGATAGTACTTATTTATGAGAAATAATTAGAAAAAAGCTTAAAAGTATTTAGACAATAAAATTCAATTTAGCACACACTTTACGCATCAAATATCACTATCTCTTTTCCACGCGTATTTTTTTCTTAATGTCATCTCAGTCTGCTTGATTTTTAATAAGAATTATAAATTTTTATAACTCAGGGACACGTGATTTACTTTTTCACTGTTAAATAACCAGGTATTCTATATCCCATGCCTAATAAACTCTTGCTATTGTTACATTGTGATTATTTAGCCGGGCCAGTATAAAAAATTAACAATAACTACCTCAAATCTACTTATTTATACCTTAGGACTTCTCCCAGTTCATTGACGGTCGCTATAGCTGCGTGGTATGTGGTTTCCAATTCACGAAGTGTGGCTGCAACTTTGCTTATGCTGACGTTTGCATTCAAAAGTGTCGCTGTGAGTCCTGAAACATAACAATTGCATATAAACTTTAATTTCAATCTTGATACTATAACAGTACAGAGTGACCAAAAATATACAAATAGATTACCTAAAACTCTGGGTTGTTTTTCAACTGGGCAATCTTCAAAATGCTTCATTATTAAACGCATTGGGTGATTTTCGACAGCGTGGTGGCATTCATCGAAGATAAGTAAATTTATATCTTCGATACTTATGTAGCAATGTGTAAGCATGTCGCATAGAATTTGACATGTCATAATAATAACCTGTGAAAAAAATGTTATATCATTGAGTATAAAACCGCACTATGTATCAACGGATGTGCAGGACACAGCATTACATTATGCTACTCAATACTGTAAGAGATTATTAAGTGATAGGTACATAAAGAGCGTACTGTTAGTTGATTAATTTCATCGACGATTTAAAAGTGCTTGTAATAAGGCCGTATGAATAAAGTAACTTTATTTGAGAGAAGTCCAATTATTAGTAGGTGGGCAACTAAGTTCTAGCTGTTTGTCATTAAATGGGTCCAGCAGTAAGTTTTGGTCGATTTTAAAATATCCAAAACGTCATAAACCAAGTTTAGATATATGGTAAACAAACAGCTCTGACACGTTAATGGTTTTATTGTGGCGTCATATACTTTTAATTGTGTGAAAATGTCTGATGTTGTGCGAAATTATTGTCATTTGTGGGAAGCTACTATTCTTATTTCATCCAAACAAATCGAAGCCTGAAGCGTATAGCATATTAAAAAAAAATTATAGAAACGCTGCTCTAAATGAAACAACGCGGCGCGATTGGTTCCGTCACTTTAAAGACGGTGAGTTCGATTTCAATGTTAACGATTGTCCGGCGTGAAGGAAGGTCAAAAACATTCAAAGACGCTGAATTGGAGAAATTACTCGATGATGATCCGTGCCAAACGCAACAGTTTGCTTTACTATTAGGAGTAACCTGCCAAGTCATTTCTTAGCGATTCCATGTGTTGGGAATGATTTTAAACCAAGGTACGTGGGTTCCTTATGGTTTGAAGCCAAGGGACGTTGGGCGTCGTTTTTTCGCCTGTGTTTTGGCTTGATTCGTGGATAGCCTCAAAAGACGAACACTTTTATTGTAACGATATTCGAGATCTGCCAGAAAGCTAGGCAAAATTAGAAACGGTTGGCAATACTCTGAATAATATATATGTAAGCATTTTTTCACAAATGAGTTGCCATTTTATTTAAAAAAAAAAAAAACAGCGTGAACTTATTTGTACACCTAATAAGTATTGCTATGTTGTCATTTCTTGATCTCGCAATAAAATGAGCGATTATTAATATTTATTTAATCAACGACTCAACCATTGTGTATTACATTATTTTTCAAATTCCTGTAGATTTTTATGTAATTATTTTTTAGGTTACTACCTGATATTTTTGAAGTTCCTGGTCCCATTTCTCTTTATTCCAATAATCAATTCCATCTTCACTGCTATATCCAACTACTTCGAGAGAGCATAAGTACTTGATTGTTTTGTGCTGAAATAATGTAAAGACTTATAAATGTATATATGTATGTATAAATGTGTTATTTTTTATGGTTCTAACTCAATTAAAGGTAAAATAAGCATGTATTTTTGAGTGCCAATAAATGTAGGGAAAAATCTTGTAATTGTGTTATTATGGTAATCTTGTTAAAACCTATATCTGGCGTATAAAATTTAAATCGACGAAGACGTTGTTTCTCGTGTAAATAAGTCTGGTACTTTTGGCTGGTACATTACATATATAATGTTATTTACAATAAATACACAATAGTTTTGCATTAATGAGACTGTTTAATGAAATTAGCAAATGTTTTATTTATACCTTCATGTTAACTATTATTAGATAGAACTAAATAAACTGTTTCTATACACCCAAAATAGAAACGGTTTATAAGCCGATGCAGACTTGTCGGACGGAGGATTCTCGTTCGAGGCTCCGTGCTGAGCGAACCTCTTGTTAGTTTACGTGAGGATTGTATTATTGTGTCGAATCTCTGATAGTTGTTTTGATTATCTAAGTAAATGTTAAATCGTGTTTAGTTTAAATCACCACGTATATTTGTTATTTGTTTATTTTTAGTAAAATAGCTTCTGATCCTAACACTATATTATATAAAGTGTTATAGAATATTCATCAAAAAATATTACATGTCTTTCTGTTAATCACGTAACTGATGCTAATGGCAATAAATAATGAATTTCCAAAAAACACTAAACATTCTATTTTATTTGTAATAGATACCCTAAATATCAATATTTCATGCCTCTGATTTACGAAAAACTATTATTATACCAATGTTAAGCAGACTTTTTCTCTCCTGTACTAGCGAATCTGTTATTTTTGGACTTCCATTTTCATTATAATGTCATTAATTTATTAATGAAGAAATTCAATACAATTTAAAATTATATTACAAAAAAGAAAAAAATGCAACATAAGCGTTTTCAATCCGGGAATTTTTATGTCAAAGATGCATCTCACTGTGGTCCACCCTATTACGGATAAGCTGGACGCTAATTTTGTAATAGTACAAGAACTGTATACCATGAATTAAGACATAGCTAAAGAACTGGTAGTTGACTATAAAACAATCTGACCCATTTGAAAAACAGTTGGGTACACACAAGAGCTCGATATTTGGGTGCCACACGAGCTCGTGAAATAAATCTGAAATGAACCGTGTACCCATTTGCGATTCTTTATTGAGACGTAATAAAACCGAACTGTTTGTGAAGAAATCGATAACTGTTGATTAAAAGTGGATCACGTACGACAAGAACATACGAAAAAGGTCGTGGTCAAAGGTCGATCAGGCTTCATAGACTATGGTAAAACCCGGGTTAACTCGAAATAAGGTAATGCTGTGTGCATGGTGGGATCGGAAGGGCATTGTTCATTACGAGCTTTTACCGCTGGGCAAAACCATCAATTCGGATCTCTACTGCCAACAACTTATGAGATTAAAGCAATAAATTGTGAAGCGGTCGAAATTGATCAAAAGAAAGGGTGTGAGCTTTTATCAGGAATCACGATAACGCTAGACCACATACATCTTTAACCACTCAGCAAAAATTAAGACAGTTTGACTGGGAGGTGTTAATGCATCAGCCATATAGCCCTGACCTTGCACCTTCAGATTTCCACCTATTTCGGACTCTTCAGAATTCTTTAGGCAGTGTCAAGTTAACATCAAGAGAGAACTGCCAAAACGATATTACTTGTTGCGTTTATTTGATCAGAAGTCCCAACATTTCTACAGCAACGAAATCATGTCTCTACCTACAAGATGGCAGAAAGTCATTAAACAAAATGGCACATATATACTGTAATATAAATGTATATAAACTTTAAAAAAATATGTTTGAGTGATCGTATAAAATTCGAAGAAACTTTTTCTCCAACCTAATATTTCGTGGGCAACGTGACCAGCAGAGTAGCTGATCGCCTTCTCAGAGCACTCACATATGACATTTACTACAATATACATAATCACTAATATAATAATGATTCAGAAATATATCGCTAAATATATACAAGTTGACACCAATTTTTAAACATGTCGTAAAATTCCATTGTAAGCTCTGTAAGCTATTGATAAGCTAATATTGCAGTTGCGTAAACTGAGAATAATTATATACTGCATTGTTTGTCACGTCTGAAACGATAAGTAACAAAAGTTTACAAAGCAGATCAAAATATAGATTTAAAAACGATTGTTCATAGTGTGATAATATTAGGTCCTTACATATGAAATTGGCGTTTTTCGTACTGGCCACTTTAATCACAAATTTCTCCTCTTTGGTAAGGAATTCCAAATTCAAATTTGTACAGCTATAGACTCATGTATTTGTGCTTCGATGATCGTCATTCATTTGTTTTTTTCTGTTTGCGTCACTCATTTTACAAAATGGAAAACTTAAAATATCGCATTATTTACGAGTACGAGTTCCGCCGTGGCACTAGTGCTGCGGAAACAACTCGAAGGGTGAATGATGTGTATGGCGGTCGTGTTGCAAAAGAAAACACAGTTCGTTTTTGGTTCCAACGTTTTCGTTCTGGAAATTTCGACCTGCAGAACAAGCCCCGTGGACGGCCTGAGACTCAAGTTGATAATGAAGAGTTGAAGGCTATTGTGGAAGCGGATCCATCGCAAACCACGTCCGAGTTAGCTGCAGGCTGCGATGTTAGTGATAAAACTGTTTTAATTCACTTAAACGAATTGGGAAGATTAAAAAGCTTGAAAGGTGGGTACCTCACGAATTGACTGAAGCAAACCGGCAAACGCGCGTCGACTGCTGCGTTACATTACTAAACCGGCACAATAATGAAGGTATTTTAAACCGAATCATTACCTGTGATGAAAAATGGGTTCTTAACGATAATCGGAAGCGCTCAGTGCAATGGTTGGATCCTGGCCAGCCAGCCAAATCCTGCCCCAAGCGAAAATTAACCCCAAAAAAGTTACTTGTAAGCGTTTGGTGGACTAGTGCCGGTATTGTTCATTACATTTTTCTCAAATCTGGCCAGACTATTACGGCTGATGTCTATTGTCAGCAATTGCAAACCTTGATGGAAAAGCTAGCGGCTAAACAACCTAGGCTGGTCAATCGCTCCACGCCACTGCTGCTTCACGACAACGCTAGACCACACACTGCGCAACAGACGGCTACTAAATTATAAGAGCTTCAATTGGAAAGTCTAAGACATCCTCCGTACTCCCCGGACCTTGCTCCAACAGATTACCATTTTTTTCGAAATTTGGATAACTTCTTGCAAGGGAAAAAATTCAACTCCGATGGGGCAGTCCAAATCGCCTTCAAAGATTTTATTGATTCCCGTCCGACTGGTTTTTTTAGTAAAGGGATCAATGAACTACCTATGAGCTGGCAAAAGTGCATAGAAAATAATGGTTCATACTTTGATTAATTAAATATATTATATTAAAAAATATTCGACTTTTTGTTCCTCCCATACAAAACGCCAATTTCATATGTAAGGACCTAATATTATCAATTATAAACGAATAAATGTAATCAGATTAATGAAAAACGATTACGTTTACATTTTGCCCATATATGTTCAACACAAATGAATCCTCAATTGAATACAAATTTAGGACTCCATGTTTAGAAGGGTTTTAATAATGATTACAGATTAACGAAATCAAAATTACAATCATATTTTGTAATAGTTAAGTATTAATCAGATTACATTTTCCCCATTTCTTTCATCAATCACTGATATATTAATGTATGGGTGTCATCTTATATAAATTAGACGAAAAATGTGGCCCAGGTGACTATTCCATCCCCAGGTCTAGAAGGGAAGCCGGAGCTCGCACTCCAGGCGCCAAATTCAAGGGGAGGCAGACGGGTACATCGTCCAGCGTACCTATCGTCGCTGAATAATTACCTATATCTAAAGAAGTGAATCAACCTTTCCACGAAATAAAGACTGATTTGTTTTAAAAGTTAAATTACTTAAAATCCTTAAAACTTATCACGTATACGTTATTTAAGTTGAAAGGTCGCGAGATTTGTATGGTCGTGAATATTTCCCTATCTATGCGATAAATAGCTCATACTTTTTTTAAAAGTTGTAGAACACAAAATTCTCTAGAAATCGTAATTTTTTTTATTAAACAATAAAATACAACGCCACGCTATGTCCCTTCCAGGGTCAGCAGAGATACATAAGCGGCTATATCCACATAAAAATTACACACAACAAACAAAAACGCACATACACATTACACACTGCCCATACATTATAAACATTTTTTTATAGAATTGACCCATATAATTTAGAACTAAAGGTAAAAGGACTAAAAAGCGGACTAGGAAAAGCGAAAACTACTTTTTCTCGCCCCGAGATATGGTGGGGGATGTGAGGTTTTGATAAAAAATACAAGTTGTTGGCTTGAGGAGCCTATGACACCTGATGAAACTAAACTCTATTAAAACAATACAATCGCTTATATACTAATGTTTTACAAGTGGGGATGCATGCACTTGGTAAACAAACCATTAAATAATACTTATAAAGATAACAGTTGATACTTATGACTAATGATTACTATTAACACACTAATGCTTCCTGTTAAGATAAGGTATAATGATGTATTCCGATCCTGGTATGTAGGTTGCGTGTGCTAAGCCTACATAACTCCCGCCTCGAAAAATTTCAAGATCAGGTGATTGCCTAATTGTTATAGAATCGCATATATAACTAAATAAACAAAATCATTATATTTTAAGACTTGTTTCAATAAAGCTACTGATCCAATTTTGCTTGTAATCTTTTGGCGTTGTTTTTTATAAGTTTCAGTAAAGATACTTTTGAGCGTAGACTAGATATCCATATATTAGTCGCCAATGGATATATTATGTATATCTTTGAGGAGCCTCCTAAACTAGCATGTTTTATTGTTTAGCAGATACGAGAATAAAATAACTTACATGTTGATACACTAGCGGCACAGTATTAACCAGCATGAATGTCCGTTTACCCCCTTGACCCCATGGCTTATGCAGTGCTTTATGCAACCGCTTGATTAGTTGTATGGCTATAAAGGTTTTGCCGGAACCTAAAATCATTAAGTATATAAGAACACTAACCTCTGGTTGTGACTTTGTCAGCACTAGGAATGACAGAATACCTCTAAGCACAATCAAGCCATTGTCATATTATATCATAATCTTATTACATGAAACAAATAATTATACCTGTAGGTAAATGTAAAATAGTATTTTTGTTTGCCGCAATTTCTTCTAACATAGCTTGGTATGGTCTAGATTTCATTTCGTCATTATTTGGAGCAGGACGTGCAAGAGGATCCATCATAAAAAAATCTGAAACAATATAATATTATTAGAGGGAAATTGATATCGATTCTACCTACGCTGCGACCGGCTATATAAGGACGGCCGTTGGCGGTATCATGACACTCGCTTAACAGACATGGAGTAGTGCGGAAGTTCTGCCCGAATAGCTAGCGACCGTCAAATATTGATTTATTTACCTACCTTAACTAAAATTGTAAATGTGTTGGCCGATGGCCATTAAAATCTTTTTAAAAAAATAACTTTTGTTTCTGTTTTTAACAATATATATTACTTTTAAGAAAATAGTTTAGATTTCCACATATTTACTGCTGAATAGAATACTCCTGATACTGAATTATCAACAGATTTGACTCTACCAAAACCTAAACAAAAAAAAAAGAGTACGCATTAAATAACAATATACATTCCTGGAAATAAAGTAAAAGTATACTTTGACGCTTTTATTTAAGGAAAATCGTCATTGAATTGTCCTAGCAGCACATGGAAAGGTAGCCAAGGTGATCAGGACTTTCATCCGCGAGGCCAATTTCCGGGAGTCGAAGTCGTGTGTTACGCCGATGACAACGTTCTCAAGGCCCGCGCAGATGACTAGGCAGGAGGCCAGTCTAACCACTGCCGAGACGGCCCACGTGGTCCGTCGGATTAGGAACCTAGAGCTGTAGGTGGCCCTCAGCAAATTTGAGGCCATCCTCTTCCACGGATCACGCCGTGTGGCTCCACCCAATGCCCACATTGTTGTAAGTGGAATACGTATCAATGTCGAGTCCACAATGAAGTACTTAGGGCTCGTCCTGGATAGTCTCTGGAATTTCAACATCCATTTCCAGCGCCTGATGTCCAGGGGAAGGCAATACCAAGAGTCTCGGGGAAGGCAATAGCAGGAGTCTTGGGCCGCATAATGCCCAACGAGAAGGGCCCAATTGCTACAAAAAAAAAGGGAGCACCTCACTCTGATCACCTTTTTAAAAGTGGAGCAAGATCGGCATATCAGTAGTTACGACATAGATAAAGAATTGGAAATTTACCACAAAACAGTTTTGAGACATTTGAAAAAAGCTGGGTACACAAAAAAAAAATCAGTATTTGGGTGCTACGCTAGCTCACTGAAAGAAACCTAATGAACTGTGTACTCAATTGCAATTCTTAATTGAGACAATGAAACCGAACTGTGATTCTAATGGAGTGACAAGTTTCCCATGCTCACCACTCATGGCTGTTGTCATGGTGTCAATAAACGATGATATCATCATCTTTTGTCAGCAGCAAATAGATTCAGAGTAGTGTTTTTCTCTCCAGGCCTCTTTTAAGAATATCAACTTTTCGCAAAAACTTGTGACAGCTCTCCATGCATCTTTGCTGTTAACCAGAATTGACTATTGTCTGCAGCAATAAGTCACTACCCATAGTATTCCTCAGCTGTACACTCTGAGTCCACAAAGCTAGACTATCTTGCAACAAGTGCTGGGTGTTGTCCTCCAGGCAAGTGTCACAATGACATTTAGCAATAGGTTCTCTTCATGCTATCTGTTGCAAGTATTTGCCAAACAAGCCATGCCCAGAAAGAACCTGTGTTAGATGACACATCACGGAACCTTACCAATGATTCATCCTGTCTAAGCGAGCTGGACAAATTGCTGATATAGTAGCATATCCGGTGCTGGGTTCTTCTAATCTCCTCCGCTATAGCTCTACCATGCAATGTTGTAGGCATAGATGGGCAAAATGTAATCAGATTAATAAAAATGATTAACATTACATTTTGCATTTTTACCATTAATATGACTGCATTTTGCTCATCTATGTTTTAAACACTACAGAATCCCAGATTGCATACACATTTATGATTTCTTGATGTTTTAAATGGATTTAATCATGATTGCAGAGTGAGAAAATTAAAATTACGCCTACATTTTGTAATCATTAATCAGATTACATTTTGCCCATCTCTGGTTGTAGGTCCAAACTAGCAGAATAAACTTCCCATGGAACAGACATTTAATATTGCTGGATGGTTTCTTTATATCACTGGTACACTGGAGCCAGAACTTTCATCTCTGAGCCCCACAGACATATATTGACCTAACCTAAAGCAAACAACAACCCCACATTCTCCAAGATGTTTTTGCAATGACAGTTAAAATTCCACATTGACATAATTAGTAAAATAGACTTAGATGTGAAATGCATTCCAATTCTCTAGTGATTCAGAGATGATACGGTAAGTGCAATGCACACAATCAGTTTTTTATGGCATACCATTTTTAAAACACAGGTAATTAAGTCAAACACAGAATAGACCCAATCATTACATTCACTAAAAATTAGTCATTAAACATTTTTTTTTAACTTATTCCTTATTTCATAAAAAAAGGTAAAATTGAATACTGCACAATAACCTATATTTGACTAAAGTAATAAAAATTTGCAAAAATATATTTTTTTCACACATATTTATTTTAAAACATCAAAATCTAGATCATGCTCTAATGCTTTAAACAGACAAAAAAAAAATTAAATACTATAAACATTACTTATTAATTTTATACAACAGCACATTATTTAATTGGCAGGGAAGCGACCAAAACTCACTATATAAATTAGTAACCTTTGTAAAAATTTAATATAAAGGATAAAATTATTTTGAAAATGAATATCACTTCTAAATTATATTAATTTTTCAAATCATTGTATATAGGACCGAGGATTATTATTTCGAACGAAAATATTTTACTTACTTCAAGAAACATTAACTTTAACTATACACAAAACCATGGACATGGAAATTGGAAATTAAGATCCGCCTTTTTAATCCCTTTCCTACTAAATAACAATCTGCACTACGTCGTTCACAACTGATCCTCAAAGCATTGAGCAAATTAATAAAGCTTTTAGGTACAGTACCAAAATCCCCACTAACAATTCTAAACATAAATTATTATGCTCTATGGCTTGTATTATTATGAAGTTTGATAGCAGTGCTGCCAATGTCAATATTCCAAATTTCCCAATAGTCTTGATCACATGGACTATCACAAAAGTAGTAGAAACTTTTAACGAGAAGTCCCAATTTTAAGATTAAAACTGAAGAAAATATGTTTTCATTATGAAATCATATCAAATATAATTTAAAACAGATACTAAATAGCTTATACGAAATATCATAACCGATATGAAAACTTTTTATCAAAAAGCAAATATTACAATAACTTTTAAATACAATTTAATATATTTATATAATGGATTGGATTACTTTGGTTTTCTAATAAATATATACATATATATACTATAAGTTACAAATTGACTTTCATTTAGGGTAAACTTTTTTAAGTGGTATACATTTTGATGAAGGCTTTTGCTGTTTCTAACTACGCATTAATTTTTGGTTAAAAAGCTTTTGCTTAAGTACCTAATGTTTTTTAAATTTTTATTTTTTAACTGTATCCAAAGTGTGTTATCATATTTAAGTTTATTCTTATTAATCCTGTATTTGTATTTTGTTGTACAGTATTTCCACGGTTATAATAATTAAAATTTGTAAAAAAGAATGTTGCAAATCTCTGGCTTCTAAGTAAAGGAATGTAGCACAAAAATAAAACGGTGATAGCCCTATCACAGACAATATACAGTATTCATAAATTATTTTAGTGCCTCAATGTGTATATAAGTATATACATATTGATAGCAAATAACTCATATCTACTGAACACTTTTATACATGTTCTATAATTTACAGCTTGTAACTTGTAAATACTCAGTTTTGTTAACATTTATAAAATAATCATAATATTTTTTAAATATTATTATATGAAACTGAAAAAGACAGAATTGTCCTATTTTTATTTTATAAAAATCACTGCAAGAACCTATCAATTTTTACTCTAGGCTTTGAACATTTCCAGATTAAAATTCACTTTCCAGCAGGTAAGATTGAGGTCAAGCGCAAGCCAATCAGTTATAATAAAAAAAGACTAGGTATTCATCAATAATATTATTGATATGATTTTCTTTACAATATGTAAATAATCACGCAATTAGTCTTATCATTATCGTATTACAGAATACGTATGAAAAATATATGTTTAAATAAATATAAGTTGTGAAATTTTGAACGTGGGTAGCGATTCAATCGCGTTGGAGGATTAATTAATAGTTCTAGAACGAGATCGGTTTAATGGGATTCATTTCTTGAAGCGATAGTTTCAGCATTTCTGTAAATCATTTTCTTTTTATCTTTTATCTTGAAATATAATTAATACAAATGCAGTCTGTTAATAAAAACAAGAAAATATGCCAAAAATTATATAAGTAATAAAAGACTGAGTAAAATATCAATAATCACAAACTATTTCTACTTATTTGGTACTTCTATAAAAATAAATAGTATAAATTCTACTTATATCATTATGTACAAAGTTTACATTAGTTCTTGCTGGTACCTACTATTTGCTAAAGCCTAAAGGTACGGATTCTGGAAGTTGCGTTACTATATTCTATGGTAGCAACTCAACAGCGATTGTCAGAACCGATATATATATATATATATATATATATATATATATATATATATATATATATATATATATATATATATATATATATATATATATAATATTTTATATTATTGAAATAGTGGCTGCACGGTCTTTGATTCATGCCTGCTCCGAGAAATAAACCAATGATCAAATAATATGGCAGTCACGCTAAAAATGTCAAGGTTACTGTCATTGTCATTTGACAAAAACATTGAATGTTGACTTATAGCGAAACAGGAAGTTAATAGAAATATTGGGGCTAATAGATATATATTTGGAAATTATTGAAACTGGTCTTGCAAATACTTTAGCGATTTTTATTAATTTTTATATAGTGGATCAATCTTAACTTAAAAATCAGCAATTAACTGTTAGTATTAAATATTGGGAATAATATGGCTTCAAACTGAATTTGTTGAATTGTGATTTATGCAATATTTTAGCAAATATGTCGTGTTAGTTATTTTAACATAAACATTTAATAGTATATGCATTTTATCTTCTGTGCTTTTAATACTAAGATCAGTTGTTTTTTTTTTAGAAAAATGTTATTTGAATTGAATTGAGTAAAAATGTAGAACATTTACATTATTTCCGAATCCAGAGGTGAATAGTAATGACTGAGTGGCTGATAGAAAAGTTTTTGAAGAGTTTAAATTATAAAAATATTAAAAAAATGTTAATCTTTCCCTGTAACTTCGTCTGCATTTTCAATAAATTGCTTGATAATAACCCTACTTAAGTAAAAATTTACTTGATTTCGTAAATACTTCACTTGGTATACGTCACTTGGTAAAATAATATAACTTTTTTTGACAAACTTTTAATTGCTTCTGCTGATCCTTTAAATAAATAAATTAAATTAAAGTGATCAAAAATTTTACTTCAAGTAATTAAATAAATATATTTCAAGCCTATTCCTATCACTATTATTTTCACATTCGGTTTGAATGTTAAAATTATTTCTATTAGCCTCGTTTTATGGTAATACAGATAGTTGTCACCTAACTATTGTGATTTATGTGTAATAGTTAATAATATTTGTATATGTTCTAAGAATGTTAAAGTTTTTAAAATTAATGTTTACAAATCTATCGAAAATCCTTATTGTTTTCCTGCTATTTGTTTTCGTCACGCATGGTTGTAAGTATTTTATACGGATATCATATTTAGTATTTCAATTCATTTTTGATATTTTGTGGTATCGACATGATTTTTGTGATAAATTACATTTTTCTTAACTAAGACGTATCCACCACATTTTGTATGTTAAACCAAATTTAGGAAAGAATTAGATATAATGTGCGCATCTTAAGATATTATAAAGTTGTAATAGCAACCACAAAATACAGGACAAGTACATTTTTTGAGCGGTTTTAAGTATTTCCATAACTAAAAAATTTTACTAAAGGACACTGGTAATAGATTTGGTTATATTCCTTATGTATATATAATATTGAAGACGCTTTTTAACACAATTTTAACCCAATATCTATTTATCTGAGATGATAAGAAGTTGGGATCTTCATAAAGAAGTTCATAAAAGAGTCTACTGACCTCCAAATCATTAGGCAAAACTTCTGAACAGAAAAGTACAGTCAGGCTTACTTTTTGAAGTTATGTAGACATTTATAACAGCCTAAGCTTCTTATCATTGGAATCTTGCCTTTGAGAATCAACCTAGGAAAACCATATTAGGATGCTCTCTGTATATGTCTTAAAATAGCTTCATTTTGTCTCACAACTGTAAACATCAGTTGTCCCTAGTGATGGGCCATTGCCAGGACCTTGGTGTTTGTGGTAAAAATGTTCTAAGAAATTCATAACCACAAACAGTTTAAGGTATAGAATGTAAACATATGAGATAATTTCCTTCTAAGCATGTAAGTTATTCTCACTTATTATATTGAGATTTTAAATTAAAACTTTGTGAGGTTCATTATTGAAATGATTGTATAAGATATTATTTGAATGTTATAGATTTTTATACATCCATGAGTTTATTGTATTATTTGAGTCCTTAGTATTACTATTGGATTTTTAAACAACTGACACTATATATACTGTGAAAATAATAACATTTGAAGCTTACTATAACAACGAAGCAATATGAAATTTCCTTTGAAATAATAATATTGTTTTAATATACTATGGAAAATAATACAAGTATCAAAATTTCTGTGGCTTACAGGGTTTACCTGATACAGCTTGTATATGTAGTAATAAATCCTGTAAAATGTTTTTAATCTGGTTTATCTTTTATTCATTTTTATAAAAATCACTGCTAATTGATATAAACATGGAAGAATAAGGGAGAAAAACTATATTTGTCTCTTAATATACAAATAATATAAATTGTGTATCTTTTTTTCAAGTGTTTTTTTTTTTTTCAGCAAATAATATACATTTTTATGATGGGGCTTCTGCTTTAGACGCCGTAGCTGGTGATGTATTTTTTGAAATATTAGATCCTCCAGAACTAAGATATTCATACAGATTAAGACCTGCCAAAGATTTCGGTGCAACATTTGTAAGTTAATACCAATTTTTCTTTAATTAAAACCTTATAATATTGTCAGAAAATAATCTTTAATGCCCTTACTTTCATGTGGTTTTTAGACATGTTCAGACCACATTCCTATATTACAAAGTGGTTATCAGAGTAATTTTTTTAATTTATTTATCTATGTAAATAAGTGAATTCTTTTTTTTAATAATAAGACAAAAAACAAATTAATTAAAATAATTAATTAGTGCCAGCCACACTAAGAAAGTTCATTAAGTCTCGAATCTAAGCTTTAAAAAAATATCTTCTCAAGCTTTTGTAAAAAATGATAAATTTTATAGAATTTTAATCTTAAGGGATGATCTGGTAGAGACACAGTCTAATACATTTTTTATTTTATCTGGAATTGAGTGTTAACAAGTTAATCTTGTTAACACTCAATTCCAGATGCAATTATCATAAATTAATAATCTTTAAAATCTAGTTGTGATTTAATCTCAGTCACCATAAGTAAAAGTAACATTAATTATTTAGAGCAAATCTAACATGAGTTTGAAATACAGTTAAAAAATAATTTAAAATAAAATGGTGGGATTAACTTTAAGGCCATAGGACTACTCTGCACACTGTTGAATATAATATTTTTATGATATGTTTACTCTTTTTGTCAATTCTTTATATTGTGTAATGTAATATACTTTTGCAT
The DNA here is from genome assembly GCA_036320925.1 of Automeris io. Classification (NCBI taxonomy): domain Eukaryota; kingdom Metazoa; phylum Arthropoda; class Insecta; order Lepidoptera; family Saturniidae; genus Automeris; species Automeris io. Next base: position 8,547,483 of record JAUDJH010000012.1, on the reverse strand, counting down.
TGTTGTCATGTTATCATTCTGAAACATTAATGGTTCTGTGTATTTATTATTTTTACTTTAATTGATTTTCAGAATGAAAGTTTTCTGTTTGAAAAAGCATGGCTAGTGCCAACTGTACCATTACACAGTTGTTCAGATTTAGTGAATCATGAAGATGTCATGGGTCAAATTGCTTTTGCAGAAAGAGGGTAAGCCATTTTATTTACATTTATGCACATTCAAAAATCTCTACAATATCAGTGATTGATTGGTGCATACATGAAACTATTATGAAAATCTTACTTTTTGCTTTATTGTGTTTGATTTGCCATGTTCCTAAAAATTTTTTTTATAATGATGAGGATTGATAAAAAGTACTGACTCTCAATTAAAGTTGGTTTATTTTATAGGACTTGGATTGTTTCAATTATTATTATCGCTACATTATTGTATAATTTTTGAATTGTTTAACTTATTTCAGGGAATGCTCGTTTGTTTTTAAAGCTATAAAAGCTCAACAAGCAGGTGCTAGAGCTATTATCATCACAGAATCTATTGACAGATGGGATGAATCATTGGACCATTTAATAGAAATGGTGGATGATAAGTAAGTAAATAATGATACTGTTAAAATCTGTTATAAAGACATCAAAAGAACTACTCCTATTTAGTCATAAAAACCGATAGTCGTAATAACCGGCGCTGTTTTCGAGATACAAAGTCTTGTAGCATTCAGCTGGGACCTTTGTTCTGGGTCAATATAACCAGTATGTTCTGAACGATGGCGCCATAAACGGTTTTGACTGTATATGATTAATCTCTTTTATTAACTGCCAAGAAATTTTTCTACTATAACTGGAAAGGAGTGATGGTTTTTACTTAGCGTAAGTGTCGGAATACAAAGATATTGTGTAAAGGGATATTATATCGTAAATTAAGGATTGATCAAAGTAACCGTAATATGACATTCGATCGCTAAAGATGATTTTTTTATTTAAATTTTAAAAACGATGTTTATAAGTTTTATTTTATTTTTCTGTGGTAATAATTAATAAGTTAGTTAAATTTAATTTAATTATGAACCTATTATTGGAGCAGCAGGAAAACCATATATATATTTTTTTTCCATTTTAACTGTGCAGTTGTAACTACGACTGCTGTTGGTTTAGTACTACGTGATATTCACAAGTAGAGTATTAAGGCTTATTAAATCTTTTCAAAAATTAAAGTTACATTCCTTCAAAAATTAATGTTATAAAACTTTGCTTCTAAATTGTATTGGTTAGTATTTTATTTTTAAGTTATTATTTTTCAGGATGGACCTAGAAGTTAACATTCCAGCAGCATTCCTTCTGGGTCGCAGTGGTTCCACAATTTTACGAACTTTGCGAAAGTTAAAACGGAGTTACGCTGTCGTCAATTTGCCAGTGAATATGACCCATGTGCCAGTGAATAAAATGAATCAGCCACCTTGGGTTTCATGGTAGCTTATTATTGATCTAAGATGTTATGAACTGTTGTTAAATGTTCTATTTTTGTTATATATTTTTTTGTTTAGTATCGACGAATCAAAACATACGCAACGCAAGCATACGCGTTGTAACTAAAACTCGCATCAAAAAAGTTTTAGCAACTTGTACTAATTTGAATTTTAAAATGTTTTTTTCACATTATAACGATTGTTTTTATAAATAATAAGTTTAGTGTCTTACCCATGTAAAAACAGCAATTGTGTTTTTTTTATTATTTGTATTTCTTGATAAACATGCGTATTACAAACTAATCTTAACCTAAGCAAATAAACTTTTACAAATCTTAATTAAATAGACTTAACAAAATTAATTCATTGTAAAATAATTGGATAATGGCTTCTCCTGTTGTAAAAAACATGTTGGCACCAATTATTCATAAAATCGATGATTCTGTTAATATTATCCTGCGACAATCGCTCCCAATAGACTTTTAGTAAATTCTTCAGCTGCGAGGTCTTGTCACTTCATTCAAATCCTCTAGAATACGTCTCTGGAGCATACTCACGCATGTTTTATGAAGTTGAGGTCTGGCGCTTGTGCAAACCAGGGCAATACTAGGATGTTTTATATTGGCAAGTATGTACTGGTTCGCAAAGCTGTATTCGAACGCACATTGTCATACGTCATCTTGAAATCGGAAGCAAGGATTCTGTAAATGGATGGACCTAAGGTCTAAAAACATCCTTAAAATAATTTTCAGCATTCATGTTTCCATTTACAAAAACGAGCTCAATTCGTGTGCTTTTATAATATCTGTCTATACCATGATTGTGTAACACCTGTATGAATGAACTTCCTGGGTGCACCAGAGCCTTTCCTCATTGCTGGGACGACGATATACCTTGTATCGAGCCTAAACTCGAATCGATACTCATCGCAAAATAAAATTGTATTCCATTGCTCATGAGTCCATGTTGTATGTTTTCTACATTATCGATTTTGATGAGTGCAATACCCGTGACATATCAGTGGGGACCTAATTGGGCGTCGAGATCATAGATCTGACTTATGCAGCTGGTTTAGGGGGCTAGCAACAAAATGATTTGAGTTATGTAGCCTTAAAATTATCGCTCAGGTGGTTAACATCGGCTGACGTCTAACAGTCAGTTGTATATACCGGTCTTATTGAGCTGTTGTATTTCTTCCATGGCCGGGGGGCAGTTAGGATCTTCTGTAACGCTGCCAAAAATGTCAAATAACGATTATGTTGACACCAAAATACCGAGATACGTGAGATTGATTTCTTCCCGCTTGTAACATCCATCAGCCCTTTGTATTCCGCTCTATGACATAAGGAATGTAATGTCACACAATTTAATATAGTCGAAAGCTCGAGTTAGATTATTGTTAAATTAATCAAATCAAGACTAAATACCAGATTTCAATTAACATACAAAACATTTAAATTCGAACAAATGTATTCGCTTTTAATTTTTGAGTAATCTGGAACAAAATGGATTACAGAACTACCTTTAATAAGAAAAGACAATCAATTTATCAATATAATAAAAACTAGTAGTCTTTTGTTGTTTAGACTTTTTTGATGTTTTTATATTTCACCATGATGCTTTGTTTCAACATTAATTTATTTTTGTTTCAAGTTAAATAATCTATATCCCATGTCTTAGATTAATACTAACAATTTTTAAAATTTATGTTTTGCTACAAAGCTTTAACCACTTCGGTACGGCGCCTATCGGCCACAAAAAGTTGCCCACAGCCGGCATTCACCGTTCGTACGCTGCCTCGTTAATCGACACATCTGTGACGAGATAGGCTTTGAAACACTGAAAGCTTGTTTTACTTTACAGGCGGCATGTAATGTAAATCAAGAAATCCCTTGTTTTTATTACGATATTTCTAAATTTTGACGCTCGGCTGTGGGGGGTCATCTGTGGCCGTCGACCATAGGCGACGCTCGGCTGTGGGGGGTCATCTGTGGCCGTCGACCATAGGCGACGCTCGGCTGTGGGGGGTCATCTGTGGCCGTCGCCTATAGTCGTCTAATATTAATTATAAATTATTAAGAGCATTTTATAGATTTACCTTTTAACTGCCGGCAAGACAGATCCTGGGTCTTTATTATTTGTGCCATTTGTATACATTAATAGTAAAAACACAAGTTTGGTGCCAGTCCTACCACTGAAATAGTTTATTTTATTTCTTTATCATTTATGAGGCAAAGAGTTAATTTCAACAATATATAACCTGAAATCGGAACTGATTGCTCGGCAATTAAAAGTTTAAAGAGCTACATAGAAGTCTTTATAGTCCAGCATTTAATTTAAGTAATGCTACATAATTGTGGTGTCCAGATTATTATTATTTTTTTAATAATATGCCAAAAATATTGATATTAAAAAAGGTGATTGATGGTTGTAAATCGGTATGTAGACCATGGGATTTTTATTAATGTAATTTAATAATGAATAATACGGTAAACACTGAACCTCTTTTATATAAAAATAAGTTTAAAAAAAAATTATTGCTTGTCATTTACGAGTTTACAAACACTTAAACATCCAGAACTGTAGAAACTGTTTGGTGATCATATAAATATTTGTAGTGTGGGAATCGAACTCAAAATTCGTAGCTAAAAAGCCGACTGTTAAGCCACGATGCTAATTAAACTGTCAAATAAAAACATAATTTTATTTTAAAGACCTATTTATGTATATATGTAACGTTAGTTATGTAGTAATAATGCTTTTTTTTAAGTTACTATGAAGGTCAATTGAAATGGTTTTGTTTCTAACAGTATTGCGAGCTTCGGTCCCATATAAATCTTTTATATAATACCTTTAATATAACTACCTTTTGTTCGCAACCTTGTCTGCCTTATTGAATACCAAAGTCCGAGTTGGCTTAGACACACCTGCTTATTGGAAGTCTTAATTGACTAATGAATCTTATATTTTAATGCTAACTATACTAAACTATTTAATGTATTTTGATGGAATTTAGTATGCTTAGTGGGAACCTAGACCTCGCTACATAAAGCCGCAACCAGACCTGTGTTTCGTGTAATGTATCGTAGATCCTGTCTGTGAGCAATAAAACATTAGTTTCCCTTTGCGTATTTAATTGTATATACAATGGGGGACCGTATTCATATCGCCATTCTTGAGGCAAACTTCGCTCGGTTTTCTAGCAACTTGCCTTTAGATGTTGTGAAATGGACTTCTGGGCACAATATTTTCTATGGATTATGAAAAGTGAGGGCTCACAGCCAGGACAATGGAGAAATTCACAAAAGGAGTGAAAACCGCTCTTTAAGGTCGGCAATGCAATAATGACAGTTGTTGCATGGGGGATAGTAGTCGCTGCAGTGACGTGCATAAGGTATTTGGACAGGGAAAGCAGAATTCGCGTAATACATTTGATTATTATATTATGATAGTAAATATTATATTGCTTTCATAGAAAAGATTGACGGACGGCGTGAATATAGAATAAATATGAATATAAATGGTTCCTTTTTTGTTTAACTTTAAGCAATTTATTCCAGACTTATTTATCATAAGGGCATGCAATGCTTGCATGCATCTATGGAGTGAACGCTACTGAGTCGCTTACGATTAGGTGTGCTCTCGAACCGTTAGTAATGCGTTTACATAAAAAAATTCGAATATTTATTGCACTGTAACGCTTGTGTTGTAGTTACACAGAAATCCTGTTACATTTCCTGATTAATTACATATTATACAAGTCTGGACGCGGCCTTATAAAATAAATGTATTTGAAAAGTTATCGAATGCGATGAAGTGTTCAGTGGTTTGAACGTAAAATAAGTTAACCAACTGTGCTAAATATAGATCTCATTGTAATTGTTTTATGATTCAATAAAATTATACTCTTCAGAAAGTTTTTATACTTTTATTGTCTTTTTGTTCAGATAAGCAAGTTTTTGAAGTTTGACTTTTATTACCTTATTTTTTAAATTATATATTTATTCATTAAAATATTATAAACAGTTAACATTTGAATGTTTATTGTGATTTGAATTGTCTGTCACACCGGGGTCGCTGCCCTCACAGTGGCTCAGATGGTTCTATGCAACATTTTCCGTAAATTTACAAAAAAAAAATGCATGGAAACTCAAAATCAATGAAGTTAGAAATTCGGAACTTCTTGATTATCACATTAGAAGGCTGATAATACGTGTATTATTGCTTTTTTAAAAATCCACTCCCGGGGCTGAAATAGAAAATTCTATATTATATTGTCGTCATTTTTACGTTAGAATTATGAATATTTGAATCTACATTCAAACTCAAAATAAAAAACTAAAATACAAATTTGTTTTTTAAATTTACCCTCGTATGAGGTGAAATAGGGATTTGAAATTTGTTTGGAAATTCAATAACAATAAAGTTAGACATTAAATTTCCTTTTTGAATAACAGGTTAGATGTGTATAAAACGTGTGACTATGACTATTTTATGAAAATAACCCCCAAAGGGACTATATTATAGGAATATGTAGTACTTGTAATTCGTGTAGGTTCTTGAATATACCTATATTATGAATATTATATTTAGATTCCCCCTGAAGGTGTTTATGGCATGAAAGTTTACTTGAAAATCAGTTTTTTTTTTATAATGATATAATAAGGAAATAAAGGTTTACTGGAGTAAATGATCGTAATTGTGAGGATTTTTATTCCAATAAATAATTGGGTAAGAATCTTAACTCGAACAGAATCTATGATCATCTGAATCTATAATCAGAATGTGACTACTTCTTGCGTAACGCATAGTACCTAAATGCAAGCGGAGTTGCGGGCAACAGCTAATATTGTTATATTTGAATCCAATATATACGTATGTGTTTAAAGGGTAGCTTACCTTTTGCGTCGTATCACTGTAGCGGCAGTAAAGTGTATCAAACATTCAGAAGTATCGACGTTTCACGGCCATTTTGTCGCAGAAGACTTGTTGTCGCGAGACAGTACATTAATTTTATTACACTCGCTCAAATTTCTTCAAAGAAAAAATATAGCATGAGTATTACGATATCTTTGTGTACAATGATATTTGATGGTTCAAAATATGAATGAATTTAAGGTAATGTTTGGTTTATGATTCGAAAACGTGAAGATATTCTTTGTTAGTACCATAATCTTCATTAAATCTAAAAAAGACCTTATAAATTAATATTATAACAAATATTGCTAAAATAAATTTCCCTTCAAGATATTTAGTGCAATATTTTAATGATTTTGGATCTTAATCGTCTGATTTTAAGATCACTCGGATATTAAAATCAAACTATTATGTTTTATAATGAAAACTCAAAATTTTCCTAGCAGTAATTGCGCATGAAGAAGTCGTTGTTTCGTGTAATGTCTACGTGCCGCACTGCAAGCAAGTATTGTAGGTAAAAAAAAAACAAGCTCCTTTTGTTATTTCAGTAACCTTTGATGAATTTTTAAGTAGGTTCCTAGGTATATTCGTACTTTCTTTTATTGCTGCGTCTATCGTAACAAAAGTACATTTATTTACTTAACTATCTCTGACTATTTGTCACATCTATTTTTTGGTAATTATTATTTCCTATAATACCGAAAAAGGACCTTGTATGTTATGTCATTTTATATCTAAAACTATCTACTATTTTGTAGTCTAATGTAGATTTTATACACTATCTATAGGGACTGATCCGATTACAGCTCTTTTTTTTTACACTGGCTCGACATAGTGGCTACAGAGTACCTGATGGTAAGTACAGTGTAGTCCAAAAACGAAAGCGACTATCAAAGGATGAAAATCTATTGATAGTCTACATCGTCATGTCGGCCCACATATACCACGACTGGAACTATGACAGACTTTACACCCATGTACTGTGGTCGCGATCTTGTCGGGCACCGACGCCGTACCACCTCGCTGCTGCTCGTTTAGCACCACCCAGGAGTCACGTGTAGGGAAACTAGGGTAAAGCCTACGGACGCGAGCAGCTTCGACTCCCAAAACTCTTCGGCTCTTTACTTGGGGCAAATCCTTATAGGATCGTCTCAACCACACAAGGGGTTTGCGCAAACGAGGTGTGTTTAACTTGTACTAACTAAAATATATGAAGTTATCCCCATACTGTCCATGAATATAAAGTACTAGTAAAAATTATTTTAAATGATGTAACTACAAATTTACGTTTCTGGACTTTTTCCTGTACTTACAACACCTCGCTTCTTACCAAATTTCATATATCATATGATTTTAGGTTAACAGGGAGTGTATAGATTTTGTTTTTTTTTTAAAACGATAATAGATACGACATACACGAGATATGTGCGTACATATCTTTTGATTGCATTGATTTAAAGACATTTTTTTCAGGACCACAAGAGAATGCAGGCCTAAATTTTTCATATTAATTACACTGACAGACAAACATACGTACAATAAAGTGATCCTATGAAGATTCTGTTTATCCTGATGAGGTACGAAACCTTAAAATACCAGGCACAACTATTGAAAAATGAAAACCCACCGATAGTCGCTACGTAGTCGTATAGGGCGGTGCTGATGATACGTAAGCATTAAAAAATATTGAAAAGAATGTTTATCTGATTAACTTGATTATAATACTAAAACTTTTTTTATGTATATAGGTCCTCAGTAGACGTTTCACGTTGGTTTTGAATCTTTAAATCCCATCACATTCATTGGTAAATAAACAGGTCCATGATACTGTGTTCTACTATCTTCAATTTTGTCTGATACTGTTTTTATTTAAATTACTGACCACCGTTGATCTTTTATTAAAATATCCACCCCTAGTTTCGTGTGTACCGTGAAATGGTGTACATGTAAAACATTTTTTTCAGCTTTTTTAGCTATAAAAAGGTGAATATTTAACGGTTTGTTTTTTCTATAATGGACGGCCGACATGCATTCGTGACAGAAATATTCTTGCGTGTTCATAGTTCCGAACAAAAAGTACAACAACCGAGTGAAAAATACTGTTAGGGGCGTTATCAAACTAGAGCGAACGTTTGAGCTCAATGTTAGTACAGTCACCTTTTGCTTCAGCGTATGCTACCCATTAACTGTGATCGCCGCAGCAATTACGCGGCTTTATATCAAATTTAAACTGCTATACTATAGGTACGTGTATATATATTCTGTGCTATGGGTACATTATTAGCTGAATTTGAATGTAAAAGTGTATAACACCCACAGGTAACGATATCTAGTAATTAATAGAAGAATATGATATAATCAGTCCAGGTCTAAATAAAGTTCACAAGTATAGAAACGTAATGCTTATTAATAATCAATGAATGAATGGTCGCTTTTCATCAGATTTGTTGGATAACTTTCATAAGCCAATATAAAATATGCAATGATAGGATAGGGTAAAAAAAAACTTTATATCTACACTATATCTTTCTATTTACAAAACCTAGTTTCCCGGAGTACTTCAATGGTTTAGATGCGCATAACCCAAGAAAGTGATCCGTGGCTAGCCTTGAGGAGGACTATGTTTAGCAGTGGATTCACAGTAGACAGCAGTTCAGGCTAAAATAAATATTTGGGTGTTTTATTAAGCTGAAAGTGTGTTTCTAGTAGCGGTATTTTAGGTACCTACATGCGGGTTAATTATGTATGCGCATTGGCATTGAGTAGACAGGTACGGATCTTCAAGCCAGTGCCCGGGCGCTATATTTTGGGGGCGGCAGACAGGAACATCATCCAGTCAAATTACATGTACAATTCCATGAATAACATATTTAAATAATCGGGCCAAATTCTCCATAAAAAATTACTGAAAAGTATAAGCCTTTGTTTGAACATTTTAAAAGTTAACTCAAATGTCTCAACAGATATCATTACCACGTCTTAAGTTTTGTAAGGTCAAAGGTTGTTTTTTGTGAATATTTTTTTTACTACGAGATACATAATTTTGTAAAGTTATAGATATATGTAAATCTCTAAAAATTGTGCTGTAAACAGTTTTTCATTGGATTACGCCGTGTAATTGAGAAGTAAAATTAAAAATACTGGCGGTTGGGTCTGACAGTAGTTATTGCCCCGCCTCAAAAAATTTCCAGATCCGGGGCTGCGAGTATGTACTTAATTTGAATTGATGCGCTTGAACGGGCTCGCACAAATAATTATCTACCGGACGTATATATAAACGAGTTTTGAAGGAAACTTACGTAGGCACTGTAAATTAAATAGATAGATTCTTAAGTGATAACTTAAGATTGGTGTCAAATTTAGGGAGATAAATACCTATCGGCTTAGTGATTACCTTAGTTAATATTATCTCCCGTCTAGAATCAAAACTCTATGATAAATGTTTTTATTTTTAAAATGAAAAAAAAAGAGAAAACCTTAAATAAGTATTGCATGTTTTGAACCAAATTAATATCCTATGATACTTTTTCAAACCAATAAATCTACAGTGTGATGCATGCGATGGAGCGAGCTGTGTTGGACATGTTTCTGAAGGATAAAATCTGAAATGATGTTATCCGATAAAAAAAAAAGTTATCGAAATAGCTCTTCGTATTAGCAAGCTGAAGTGGCAGTGAGCTGGTCACGTATGCCAAAGAACCGTTGATCGTTGGATCAGACGGGTTCTTGAGTGGAAACCGCGAATCAGCAAACGTCGCCCTCCTGCAAGGTGACGCGACAACCTGCAGTAAAAAGGGCCACTGAACGCAAACTTCAACACATCTTATCCAATACCTACCAGCTGCTTTTCGTAAGTAACCGCTCAACCTTGCTGGTAAATTTGCTTGCTCATTACAAAATGAATAAACTTCTAGTTAGAGTAAGCGCATACGCAATTCAATCCGCACATCCAAGATGGCGCATAGAGCACGACGCACACGCCATGTCCGTCACGGTTGGCCGATGAAGCGCGAACAGCTTTTTTTTCTACATGAACATTGTTCGCTGCAGAGAAATCGACGGGCGTGACTTCGGTCATTGTTGTGAGCTGGCAAAGCGACGAGAATATTAGAGCGTGGTATGGAAAAACGACACACTCCGCTATTATTTTATATGATCAGGGACGTGTATGCCTTTGTGATTTTCAATATAACTAATTACACGCTTCTTTTCAATACTGCTTCAACAAAATTAATTTACAAAATATAGACAAGCGCTTGACTTCATTGAATCGATTTTAGTGAAAGGTGAAGATGAGGCCAATGATGAATGATGGTGGGTTGCGTTTTTCCAAACAAAAGCCTTACATCTCTTTTAAAAGTTTCCAAATCGTAAGACAATGAAAAATAATACGTGGGAAGCGTATTCCACTCCTTCGCTGTTAGTATTATAAATGAAGTGATTTTTTAGTAAAAAAGAGTCAAATTATCGCCTCTCTTTTCTGACGGATCGCAAGGGTATCCGTCCGCGGATTTAGTGAGCCTGTATATATCTTACAGTAAGATTTCTATCATTTGTATATATCAACCCAAAATTTTCAGGAAAGTATTACATTTATTTGCTTATGCATGAACTTCTGTGGCAGAGTATGTGGTTTAGAAAAAGTACTCATTACTCAAAAGAATTAACGTTAAAAATTACAATTTGCAAAGAGTTTTATATTTTGTAAACGCTCAAGTAGCAGATAAAAATTGACAAGTTAAAGTTAATAATTTTGTGATTTAAAAATGTACACTTAAACCTCAGGCGTCTTCGTATTTCGTTTAATTTTGAATAATATTGTTCCAAGTAGTTTGGACTATAATCTTATAACAAACAATCCACAATAGTAGCTAACTACAGATGTTCCAGTCTTAGGACAGAACTGTTAATCTTGGTGCTAATTGTTCACTGGCCTGGCAGCCTAGATCCCTGTAGCTCTAATTGTATTCGGCAGCACGCAAACGTGTTTTCGTAAGATTTCTAATTGGTTCTCTTAGCGGCCTCAGTCTCAAGGCTGTTGTTATTCACAATAAACAATGGATAATAACTATAATAGCAGATTGATATTAATACTACAGCTACCCGGCCTCCACAAGTTTTGGCTATTGTTCAATTGGAATAAATACTTGTTTCGTATTAGACTTACCTTTGCCATTTTATCTCTTTGATCACATTAAGGATAATTATTATCAAATTATATTTTTATTATCTGGGAGAAATTAAGCAATTTTTGTAAAAAGTTATTTACAACGACCTAGTTACGAGATGACATTTTGTAATTAACAAGGAATTTTAGCAGTGATAGAAAACCTACGTCTCAACTCACAAGCATTTATCTTTGCCCCTGCCCGAAAAAAACCGTATGAATCTAGAATTTTCTTAAGGAGTATACTTAAAACATAGAATTAAGAGTATTTTATTGGAATAATTGTCTAATCTGTGGCAGTCTTACAGACAGATACGACAGATATATAATATGTCGCAAGAAAAACTCAATGATATAATATATTATGCTCTACAAGTAATAACATACAATGGATCTACAATACTATGATATTGAACTAACATTTATAAGCAACTCTTGTAAATTCGCGAAAATTGCCCTATAAATATGAGAACAGTGTGAGCCTAGCAATATGTCCATTTTTAGCACATAGGATTGGCGATGTAGTTTCTATGCAATATTTATAAAAAGTGTAAATTGCTCAGGAACTCTGGGCCGTGTCTGAATTTTGTATTTAATTATGTGGCCGAAATTCGACCATAATTAAATTAAAATAACTAGTATATTGAATGTAATAAATGAATGTCGTTACAATATAAAGCACAAATATCTAATTTATATTTAATTATGGTTTTGTTTAATATTCAGTAAAACTATAGACAATTAACTATAAGTATGCCAAATTTTTACTCCTCTGCCCGCGCAATTTTCATAAAAAGGGGTACAACGTTTTTGCTTCATGTATTAATATATAGATTTCTCTTCAAAATATATTGCAATACATTGTATCGAAAATGTCTTATGAAATAAGTAGATGGCTGTCTCAAATAAAAAATTTTTTTAATACTTTTTCCTATAGGCTAGCTATTATGTACTTGCCCTGGATCTTTCAAATCTGGAGCCCGCACTTTCGGCGACAAATTCTGAGGAGGGTATATAAGTACATCACCCAGCGTACCTATGGAATAATATAATCAAAAGACCACCCCTTCATGAAAAAAAATAAGTCAAAATATAGTTCAGCATTCGTTTTTACGTTTCAAAAGACTCATTAGACACCGTTATCACGTATGAGTTAATCAAGAACAAAGGACACGAAATTTCTTTTTTTGGTGAATATTTTTCTTTTTATGCTAAAAATGATATCTTTAAAAAAGTTTTAGAACATAAATGCTCTACATAAAGTGCTATAAATATTTTTATGGGATTAATTCATATAATGGAGAAATAGGTAAAAGTACCAGCGGGGACCCGGCACACAGTAGTTTTTGCCCGGCTTCAAACAGTTTCAAGATTCGAGCCTGCTATGTTCATGGCGTTCTTCAAATGAGCAGTAACTAACGTCTCTCTAAATCGAAAACCCCATAAAAATACTTCTTGCGCTGTAGTTGTCCAGAGACGGCGGTAAACCTTTACTACCAGGAAGGCAAAAAGCCTGTTTACAGCTAATATTTAAAAAACATTTAATCATCACATACGGTACATCAGTCAACGTTGTCAAGAGTTAGGAAATGATGATGAAGTTATTGATGTTAAAAACATCACCATTAAATAAATATAACAGTTTATTGCTTAAGCTTTGTGTTTATCTATATTATGTACTTAAATATTCTATGAACACATTAGAATATAAATAATAAAACGTTTATAATATTCACGGTACGTGGTTTTATCGAAACAAATAGGGATGTCGTAAAACTAAGTAACCTAATTCATAGTCTCGATTAGGTAACATGGGATCATTATGATAACTGTGTATCGTTACAAAGCGCTGTAGGTTCCGATCCATTTGCCGCTTACAAAGAACAATAAACCATTAATTTGAAGATAGTTTATTGCGTCCATCGAAACAATGCACGCACCTACTCTACGTCATTAAATACCGATACTGATATTTAGTACAACGTAATAATTATGATGTTTGTTATTCCACTTCCAATTATCTAAGAACATAATAATTATATAGAAGCAATAAAATGTTACTTAACACTGAACCTACTGACGTTTTATGCCTATCTTTAACTAATGCGCACGGTCATTTGAAATGAAGATTTAAAAAAAAATGTAATATACATAAATTGAGAAAAAAAAAGATTCTTATATTTTATGAATTGTAAACAGTAAATGAAATATTTTCTCCTTCGGTAAAATTGACTAGCTACGGTAGGTAAGGCACTCAAAATTTTATAAAAAAGTTAATAAAAAGTAAATTTTACCAGTGTTGGTAGGTTGTGGGTTGAAGAATAAAATGGATGTATGAATTTGTCTAAAAATATAATTTTGGTAAAAAAAATAATTGAAAGTTTCCTTAAACTAAGGACCTATAATGATATAATTTATTTCAAAAATTCCTTAATGTCATATTGCTATTATGTCTGTTCTTACGCTAAACTTATAAGTTCTAACCAATTAAAATAAGTCAGGCAGCCAAGCTTAATATGAAAAATAGCCGTAGTTGCTTTATTTATTAAATTTCTCGTCGTTCTAATAAAGATTAAATAATAGAAATGTAGCTTAATGTCACGCCATGCATACGAAAATAGCAAGTAATGGAATAAAAAAGGTGGGGTCAAATGTAGTTCGCAGTAGACGATCATTATCTGTAAAGGTCACTTTATCGAGCTTCGAAGGTAACTACGGCGTAAAAGAAACGTGAATCGTCAATACACGTAATAATTTCGTTTAAGATACCAACTGTACTCCTACTATGTCACTCCTGCAAAAGAGTAATATCTTTACCTATCAGAGGGTACAGAGGTAAAATCAGGAACATGTATGCAACTTGTCTTCTAGTTGAGGAACAAGTCAGGCACCCCAAATACAATATAATTTTTTGAGAGTTTGTAATTAATCTATATAACTTTATACAGACTTATTTTTTGTAAATTATTTCGCACAGGCATAGGCATATATTTGTCTTAAAGGGAATACGTGTTTATTATGTAGGGCGTATGGTAAATAAATTTAATTTGACAAAAAAAATGTAACAATATAAATGTAATGTATTTTAAGCAAATACTACTTATATTGAAAATAGCTCTCATAGATGGATAACGGATTCTGCTAGCGATTCTAAACAAACAAGTCTCAGGAGCTTACTTTACACTTTGTATATAGCAAGGTCCAATTAAAACGACAATCTTCAAAACGTTTCTTCCAGTGTTTCAAGATTTCTTGCTAGTTTTCAACAGATGTAGCGTTTTAAACTGGCGATAAATTCTGTACGTTTATAAAAGCCTATTGTATTTCTTTTGCCAATGTAAAGGATTTTGCGTTAAATATTTATTTCAATAGAATATTTCATTTAATATATTTTCAACATCAGATTTCAAAAACCAAGTCCTCTATAGAATATTTTACTGCCCTAAACAGTCACTACACAATTATTTTTTGCTATTATTAATATACATATATATTTGGGAGTCGAAGCTGCTCGCGTCCGTAGGCTTTACCCTAGTTTCCCTACACGTGACTCCTGGGTGGTGCTAAACGAGCAGCAGCGAGGTGGTAGGGCGTCGGTGCCCGTCTGGATCGCGACCACAGTACATGGGTGTAAAGCCCGTCATAGTGACCAGTTTCGGCTTGTCGCATTTCGGGATCAGCTTGTGTATATCCAGGAGTTTATATACCTTACATAGAGACCTTCAGTCATGGTATATGTGGGCCGACATGACGATCCATTTACGATCGATCGATTTTTATCCATTGATAGTCGATTTCGTTTTTGGACTACACTGTGCTTACCATCAGGTACTCTATAGTCACTACGTCGTGTCAGTGTAAAAAAAAACTGATAAATTCATTTACACATATTTATATACAGGGAAATTGTTCCACCCTTAATTCAGCAAAGAGAGTAAGAAGAGAAGAGTTATAGACGTGAGTGAACATAGCAAAAGCTTCGAGGAATATGTCACTGAAAATGAACAGCTTTTGAATCGGTGAGTGTAATTAAGCCACAGATATATCACAATGATATTACAAAGACGACCATCTGAAAAGTAAGGGCCCACCAGTTGACACTTAGCTTAAATGCAAAATTTTGTATGATAATGTACGTGAAAACGTACGTTATCGCATTCAGCTGAATTTTGTTATTCTCCAGTGTCTGTGCAGTGATAATTATAAATGTTTTTAATACACGCATTGAGCATTGTAGTCATTCTGAGTGTTCTTAATAACTTTTTCATCGCCGTTCCTACAAAGTTCCCCTTGTCAAATAAGCAGGTCTCTATTGCGCATGTGATGTTTTTGACAGCACTGACATTTACAGGCGCGCATAGAAAATCACTACTAAGTAAAACACCGCCAAAATACTGCAAAACTTGATGTTAAATAATTAAATAAACCTACATTCATTGTGCACAACACAAACTAAGCTGCTACATAATAGTTTTACTTCTAAAAACAGTTTAAATAATAGTGACAATGCTTGTTTACAAACTGACTGTGTTGTAAATACGCGAGGACGCCATAACTTGGCTAAATAAGTGTAAAATTGTGTTACATTATCCTATGACAGTTATTCTTAAACATAATAATCGTAAGAGTGTTATAAACTATGTGAAGACATTGTACAAAATCACCTCAGATTATCATGAACGATATACATCTTTAATTTTTGTGATTGATCCGCATATAGTACCAACTCTTGGTGAAGAAAAACTGATGACTTAACTCGTAAATTATATCAAACGAATACATATCATTGTTGTGCCTGTAGAATAAAATATATCTTATACTCTTATAAATATTTAAAAACGTGACATGCACTTTTAACTTTTTACAATTTTAAAAATATATAAGCATACTTTGGTGAGTACATAAATATTTTATTTATTTCGTTAATAACAGAATTATTGAGTTGGAATAAAATAAACGTGTATAATAGACCAGAAAAGTGCTTTCTATTTCTGACGATAATAATAGCTTTATAGATAATAAGAGAACTTAGGTTCAAAATTATGTTTCAATCCAAAAATAATATCATTGGCTGAATGAATCCTATTTTTAAAAGCCAAAATATTATACGTATTTGTTAAATTCCTTAAAAGTGTTTTTTTTTTGTTTCATGTCGGATGTACAGTATTTTAATTTATAATATAATTTTAATTATTTGCAGAATAAGGTAAATTCAAATTACCTTATTACCAGTAATATGTTTCAAACTTTTGCTTTTTGTAAGGGCCTTATGCGCGAAAAATTGTCTTCGTCGTCGTTGAAATGTCGAGCTATAAAAGTGATTTTCTTCGTGCATCTGACCCATATTTATATATTACCCAATACAATAAAATTAAAGTTCGAATTAAAATCATTTCGAAAATGTTATAGGAAACGTAAAAACACAGCGATTATACTTGCCACATGAGTTTCGTAAACGAAAACAAACCTTATAGTTTAGTAACAAGCAAAGGTGAGAACACTGTACAGTGGGAAATTAAGTTCACGGCTGACTATACCACCTAGGCTTTCCTCCATAGCATGTGCATGACTTTTGGTGGTTGCGGCCCCTTATTTGTCCGAAGATTCAGTTGAGTCATTTTGTAAAGTAAATATAAAAAAGTAATCAGTATGAATAATACAACTTTTGTAGCATAGTATAAATTGCCTATTTCAAAAAAGGTCTTTCGAAAGTTTCCCTACACGGAATTCAGACCTTCCCAATTATATTAGAACTAAAAATATGTTTGAAATCGGACATTAGATTTTTTAGGCAGTAATAATATTTTAACGTTCCACATTGACGTACGGAGCTGAGACGTAAACACTAACGGTTGGGCTAGTCCAACAGTTTAAGGTCGCTCAGCGTGCGATAGAGCGGGCTATATTGGCCATCTCTCTGAAGGATAAAGTAGGGAATGAGGTTATCCGACAGAGAACCAAAGTTATCCACATGGCTCTCCGTATTAGCAATGCGACGTAGCAGTCGGTAGGCCACATATGCCGAAGAACTGGTGATCGTTGAAGCAAGCAGGTTTTTGAATGGAGACCGCGAATCAGCAGGCTTAACCTGGGGCGCCCCGTGGCAAGGTAGAGCGACGACCCGTGGAAGGTAGCCGGAAAGGGTTGGATGAGGAGAATCGAAGACAGGGGTCAATGGCGCCTATTAGGCTCTTGAAAGTTGCTGTCGTTCTTGGATTACGCTGTAATTTCCATCAGGTCTGAGGTAGATACTGTAGAAACAATTAAAAAAAAAACCAGGTAAATCTTAGCGACAAAAACACTCGTTGAAATGCTCCCTTAGATTCAGGGTACAACTCGTAAAACCAAACTATGCAACGACGAAACTACACAACGCAATACAAGGTAAACTAAGCGCGACTAATTAAATAGTTTTTAGATGTAGTATCGCCTGTAATTGTCGACTTTTTCGTTGATTCCGTTGGAGCTTAGTTTGTTTACGTCACATTTATTTATTATTATTTATTTATTTATTTATTTATGGGCTGTCAACAGCTCCATTACACTTCACATTCACAATCTGAATTACATGCATAAGCTAAATGTCGGTAACGGATACCAATAACAGACAACCACAGCATGGCCCGAAAGCATTATCTAACAATATCAAAACACAAAAAAAAAAAAAAAAACAACAGCAGACAATAATATCTCAAATTAAAAGTAAAACACCAAGAACAATGCCAAGCTCAACACACCTGCTCACTGATTTTTCTCTTGAAGGCCGGCAATGAATCCGCAAAAATATCGATGTTCCCATCCCCGGACACACACTCGTTATATAAACGTGACAGTCTTGGCACTATAGAAAAGTGACCAAGGTTGGTCTTATATCGTTTAGTGGCAAACATGGGATCAGGATACCGAGGCAGCCTGCGAGGTACCGCAAGACTAAACTGCTCCAGAAGTTCCGGATCGTCCACACGGCAACGGAAGAGTTTATACATAAATGTCATGTCGAAAAACTGCCTACGACCTTGCAATGTGTGCATTTCAAAAAGTTTCAATCTGTCACCATATGGAACATATTTTTTTGTATTAGTTAGACTGAATCTAGTGAACCGCCTCTGTATCCTCTCAATACGGTCAATGTGGACTTGGTAGTGAGGAGACCAGACTGTACTGCAGTAATCCAGTTGGCTACGAACCAAAGTTGAATATAAGAGCTTTTTAGTGCTATTCTTTTTAAATTGTTTACTATTCCTAAAAACGAAACCCAGCATCCTTCGAGCGGCTACACAAATACGATCAACATGTCTTTTAAAAGTAAGCTGAGTATCAAAGATGACTCCTAAATCTCTAATTTCTGTTACTTCTTGTAATGGGGATCCGTCAACATCATAAGCAGTTGCAATAATATTACGATTTCTTGAAAATTTTATGTGATTACATTTCCCAACATTCAATATCATGCCATTATGCTGACACCAAGCTATTAATCTATTCAAGTCAGATTGTAGTTTGTCTCTGTCATCAATATCACGAACTGGTAGTACGAATTTTAAATCGTCGGCAAACATAAAGCACTTTGAGTACCGAAAGCAATTGACGACATCATTTATAAAAATATTAAATAGGAGTGGCCCTAGATTAGAACCCTGAGGTACCCCACTAATTATCATGTAAACCATATTTTTAGCAGTTTACAATGACCCTATCTGCTACGATGAAGGCCCTGGGTCGAATATCGGTACCCGTATTCTTTGTGATGATAATGAGGTAATTTGTCACGAGTCGAGTGTATATTTAAACTAAACATACATACTTAAATATAAGCTTAGTGTGGAGTGTTGTCAGTGTGTACTATATCGAGGGGTCAAAGGCTATATAAAAAAGAAAGGCTAAAATATATACATTTTTGGAACCGGTAAAAAACGTTGACTCCGAATATATATCGCCAAAAAATGGCACTTCAACCAAATAGCCTTTCACCCCTCGATATAGTTGTACGTAAATGATATATTTTGTCTTCTCGTATGGAGCTGTATCGTAATCTGAATTTTAGAATATGTAGTCATAATAATATATCGTCATGCTAAATCCCTTTTGGAGTGAGCAGATACACATTAATAGCTATATCCACTTTGCACTGATATATCTTCAACAAGCAGTGCAACATTGCTTGTAACGCAGCTAATCTCTGTTCTCAGAGCACTTGAACATTAAATTTTTTTTAGAGGAATAGCGAATTTCCTAATAATGTTTACCTACCTTTGGAAAGCATGAGACTGTCCTTTCAAATGAAAAATTTTATACAAATAGTCGAACGCAGGAGTGGCAATGTGCGCGCGGACGCATCGCACAATAGATCGATAGGTATGTTGAACACGATTTCATTTCCTGCGCGTGCGCAACTGCCCGTGTGTCATGGCCTAATATCCGGTGACACTACTGTGTTTATTGTTGCAATTTTGGAATTGAGATTGTATTAATATAAATCAAATTACGATTTCACTTTTTAACTACTTTGTATTAAGTCATTAATCATTGTTCTATTTTTGTAGGTAAGCACAATATATATATATATATATATTTCTAGGCTCTGTATGTTAGAACGGAATTACTTATGCGTTATTATAATACATAGAGTATTGTTATATACAGGGTACAGTTTACATTTATTTTGAAATTTATGACTGAATATACGATATATTTTTTATGAATTCTATGGATATTATAATCGCGTGTACTGTTTAAATGAAAATGATTTAAGATTTTGCGTGCTACACGCATTCCTATAGCCAGTGTCGTGCGTTGGCTCGACCCAAGTATAACTAGCTTTGTTAAATAATTTCAGATTTTATTATAAATAATGTTTTACAATAACGGAGCAATTATTAGAACTTTTACGTCTAATTACTCACATACTGAAACGAGCCCTAGCTATCATCATGCCTTTTATCCTTGGGAATTGTTGTTTTTATTCAGCATAAAGATAGATTTCTTAAATTTCATTTATTCCGTTTAAAATAGTGAATTCATTATTTTTATTTTTAAATTCTATTTTCGAATATATGTTTCGTTGCTATATTTTCTGTGGACATTCAATAAGTCTACAATTATAACATTGGACGTTATACATACAGGCACATAGTTATTTTACTGGCATCCAAAAATATGTTTCTAACCTTAGAAAATTAATGTTACTCCATTAGATATCATAATATCATGTTATTTTCTTGAACCAAGAAATTATTCAGTGGATGGTACACGCTCGCATCTCCCCTAAGCATTAATGGCTCTCCCGCACTGGTGATTTTCTTCCTAATTTACTGTTTAGTCCCTCGGTGATAATATCGTAACTTTGGCGAAGGAACTTACCAACGTGCTTCGTACGTTCAACTAACTTAAGTGTAGTATTAGTGAATGTTTGAAACAGATTGAGCTACAAATGCTAAAATCCTATTTTCGTCTATTTACATCTATACATTGTTTATAAAATGGCGAATAGATGCCTACTCCGCCAATGTTTTTTTTTTAACTAATAATGTCTAGTTTTAAATAGCAGAATTATTTTTTATTGGACATAATGCTATTTTGACATGACTTGTAACTTGGCTCTAAATATTACTGTTAAAAAAAAGACATTATATATAAAACATTTAAACGAATACATTTTATTCAGCCTCGAGTAGGAATAAGTATTTTATAAAGACTATATAATGTTATTTCAGATCAACTTTGAAGCAGGAATAATATATGTGACCTTTATTTTCATAATAAATACGACGTCAAAGGAGACCTCCATAATTACTTATTAAATAAATATGTGTAGCAATCATAAAAAATTCAGTCCGCAGGCAACTGCCTACTATGTGTTGTCGATAACATAAACATTATGAGAAACTTTCTATCATCTACATATTTATTTAAAATTATAGCTGTTACTTATTATTGTTGTTATCACCGAGGTATACGATTTTTTGGCAGGTTCTATATTAAATCTCTTCGAATATTATGAATATCCTTTGGACTGATAGTGTTATGAAGACAAATGTACTTTGACGAGCTAGCGTTTGCGATATGGAGGCGTATTTAATCAAACAAATAGCCCTTTAATATTGTTTTGAATATTATCAATGGTGTATTAGGGTGATACATATGTGCACGAACTTTTAGAACCAAAAGATGTAACGTAAGTCATCTTTGTTCGCACCAAACACCTGAACAGTTATAAAGCCGTAGTCGAATTCGGCATGGAAGATCATCATATCACTACAATTATTAATACCTACCTATACCTGGCTACATGCAAGTATTTAGTTATTTATACAATTAAAATAACAAGACAAATTCTAATGAAGGTCTTAATTAATAAACTACCATAATATGTAAATTCAAAACAAATTCTGTAACTTTTAATTCTGTAAATTTTGCGTCGTGACTTTTTAAATCTTCAAAAACCAAAGAGGGTAGAAGAAGTAACATCCTGCTTCCGCGGCGCTTCAGTCTGCTCGTGACCATGGCTTGTATAAGCAAGTCGAAATGTCGAGCTTTAATTAAATTATGAGTACAAAATGCGCAAGTTTAAAATGTGTAAGCAGCTACTTAAATTATAGAAATTACTTATGCTGACTTTTGTAATTGAAATGTTATAGGGCTTCTTTCAAAAGGGAGTTTTAAACTCCATTATATAAGTCCATTGATTCCATTTGCGTGTTTTGAATTGACTGCTTAGAAACAAATATGTTTGTAGTTATGAAGCACTAAGCAGTGTTTCTAATCGATAATTTCAAGGCAAAAATAAATCGTTTTCCGAACCAATGGTAGTATTCATTTATATAAGAGACTTCTTAAGACATGAAATCGGTTGAATACAATGTAAATTTTGATATATGATCGTATGTTTTACCTTTATATCATAAAAATGAAACTATTTCCATAAAGACAGCGTATCATGAGGTTCCATGTTACTGACTATTAGAAGAGAATTGAGAATTCATTTCAAACTTAATAATGAAAATTTGATATTTCCAAAGTAGGCATATTATTATTTAGATACTATAATGATGGTAACATAGTTAAATTATTCTTAGTGATAATTAAAATAATAACTTAATTACTAAGAGGTTTACAACGGAATTCTTGTTATTTTCATTCAAATTAGACAGTTGAGATATTGTAGCCATCATAGCATAATTAATCTTAAAAACATAAGATTGGTCATAAAATAATAATAATATAGTCACGCTATATTCCTTTGGGGGTGACCAGAGATGCATTGGTGGCTGTATCCACTTTGCACTCATATGTAGTGCCCAACGTGACCAGTAGCGCAGTTGACCGCCGTTCTCAGAGCACAAGTACACGTGATATTTCTATTAGATGATATGCGGGTTTCCTCACGATGTCTTCTTCATCGGTGAGGATGTGGTGCCTAAATCTGTCCTCAATCTGGAAAAATCAGATGTACATTCGTTTTGCCTCGCACGATACCGGTGTCATATCCACCAGGCAACTATTATTCATTACTGTAAATTTAAAATGTTGTTCTGAAATGATTTTTTGTCAAGATTTGTTATAAAAATATCTCTTAACCTCATAGTTAAATATTTTACATGCAGAGTAAATGTCTCACGGAAGACTGGATATTCTCAGATCCTGTATTTGTAATCAGCATTGGATTTAGACTAAAATAGTTAGTTTGGACTTCTTTAATTTTTAAGTTTTTTTTTATGTTTCAACCACTATTTAAGCTTATTATCTATAAAGTATTTGTCTATTCTTACATATTATATTACAATTCTTTATTCATATTATTATCGAATTAAGAAAAAAATGTGTAAGACGTATAAGCTTTTTTTTATACCGACAAAAATATTTGAAGCCCTATTAGAAAATGGATACTCAATTCGCCACAGTTTGAAATAGGTAGTTTGTACGCAATTTTAGTCCCTAATGTCACGTGTGAAACAAATTCAGTTAAAATAAGAGAAATCACATTTCTCTGCCTTAATGGGATCATACAGAAACAAATTCTTTTCAAGCACATATACGTTTGGAAAGTCTCACATGTCTCCTTTTATACTAAATACTTTAATAGATGGTCTTTTATTCAACTCATGATAATATACTAAGTACCCGTATGTACCAACATAGCAACATATGGGATGCGGGACCAAGGTCGTATAAGTGAAAATTTAGTAAATCAAAATTTGATTGAATTATGGTTAAAAATATTCTAAAACCCATTGTGTTGCAGCATTGGCTTTCCCATCAATACGAATTTTGCCATCAACAAATTTTTTGTATGATTGTAATATTTGTACATATATTAGTACATTTAACTAAAGCGCAATAATTCATTTGACGTCAGTTATTATCGTTTTGGTGACAACATTTGCGCCATTCTCGTTCAGCTTGCCTGATATGTGTGTCACAATTACGTGGGTTTAAAACCCCGTAAGTATTTTAAATATTAAAGTTCGTTCCATTTCCCAGGCGCACGTGTTTACTTCAATATGTATACGTTGTTGCAATTGAAGTTACAACCAACAAACACATAAAACATACATATTGGAGTTACGCTTGTGTGCATAGCGCAATGGTCGGCGCCGCCGCGGCGTGTTGTGGGGCTCGGTTGCCGTGACAACACCCGCGCAAGCCTCCCCGGCCACACCCCTCCTTTCAGCTGACCCTCCGACCTCTAGTGATGACTCGTGAGCGTAACACTGTCAATGCCGCAGTGTTGGGACTTTCTGAAACGGATATATTTATCGTTACCGTTTTTAATGTCTTTTGTTACCATAATCTATAAATCCTCACGGAGAGATCTTACTATATTATAATAGAGAGATCTTGTCTCTTACTTCAATTCACAATTGAATTTGTATCTCTTTTTTATAATTGCCATTGTTTCTACGTGTTGGTATTAGCGCGCAGGTTATGCGTGCAGCAAAGCATGACTTGACTTTCTGTAAGCTATTTGTATATGTATACAAATATAAAAATAACTTCAGGTTTTGTTACAATATGCCCAGTTCTCTATATTTAAGAGGCATTCCGCTACCATATATTTAGGCAGCATGGCAACAGCGACTGTTCATGGACTTTTCTTCTTTGTCCATGGTCACCATCCTTTGACTACACTGTAACTATGCTTAGGTTCAATGTACTCACTTTACGAAGACAGTATAAAAGGTGGTAAACAATCTGGCAGCCCACGTGATGGTGAATGACTAGAGTCACCTATAAAGAAACCCAACGCGATTTCTGTAGTCATCACATTGTCGGCCCTAAAGAAAAATAATATTAACTGTATAGTAGGCATACATAGACTGTCCCAAAACATGATTGAACATAAAAAGACACTATGATAAGTTGTACTAACTTGTACTGAGTCGTTGTCCAGTCGGATACAGGCAACCTAGCATTTCACTATTACTTGTTTAACACCACTAGAAACCACATATATGGTAACGAAGATAAGGTCTAACAATACTAGGTAATATAACATATTAGTTATTTGTTATCGTTATTCATACTATTTTAAAATAACTGTTTAACGTTATTCAAATCGTTATGAATATCCCTAGCACTACCCTTTAGTTCTAAGCTCTTGACGTCTTTGACATTTTGAAGACCTTAAGATACAATGCCTGTTCCTACACACAGGGATAGTATCGAGATATCCATTGAAAAATCCATATGTTATAGAATCATTATACTAACTTAAGAAGGGTTGATCTTTTTATCCCTTTTCTGTTTTATAATATTGAAAACGATTGCGACCTTTTTGTTGCAATATCTGTGTAACGAAACTCGGATTACCGAGTTTATAAATTTTCTTTGTTGGCTAAAAGGGAAATAAACGTTTAAAAAGTTTATTCTTAGATTCGGTCAAGATTAAAAAGGTATTGGTATATAGGATGATGACACTTTATAAAGAAGATTTATACTTTATCATCATCATCAGCCCACCCCTGTTCACTGCTAGATATATATAGGTGCGTATAGAACCATTGAGCCCGGTCTT
Source organism: Automeris io (assembly GCA_036320925.1). NCBI lineage: Eukaryota > Metazoa > Arthropoda > Insecta > Lepidoptera > Saturniidae > Automeris > Automeris io. Next base: position 8,521,926 of record JAUDJH010000012.1, on the reverse strand, counting down.
CGGCTCTTCTCATCGTTTCTGACCACCTTTCGCAGATCTTCGCTCCACCTTGCCGGAGCGCGCCCCACGCTGTATTTGCCGATTCGCGGTCTCCGTTCAAGAATCCACATCACCAACATTTTTCTCCTCATCTGTTCTTCGGCATACGTGGCCTGCACACTGCTACTTCAGCTTGCTAATATGGAGAGCTATATATTTCGATAACTTTGGTCCTTTGTCGGATAACCTCATTTCGGATTTCCCTTCAGAGAAATGCCCAACAAAGTTAATTAAGCTATCTTAAACTGGTGTACTTGTTTGCCAGAAATAAAATTCTCTGTACGTCGTAACTGGCAGGACACAATAGTTGAAAACTTTTGCTTTTAAGTATTGTTGAATAGATGACGAAAAGACACGACGTAATTTCCGAATTATTGCTCAACCCAACTGAATTCTTCTTTTGGCTTCTCTTTCGAAGTTGCTTAACTATAACATATTAGCTATTATTTATGCTTAACTAATAACTATTTTATCAAGATTTTTTTTATCCAGTTAGATACTAACTAGAACTTAATCCAATTAGATTGGTAGTCGTAACTGTATTATGATCTGAAAGATTTCTGTGGTACTACGAAATTAAGAGGTACCATTTTAATTTAACTAAGTTTAATTAATTGGTCATTAAAACTGTCCACCAGTGTATATAGGACCACTTTTCATTCGTTCTCTCGGCAAATGAGTTACGCATATGTTTGAGATCAAAGGGATAATTATGAAGCGGGTTGCTTGCATTTATGGAATTCATATTCGCATTAAATGTGCATTTAAGACAGATCTGGAAAAATGTACTTAGTTTTATAGTATTTTAGCAATTATGTAAATAAAAATATGATAAATACTATAAGAAAAAGGTACTGATTATTATAATGATGTTATTAAAAAAGTGTATGGGAAATCATTTTCTTTTTGTTGCGCAATAGGTTTGCCTAAACAAACAGAAGTTACTGATCAATTATGAAATGCTCAGATATTGCTTTGAAATCTAAATATACTTATCAACAAGTTTCCAATAAAGGGTTACTTTGCGTAAATGTTTGTCATTATTATTGGGATTAAGTACTTATTTAAATATTATTTTTGACATTTATCGATCTATATCACTTTCATTCTTTCTTAGCTTCCACTGTTCACGTTACTATAAGGTTTTTCTTTACAGATGTAAAATATTAAAATGTACCGTAACAAAGAAGCTGTTTCCCCTCAATAGCTTGTATGTAGCGACGTAATAGCAGCCAGTGTGTTGCGTTCAACAAAAAATAAATATAAAAGCCAGCCATTTCAAAGGACTTTTCATATACAAAAGGATAATTTTACTTTAGTTTTTATTATTTGCATCGTGCATTGTTATCCAATGGCTTAAATACGCAATTCGTAAATATTGTTTTTGAACGTTATTCTGAATAAATATTTGACTTTTGTTACGAAGGTGACATTGACCAAAATATTTCCACTTTAGCTATCGTATTCAATTTTAATGTTATTTTAATTTTAATGTTATAATAATTCGGAATTAAATATTATAAGGATATATTCTGCTGATGATAATGATGAAAAACGTTGAACGTTACATATTTTAATAGTGAGTCGAAGATCACGTTTGCATTTTTTTTAATTATTAAATAAAGGTACGTTTTTAATTAAAATAATCATTAATTTTAGTGTTTTCGTTTGAGTACGGAATATTTTATGAAATAAATACGCAATTATTATGAATTCGTTTCCTGTGTTATTCATAAGTTGTTTCTATATAATATTTGCTATTTCTTATAGATATAGCAGTATTGCTAACATTATAAAGCTCATATTAGGCTAGTAATAGTGTAAAACCCATTCTAAAAAAAAATCAAAACGCATTTCATTTTTGCACTCATATTCACTTTCCATTAGAATTGATCTCAATGTATGTGTTGTATTTTCTATTCCCAGATCTATATACTCTTGATTCATAATATTGCAATGATTATTTTTTACCGTTTTAGTAATTATTAATCAGGTAGAACCGGAGTTAGCTTGAATACTCCATAGGACTCGTCATCATGCGAGTACATTAATGTGATTAAGTAAAATATTTACTCATGTCAATCAATTTGTAAACTGATTTTTAAATAAAAATAAATAATATATCAATCAATTTAAACTGGACTATTTCATTATTACTAATGTGGACTAAATCGTTATATGATTATTTTAGTGTATTTTTCTCATCATTAATAATAATTATTCGAGGCTCTGCTCAGCAAAATATAATATAAAATTTAATCCTTTAGCCTGCATTGCGGCTTGTAAATATTTTTAACATTTATCATGTACCGGGCTGGAACGGGCAGTCGGGTTTCGACCTTAACAAGCTTTTTGGAACTTTACCAGGTCGGTGAATCCTGAATAGTGTTCGTAGTCAACATTATTTTAAAGCTGTACAATAAATTAAGGTATTTAGGTATTACATTATAAGATTATTGTATACTGTTTATCAAAAAAATGCTTAGAATTGGTACTTTTCTACTTTAATAATAAAAAAGGAATATTTTGAATTTTCGCTTTTACAGGTGTCATTATAGTAAATATATTGTACGATGTTTTAAGATGTAAGCAATTTAACATAAATCAGCAATAATTTTAATTAAGTGTTACGTAGCATGCGCGCGTTATTGTAACTTTACTCCCTTTTATCTAAAAGCAAGCCTTGGCTTACGGTGGACGTTAATTCAATGTTTTGCAAGCAACATTGTAGAAAACATTAATAAAATTCCTCAGTGAAGAAAAACGTGAAACTTTTTTCGTTCTTTTAGTTTCCTGCCAGTCGAGTCAGGGAATTTTTTACTAAGTTAATAAGCGGAAGGAAAATTTAATAAAAGCTTCATCTTTTGGGATAACGCGTTCCGTTGGTTCATTGCTAATTGAATGTAATATTAAAATATTAACAGCAACGTTAAATTTGCTGAGTCAAAATGTCTATTCATTAGAATATAATTTAATTATTTATTGTTGAGCGGGAGCAGCTATATATAATAATGCAAATGAAAAAAAAAACATTGTTTGTTTTCTTTTTATTTATTCAATTATAAAAATACTGGACACAATTCAATGGGACGTTCTACATTTTAAAAAAGTATTTTTAAATAATTGGTGATTTCTTTAATCAGAATTCGTTAGGTTGTAATATGGCTAGACATTCCCGAAGTATATTAGCCGTCATATACTAAAGATGTCAATAGAAATAGATTAACTAATTATACAAGCCAATGAGGTAATTCAACCAGTGGTAGGGTAAATCGCAGCCCGACGCTAGTGTCAGCTATAGGCAGGTTAAATACCTGGACGAATTTTTATCTAAATATTTTAATTTAATTCTCATATGCAAATTTATATCAAAGCAAAATTTTTAAAATTTAATTATTTATGCATACGTATCATTAATTAAAAATCAACGCATTGTTGGAAATTACTGGTGTGTCGCATATTTTAAAGTATACTGATGGTAAAAAATTACACTGGCATATACGTTGGCCTGAGATACAATAGCAATAATTCGTGAATGAAATATATATATATATATGATATAGGTTAAAAATATCGCTTTACAAACAACTATTCTCTTTTACTATTAACAAATCGAATACAACTATATTTAATTTCAAATCAATTCATCGACACAGCCAGCTAAATTTGTTACCGATTCAGTTGGATACGTCCCTAAGTTGGTTAATTTGATATGTGCCTAAATAGACGTATTAACTTGTTATAGATAATCGCAAATGTGTAGGATTTACATACCGTAGACCAAGTATAATAATATTTAGATAGCTTTTTTTTGGTAAGGATGGTGCAGTCCAACAAATGACAACGACTAACAACAGCGAAAATACCATCGATAGCCGCAGCGATCATGCCGGCCTGCACAAATATCTCTTCACGCTTCTCTTAAAAGATCCAATATTATAGGACGATGGAAACACGCTCGCCTAAAGACCATTCCATAGCTCAATAACTATTTATTTCCCAGTACTGTTACTAGTTTTTACCAGTGCAGTACTGTGTTAACTTAAAAAAAATTACTTTGTCCAAGCGCTCTGGTTTCTGAGTCAGTTATATTATTCTCTTATTCATATAACGAGGATCAATTTGTGAAAACTTTTAAGAGTTGTTAATTTGCAGGTCACAATGAAATCACGACATACTAAAGTATATTTCACCCTTTTGACGACACATTATGTACATTTGCTGCGCGTAACGACACGGGCACGGCTCACAATTTCCATTAGGCCACTTCGTTATAGGAATAGCTCAACTTTTAAACGTGATATTCGAATTTGAACCTTATGTTGTGCCTGGTTATATATAAATTTCTTAAATGGTTATTAGCACTACCGTCCTAGGTGTGAAATTTTCAGGCGCACCCCGTGAAACACATATCGTATTAGCAAAGGACGGTATCTTGCTGCAATTAGCTAAAGCTAGTTTGTTTTTAGGAGTGTCCAGTGGAGCGTTGTTTAAATATTTTTATGGTAACGTTGTTTAAATAGGAATATTAAGCTTTTTTAGCTTTATACTTTCCTTAAGAGGCACACTAATGAAATATATACTATAATAAATCCAAATTATTAATACTCTAGAACTAAATCTTAGTTAATACAATCGTTAAGCCAAAGGCATATCCCATAAAATATCGAAAGACGTTAAGGAATAACATGTTTTATTACATTACAAATACTGTAACTAGTTGTTTAAAATGTGTTATAAAATGAAATAGAATGTATTATCGTCTAAAGATATATGGTAGAAGTCCATATTATGGGACACTGTCCCTATTTATGATACACAATGTGAATATAATCATTTATAAAAAGAATACCAAATTATACTTTTAAAAAATATAATAAACACATAATTTTATCATTTTTGAATGAAATTAACAAGTCTAATTGTTAATTATTACTTGTATGTTTTAGAAAAAAATTATAAAAGCATGAGGTTTGTTGTTGGTATTCAAAACCGTGGCATAAAAGAGTTGAACGATAACTACTGTACAGTTTTTTACTTGGATGAAATTATATATTTTATTATATTTATATACATAATGTAAGTGTAATCTAAAAGCTTATAAATTATAGATATTGTATGTTATTTGCATTTATGTTAATTTATAGCAATATTATTTTATTTTTGAGTGTCTCACAATACCGACACTTGTTAACGTAGACGTACCGGTATATGGAACACTTTACACCGCGTATCACTCAATACGGACATCAAGTCTTATAATTGTCCCCATTAATGAGACAGTGTACTGTTATGCGTTTTTAATTAAAATATCAATAATTTTTAGTATTAAAAAAGTAAAATGATTAAATATAACAAATTATTTATCAGCATAACTTCAAATAGTTATTTCTGAGTAAGTATTTTCAATTTAATTACGTTAATTTCAAAACTTAACCTAAAATCAAAACATTAATTTTGCAAGTTTTTTTTTCTTAATTTTTTTTTGATATTATTGAAATATTTAAAATATGTTTTTTTATACTTTTATTAATTAGTGAAATTTTTTTTTTTACTCTGGCTCGACATAGTGACTACAGAGTACCTGATGGTAAGTACAGTGTAATCCAAAAACGAAAGCGACTATCAAAGGATGAAAATCCATTGATAGTCTCCAACGTCATGTCGGCCCATATATACCACGACTGAAGGTCTCTAGGTATATGAGCTACTGGATATACACAAGCTGATCCCGAAACGCGACAAGGCGAAACTGGTCACTATGACGGGCTTTACACCCATGTAATGTGGTCGCGATCCAGGCGGGCACCGACGCCCTACCACCTCGCTGCTGCTCGTTTATTACCACCCAGGAGTCACGTGTAGGGAAACTAGGGTAAAGCCTACGGACGCGAGCAGCTTCGACTCCCCCCATCGACATATCTCTCGATATTTTAGGTTACGTGTCAACAGTGAACAACAAAAAACAAATTATTGAAAATCGGAGTAATGGGGACAACAGCCGTCTCAATCAGCAAAAAAGAAAGTGTTGTGTTCAAAAGTGCTTGATAAAAGACTTAAATATGACCCAATAGATGTAGAAAATGCTTTAAAAGCAATAAAAGATACCGGGTCATCATTACGGAGAGTAGCTGTTGCCTTCGAAGTATCTGTGGCTACCCTAGGCAGAAAAAAAGTATTGGGCTAGAAGAGATAAAAAAAAATCTAAACCAGAAACAGTCTTATCGTCTCAGGAAGAAGATGATATTGTCAAATGGGTGCTAGACAGGGCTGCAATAGGAGCACCTGTAACAAAAACTGAGTTATTGGATTGTGTTCAAAAATATGTCCAAAAATTAGCTGTAAAAACTCCGTTTACAGAGTCGTCCTAGTCGCCACTGGTATGAAGGGTTTAGAAAACGTCATTCAGAATTAGCTATAAGGAAACCCCAACATTTGTGTTACAAGAGCAGCTGTCACTTGTGTAGAATTGCAAGAGTGGTTTAAAAAGTCTGGAGCATATTTTGAAAGTAAAAATGTATGTAATATTTCTCCTACAATTTTTTTTAACTGTGATGAAAGATGTTTACTCCTCTGTCCTGAAGCAGAGAGCGTGTTGGCATAAAAAGGATCACCATTCCACCGCGAAACCACTAGACATCGAGTGGGATAACATCCGTATGTGGTGGATGTTCCTTATATCAGCACGAAAAGATTCGCTTCTACATTCATCATGCGAACGGCTAAAGAATGGAATACGCTTCCAGAGGCAGTATTTTCGCGATGTTATGACCTGGGAGTCTTTAAGAGAAGAGTGAATAGGCAATTGCTGGGCGAACACGTTTCATCGTCGGACTCATCTTCACCTTCCACCAGGTGTGATTGAGGTCAAGCGTTCGCCTATAAGTAATAAAAAAAAAGTTACAAGAAGAAAAGAAAAAACTGATGGACAAAGTAAAAGAACTGCAGAAGAAAATTAAAGAATAAAAGTGAATTAAATATTTTTATAATTTTCATTTATTTCTCATTTAATTTAGTAAAAACTAATTATTTGTTATTTCAGATTCAAGTTTATTATCTATTTTATAAGTATTGTGATTTAAAATTAATAAATAGTTATTTTAAAATCAGTCTTATTGATTTCTAAACTGTCTCAAAAATAGGGACATACATCATGAGACATTGGGGCCATCTACTTTTTAAGTGTCTCATAAATAGGGACATAGAGGTTCCTCTCATAAAAGGCTATTAATATTATTTTTACAAATTAACATTCAATAAAAACTAGCTATATTAATTAAATAATCATAAGACAATTGTATGATACGATTTAAATAGTATTTTTGACTTAAACAGATTATATAATAGCGGTAATGTACGACCAACCTGAAAATGTGTCTCATAATACGGACTTTTACCATATGAAAGTTAAACCGTTTCAATCTATTTGTCGTTTTTTTTTTTGTAACCCTGGGGAAAACTCTGCGTAGGACCACCAGAGCGCCACTGTGAGCGCAGCGATCCTGGTATGTCAGACTCCTAATGGTTAAGAACCCCTGAGCTGTCCTTGAAATCACTCCACCCGGGCCTGGAAATCCAAATTCTTCCAGACACCCGGGGAGCGAACTGCCTGTTTAGGCATCATTTCTGGGAGGTGTGGGTGTAAAAAGCCACCCCTCCAAACCCTTCTCACGGGTAGCACGCTGCCTCCCTCTCATTGCTTGTCCATAAATTATCATAACTTACCATCTTTTTAATAGTTATTGTCAACATCGTATTTACTTAAGTAGGTATTGTTTATTTTCTAGAAAAAATACATCAAAATTATAATGAATACAGATTAATTTATGTAATGTCGTTAAGTCCTCAGTTTGCAAGAATTACATTCGCATGGGTTTATTTGGCTGGGGTGCCGAGACGAATAAGTATTTGTTAAAATTTGTACCATTTCAACGCCAAACGAGGTGCGAGGGTAACGCAACATACTTGTATGTGCTGGGTATCTGGTATTAAATTCTCTATATTACACATGATGTAATTTATTTTTTACAAAATCCTTTAAAATTGTATATTAGAAACCAATACACATATAATATACTAAAACATTTACGGGTAATTACACAAATTGATCTAGACTCGAACTAATCCCATTCCTATATACATATCATATTGTAATAGTATTCATAGGGATACTAGACGAAGACATACATACTTATATATTTATATATACACATCCATGGCTAACAACAAACTAATCTACAGATCACAGCAAAGTTTACACGTACTAAGAGCTCCAACTCACAACATTCAGCGTAGCAGGTAGGGTAACTACATAAGTGGCCAATGCTGTGCCCTTGGCCCCGGCAGACGAGTTGGAAGAACATCCCGGAGGTTTTAGTCGGTGCAAGTACGACACACCCCGTTAGGGATTTCCCCCGAGTTACAAAAAAAAAGCTAGGGTAACTACAAACGGCCGTATCAGACCGTCATATAAAAGTATACCTGTGTTAATTGGGATATAGAACATTATATAACATAGTTTGCCTTTTTGGTTTCACTTAACTTAAAAAATAGTATCGCTTAGGTATTAAATTCTACAGCAGGCTATTTAGTAGTTCTAGATATAAACAAATTAAAGATGTATTATATTATAATCAGGAATTGTAAAAGTAATAATACATATATAGACAATATTTTGTACTTATTACATTTTAGATTTCTATTATGTATAATTATCATGTTACCTGGTCAGTTCAGCAAATGTTGTATGTACAGTAACAGCGTTGCGGTCTGTGTCACGGTGAGTACGGTGAAGATATATTTTAACAAGTTTATTAACACCACCGTGGAACAGTGTGGCAAATACTTTAAATAAGTGGGACGGGGATGCTCGACATCCGCGCGACAGGACTATTAGCGCCAATTAGGTAACTCTAATATAATTTAATGTCTATTATGTTATACTCGTACTTATGATCGGACTGACTAACTCTATGACTATTTTTTATTATTGAAAGGCTTGCGCTTGACTTCAATCTCATCTGCTGGAAAGTGATGATGGAGGCCGACGATGGACGATGGAGCGATTCACTCGATGTTTGAAGATTCGAATGTCATAAAATGTTGGAAACACAGACGCAGTAAGTGAATTCCACTCTTTGACAGTTCGCAGTTCGCAAGGAGGAGGCGAATCGCTTCGCTTTGCTTGATCCATTTTGTAATAAATAATGTACCTTCAATTAGTATTTAGTATTTTGAAACTTCATTTAAAAGATGTTTTATTAGAGGTCTGCACGTTTATTTTTCCATGTTCTTACGATTTGAAAACCTTTAAAAGAAGACTGAATATGCGGTCTATCATCGGCCTCATCCTCGCTTTCTAACAATTGTGATTGAAGTCAGGTATTTTCCTGTCCTACATAAAAAACGTTGTTTGTAAAATTAATATTGACTATATTAAGATAAATGAAAGAAAATTAATACATGATTTAAAAATAGTTCGAAAATACTTTATAACGATGTATTGGTACTAAATAAGTGGAGCAGCTTTTTAATTTCTTAACGGGGAACATCATAATCGGAAAGACAAGTAAAAGCCTTTAAATAAGAGAAGGAAAAACGAGCAAGGTGCTCACACGATAAACGTTTTAATCTCTTAAAGTGATACTAGGTGGAGCTTTGAATATAGGCTTACAAGAAGTTATGTTCAACGTGTAAGAAGATATTTAACCTTGTTCAACATTATCAGCGGATAATCCCACTTAAATTTTGCCACGGAACTATAGCTTAAATTAGAATACATTTCTTTCAAAGCATAACTAAACCAATGTTAAGTTATATGGCGTTAGCGGAGCAGTAGAATTGAGGGAGTCTGCTGGTCAGATGAGAGAGAGGCGGTGCACAGTGTCCGACGCACCGCCTTATGGAGAAGTTTTGCAATAATGGACTTTTTACTGCCACCCCTCCCAGAGAGGTAGCCTCAACAAGGCTTTTTGCTCACTGGGCGTCTGGACGAATTTGGTTTCCCAGGTCCGGGTGGAGTAATTAGAGGGACGCCCCGGGGTTTTTTAGTCAGTAGGATTCTGACACACCGGGGTCGCTGCCCTCACAGCTTTCTGATAGTCCTATAAAGGATTTTACATCGGATTACAAAAAAAAGTTATATTGCGCAAAGTTACCATCAGACATTTCTTTCAGTTCAACTATATTATCTGCCTAAATATATCCATAAGAATATTTAATCAATGTCCTATCGAATTTAGTCACTTCAAAGTTTCATATCAATGTTTTGGACAAAAGACAAAAAAATAGGAGTAACATGAACAAGAGATATGGTTGGAAGGCTAGCTACAACGGTATCAAAAATTCAATTATACAATTTGCTATATTCTCTCCAGTGTTGTGGAAAATTTACTCAATGCCAACAATTTGGCTACGTAACCTAGGTGCATTACATTAATTTCTAGCTGAAAGCTGGGGCATTAATTTGCGTCTGCCTCCACAGGGAAACCACAAAATACTAGTTCCGTTGCTATTCATATTATAACCGGTGCAAGCCGCTAAGTGCTTCAACATCTGGGCGCAACGAAATACTATTACGTTGACAAAAGCCCGTGAAATACTATGGCTGTTAATTCCGTTTTATTTATAATTCTTGCAAGTGTAACACCCGATGAGTTCTTGGTAAGGATTGTTTAACGGCAAATGCAATTTTACTTATTATTACCATACGTGTCGTTGTGAGTATGAAATGCAGTTGTGTTTATATTATATGTGCATCCGATTTGTCGGATTTACTAATTGGCTTTCACTAGTTAATTAACTGGCATTTTAAAATACATATTTATAAACCTGACTGTTAACGTTCTGTGTGAATATATTTTTTCTATATCAAGAGCCTTTGTGAGAGTTTACTAGTTTTTTTTTGTATCCCGGGGGAAAATCCTGCATAGGACCAATCAAGGACGCTGTGAGGGCAGCGACCCCGGTGTGTCAGACTCCTACTGACTAAAAACCACCGGAGTGTCCCTCCGATTGCTCCACCCGGGCCTGGGAAACCAAATTTATCCAGACGCTTAGGGAATTAGAAGCCTGGTTGAGGCTACCTCTCTGGGAAGGACAGGCCAAAGAGTTTATTAGTTTATGCATATACAGTATCCATCTTGGGATCGCTTTTTAAAGCATACTTTTTGCTTAATATTTATTATGGTGCTAACTATATAACAATAAATTAATTTTATTCCAAATTGTACCAAAAAAAACGCAAAAAAATTTTGTTCACCATGCTTTGAAGTTATACATATGGACATGTAAATTCATACAGATCTTTGTATTGAGTATGATCTAGGTACTAAATTTCTACCTACTATTACGTTATTTGATTGGTGTAATTTTATACGTTTACAAAACTAAATTGTAAAATATTTTGAAATCAAATGGATAGCATTCGGAATTAAATGGATAGTTTTTTTCTTTTATATAAAATATTAATAGTGTGAGATTTGTGCTTTGTGCAAGCCGTGGGATTCTTAAATCCACCAACTTTAACCAAGCCTTTAACCGACGATTCCGTTTTGAGTCAGTCAACCACTGGTGAATAGTATCCAGCAAGTGAGCCTAATTGCAATACCCATGGCATGTATAAAGATCGAAGAGAATCTTAGGCCGTTGTAATTTTACATCTGTAGTTTTTTAGCAGTGTAGTACTGTAGTGTGTTTTTACAATTTATATTTAAGTATAAAAATCGGGCATACTAACAAACAAACCTTAAAATTGTCAATATCTCTAAAACTATTGAGTTTCACCCCTTCTTTGGGGTAACTTAAGCTGTTGCAGTCTAAAGCTTCTATCATATGTTTTCATTAATACGGCGAGTTAAAAATAACTCTGTATATTAGTAGTCGACTTCTGAAGACTTCTTTTCTTATTTCACTTGCGCAAAAAAGCCGCTCTCCAAGAAATGGCGCATGTTATTCTGAAAGAATATAATTTATTGCGTTTAATGCTACAGACCTATGAATGTTGAGCAAAAAACTTCTTCCAGTGCCCTTACCATAAGCTTGTGTTTTGTTTAAGTCGTGAAAATATAACAGTTGGTTTTGTTTACTTATTACCGTATTAATGAGTATCTTTTGCGGTGTTACGATAGATAAACAGTATATAAATGACAACATACATTATTATATAATAAGTTACAACAAGGATTTCTCCGAATAGCTAACTTAAATACTGAAATATATTTCATTATGATCTGTGATCAAATAAACAAAGCAATTACTCTTTACAATTACATAGTACATAATACTTTTTTCATAGTAAATCATCTGCTAAGCAGTATTATCTGAGCATATATCAGAGTATCTGAAAGACAAGCGACAAAAGAAAGGCGAATATGTATTATATATGACATATTATTTGATTTACTGTGCACTATTGCAACCTAAAGGCAGCTCTTTAAATGATAGTGAAATACTTTTATTAATATTAAATTCGAGTTTGCCAAAAACAAATACGAGTAAGTACTTATAATTATGTGGATAGAGACTTTAAACACATGATTTATATTTATTTAAACTGTTATTAAAAAAACCTGTATCTGGTACTTATTATATACATATTATAGTTTTGTCATTCTAGCTACGGGAGAATTAGTGTCTAAAACTGTTTTTCTGAAGGGTTATTTTAATGTTAGTAATTTTTAATTCGAGTTTGCAAAAAACAAATAAATACTGTCATAATCAAGGAATAGATCAAATTCGGAGAAAATATGGCCTTTTTTTATAATAATTAATATTTGTCACGTAGTTGAATATACAAAAATCTTTATAATATGAAATGAATGATAGAGAAAAAAAGCAAAATTAGCACTGTAGATTTTCAAAACCGATAGTATGGGACTCGGTATTTATACGTGCTTAGAGAAATTGAATATATGCTACATTTTATAAAGCGAAGTAATTGACTGTGGCTTCCAATTTTCACCCGCTTATTTATTGAAATGAACTGTTGGGTAATTTATGTCTCGTAAACCAACTGAATTTTATAGCTATAATTATGTTAATATACCTTTATGCTGTATCGTTATAAGGTTAAGCAGACTTGCATGAATTGAGACTATTTTATTTTACTATACCAACTCATATTATGTATGAATAAACAAAATGAGAATATAAATACAACGCATTGTTTGTATAGAAGAATATACTTCTAAAAGGAATATATTATCAATATACTCTTTAAACTCTTATTACTTTTTCAGCTTGACTGTGATAACTTTCTGTGGCATCTTTAAATAACTTATAACACGAAACATGAAGCCGTCAAAACTTTGAGTGGTGGAATATTTGGTTACTTTTAGATTACTCTACAAAGCTAACACCGGAGTAATCCTTTGGAAGCCACTCTCTGTTATGTTTTGCTTTGTAAAATATGTACATATACATTGCCCGTAGTAAACATCACTGCGTGTTATATGTTAAGCACCTAGATACTGAATATAAATGTGTATATTCGAATTTAGCTGCTGTGAAAATATGAATATACTAACGATTCGCCGCGACTTTACCAGCTTATATACATACATTTATGATTTATTTATTTTCACTACAATCGTTGCACTAACAAACAAAAACATCATTCTTAATAAACTTATAACCTAGTGCACAATATACAGGGATACAGGTAACTAACGCAAAACCTCTCAAGGGTGACTTTGGTAGACTAACAACTTTTGTTTTACGACTTTATATAATTCAATCTTTTTTTTTAAATAAATAAAACAAATTTGCAGTTCTGATCTTTTTAATACTCTGAAAGGCGGCGCGATGCAACTTGGGCAGACGATTTCGTAGCATCAGCTGACTGAACTTTAAACATAGAACTAACGATTCATTGAAATCCCTAATAAAACTAAAATATATATATATATATATTTTATATATATATATATATATACATAACTTAACACATCCTATATATATATATATATAACTTAACACATCCTATATATATATATAGGATGTGTTAAGTTTTGGCAAAACTCATAGAACAAAAGTTGTTAGTCTTGATGTACCTAAGTTACCTTTAAGAGGTTTTGCGTTAATTACCAGTAACGTTGTATATAGCGAACACCACTTGCAAAAATAATACAAAAACCCAATTTAAATATAATAATAAAATAAAAAATACAATTAATGTGGAAAAAAATTATAAAGAAAAATGAAAATGGAAATTTTATGGATAGAGACTTATTAAACATAAGATTTATATTTGTTTCCACTGTTATTAAATAAAGCCAGTGTCTGGTACTTATTATTAGGGATGTAACGGAGGCAGTTTTATCGGAACCGAAGTCGGAGTCGGATTTTTTTTATTTGATTTATCGGAGTCGGAACCGAAGTCGGAATCGGAGTCGGAGCCAATGTCAGTCACAAGTGACGGCAGAATAAAATAGTTTTATTAAGGGACAAATAAAAACATTATTCAGTGAACCTTTTTAATTAGAAAGTGATAAATTTACAAATACACAGACAATAAAAATTGCTGTGTTTCTTATTAACATTTTCTCATTAACAGTGAACAAATTAAATCAAATTTGCTTCAGGGTTGTTTTTGTGTTAATTTCTATTTTACTTAATCGAATGTAAAATTTAAATGTACATTTAGTTTTAAATTTAATAATTTTAATCATATATTTTTAATCTAAATTTTAAAAAATGTCTTCTACAAATTAAGTAGCACTGATTGTTTGATTAATTGATATTATGTTTCAACGACATATAAAATGAAATCAAATTAATTGAGTACAACAGTGGTAGTGACCTCCGATGAATACCTCCGATTAAAAAGTTTCGGAACCGAAGGTGTAATAACGATCGGCAGTTCCGACTTATCGGAGTCGGAGTCGAAGCTCCGTAACATCCCAGTCATTCTAGCTACGGGTGAATTAGTGTCTAAGACTGTTTTTCTGAAGGGTGATTTTAATGTTAGTAATTTTGAAAGTTCCGTACTTTAAAAGAAAAAAAAGTATCATCGGTCTATATTTTTGTTAAGACCCTTTTTCTCAGGATCGCGTAGAGGTATGAATTTGAAATTAATATCAGGGTTACAGTTCTCTATAGATCTAAATAATATTTCTAAATCAATCAAATCAAAAGATACGTTCGTTTATATTGTATATTTTATCGTTTATGCCATTTTTGTAAGGCAATCAAAACCACAGGGCACTTCACGTTGACCTAAGATCATAAATTTGGCAAGAAGAAATGCCTCATATCACAAGTACAGGTCAAATGAGTAGTAATAACACCATAAAAAGAATACATCTTTTGCGATCGTAATCTTGTTTACAAGTGTAAGCTGATCGCGACCTATATTTGTGTATCAGGACTACCGTTTTAGAATAGAGAAATAGACATCCTTGTGCTGAAGGCAAAGAAAGCTAAAACTCCTTACATTTGAGACTTATTCATTCTTTAGCAAACGTATAATATATCATAATAGCTAGGGTAGACAAAGTCAACAGGGTATGATAGTTTTATCATATTTTGCTTATATTTATCGTTAATATATTTTTAGTTAACAGAGACAAATAGGGCAGCAAGGTACACAAAAAGCTAACGTTGCTTAACAGCATTTTTGCCTTGAAATTAGTCAATAAAAGTAAACGCCGAATGTTTAGCAACCCAACAGCTATTTTACACAGTAGTTACATTACGCAATGATTTCGTATCAAACCGTACAAAGGATAAAGTATTTAAAAGTCGATAATATATAGTTGCGCAATAGCTTTAGGGTTGAGCAGAGATACATTAATGTCAATATACACTTTGTTTTTCTTTTTTTTTTTAACTGTGCGATTTGTTGGCGGCCAGGATAGACCTTCACAACTAAACCAGGCGAGAGGATGAACACTGGGGTCCTCAGCCGGCATATTTATGGGTAGGGTGGCAACGCAAGGACACCCCTGTAAAAATTCCTAAGATATCTTCAATCCCAATTTCAAACCTACGATCCGTTCACGTTTTTTAGATATGACTGCTGGCTACTTATCCAATTAGTCAAGACAGACATATTAGTTGTCTTTTTTAATCCCCTACAAGAGTTCTGATGTCCGGTGTACCTATACCAAGAATATCAGCGAGCGCCAAAAATTATTAATTAATTATAAATTAAATTCATTTCCTTTATTTACGTAGCAACAATGAACTGGAAAACAACTGGATAATCGAATCTCTTGGAGGGTCAGTAAGAAGAAGAGAATGTTTTAAAACTTTTTACACTTATATGCTTATATTTTTCTTATTGCCTCTTTCTATCTGTTTCGCGATCATCCGTTGGATTTTAAGAAGATAAATGAAAAAAAAATATACAAACTAAAAGTTATGTGCTTTGATGTTGTTGGAGGATTTCTAAGAGCCGACGTTTCGTTAAAGCTTCCTTGATAGCGCCTCTGATAGATAAGTGTGGTTGAAGTTATAGTGTGCGCCATAAACTAGGGTCGAAAGTTGGCGGGCCGATCGATAACGGGGCTTACTCATCCGCGGACGCATTCGCCGGACACGTCGCGTGCCACCTTTCATACAAAAATATCGATTTTTTCCACAAAGCCGCGTCACCGCAATCAATATACCTTTCCGCCGTGTCCCTAATTACGCCCGCCTATATCACTCTGCATCCGTAAAAAGCATCGCGGTCGCTCCCCGCGCGACATCAGCTCGGATCGGGCCTAAAAAGTATCGCGCACACTGAATCATTGAAAGCGCACAGGAAAATGCTCCATTGTAAACGTTTTATTTAATTTTCCCTCCATTTACTTTTTATAATTTCTGTCGAGCATAAAAAACGATCCGCCGCCGCAGGAAGCGCGCTACACACGAAGCGAGCCCTGTCGGGACGCACACATTCACAGGAACACCTGTCTCGGGAACGAAAGGTGTGCTCAGGCTTGCCGGGGAGAGACAGCGATATATAGGATCTGGGTGTTGGAGAGAAAGGTGGAATGCGCGCGCAATGTGTCGGTACGCCCGCCGCGCGTCCCGCCAGCTCGCCAGTCCGCCTCCGCCCGAAAGCCGCCAGTCTATCGCGCGCGGAGGTAGCGCTTGTATGTGCCACCTTTGCTCTTAAGCGAACGACGCATTGGCCGTAACCGGTGTTCGGAAAATTGTGCATGTGCGTTTTCCGACGAGAGCAGTGTTAGTGCTTGTGAAATGTGCTATTGTTTTCTAGGTAATGGACCTCATTGTTAATTAAAGGCAGCCCCGCATATTATTTAATTTATTAATCTCGTTTTAAACTTTTTAAGCAAAATAATAAATTTACGTCTTTACGGGTTTTCACGCTGAAAAAGTATGAAATATTAATGTCATTAGCGCTGTGTTTTATCAAACTTTAATAAAAAGCGCGCTAATTATGTTATTACTGCGATACCAATTTATAGTCCTGTAGTTACGAGCGCTTTAGATAAGCCCAACAAAATGAAACAGGTTTTTATGTGAATTATTTAAATAAATTAATTGAAACCTAATTATTTATTAATTAAATTTACCAAATTTCATGAAAAGTATCTTCATCTTTGCATAGCTTGGTATGAAATTAATAATGTTAACTCGTTAGTAGATAAAGTAATAAAGACTTTTAATAATAAAAGAAACAAATAGGTTGCACATACATGAAAATTACAGTTGAAAAGAGAAATACACACTCATGTTGTACATGCAAAACACAAAAGTTACAAAAGCGTGCCACAAACAATAGTATCGAAGAAATTTCTATTCAGAATCGACAATGACGGTACTTCCTCAAACCGCTACCACTTATAAACATCGAACAGAGTACATTCAATTTGAAACATACTCACATACTTCATTATTAAATATATATATATATATTTAAATAAGTTTTTAAGAATAATAATGAAACATTAGAATTAGAAAACGTATCAGAAAAGAAAGTTCGTTAAGCGAGATCAACAAAAACTGTAACTCGTCAAGCTTGAAACATAATAAAAACTGTATCAAATGGCCATTGATACTTACCAGTTTTACAAGAGAGAGAGAGCGGTTAAATTGTGCAATGATTTATTGGATAACATAATTTCATCTCTGTTTAGCGGATCGCATGTCTATTAAAGCAGAAAAACTGAATTTCAAAAGCACCGGAAAGTTATATCATAAGAACGATCACTTTGAAAGAAACGAATGCAAGAAAAATGGCAAAAAGAATACAAACTGCAAAAATAAATCCTTTAGTTGAGTTATTTTTCCTGTAGGTACATTTGGTAGTATATAGACAATAATCTACAGACTTTCGGCACATATAAATTTGCATTTTCACGGTCATGATCCTAAAACTCAATTAATTTTTCATAATAACAATACTATCACGCTTTTTTCCTTTTTCCGGATTAAATCGAACTATATTCGTGGTTATGTTCATTTTGTAACTAAATATATATCCTGTCCTATATGCCGATATGCCTAAATTGATTCTCGTTATCAGGTAATTACGTAAAGTTATACTATTTTTTGTCTTATACACACGGAATTTCTTTGCCAGGGTCTCTTTAACTTCGAAACTAGTCACTATTCAATTAGCACTTACGTAGGGAGACTGAAAGATATGGACGACGTCATTGAAGCTTTTCTTGTTCACATTTGATTCGAGCTTGAATTTATAATGTAATAATAATACGATTATCAATATTTATGTGTCGTTTTACAGTCAATGTTTCCAGACACGTATTAGTACATCAAAGTTCCAAAAACTAAATGTAAACATATTTTTCACGGTAGCTGATTCTTAAATGCAATTGACCGGATGTAGTCGTTACGGTCCTACTCCCATCATTATTAATATGGTAATTATTGTCAATGTTAATCAACGAGACGCGGTATAATTCGTAGAAACTAAATATAGTACACATTCACTGTAGAGTTTATTGTTTGAATATACAAATATATGTTTATAGGATAGTTAGATATAGGATAGTTATTTGCCGTAGTTGTGGCCTTTAGAGAAGATTGCCCTCTCTAATTGATCTCAATAAATGAGAATGACCTCTTAGAACGACAGTGTGGCTATTAGACTCCCTACCGAATGAAATAAGAGGTTAATTGAATTAATAAAATAATTCTTATTTGTACGGTCTATTCTCGGACAAGTTTAGCGTCAGAAGGGATTGAACAATGCACTATGCAGGACTGTCGGATAATTTCCATAATAAATGATTGTTAACACTATTGATTGTTTGATGATTGTTAGCAGTCATTTTGACTGTTTTTAAAGTTTAGTTATATGTATAAAAAATATACATATATGTATATTTATAAGGAACCATTTTTTTTAATATTATGACATTTTATATATTATCTTATAGCATTTATTAATAGTTGTACTTACCTCCCCCCTATCTTTATTCCCTATATAGTATATACGTATGTACTATACCTATATTCAGTTTTTCTAGTGTTAAATACTGGACTAAAAGTAAGATTAATTGCACGTAAACAGCATATTAACAACATATTTAATAAATAGTTCATTTAAATTCCACAAAAATTGTCTCTATGGTAACCTATGCGATCCAGATCTGACTAAAGTTACTGTTGAGTGAATTCATTTTTGTTATTTAATCTGAATATGGTTAAGGATCAGTAATTTGATTGTTTGTATGTCTTACAAATAATTGACTATCCAATAGTTTTCAGTGTACCGACATATTTTATTATAGCTTGCTGTATGTGTTACATTAACCAATTTCTATATTTATACGAACAATACTGTTTCAGCTGTTTTAAAGTTGGTGTAATCGAATTCTGCTTGCATGATTATTATCATTCTGATTTATGTTAAAGCTACTAATCTAACTTATTTGCTACCGTAATCGGAATCATTCTAAACAATGTTCATTTAGAGTGTTATGTTTGGGTAACGTGATAAGAAAGTAAGCCCTTATCATTAACGCTATAATGACTTCACTTATAAAGTTTTGCGTCTAGCATAACATTATCTATTTATCATAACGTCGTATCCCTATTAGGGTGGTGCCTAGAATTAGTGTTTTAAAATGCCCGGTGGACTAATATAACATAAGAGTAATGAGGTGACAAAAATGAACTAAATATTCTTGAAAACTTGAATTCCAAAACCAGAATAGATGTAGAAATAATCTTAGATGCTGAGCACATTATTTGGTGTGTTTTCTTGCATCGTCAATGTAGTTAATCTGTTAATGACGAGATAAAAAACTATTTGTAAGATTTGTAACAAAACCACAGACGTCTTTAGTTGCTAAACATGGTAATGATAATGTACTGTTTGCAACGTTAGACAAAAAATAAATGACGTATCAATTGTCATTGATGTATCTGCTCATAAGTTTGGAAACCTAGAGACTGTAATAAAAACAATTACAAACATTTTACACACATCGACCCAGACCTAAATTAAGCAATAAATAAAAAAAAAAAATAATTTCTGGTGGTAGGGCGTTTGCCCGAAGTGGGTCATGACCATAGCACACAAGTCTAAAGACCGTCATTTTGACTCGCTTTGGCCTGTCACGTTTCAGAATCAGCTTGTGTATATCCAGTAATTCGTATACCTAGAGACCTTCAGTCGTGGTATATGTGGGCAGACATGATGACGTAGACTGTCAATGGATTTTCATTCTTTGGTGCTCTCTTTCGTTTTTGGACTACACTGTACTTATCATCAGGTGCACTGTAGTCACTATGTCGAGCCAGTGTAAAAAAAAACATAATCAAGTACTTATTTCTTTCATTATTCATATTTTATAAATAAATGAATAACGTTCGTTCTTATCCGCTGAATTATTCTGTTTTAATGTTATTGTTGGGTTTTTACCCGTGCTTCCGCATATTGCAATTGTTTATTTAATATGATCATTAAAGGGGTCTCTATAGTTGTGCGTTTTTTTATTAAAATAATCAACAGATAATTACTAATCTATTTACATCTTACGTGAGCGACGTGCAGCGCCATTGCACCCAAAGAACAATAATGATCTAAGAACGGGCAAACCGAAAACTATCTTGTTTGTGATTTTAAAGGAGTTTTGATTTTTTTAGCAAAATACCTGAAAATATATTTCTATTTGAAAAAGATTATGAAAGCAATTGCATGAATTTTCGACGTTTTCTTGAACTTAATGTCTAACACTTTTTGTTGCACAGCAACTGTCAGAATGCCATTTTCTGAGCACTATCAGTGCAATCTTGTGCTTAGATTTCGTCTTCATGATTTTTCCGCAATGAAAAATCATGACGGAGTTATACTATGAAATTTAGCTTTTAAAATCTATGGGTGAGCTTTGTTGTCCACTCCTAATGTGCAGAAAATATATCAATTTCAATCAAGCGGCTAAAACTACATATAATAATATTATCTATATCATTCTATTTGTCTGATAGAATACAATATACTTATGACACGAGAGTCCTCAAAAAACGGCTGAATCGATGTTTGTTCGGCGGGCCCGCTTCATCATTGATCTCATCATCGTTTTCCGGCAGAGATTGAAATCAAACGTAAGCCTTTAAAACAAATAACGATACAATTCTTTTATATGTAATAAATATTCACTTCAATTTTTTGCGGATTTATTATATACTTGATATAATACATTTAAGATGTAGTTATAGTTTAAAAAAACTCCAAGAAGCCATTCTCCCAGCTGTAGAAACACCTTTGTGTTTCTTGTATTATATTTCCTTAAGATTTCTGATTATTTATAGCTAAAAAAGAATTTTTGTGAGACAATTTTATTATGTCTTTCGGAATACTTATTTTCGGTTGGTTTTAATTTAACCTAATACTTAATTGATCCGACTCTGAAATCACAAACCAACTTTTTACATTAATCATGATTTCTTATGTATTCACATTAATCTCTTTCTACTTTTAATTGGATAAAAAGCCAGTTGGTATTAATTACTTTAATTAGATATATCCCATTCTTTAAGGATTTTGTTGAGTATGTATTCAAGTAGACCGTCCACATTTAACTAAGTTATCTACTTTGATTTAAAAAAATCCTTTTTGGTCGTACTAATACCAGATATGTTTATGAGCTATTAGCTACGAAGAGAAAATTCTATTTCTCTAGTGTAAAAAGCACTTCAGTCAAATATTGGGTACGATATTTTTATTTTCTTCCGGCGATATAAGCCACCTGCAATGCAAAGTTGAAAATGTAATGAATACTTGGCAAGCATCGGTGGCCCCTGAACTGTGGCGCATCGTCTGGTGCATAGATATAAAAATGCCTGCAATAGGATTTTCACTGGATTTTTGTTTTGCTTGTTCCGGAAAACGATCGCATAGCATTGATTTGAAATAAAAAATATTACTATGTCACGATTTTCGTGCCCCTTTCACAATAGGCGGCAATGGATCGACTAGTAATAAGGGTGACGTGTAAAAATGTTCGATGTATGAATGATTTGTACCGTTTTTATTGTTTTATTTATTGATAAAATAATCATTTATATAAATATTTATATTAGAAATTTTGACTGTATTCTAGATCTATTTCATCTCTAAAATCTTAACTTTATTTGAATAGAAGTTTTAATATAAGTTAAAATTTAAATAGTGGTAAAAGTCCATTCTTATAAAAATTAGCTTGATTTTTATATAAAAATCTTAATATATTAATTAAATGCTAGTAATTTTTTTTATATAATTGTTATAACTGAATTTTGCCACTGATTAAGTTTTCACTTAAATAAAATTCGATTTCTATTAAGAGCGATTAGGCTTGTCCGCATATTTTAATTTATCGTAGTCGCTTACTTATTTTGTAACATGTTTTGCGTAAGATACTATTTTAGTAAATAAATAGTACTTTGGGCACTTTCTTTTAACTTATTACTATGAAGCAAATCTGAAAACATAACGTTGCCAAAATAAAACTGGATACGAAATTGCGTGTTATACAAAATTCACTTGACGGGAAACATAAATATTTCCCGCAATAAAATCTATTTGGGTGATTAATTAAATGTAACATGACGTGTGTTGTGCGGCGCCCCACGACTTGCCCGCACGACTACTGACCGTATGCTAAAAACACATACGAACCTTTTAAATTTAATGTGTTTGGTTAGGGCTAGTATTTAATTAGTCTACTTAATTTCAAATTTACATTGGACTTTATTACTCAACGGCTGCCCGTGGCTATCACGGGATTATATTTATTTCGTTTGCCGATGTCGTGGTAAGCCTACGCGACCTCTAAAAGCCATTAGACTAATTAATGTGCTACTATGGAAGAAGTTACACCCTGTACACACTAGTTTAAATAAAATTAAAACTATTTTTATAATTGTGACTAATAGAGTTATAATACCTATTTTTATATATTTTTCAATTATAATAATACATAATAAACATTATTCTTTATCAATAGATATAAAAATAAGTTTATTCACTTTCAACCCAACAAGTACGATGTTGATCTTGTGTTCGATGTTAACGCTTCTGGTTTTGTATTCGGATGTTACAGTCGCCACTTTGTTAAGGTCGACTGACTATCATAGCCTATTTAACACCTTACAGTATTAAAAAGTCGCTATTTCAAATACTTAATGTTAATTTTAACAAATTATGAAATAACGAAATAAAGTGCCTAGTGAAAAAACATTTCATGAACAGGTGTTATGTGGGTGTTCCGATTCTTGTCCTAAGTGGGTAAATAGGTACAATTTAGGCCATACCCCTCCCCCTCGCAGCCTCAGCCGGTCGGACTGATTCAACACTTCGTTGCGGCAATTAGATTCAATTTGCGGGACGCTTCGCTTACTATGAATACGGGCTTACGTATAACAAAGGTTCATTTCTCTTTAAATTAGCTGGAATTTCGTACACGACGCTACAAATTTCAATACGAATTTTTCTAATTATGTATCTATGTACCGTTTTAGAGAAAGTTATTTCTGATATTTCTCGTGTGTAGGTGAAAATTTTTTCTATTTTTTAACTTCATCCAAAATCTTTAGCGAAGAAAAGAATATTTGTATACTTTCGGAAACTTAAAATCTTTTGATAACTGTAATCAAATTTCATTAAATCGATCTGGAAAATTATTCGTATTATCAGCCATTGTTACTCGAACAAGCTTGTTTTAATATATGATATTATTATTTTAGGTATTATTTAATCACATTTAGCCATTTATTATTAACTGTTCTTTATTCGTATTTATTTATTTTTTATGAAATATATTACTTATGTAGTATGAAAGTATATTGTGAACTAACAATCGCAAGTTAATTTCTAGATCATAATTTTAAATGGATAAATAAATAAAGCATGAATAATAGTTTTTGTAAGAATTGTAAACCTGCAACCCAACTTTATTCCGTCTTTCGAATAGCCGTTTCTGACCCTCCCGAACTATTTCTTTGTGCTCGACCCAATAGTTTTCAAATTAAATTAAGGTTGTTGGTAAAGTTTGTAACATGAATACCGTGTATTAACCGCAGAATCCCTAGCTGCTATATCTATTTGTGGTAGACCATTATTAAGACCTCGAAATCAACCAATGCATACTTTAGTAAGAATACAAATATATCTGTGTACTATTATATGTATACAGTAAACAGTTATTCAATTAACTATTTATTACTAGTTATTGGTTACAGATTAGTAAGGGCTTGATTTGAGCACTATAAAATTATATTTCTGTGTTAATGGTTTTATAATATCTATATATTAATCCAAATAAATTATTTAAAAATTACTGGTAAACGCATATTAATGATTTGTAATACAAAACTATTTTTTTTTTAATATCCAATACATCGGGATTTTAACTAATAAAAAAACATAATTCATTGTTGTAATTTAGAACTCTTTTGCTTTAGGGGTGTTTATTAATTTTTAAGTACAATAAAAAAAATGCGATTACTCAACTCCGTAGGTGCTCAAGTCCGCGTACTAACTACGATTTGTTTATCGGTGTTTGTTCATATCAAATTCAATAACATAATTGCTTTATCCAGGTTTTATTTGCCTGAAAAAAAAGAGTTTTATGTCTCTTAATTGGCTTTTTTCCTAGTGAAATTAAATGGAAAGTTATAATATACAGTAGAAACGCATCTGTATATTACGCACATAGTGTAACAACTTCAACGCTTTCTAATCACTTTGGTATTCCTTTTTAGTAATATATTTCACTATTTAAGCGTTAATTGACGTCGCTTTCTGCTGAGGAAAAGAAGCAAAGGACTGGAATACGTTTCCTGCGTCTATTATCCGAAGGATTTAGGATCTGAGAGTCTTTAAAAAAAAGTGTGAAGTTGTGTTTATTTGAGGGATTTGCTGTCTTTAACCAAGGAGCCGAAGCATGTGTGTTTTTCTACACACTAGCTTTCTCGGTGATATTCGAATGTATATAAATTCCATCTATCTCACTTTCCTGCGGCTCGGAAAACCCGCCGCATGTTAATATAGCGGCATCTTATACAACTTACAACTACCACCGGCATCCTCGCTGCAGCCTACTGCAGTCTGATATCTCCTAAGACATCAGGCGGTTTTATCAGTAAAAGTCTGACACTATCCTGGCTACTACCCTCAGTTAGCGAGGTATTCCATCAAAATTTACATCGGTTCAACAAAAACAAACAAAAGAGGCTACTAAACTATTCTCTAATAACTATTTATCTATTAACAGATGAAAAATTGTATAATATAATTTTTCTAAAGCCTTTACCGGATCGTTGGAAGAATATAACAAACAACAACAACAACAACAACAAACAACAACAACAACAAACAATAACAATTAACAAACAACAAACAACAATAACAACAACAGTAACAGTAACAATTTGTCAGTTTTCCATAAAGTAATTCTGTAATAAACATCCGTTTTGACTAACATTGACAGATGCCTATATTCCGCAGTGTACGTCTTATGTCCAACATGATAATGATGTAAGAGTATTTTCGGCGTTTGATCTAATAAATAACGCTTAGCTTCAAGCTCAGTGACAACTGTAATCACTTTACCTAAATTTCAACGGCTTCCGGATTTCTATGCGATGTTTTATAAATTAGTCAGCTTAATTATTAACCATTCATTTTAGACACACACTTCGTTATAATGAGTTATGAATGTGGATGAAAAAATGAATAAAATATTAATAAAATAAAACTTTAAGCTCGATTTCAGAAAAAAAAATTAAATGAAACTATTGTATATTAAACGTGAATTAAACATGCAATATAGTATTTCCAATAATTACCTAGATCATTTCTTTAATAATTATATATAAGATAATTAATTTAATTTGTAATTTTATTAGACGGAATGATAAACAATAAATGTGCATAGCTTATGTCGTTCTCAGTAATTCCAGAAGTTTCCGGTAGTATTATTATAACTGGTTTCCTGGGAATATTGCAAGAAGAAGAATATCCTTGAAACTAAATTATTCTCTCGATAGCAAATATTAATTTTTACATAATTTTGGAAAATTTAACTAAGTTTTTTTTTTTCAAAATGATAAGCAGTTCACCAGTAAAATGTAAAATTGTATTGACATAGCAATGCTTTAATTTATAACTACTTCTGAGACTGCGCTCTATTTAAATTACTTAATTTGGAATTATTTTAATTGGAAATTTACAATCGATGTCATTAATTTCTAAAGTTGATTCCTCTAGTGTTATATTTACCTAATATTTGGTGTTTCTTATTATGTTACTATAGAGATCTGTTTAAAATCAAAGAAAATGAAATAGTTGTTTCTATCTTTTTGATGAAACTTGAAACATTTAATATTTCCAAATTTTAATTTCAGTTACGACTGAAATTAAAATTTCAACGACAGGTCTGATAACGAGTTTACATAATTATTATTATCTTTGTGAAATAGTTGGTACTGCTTACACATTTTTACAATAATTGTCGCAACTAATAATAACGGTGTATTAAAGCTTCTGTCACAATAATTATGTTGCAACTACCGACAATTTCAGTTAAGAGATAACAATAGGAATTATGTCTCGACATTCATTTTGTCACCTCATGAAATATTTTACTATGAAATGAAAGAAAAGTGAAGTACTGTTATTACTTTGCGTTACTGCTAATATTACAAAAACGTAAATTTGTAATTGTACTTCTTAGATTTTTTTTTTTGCATAAACTCTTACGTACTCAAAATTCTCTATATAATTGATTTTTTTAAATGAATATTTATTCATAAAAATTGCTTTACCATAATATTGTTTCGGTTTAATAATCAGAAACTGGGTTTTCGTAACTAAGTTTATCGTATGAGTTGTAATGTATATGTATATGTAGTAATATGGTTTACTGGATATTTATGACATGCAATTGATGATTTCCATCATTATAACTGACTTATATTTAAATATTTAAAAAAACTTTTGATGTAGAATTCACTTTTCTATTGTGATAATTAGAAATATGTTAATATATCTTGAACTTTTTACAATTCAAACATTTTAAACTGTAAAAAAATTTAAATATCTTGAAAACATTTGAGTGTAAACATTCGGTGCAACTTCAAACCTATAACTTAGAGCCGCTTTAGTACGGTTTCCATTGATTTCAAGTTTACCCGTATTCAAAAGAAATACACGTAGTCTAATTGGATGATGCTATTAGAACTCACAGAAGAACTGTTGGAATTGGAACAAGTTTGCTAGTATAACAGAAAAACAAACCTATAGGATGATACGCAAATTTCGATGTATTTTTTATAAGGGCATACTACTAAATCGCAAATATTACTACATGATAAAGTGAAATTAATTATAACCGGAAAGTATATGTACTTTGTTTCAATTTTGTATTGCAACTAAGTACAGCGAATATTCTATTGTGTCTCATTAAATCGTACCGATCTGTTATAATTATTTGGGATCTGTTCAAGATATTATTACTGACACTTTGTTGACTAGTTATGTCGGGAGTTGTATTTTTTTCCAAACAATTGTGTAGACCGTGCACGGCTTAGTCACGCCGAGTTGAAGCAAAAAGCAATAACCTTGAAACACCTAATTGCAGATACACGTGATTGTAACATATTAAGAGTTTGCATCCGGTTTTATCGCAATTCTTATGTTATTTCTCGAAGATGTATGTGAAATAAAGCAGTTCACAATTTGTTTATTTGTGTTTTCGCAATATACAATTATTAGATTCTCGTTTTAGATTACTTCTTTGTATTCCGTTGTTATATAACTTTTGTATTACCAATTATAAATAGATTTTCTTTGAGTTAAAGTAATATTATCTGCTTTAATTCATTGACACAACTAAACCAAATAGACTTGTGTAGTAGATACAAGATACGGCGGTTCTAATGCGAAGTATTTGTTGGAAACAAATATTTTACTTCGAACGGAGAACCTTCATATATTTTGTAATAGATTGATGTTGATGAACAAAACTATGATCATTAAATAATACCTATATAATTTTCAATAAACACGATAATTTAAACCTTAGATACAAACACTAATGACCCAAGCAAAATCTGCGAATAATAAAACATTGTTTAGTATTTAATGATTGTTACCAAAACTGATATGTAATAAGTTTTATCGAAGCAATTATTTTTTATGCCAGATATAGAAAAACCAGTACTTATGATAATGGACAGAAATGCCGTTCATTTGATACCAGGCACTTTAAAAAACTCGAGTCTTCTCATTTTATTAGCTGCGTGGATGTCATCGGTCTAGTCCTTAATTTAGATTGTTCTAGACGTTTATTGCGATGACTAACAATCTTTGACAACTGCCCACACTTGTGCCATTGCCATCAGTCTCTATTTCATGTTTAAAAATAACATAGGTATTCCTACAAGCTTGACAACTTTATCGTAAAATTATAATCTCTTAATTTTTGCTTTATCTCAAATATAATAAATAATATGTTCATTCGAAATATTAAGTTACTACGCTTGATTTAAAATTTAAGTTATCGACTTTGTAATGTAACATATGATACATATTTGCTAATTTTACTATGCAAACATTTTGTGTTGACATTGCATTTAAAATTTATATTATTGAAATATGAAAGATAACCCTTATCAACCAGGCTGCCTTGTTAATTAATTTCGTATTTATTATAATAAAAATTATACTAACCGGTGTTTCCTTTTTTTCAGGAGTGAATTTAAAATAGCTGTCGTCTGAGGCGAATGAAGACCTGTTTAGTCGTAAAACAATTAACATTCGCTATCAAGCGTAATATATCTCTTCACTTGTACTAAATATACCAATTTCTTTCTATACCTGAATTATAACGATCAAGTAGAGCTTGGTGATCGGTCCGCCGGTACGCACGTCGCTTAGCGCTGGTTGCGGTACCCTCCCTGTCGCTGCAATAGCCAGTGCTCGCCGGAGTCACGCGACTCGGCCAGCACGCCCAGCCACAGCCGTGGATAACCTCGGCCAGAGCCCCCTCCCGGTGAAAAGGCTGCACGAAGCCCTGCAGAGCGCCCAGGTGAAGCGCCAAAGGCTCTCTCCTCCGTACCCCACAGCCCCCCCCGCCCTGCATCCCATCCATCAGCTCGCCGTGCACCAGCACATCAAAGTGCAGCAGAGCATAGTGCAACAGAGTATCGTGCAGCAACACCAGTTGAACCTGGCCCATCAGTCTCTACAGACGTTACAAGCGCAACAGAATTTGCAAGCGCAACAAACTTTGCAAGCAGCGCAAAATCTGCAAGTAGCTCAGAGCCTCCAAGCGGCGCAGAGTCTGCAAGCAGCTCAAAGCCCTGCAGTGACGAGTGGTGCAGGTGCGCAGCCGACTCCTGGAGTGACGCAAGGAGCTCTGGTACCGCCGCAACAGCCTTCGCCTGGGGCCGCTTCACCGCAACACAAGAACATGGAACTTGCGCTCTGCCAAAGCATGGACTCTGTCAATACCGCCACTACTGAGGAAGAGGTCAGTATCTTATAAATTATTTTTTATTTCCATTAGAATATTGCGTTATTGTGAACTTTTAGTATATCAAAAATACCTCATTGAATTTCAGAAGTTTTCGATGGAAGAAGGTATAATTAATTACAATTTAAACTTTGACTTGAACCCAAAATTTCAACGTAAATAAATAATTAATAATAGAAACTAGGATTGAAATTTTCCATTTGAAAAGGCCTCAAAGTATCGTTTTAGCTATTTGTCATAATACAATTGTAAAGTAATATAGAGGAGGCGCGACTCCGAAGCCGTTACAATGGGGAAAACGTTCGGATATACAATAAGCATTCGCTAACACAATAAAAGGAAATTTTCCTCGCGACACAAGCGATTGGAAATCGAAAGATAATACCGTTCTCACTTATCATTTCATTCTAGATTCTATTTCTACATCTGGTAGGTCGGTATTACTGTTGCAGTTATTATTATGTCAAAGGTAACGAAAGGGGAGTGTGGCGCCGTGTAACTTCCGGAAAGAATCGCGAGTGTTTACTACAAACTTGTAATACTAACTGATTATTACTATAATATCGATAAATTATGTGACATCATAAATAATATAACCGACAGAGAACTAAACTTGTCGACATAGCTCTACGTATTAGCAACCTGAAGTGGCAGTGGGCACACCACATATGCTGAAGAATCGAAGACCAGGATCAATGGCGCTTGTTAGGAGAGGTGTATGTCCAGCAGTCCACTAGGATGGGCTCATGATGATAATGTTAATAAATAGTACTTATGTTTAGAAATAGATGCGAGACTGAGGGGGATCTGTAGTATTTCAATTGTAACGCCTATAACTGGTTGGCGCTATTTTATTTGTTCGTTTAAATTGTAATAGATGAATTGGTGTAGGACTCGAACCGAGGCATAACTCTTTGATGTACAGATGTCTTGGCAAAGTCCCACATGACTTTTCGGCAATTGTAGCGATTTTTGTTACATATTCTGTAGCAAAACAAATAATGTTTCATTTGACTTAGTTCGTAGCTTTTTCTGCTATTTTCCAATAAAATTATTTTTATAGTAGCAAGAATTGGAGTGGCGGAACCCCCCTTGTACTCGCCCGTAGAAGTGTGCTTTGTGGTCTACAAAATTGCCATTATTCTATTGTGTTGCAAACGTTGTATTAGTTGTAGGTGATGGTAATTACTTGCAATAAGGTATAATGTCACTATATTTGCAGCTTTTATATTTTTTATGTGAAACTTTTAAGGTTATTTATTTGAGTATCGATAAAACGAGCAAGCGAAACGCCCGGTAAGAAGTTTGAAAAAAAATTTTTTTTTTGTTTTCTTATTTTGAGATTTGGGACATGTTTTTATGAATTCTCTAAAAAAATCGCAGTAAATTACCGGTACTATTTCTAGCATTAATAAAGCCAGCTTAATTAATTAGTTATCATTATATTGTCTACTCATATTGAGAATTTACAATACTGCCTGTGCAATATGAATTTTGTTAGTTATTTGGTCAATATTTACATTGATATTAAAAAAAAAACCTAAAGAAATATGAGGATCTAAACAAAAAAAGTAGTCTTTTGTATTTATACCAATGTATTAACTTGAAAGAAAGTAACAACCCTAAAAGAAAGGGCTATAAAATCTTGAACACAAACTACGGGCAGGCGAAGTGAAGTGGGCAGCGGTTGTGTTAGTTGAGATAAATAAAGTAGTTGTCACGTCGCTTCGGCGCTTTCAAATGCTCTCTTCCACTTGCATCTTTATAACACTATATTTTTAATTCGAATTATTTAACACGTGATTCATGATTTAAAATTACATTAATACCAACAGAACTTGTTTTTTAATTTTTTTTTTTTCAAGATAATTAATGTTTTTCTAGTAATGTTAATTTATAACAAACAATTTAGCGGTTAGTTTTGAAATAAATATAACTATGTAATAGTTATTTCAAGTTTTAAAATTTTATCATACTCGTTTGTTGTGTTGAAACCACTATCGTTTGCGCAATAAAACGTATATTTTGTTAGTCTAAATATCGCGGTACTATTTCCGGCATAAAATATAGTGTTTAAAATATATTTTGAATTCTTATGCGCAAGCGTCGAAATACATGGAAATTATATTTTGTCACCGGCGGTAAATTTAAGTTTTTGTAAATATTATAAAGTCTATTTTCATTTACGTATATTAGGCGCATAAAGTAATAATAATATATCGTCATGCTATTATTCCTTTTGGGGTGAACAGATATACATTAGTGGCTGTAATCACTTTGCGCTTTTATGTCGTGCCCAACGTGACAAGTAGGGCAGCTGATCGCCGTTCTCAGGGCACCTATACACGACATTGGCAATAGATACCATGTGGGTTTCCTCACGATGTTTTCTAACACTGGTGAACATATGGTGCTTAAATCAGTACATAATACAGTGATTCGTGCCGGGTTAGGAACCTACGAACATTCGCGTTGCCGGACATCGGATCGATATCGGTATATTATCCACTAGGCCATCATAATCGTTAAAAATAAAATATTAAAATTTGTATCTGGATAAAATATGGCATTACATTTTGTTTTTGTAAATTTATATGATTATTAAAATTGAATTCGTGTTATGTTTGATTTTGTTAAATTGTGTCTGGGTTATATGTATGGACAAAATTTTTTAAGTAATAAAACTATTGAAGTCAATTCAAAATACTACAAGCTTTGTTGTAGCGGACTTGACCTGTATTAAAGATACGTAATGTAACATATAACATTCGGACCACTCGTATAATTTCCCATTAATGAGGATACATTTCCTAAACACAACGTGCATTTAATATAAGCAGGTACCGTTTCCCCGCTGCTACCCATAATATATCATTGTTTGATTTGCCGCCTCGCTTTGATGTGAGCTCATGCAGTCTAGCCGAGAGGGTTTATAGACAAGGTCCTTTGCTCACTAGCGTATATGCAGGCATTCATGCGGTTATTTGCATGCACTCTCAACGTGGTTGCCAGTCTACGGTGACCTGTGTGTAGCCGATAGCTATATATATCGTCGCCTACATAAATTCTTGCAAATGACTGCATCCTGCAGAAAATCTTACCTGTTAGTCGTCGATTATGGTATGTCCTATAATAATTATTCTCTTTCACCATTGATTTTTATATAATTTCTTATTTTATGTATATTGATTTCTCTATAGTTAACATTACACTGGTTTATGAATACGTTAATTTTTTTTTATGTGTATTACAACTAGAATTACAAACCAATATAACTTATGTTTTACTTAAAACAATACTTAGTAACAAAGTATACAATGAAACTTTTTACAATAGATTTGATAACAGAACTTCGTTTATACATTTTACTTGAGTATTATATAATAAAATATTGTCTTTTTGTATTGTGTGTATGTCATATTACTTTTTTTTGGTATTTTACTGCGATTTACTTCACTTTAGTGTAAACTAGCATTATATATTAATCATTTTACATGCTGTTGTGGTCTTTAATTGTTCGGGCATTTATATATCCTATTTTTTTATCATAGTTCTTTTGTTTTCTTACTCAATGTCACCCATGTTGGGTACCCAATTATGTGAAATAAAGTAAAATAACATTAATAAAGTTTTATCTCTCAGGAACTTTCATAAAGCGATATTAATGTCTTTCAAACTCACGCCTCTTCAACCTTGTGACTCTAAGTTTTATATTAATTGTTAACAAATGGTAAAGCATAATAATGATACAGTAGTCCCACAGGAATTTAAGACTGTTTTACATTATTTGTCGTGGACAGTCCGAACGAAGGTACTTGCGCATGTATTGCGCAAAACTTTGTCTGCGCCGCGTCGTGAAGGGCCCCTGATACTGTCAAAGTATCGTTCTTTGTTCTTTTGTAGCCACCGACATGGGAACCGAAATGCGTATATTAATCATGGTTTAAAGTGTTTAAGGCTATTGTTTGAAAACAATTCTAAGCATTACGAAATATCTTATTGGAAACAAATGTGTTTAGGCCCATTAGACATAAATAGTTTTAACGAAAAACTTTTATAAGCTTGACTAACTTTTGATGTATAGTTAAATATCTGTTATTATTATTGCCAATAAGAACAATCAATCTCAGTCATTCATAGGTCATCTGTAATTTTTTTGTCACTTTCAAAATAATAATACCAAAAAAAACTTTGATTTTTTAGTCGCGCTTTAGTGAAAGAAATGTTAATTTTAAACTTACTTTTTCTATTCGAAAGTAGAAAAAAAAAACAAAATTTTCTAAAATCTACAAGCAGTCCTTAATTAAATTAAACATTTATATTTTTTTCTGATCACCTATGTAGTATGCGAAAGAATTTATATTTTATGTTCAAATACTTTAAGATTATTATGCTTTATTTTATACGAATACTATGTCTCATTTACTTTCATCCACATTTCATGCTACATGTTTTACACGACGGCACTTTGCTATTGACTCGTTTCCCGTAATCCCAAGGGGACTCATGGTTGCCGGTATGTCTGGAAAACAAATTTGGTCTAGGGCTATCACCTAACTGGCAAAAGCAATATACTAATGAATATTTGATTATCACAAAAAAAAAAGTTCCTCATTAGAGTTTTATTATACTGTGATCTTTCTATCGACGTAAGTATAGTAATATTTTGAATGCTCTCGTCAAATAATTTTACCTATAATAACAACGATGAGCGCTAAGCCGATAACAATAATTTTAATGCGTAGCCATATCGAGTGAGACACAGCTAACAGCATTATTTTATTAAGTCAAAAGAAGCCATTAAATAGATAGCTGATTAGTGTCGCGATTTGTACGCGATCTTCGTTGCCAAGGTAGTTTGATTTATGATTATTGAACTAAATATAGATTATATAAAACCTGCAGAATAATAATTTGTTTCTTCATTTAAATAATTATTGAAAACTTTATATTGGAGCGATATATATATGAAAAATCACAATAAAGTTTTACAATGGTAGTTTTGATTATCACATGTATAGGATTATGAAGAAAATAGTATGCGCACAATTATAATAGTGGTTGTAGTCATTCAGAGCTCAAAGTCATTAGACAAATATTAGTTTACCAGCATTTATTTTTTTTAGGTTTGTACCAAATTATATGAACTTTTTTTGTGGTAACGATAACAAAAATTAATATTATTTTCATTAAACTAGCTAAGTAATATCTTGAAATCAAGTCGGAGATACGGCTCTTTGTACATCTGTGCCTCTGTCTCTCAGAATCTAAACCAAATAAGATAACGATATGAAATTAGTACATTAAAAAAAAATAGTAGAAAATAAAGCTACAAAATTGATTAAAATAGTAAATAATATCATTTTAGTTTTATTTTTAATATTCTTTTTATTTATAAAGATAAACAAATTATTTTAAAATTTAATACCGGCCATATTATTATTTGAGTCATTCAGAGATTAATTCAAATTGCTATTCAAGGTCACACAAAAAGTACTTTTTTAATTTTGTCTCAGGACGATTTACTCTTTGATTGTGAGTGCATTTATTACCACAAATTCCATTACAACTCTTCAACCCCGAAATAAGTAGCTGTATCTCATGCAAATTCCTTATTCCCTTTGGAGATCAAACCTATAGAGCCAAAAAGTCAATCGATTAGCTATTACGTAAATCGTGTGGTACAATAAAGGTAACTTACACTTTTGTGTTATCGTTCCCCTAGCATGTGAGCTAGGGACCTTGTCGTTAATTTAATAAATTACAATTCTATTACATTTTCGAATGATTACATTTATGTTAACAAGTATATCATACAACATTTTGCAGTAACTTAATCTCTATTTTGTACCTGTTTGGTTTCTTTTTCAGGCCCTTAGATCTTTTGCTCCCTTTGCGTGTTTTTCATTTCCCAGTTTTCACGATAATCACAAAGTTCAAGCAGGCTAGGTGATAATCTTTGTCGCTTAACATTAACTTATTTGGAATCAGTGTGCTTGGACAACCCTAAATAACTGGCTAGCTGAAAGGCGGCGGCAACGACGCGACCGGCGCCGACGGGTCTGCAGTGGCCTATACTTGTCTATTTTTGTTTGACAATGATCGCTTACGTATTTCACAGATAATGGCTTTATTCAAAACTATCGATATATTTTTGGCTGCTTTCATATTGGAATGTAGTTTATCTTACTGTCTATTTAATATTCATCAATATATTTTTTCTATCGCAGCAATTTTATTTCAATGTTCCTTTTATAATATTGGGTATGATGGAATTTAAAACTCTATCCACAATATTTTCTAGTATAAAACATTGTTAGAACTTATGTAATATTTTTGTAAAAACGTGATCATATAATATTTTAGCTGTAGATTATATCGATAAAGATCCCATGTTGCTATTTACTTAAACCAAATTACTTATTTGCATGAAACAATTAATTGTAGACAATGGTTTATAAGTTCCAAGAAATTATATGGTCCTGGTCGGTTTCATCGCGTTTTCACATGATATACAGCTGATAGATAGCATCTAAAATGTATATTATATTTTCATATCATAGAGATCGAAGTTTGATAGGCCACATAGAGGTCAAATAAGGGTAGATAATAGAGTAGGAAAAAATATAATCATCGTGTCATGTAAGGTATAAGTCTGATGAATGTATCTATCGATTGTGCCTCCAGAGTTTAGGCAGGTGTAATTAGGGTTGTCAACGCATTAAACTGCAAAGAATTATTTAAATTATTACCACTCATAATTTTTAAATTTGGGCACAAATGCCTGATAACTACATCGTAGTTCATTAACATCAGCGAAAACGAGGGATACAACTCCAGGGATTTTTTTTTATTTTTATATGGGTTGTATTTACAAAAATTATTCAATAGTTTTGATTGTGACCAAATTATTGAAATAACTATGAATTAATTTTAGAATGATCAAATTTAACAGTGATTTCTCAAAGTATACTTTATTGGTAGGTACAACATTGATATATTTAAAATACTCCAATTAAAGATATGTTTAAATTAAATTTTGTGGTTTTTTTTTTAAATTGATAACCCTAGTAAGAGGGATCGACTTGGAGTCGCGTAATGGTCCGCGTCGACAATGCCGCTACGGCTTCCTGAAACCTGTAACTACTTTTGTTTTAGAGTTCGTTCACGTTGCCTGATGAAGTTTTTCGAAAAAAAAATCTGGTGCTTGTTTTAAGGCATTGTTATAGCCATCGATAATCTTTTCATATAAAAATATAGTGAAGTCTCGGTCTCTTTCGCCAAAAAAAAGTGAGGTATTAAAAAGCCAAGTTTGAGAATACTAAAGTTAATCAATACTATTTCTTTAAAATGAAGTACGTTGATATAATTCGGTACCTTTAAAAGTACTAGCGAAAGTAACAAATGAATATTAGATTGTAATAAATTCTTCCATCTTAAAGTCTAATATACACCTATCCCCCGATTTACAACGGTACTTGTTTTACACGTTTTCGCTTTTACACGGTTTTCCAAATAAGTTTTTTTTTTTTTGTTTTTATCGGACTCTACTAAATGCTACTGTGTTTGAACACGTGCGCTGTGTACACATCTCACGGGGAATCCCGAGCTTATGTGCTGACTTGCTGCACATGATGAAGGATAATAAAACACCTTTGGTTTTATTTTTTGTTCTTCTGTTTAATGTATTGTAATTAAATAAAAAAAACAGTGTTTCCGTAATATATTTTAACCTGTCAATGCATTTTATTTTTATTTCTGTGTACACCTTAAAATATTGAAAAAAATCACAACTGTTAAATAGCAAAATTATGCATTTTCTGCAAGCTTTTCGATTTACACGGTTTTGACTTGAAAATTTTTAATTTTCGATTTACACGTTTTTCTCAGGAACGTATCTACCATGTAAATCGGGGGATTACTTTATACATATATAGGGGCAGTGTTGTATTGCGAAGCTGTTTCCAGATACTATTAAAAAAAACCGTTTCAAACAATATTTGTAACCATGCAATATTTACATAGGTATGTAAAAATCTGAGAGCCTAGACTACATTCGTTAAACGATAACGCTAGTAGAAAGTGCAAATTGGCACAAGCTTTAGAAATATCATGACGTCACATTATGTAAATTCTCATTTGACCCTTTTCTACTCAATCCAGTGTAAATTTGTCTAGGCCCCAGGTCAGTTAAAAAGTAATATTTATTTAAAGTTATAATCCTACAAATATTTTATTCTTAAAATGCCTAGTCTATTTTTTTACCAAAGTTTCAATTAATATTTAAGAAAATATAAAGACTAGTGGACACTATTCCTGACAAATAATTACATTAGTCTTATAATAAAATCTAACAAAACATGTATATCAAACTTATTAAAATTAGGCTTTACTGGGCTACACACGTGAAAGAATGTAAAAAATTATGTATTTGGTAATAATATGATAATAATCATGTCCTGTGGATTTGGCTCGTTTAGACGAATGGTGAGAAAAAAAAATGTTAATTTTAATTTTATTTTTTCATATTAGTTTTCTTTTATCGATTTTTTTTGTGCTTATTTTAGGGAAATCTTTGCTATATATCTTTTTTGTGTATTTTTTATATTGAAAATGTGAAAAATAAATAATTATTTTTCAAACATCGTTTTCCCAAATGGTTGATGTGCGAAAACAGAAAATGTCATAAAATTCGGCTGCACCATATAGAGATGTTACTTTCATATCTAAAAAGTCTATAACATCCACCAATAGCACGCAGATCAAGAAAATCTCCATCGGAACCGAAGAGAAAATTATTACCTCGCTCCAGTTCAATCGCGGAGATGTTCTCTCCGAGCCGATTTTAAGAGAAGAATTTCTACCGAGCGTAATATAGACACTTCGACCATTTCAACAGTTTGTCCACCTAATTTGTTCGTCGGCGCTCTGCTGTAAAAACAAATAGCCCGCAATTCCCCTTACAGAACGATAAAGACGGATGTATTCTAACAAGGTGGGGAAAAGGGAACGATAGTTTTCCGAGACACGCGTTCCCGGGCCGCTTGAATGAGCGATTGGTGTTTACGTTGAAGCTTTTGTCTACTTCGCGTCCTGTTTGTCGGCCTGCAAAGAGATTCCTTTGTCCATTAACGGAGTAATAATTAATCGAGCTTCATCTAATGTTCCTCGGTTTGAGTTACTCTCCTAAAACTTTTAATTGAATTTGTTCGTTGATTTTGGCTTTTTGATGGCAGAGTGTTACGGCTTTAAAACAATTTTTAGCTAACGCTTTGGGAAAAGTTATCATTCTCAATTTTACCTGGTTCCGTAACTTTAGAAATGCGTCAAAGTCCTTTCACAGTTTTCAATGAGGAAAACTGTCACGGGGCGTATTGTAAGACAACTTTTGCTTTATTAAGTTGTTTTGGTCTGATATCATTATAGGGACCTTTAGGTTTATTTAAAAATATACTTAAGTTCTTTATTTTTATGAACTTTTGTCGGCACCAGGCCGAAGGTCAACCTATAATGGTAATTTGACCATTGTTCATGGACAACTTTTTTTTTTCGGTAGTGCAGTTGTTGTTGGCCTAAATGGTCTTTACAACTATATCGGGCGAAGGGAGTGAGCGCTTTATTTGCTCAGCCAACGTGCTATGGGCTCAGTGGCAACGCAAGAGCGTCCTTATGGATACTACGGGTATGGATACTGTCGAATTTAGTGGCCAGCCAGGAAACGAAGCTAACGGTAATCTGCAAGCATTTTGGATGCGACTACCTTAAGAAGAAACGCAGGAAGGAATTCAAAGCTAGGTCGTAGTAGAACTGCTCCCCGGAGCGTAAACGCATCGGTTAGCGACTAAACTATCCTTCATTATCACCGCATATTTTACTTTTCTATATTTGTTATAATTTAATTATTTTTCAATTATTCAGTCTATTAGAATTTATCTATTTATTATACCCATTATAATGTTCAAACTATAAAGTGCGAAGCTCTCCTGATATCATGTTTCTTATTTAGATACATAGATCTGCATAATTTTGTTAAAAACAAAATTTTGGCTTAAATAACAGTTTAGTTCAGCGTAATTGTAAGCACTTAATGGTAGTGAAGTAATTAAGACTCCTACTAGTTAGATATTTATTGTGTATTGTGTGGGCAAGCTGGCTGCCGGCCAAAATGATTGTACCTACCCTGAAGCTTTACGAATCCTAGTAATGTATTAATTCGCCCATAGGTATTGTTACGCATGGCATGACAAATGTTGTTATTCCTTACTAGAAAAATGACATATTCAAGGAGAAGTAAAGCTGTTCAGCAGCGTATAGAAAATTAAACGAACCGAGGAAGATCTCAAATGCAAGACGAAAATCGGCGCCAGTATTGTGAACAGAAAATCGAACTGCGATGTCGCTAGACGAAAGGCTCTTTGTGCACAATCAATGGTCTCTCGATTGCTGATAACTTTCTTTGCATTGAGGATAGTTTGAGTTGGAAACTACAATCAGCACATCTATTTAACCATTCTTCGTTTTTGACTTATTTATAGGATATTGTTTCTATATTTATATCATCACGTTGTTAAGAATAAAGTTAGATGCCGCTTTATCCATTCGAATTCCATTCTTTTTTTATGATTTACTGGAAAACGCTTGACCTTCAATCATACCTGGCGGAAGGCAAAGATAAGGCCAATGATGTTTACCCAATAAATGCCTATTCACTATTTCTTTTAAAGACTCTTAAAATGTAAGATTGTGAAAAAATAGACGCTGGGAGTGCAATCCACTCTTTCGGTTTTCACATTGTGAATGAAGAAGCTAATCATTTACACGAATTCTTTGTGTAAATGATCATAATGAAATACACTTTTAGGCCAAAGTCCATGTTTTAAGTGTTAATATCTAAAATATTAATAATATGAATAGCTATTTTTCAACTCTAGCCATTTATATTATAACGAACATCATAAGACTTTTTTTTATATTTCTTTATGTGGATAGACAAGACATAAGCTCTAGATATTTCATTAAAAATATAACGCGGTATTATAAGTAAGCAATCATAGTATTTTTAATTAAGTAATACTTGTCATCTTAGTTTCAATTTCAAATGTTGTTGGACAGGCTGCCGCACTAGTTATGCCAACTAGACCAGTTTCAATCGTTACTCGTATTGAATAACATAACTTTCACTAGATGCCCGATCGAGGTATGTATGTGTTGAGCACTGTTAGATTGCAATGTACGCTTTGCCGCATATCAATTATTCTCCGTAATACGGGCTTAATCGATATAAGAACCCAAACCGATGTTAATATTTTGGATGATTTGAGTTGTTATTATTAGGTCCTTACATATGAAATTGGCGTTTTTCGTACTGGCCACTTTAATCAAAAATTTCTCCTCTTTGGTAAGGAATTCCAAATTCAAATTTGTACAGCTATAGACTCATGTATTTGTGCTTCGATGATCGTCATTCATTTGTTTTTTTCTTCTGTTTTTTTCTGTTTGCATCACTCATTTTACAAAATGGAAAACTTAAAATATCGCATTATTTACGAGTACGAGTTCCGCCGTGGCACTAGTGCTGCGGAAACAACTCGAAGGGTGAATGATGTGTATGGCGATCGTGTTGCAAAAGAAAACACAGTTCGTTTTTGGTTCCAACGTTTTCGTTCTGGAAATTCCGACCTGCAGAACAAGCCCCGTGGACGGCCTGAGACTCAAGTTGATAATGAAGAGTTGAAGGCTATTGTGGAAGCGGATCCATCGCAAACCACGTCCGAGTTAGCTGCAGGCTGCGATGTTAGTGATAAAACTGTTTTAATTCACTTGAAGCAAATTGGGAAGATTAAAAAGCTTGAAAGGTGGTTACCTCACGAATTGACTGAAGCGAACCGGCAAACGCGCGTCGACTGCTGCGTTACATTACTTATCCGGCACAATAATGAAGGTATTTTAAACCGAATCATTACCTGTGATGAAAAATGGGTTCTTTACGATAATCGGAAGCGCTCAGCGCAATGGTTGGATCCTGGCCAGCCAGCCAAATCCTGCCCCAAGCGAAAATTAACCCCAAAAAAGTTACTTGTAAGCTTTTGGTGGACTAGTGCCGGTATTGTTCATTACAGTTTTCTCAAATCTGGCCAGACTATTACGGCTGATGTCTATTGTCAGCAATTGCAAACCATGATGGAAAAGCTAGCGGCTAAACAACCTAGGCTGGTCAATCGCTCCACGCCACTGCTGCTTCACGACAACGCTAGACCACACACTGCGCAACAGACGGCTACTAAATTAGAAGAGCTTCAATTGGAAAGTCTAAGACATCCTCCGTACTCCCCGGACCTTGCTCCAACAGATTACCATTTTTTTCGAAATTTGGATAACTTCTTGCAAGGGAAAAAATTGAACTCCGATGGGGCAGTCCAAATCGCCTTCAAAGATTTTATTGATTCCCGTCCGACTGGTTTTTTTAGTAAAGGGATCAATGAACTACCTATGAGCTGGCAAAAGTGCATAGAAAATAATGGTTCATACTTTGATTAATTAAATATATTATATTAAAAAATATTCGACTTTTTGTTCCTCCCATACAAAACGCCAATTTCATATGTAAGGACCTAATATATATTAGTAATTATAATCTTAATTACTATAACTACGTATGTTGTTTGAGATACATTTTGGTAAGTTCTTAGTTCGTTCTAGTACCGAGCTATGTACATAATATAAAAATCTAATGAATTATCCTTAACCGGAATTGTCATTAATTATCAGGATATTAGAAAAAAGTTAAATATCTTTAATTGAAATTATTGTTTAAAATATCAATATGTTTATTCAAAATTCCATAAGCCATAGCCCAATTCTGTACGAATACATCGTCGCGTTGCGGATAAAAATAACGTCGAAATGTAATTTCAATTTTGTCAACATCAGACGTTTGAGCGGAAGGTTCCAAAGGAATTGTAATAAAAGAAAGTGTCGGTATCATAACTTTATGTGTTTCTCACGAGTTTTTTTAGCGTGAATGGACGTATTTCCATAAGGCATCAATGCGTTGTTTACTTTACATAGTAGTATAAACTGAAGATGCTGTTTCTGTTTGTCTGTATTCCCTTATATCTTCTAAACTACATAATACCGGGCCAGGTACGCTAGTGACTACGATTCAAATGATAATGTAGTTGTTATGATATTAATAGAATCTAGATTCTTGTGAATCAAGGGTCAAGGAATCGATTTATCAAAAAGTGTTAAGTTTCAGAATAGATTTTCAGTTAAAAAATAGCACTTTAAAAGCGTTGCATTATGCTTAATGAGTAGTCGTTCCCCTGGTGGATTATTTAAATGTGTATCCATGTTTGTCAGAATGTCAGAAAGTTCTGGTTTCATGAACAAACGGATGCGTTTATAGGAGGTTATAAACCTTCTTAGTCGTATAGCAATCCTAAAACTTTGCTTTAAACCTTATGTGTAGAATGCACCAATTAAATATTTTGTTTTGGGTGGTATTTCTTCCTTTTCATATTTTTGTATTGCCTGCGTCTGTTATTATAAAATATTTTGAAGAAATGTAATCTATCATATTTTAGTTATAATTATTTTGTATGTTCATATTACAAAGCTATGTTTACGAATTTCTTAAAATTCCTACTTAAGCAGCACCCACGTGGCGCTAGGCCGGCAATAATTCTCAATATACTTGTTAGTGCACAAATTAAGTTCTCGACCGCGGTCACGTACGGGGTCGCCTTGTTTGAAATACGAAGACGTTCATCGGGCTGGCTCGTTAAGCGGCAGAGCGTGCTTTTATTATATCGGAGCGTGCGCTGCGGACGCGCGATTCTTGAATATTAAACTGAAGCGTCACGACCACGGCCAGTGGGTCATATTGCATATATTTAGAATCATATGACTTTTATAAACATATATACACATATATTTTATAAACATTTAACTAATTTTTTTAACTTGATTGTGTCTTCTATTCGCAATCCAATCACGCTGGCTTTATTTAAAACGATTAAGAAATATTTCGCTATAATTATTAAATGTACGTATAATTAGCAGGAAACTTTTATTTACTTTGCCATCCCTGCTTCTAGCGACAACAGTTATTATTAACACGCCGTTGTACAGGATACATGATTCGATTCACGCGCCGATTGTAGACTAAACAGCGCTGTGTATATGTACTGTGTGTAGGTAGGTAGGATAAGGTTACGAATGCGTACATTTCTTATCAATTTTTTGAGTAAGGATTTCCGCCCTCATAACCTTTCTCACGCCACCAAGTCCACGTTACTTAGATCTTCCGCGGGGTCTATTCCTTAAGAGCAAACTTTCTCAAACGATATTCCTAGCGTTTGTCGGCAATTTCACGACCTCCGAGTGTATTTCGGAGATACATTTAACATTTATTGATTGTTTTCAAACTATTTATGGTAGATTTCTATTCGT
Organism: Automeris io; assembly: GCA_036320925.1. Classification (NCBI taxonomy): domain Eukaryota; kingdom Metazoa; phylum Arthropoda; class Insecta; order Lepidoptera; family Saturniidae; genus Automeris; species Automeris io. The sequence continues at coordinate 8,477,491 of JAUDJH010000012.1, read as the reverse complement.
CTTCAATTATTAAGCCTATGCCGCACTGCGAATTTTTTATCGGGCGGTATTTTTCCGGTAAGTTAAATTACACTATAATAATATAATATATAATAATATTATAATATTGTCAAAAAAGTATGGATGAGAAAAATTCACTAGAAAGCGAAGCGGTGCAAAATCAATTGACGAGAAAAATTCGTAATGCGTTAGTGCGTGGAAACGGAAAGCTTTTATGCGTTATAAATTTACAAAAAAAAAATCACTTGGAGAAATTCCTCAATGTGGTCAAGGCCTAATTCTTTTTTATATACTTTTTATAATCACATTAATGTCTCTCATTATTGAAACTTACTTTGTTGAAATCTGCATATTGGCTATACGGCAGCTGTGGTCATTAATTTAATAGTTTATTGCACATGCTGAAGATAATTCAGAACTATATGAACAGAGTCATGATGTGTACACTAAATATTTTGATTTACGATCCTTAGTTTCAGCCTAATCTGCATGACACGTGCGTTATTAATGTCGCTTAAATTATAAAGATGAATATTATAAAACGTAGTATTGAAAATAGAACAGAAATGGATTCAACCTTATAATCTTTTCACAACTTATTAAGTGAAATACTTCTTACTATTAATAGTTGGTTCAACTGCTCTATGCTTATACCCGAAATTGGCAAAATGTAATCTAATTAACGATTTCAGAATGTAATCAAAATTTTAGTTTTGTTACTCTGTAATCATTATTAAATCCCTTCAAAACATTAAGGAGCCATAAAGGTGTATGCAATTGAATTTCCTAGTGTTTAGCACATATCATTGTATAAAAAAGTTATTATTAAATGTGACTAGTTTTTACTATTCAGATTTTTTTCAGTCTATAGATAATTTTGAAGATGAGAAAAATTGTGGAAATTTTTTCTTCCATTATTTTTTCTTACGATTATTCAAAAACCCTGCACGTAAAATAATGTTAACGTTTATAACTGCTGTAAACGAATTCTGGCGCATCACAGTGAAATCATTGAATTATTGCCAGCTACATTTTTAATTTTCAACAACAGTGTTATCCGTTGTGCTTCAAGAATGCATTAACTTAGCTGTTGTTGCTTTTATTAAAAAACTACTTAAAGCTATAAACTAATACATAAATGCAAATTCGCATTAATTATTGCGTAGGACCCAGTAATGTTTGTATCGAGTATGAATATTATCGTAATGGATAATTATAAATTTAGGTCCACACGCAGAAGTAAATTGTATTACGCAGCACGATAAGTTAAGATTGTTTATACAGGGTTATAGGTAACTAACGCACGGCCTCTTAAGGGTGGCTTTGATTTATCAAGACTGACAACTTTTGTTGTACGACTTTTGCCAAAACCTAATACATCGTTAGATTTTTTTTTTTTAGTTTTAGTGTGAATATCTAGTCATCGTTAGCTCTATATTCCAACTTTCATTCGATCTGGCGTAGGTATCCAATCAGCTGGTGCTATGCAGTCGTGCGCAAAGTTACGTTGCTACGCAGCGTTAAGGATCGTGTAGCAGAAAGTTTATTAACCCTATACCTTGTTTATTTTACAAAGTCACTGGGACAACTAACACGTCGGCGCACACGCAAGCAAATTTGCGACTGACATGACCCGTGTTACACAGTAGTCAAGCACATGTCGCCACGCCCGCTCACCGCGCCGCAGACCCCTTTCTTTGTTAGTAGCGACACAAGACGCCGCGTACTACGTAAGTCTGTCTTTGGTCGCCTATGTCGGCGTGGCGCGATCGTCGCCTTACGAAGAGTTAAAAAGTTCAGAACTGCAAATCTGATTTTTATTTTTTTTGTATGGGAAAAAATGTAATTGAATTAGAAAAAGTCGTACAACAAAAGTTGTCTGTCTTGATAAATCAAAGCCACCCTTAAGAGGCTGTGCGTTAGTTACCTATAACCCTGTATATTGTCTCCACGTAATATTACTGATGCAACTCGATCGGGTAACAATTAAAATACTCAATGCATCACATTCGATCAGCACGCCTCGGCAGGAATGAGGTCATACCTCCTATTGTCATTATTTATTATTTAGATTACGTTACGATATCATTCCCGATACCATTCTAGGCAACAGCTTATACGCAGTTGTTTATTCAAATCATATAGGTGATTTAATACATATGAAACCGCTGGTTTCTCTAAATTGTATCGAAACAACTTAACTAAGCAGCTTACAGGTTTAATAACGAAAATTAAAATGTGTGATTGACACACCCGACTCCATGCCTTTTTATAATTTCAACTTGTTTACGTTCGCGTCAAATGTTTGATATAAATCACATTGGATGTAAAATTGTTATTGTTAATACCAGCAAAAACAATTGTTTTTTTATTGTTTCAGCTCGGGAAAATTTGTATTGAATATCTTATGAATTATATTAATTACTATCTGACCATTACCGTATACAATAATTGAAAATTCAGTCTTTTATATATTGGATTGTTTTTCTGAAATAAGCTTTATTTCACATTGTAAGAAATAGGTTTTAGCTATTGTTCGTTTTTCAAAAATTCACAATACAAATTAATTGCATTCGAACTTCAAAATTTTGAAATTATATTTTTATTTAATGTGATTTTACTAACGTCTACTTATTTATTGACAGAATCTTATTACTTAATACTATACGTAGTCATATCCTAAGCACTGTTCGAGTGATGACGTAACGGCGTACTTAACGTTATTTCTTGGATTTTAAGTGATTATCGCTTAATGCGATAATTTGAAAATAAGAACATAGCGTAAACCGACGAACTGGAAACTGTAGGTCGCAATTACAACTCTAAGGTGACATTGATGTTGTTTTTTGTTGGATCTTTTATTAATCGTGGGATTTCTTCAACGATACATTTTTGAATACAAAAACATTGAGATTGTTTTTAACAATATATTTTATACTGACGTATAGCGACAGAATGTATTTAAATCCATAATCCGATACAAATTGGCAGAACAGTCCGCACGGACGATAATAATATTAATAATTCGAGTCCATTGTGATTCGGGAACGATCCGAAGTTATGGGAGGGATAGCAGAATCCTCTCGGTGGCGTTCACCTCACGTAGCCAATACCTGTTCACGAATACCGTTTACAATATAGCTAACTAGCTAGGAGAAAACAAGCTGCTAATACAGTGCGGTGTATTTGTTTCGTATTAAACTATTATCCAAACATATCGATAATATCAGGTAAATACACACTCAAACGTAGGTACAGATAGTGTTATAAAATATTTTTTATTAATTTAAAAATATATTTACATCCACCCTGGTTGGGTTATAAAGAATATTACGAGTAGTTATTGGTGGCGCCAATAGAAGTGCGGAATCGTGGACTGTATTGCGGTATTTAGAAATGGAAAGAGAAGGGAATAAAGCACACACACACTCACTGTACGATCCTCGCGATTCTGGTGACATAAGCTCTATTTTGAGAACACGGATAACCGTATATAAGAGTTATTTTCTAAGAAAAAGAGATGTACCTTTTTTTAATTTTACTATATTGTGTCTTTCATTGGCTGCCAAGATATGTTCGGTGATGATTCTAAATTGAAATTTACTGAACTTAGTTAATTAGTTCAAAAATTGAAAATATTTTTTATAATTTACTAATTATATATTATCTATTATATATAAGGTATATGGAAGTGGATGGTTTAAAAAATATATAAATAAATATTATGTAAAAGACATGGGGAAATCTACGTGAAATGTCATCGTTTACTATAGATTTATAATCCTATGTATATTATCTGTTCATATTCAACAGTGTTTTGAGGCGCGATCAAATATATTTTTATTAAAAAAAAATTGAATTAAATTACTATTCGATGAATGTATTGCGATGTTTCCTTTCCTAAGAAGTGATCATAACGTTTTCATGATATTTAGGTCGCCGATGAAATGTATGTTTATATTACTCAACTGTAGGATTATATATGCGTAATTGAGAAAGAAAAATAACATCTGCTAAAAAAAATTGTATCAATAATAAATATAATACTTTTATCCATATTAGTAGGTATCTATTTTAAAATAATTATTTACTTATACAGCAAAGGTTAGAATATACTCTGTGATAAAATGTGGTTTATTTGGTTTTACGTTCTCTATCTATTTCATGGTGTATTCGACTATAACACTGATACCCAAAGTGGTCCAGATGGACCCCGAAGGGACCACGGAAGAGTCGACGGGAGTTTTCATTGGCGTGAAAAACGGGAGTGCACATATTGTATGTTAAGTCCACGTAAATGTATCTAATTTCGGTAATAAAGAACAAAATCGTTGGCTTGGCTTTATCTATCAATGTAAGCAGTTAAGACTAAGCAAAAAAATTGAAGGAACAAGAAAAAGATTTTAAGCGCAAGCAGATAATATAAGCCCGTTACACAATGCGCGCGGGCAGCAGCGTTGACTACAGTACTACAACACTCAGCTTTCCCCCCGCCAGACTTACTTTGAACGTGAATGTGCTGGCGTAAGCTCTCACACTCCGCAACCGCACTCCAAATTTTCGTTAAACTATACAAATTTAAATTTCTTAGGTGATTTTTGACTGTCTGTATATACTTCGATGAAGATGGTCGTAATAAGACTTTTAAAAAAGCATTTTGAAGCTTCAATATTCTTATTTTCTGATATCATTTTTTCTAAGCTTCATATTTTTTTTATGAGCAGCAGGAGTCCACGAAAATCAGTAAAATTTTGAAAAAGGTCTACGAGAAAAAAAGGTTTGGGAACCTCTGGTTTATAAGAAAGCAATACCTACTGAAAGTTTTCTATATGTCGTTACGGCGAAAAATTCTCAATATCCTGTTTTATACTATGTAAGGTAAATATTATCCAACGACGGAGAAATCTTCCCAAGGAAATTAATTCTATTTATATCACGAATATACGTATATTTTGCTTTGCCGATATGAACAACAGAAAATTTACGAACGGGGATAGATTTATTCGATGTTCTCAAAGGAAAAACTGAATCCCAAAAATATTTATATAGTGCCGATGTATAAATAATTTATTTATGTATTTTTATTTACGTCATTGGTTTTAAAAATAATTATGATAGAGACGGAGAAGCTTTGTAGGTTCTAAAAAGGTTTTACAGTGTTTGCCCTTCTCCTCATAATATTGAATTTTTTTAAGGACATTTTGAAACAGGCTGGTATGACATGGGCGACTATCGACAGATCCATTTTGCGATTTCTCAATAGTTGCGATCGATTTTTGAACTAGACTGTATTTTTAACATTTCTCGAGATATAATTTAAAAAAAAGATAATTAAAAAGGTATAATAACCTGACTAAAGGAGGATCATATTGAACACATCATACAAGAACCATCGCCTCATAAAAGGAAGGATGGACCATTTTTAGCATCGTACATTGTAGATGACAAGTATGGAAAGACGTGGGTACGTAGGGACGTACTCAAAATATTAGTACTTGTAATTATTTCGGCAACACTATGTGAAACGGATAACTTACTGCTAAAGGAAGTATGATTTATAGTTCAGTAGCTATATTTATATACAACAAAGTGTGGCGAAGGAAGGGCATTGTAAGCTTGTAAGCATTAAAATTCGTAGCACGTGCGTGACTGCAATGAGGTGTGTCATTGTATATTGTATCATATGATTGAGTTCACTGGGATGAAAATATGATAAAGTTGCTACTTTTACATCAAAAAATGTTTTACTAATCTGAATGTTTTCTTTTTACTCTCGATCTTCACTGAATGAAGTTTAGAAAAGAAATGAGTACAAGGTTATATAAACTTCTCTATGCCATCAAAAATTTCTATCTGTGCCGTTTATTTATTCAAGTGATTTTAATTAATTAACTTGTGTAATAGTTTGGAGTACCGTAGTTTGCGTTAATTAAAAAGATCCATTCGGTTATATAAAACTGTTTTGTAGTTTCAATAAACGAAATGATGTTATTTTTATTGAAAGCAATGAGATTCTCTTAAAAGTGCCAATTGTTTGGTCACTCTCTATAATGCCGCGACAGTTGGCCGCCAACCAACACGATGTCGGCTCTGCTCACTGTCCATTTGGTTTTATTTTATGTTATCATGAGGACCTTTGCTGGGAAAATTGCTCGAGTGGCGTACGGCTTCATTTACTATTAGAGCATACCTTAATTTTTGGGCTAATCTCGTTGCTTAATGCTATCATTTTTATTATTATGTTTTACTATTGTTTCTTCTATGGTTTCATACCCTTGTTGTATTACTAAGTTGTGCAATTTTTGTAGTTTTGTAGAAAGAATCTACATTGTTGATTGACTAGCGATGCAAAACATTATTAGGTAATAACATATTTCTAATATTAACTTTATTTATCAGTTATATTTTAATGAATGATATAATTTGACTGTATATATTTGAATAATATTAACTTGCGCTAAATATATATTGGAATTTATAAAGATTTATGATAGAAATTACTTGATCAATTTCTTTGAGAGAATCATATTTTAAATGTACAATATACCTGTTTTATTATTCATGGGGTTGGCATGGGGTGGGGGGCAAGTGTCAAGTTAAACAGGTTACAAAAACGGAATATAATTTTAATTACCGATTAGCACAATAGAGTATGTAGGTGGTACATATTTCTGTATTTTATAGATACGTAGCTCATTACGCCTAATACTGAGTAATAACTGCATAATAAATTTCTTAGACACCAGGCGCGAAGCGTACCTATAAGGTATTGAAGCCAACAGCCGACTAGTCATCTTCCTACAGCCATATTTAAGCCAGCCGGCGCCTCCACATAATGTTATGTAGGAGGATATCATGTACAACATATTTAAACATACTTGTACATCATTCAGATCAAATTTTACAATACTGAAACTAATTACTTAGCAAACAATTTTTTTTTATTATTTCTGCAGACAATATAGTAGTAAATAATATTGGTCAAATTGAAAATCATAAATGTAATCAATGATTGATGATCAAATGTAAAATGACTATGATTTGTTGATAAAATTATAATTAGGTATTTAAAAAAATAATATTCCGGTACAATAACAGTGCTAGTATAGTCTTTATTTAAATTAGACATAGAACGCATCGAGAGTAACTGAAAAATTGTAAATAAAAACAAATAAAAGGGTAATTTATTGATTACAGGGATATTTTACTAAATAAATATTCTATTAAATACACTTTTGTCTTTTCCAATTAAATATTATATTAGCACAATATTTTAATTAGCAACAAGCTTTTATCTAAAAATGCGCACGTGAACAATGAATTTAAAAGTGTACATTATTATTTATTATCAGTGCTATCATATCGATCGGCACAAGCCTCGATGAATATTAAATCGAATCTCGTCGTTATCATTCTCATTCAAGCTCGAGCGACATATTATGGGCAAGGATTGAATGAGGTAAAATAATAGCGTAAATCTGAATACATTCGAGCATGTTGTGTATACGGGTACAAGCTTATTATGTAAATGCGATCCCTCATATATTTCGTTGATAAAAGTGTAGGCACTAGGCACCTTGATATATTTCATCCAAGCAATATTACTCATTGTTATTAAATTATCTCGCTACAAAATATCTCATAGTAGCAATATTACTTAAAGTTATTAAACTATCTCGCTACAGACTTAGATTCTTCTAAAGATTAGTTCACTTATGAAACCAGTTTTTTTTATGTAGCTGAAAACATATACATAACCTAAACACATACAAGAAACAAAGATACTTTTACTATAAAAAAATTGTAAATACAGTCAAAATCTGTTATAATAACATCGAAGACTACTCATATTTAGTCGTAAAAACCAATAGTCATAACAACCGGTGGTGATTTCGAGCAGGGATGTTACGGAGCTTCGACTCCGACTCTGATAAGTCGGAACTTCCGATCGTTATTACACCTTCGGTTCCGACTTCGGTTCCGAAACTTTTTAATCGGAGGTATTCATCGGAGGTCACCACCACTGTTGTAGTCAATTCATTTGATTTTACTTTATATGTTGTTGAAACATAATATCAATTAATCAAACAATCAGTGCTACTTAATTTGTAGAAGACATTTTTTTAAATTTAGATTAAAAAAATATGATTAAATTATTAAATTTAAACTAAATGTACATTTAAATTTGTTACTAAAAGGTTTTTTTTTATTTTACATTTACATTAAATTAAGTAAAATAGAAATTAACACAAAAACAACCCTGCAGCAAATTTGATTTGATTTGTTCACTGGACAATGTTCACTGGAGGATAACGGTTTCTGGTATATCAACACTTTGTGAACAACAGCTTTCATTTGCCCAAGTTAGGTTGTGTTGTGTTGTGTTGTGTTGTGTTGGGTTGTGTTGTGTTGGGTTCTGTTGACCCAACTTGATATACGCCGGCGATGCGCTTGAGGGAGCGTGCTGCCCAATTTATCCAGGCAAGAGCGCTGTGTGACCCCGGGGCTTTAGTCGGTGCAAGTCCGACAACCAAAAAGCTCCCTGAGGTCAACAATATCCCCCGGGCTATCAAAAAAAAAACCTGATATACGCTTGGAAACAGTCTCGATCCTCAACATCTGTCTACACACGAGGGAGATGTAGAGGGTAATGGATTATGCTGTTGTCAATTCAAAAGTTCTGGCTTATACTTTCAAATACATGTATCAATCTTGCACCATATTAAAATGGGATCAAATTTAAGATATAATAAATAACATATCTTCACGCTATGTGAGCAGACATACAATAGTGGTTTTAACTTTTTTTAACTTTGCGCTTAAATATCGTGGACTACGCGACCAGTAGCTCAGGTAATCGCTTTCTCACAGTACTATGAAAATGTTAATAAGAAACAGCAATTTTTATTGTCTGTATATTTGTAAATTTATCACTTTCTAATTAAAAAGGTTCACTGAATAATGTTTTTATTTGTCCCTTAATAAAACTATTTTATTCTGCCGTCACTTGTGACTGACATTGCCTCTGACTCCGATTCCGACTCCGAATCCGACTCCGATAAATCAAATTTAAAAACTCCGACTCCGACTTCGAATCCGATAAAACTGCCTCCGTTACATCCCTAATTTCGAGATTCTACCGATCATATAGCATTAGGCCGGGACCTTTGTTCTGAGCCAATATAACTGCTGTTGTTCTAAACGATGTCGCAACTCCGCACGTCCAGTGATGCCTCCAAAACACCTCACGGCAATTGTCGAGTAATCGAAGCTCGCAATTGCTTATTTGCCTCATTTGGAATTCATTTGCGAATTGTGCCCGCCGCTCGCAAGCCGTACAAACGCTGCCTGTAAACGGACCTCGGTTTTCACACGCGAATATTGTTTAGACCGTAAGTAATGGCCATTTATAAAGACCAGTGATTGTCCAGTGGTCGAAATTCGACCATTATTAAAATATCTAACAAAAACTAAAGGACAAGTAGCTATTAAGTAATAATCATGATTATATTTAATATTCAGTAAGATTATAGATAAATAATATTAAAGGCAAGCAATATTACGATTTTATTATTCAAAAGTCCCTAAAAATATTAGGATTCATTTTTAGAGTAACTAAGCCCTTTAGTAATGTTGATTCCATTAAAATTCTTTACTTTTCTTACGTCAGAAGTTGTCTAGAGTATGCTTCGTCTATCTGGTCACCGTCATTTATCGCGCATAAAAATAATTTGAAATGAATACATTTTTTTTTAAGCATTCTTAATACTTAGAGTAATAAGGATCCTTGCGATTACGTGGACAGCTTACAAAGGCACAAGTTTCGTCACTGGAGCATCGTCATACTATAAATTATATGAGACTGCTTTATGATCTTCTCAACGCAAAAGTAGATTGTCCTGAACTTCTCGGGAAATTAAAATTTAAAATTTTCACAAAACGTACTCGAAATCCTTGCTCATTCGCCTTGCCTCTTGTAAAGCAGTGTTATGCCCAGAACTCGGTAATCTATAGATGTTACGCTCAGTATAATAAATATTTTAAAGATATCGATATGTTTCACTTGAGCCGTAATCAGGTCATTAAGACTATTATTTCTGGACTGCAGTTAGATGAATCTCATACAACACCGATATGAGCACACACAAACGCACGCAAATGCACTCACACACTCATACACTCACACAACACTCACACACTCATACACTCACACAACACTCACTATACGATACGGGGAGCGACCCAACATTTAACAAAATTTAATATGTATGTGTAATGTGTGTCGTTATTGGCATTTTAGGTTTTTATTTTATTTCTTATTTTGTATATAATGTTCTTATTATGTGCTGGGAAGTTACTATTAAATAAATAAATAAATATTAATCTATTTTCAATTTGACCACAGACTAACCATAAATAAGGGCGTATATATGCGTCTGTGTTTCATATGCATGATAGTATTTGTAATCTTTTTTTATTGATTTAATGAATTTTTATGCATTATATAAAAAAAAATATTAGCATTCTCCACTCCTTCTCTATATAAACTATAAGTGTGCCAAATTTCATACTCATCCGTCTGCCTAATTTTCATAATACGGGTTACAAAGCTTTTGCTTCACGTATTAATATATAGATAACATGCTCTTCTAATATTGTTCTTTACATATACTGAATTGCGTGGCTACTCATATGTTTTTTTATATTTCAAGTATCGTGTTGTAGTTCATATTAAAATTTAATGTCGAATTCCATAAATTTTAATAAAAAAAAATTTTTTATTGGAAATTTGATATTTAGTATTATTATTATTTTAATTTTTGTAATATAAGACTGTCGTGAATATTTGCTTATTGCAGATTTCTGGTCGAGTTTTGTAGTAATCACACTTATTCCCTATACATACAGACTTACCTATGTAAGTGGATAAGCAAAGGTACAATTATTGCAATTGACATTCCAAAGTGTATGGTGACAACTAATACGGAGAAATCAAGACATATCTAGTTAAAATTCACTATATATAGGTCACAGTATAGTTCTTATTTAGTTTCCAGACCCACTTATTATATAATTTTTTTTTATTTAAATATATATATTTAACACGTTCACGCCGGGGCGAATATCTACGTTTTTCCGCGTGAGGCAGAACTGTCTTATCTCGTTCCCACGGAACAGTCAAGTGTGACTAATCGGTGGGTTACGCAGCCCCACGAAACAGGCAAATATGACCCACCGATGGGTCACGCCGCCCATCGGAACATTCAACGGTGACCCACCGGTGGGTCACGCTGGCATGAACATGTTAATGCTGTTCAAAACGGTAAAGAGTTTTGTATAGACATAATTATCCGCAACCAAAATTTCGTAATAAGTCCATTCAAAAAAATAATTTGAAAATAATTTTAAAATGAAGCTTCAATCTCGTATTCTGTAATATTGATATAATATAGATGTATTTTTGGTATCATCACATTCATATTAATCTTTAGATGGCCTTAGGTATTAACGCCTCTTACCAATATTATTATAGTGATGCTGCATTGTTACCTGTATTGAGCTAGTAAGGTCATTGAAATAGATCGTGGGTTGAAATTACTTAAGACATAAACCACAATATACATCCGCATATTTGTTTTTTATTTTCGAAAACGTTAATATGAAGAAAGTAGATTGATTTCATACAAAACTTGTCACTCTTTGTGTTTTTTAATTTATTTTAAACAATATTTTTGTCAGTTAAATCTGAATAATATAATATTCTCATTGAAATGTCGACACTTTGTATAATTTGGACATATTAATTCGTAAATAATGGGCGATAACAGCCGCGAACGAAACAAACGTAAATATCAAAAACGATTTTCTGAAACCAACTTGTCGACTGTTTGTTTGAATGTTTAAAGCGTCTGCGAAGTTGATGGCGAATTCCTTACGGCTATACGTTTGTTCCTGCCAATTGGCTTGTAACTAATACGCATATTTTCCTTTAAAGATAAATATTTTCTCAGTCGTTTACTTTGTTTAACAATTATTACTTTTATTAACGTCCTTTAAGGGTATAACTTTTAATTTAAGCGTATGAAAAATAGGCCTGTAACAGCTATGCCAATGGCTGCTGGAAGAAAACATAATGAGCAAAATCTCGTGACTTACAAAAATTGCTCTACTGGTCACGTTGGGCACGATAACTTCAAAATTAATCAAATAGTTTGATTACCTTACAAAGGGCTTTGTGATATTCATTTTTGATTAAGTCCAATCTAGCTTTCCTTTTGTTTTTATTAACACACATGTCTCTCTAAGTTACATTTATTTATTTGCATAGTTAGTATTTTAATATAATTAGTAATTATTATCATGATTATTTCAGAAGTAATTCCTAATGCCTTCAATATATGGAATTTTGATTGTTTAAAATGTAACAACAGATGCATTTAGATTAGTAAAATGTATTCGTATCGAATATTGCTCCTCTTAATGTTAATCAAAGGAATGAAGAGGAAAATGTTAAGGGATCGAATAAAGTTTACATAGGCAGAAAGAAGAGACATTCCTTTCTTTCTGCCTACCCCAAAAGGAAATCGGAGTTATTCTATATGTACAAATAGATGATTCAAATTAATATAATCTTGATTTTGTGGAAAGCACAGTTATAATCAAATAAAAATAATAATAAATAATTATTCCATAACATTTCAGTAAGACTGCGCTAAGTATATTAGAAATTGTAAGAATTAGAAGGCAATGTACGCACAAATACGTACGTCGCCGCCGTATAACAAACAATCTCGTTTACGTGATCTCGAGTCGTAACATGCTTTTTGAACTGCTAAAAAGCACCGTTTACGAATTCCACATTCCTTATGACAATGCAAAAATACAAACACGCAGCCGAACGGACGTGTCTGAAGAAACGTTTCACAATCGTTGCGAATTCAGCAATATTGCACAAGAACAACAACATTGTGCTGAGTAACAATGCTCTGGGAATCTCAAATAACGCCCGTGAAATATTTCCATAACGTTTGGCAAACTTCTTGCCTTTGCTGGTGCTATAGGGGCAATAACAATTATTACTTGTTCAATATTAAATTTTATGGAATATGTACCTAATGATGATTATTTTATGGGGCTTTTACAAAAGTAAAATAAATATCTAGGGCCCTAGTACCGAAATCCGTTAGCGTAAAATGGCTAATGTATGTTTGCTCATCCTAAAATGGAATATTATCATCAGCCCAAACTACTTCACTGCTAGATATTGGCCCCTAACAAGTCATCAAACCTGGTCTTCAAGTGTTTTTCATCTAGCCGTTGCTGGCTACCTTTTGCAAGTCGTCGCTCAATCTTTCCGAAGGTCTCCCCATATTACGTTTTCTTGTTCACTGTCTGATCTGTTAAACAACCCCACATCTAGACTGTTTGAGCCAAAGGCATAATAAGCCTAGCATAGGCGTTTCTTGCAAGTTCAAATAAAGCAAATTCTATCAAGAGCAACAAGTTGACAAATACAAATAAATAATGTTTTAATGTTAAAGAAAAGCTTTAAACTGTGCTAAAGTAACGACATTTTGTCCTCTCAAACTGTCGCTTAAATACTATATATTAATTATTATATTTATTTATTCTAATTTATTTACGAAATTATTTAACACATGTACTTTTTATTCAATCCGTTCTTAATCATTATAACAAAATTAATACGCAGTAAATAATTACTATTAATAAAAATAAAGATATATCTAAATATTGGATATTCAAATAACTCGTGTGTATCTTTAAGTAGCGATAGGGCAATGAATGTATTAACATAATGGTGAGAAAAAACAACATATTGCAATTCAGTTTAGATTTCTATCTGCGTTGACCTTAAAACTATATTTGAAGCGTTATTAGCGCTATTTGTAAAACAATGTTATAACAACAAAGATATATAAATTTATGGACGCCAGCGTGTGAGACGTTTTGTCTAATGGGCAAGAAAAATTCGCAGTGATTTATGAATAGTGGTATCTATTTTCACACGGCTTCCACTTCTAAGATGCTTGTTTTAATCGGTCTCCATGCATTTAGTCAAAAGACCGTTACTTTAACCTATATTAAATATTTAAACCAATAAATCTAAAAATGTATTTTCGATTAGTTTAGTAAAGGTTAGATGCTATTATATAGATAGAATTTTATTACATTTCCTTTCGTTTAGACATGCGTGCCTACGGGTGTGGACTGGCAACTACTAAAGCGAAAAGCAACCTACATACCTAAATGGACCCTTTATAAAGACGCGCCTACACGCGAACACATCATTAGTTAGCACAATGTTTCATACATGCTCATATATTTAATATGCAAGTGACATGTCTGTTATATTCACAACACTTTTTCGAATGAGAGAAAAATAATTCCTTGGCAACATTATTAAAAAAAATGATATGGTACAAAGAAAACATTCATTTATTAAAGAAAGGGTTGGTATGGCGATTGCCTGAACTGGGTCGTGACCACAGTTCACACGTGCAAAAATATTAACTCGCTTCGGCTTGTCGCGTTTCGGGCTCAATGTGTATTTACTCAGTTCATAAATCTAAAGACCTTCCATCGTGGTATATGTGGGCCGACATATCGATGGCGACTCTCAACGGATTTTCGTCTCTTAGCGATAGTTGCCGATCTTAGACTATACTGTCCATGAGGTGCAATACAGTTTATTACGGTTTATTTTCAGCTTTAACAAAGCTCTTCAGAAGACATAAAAGAATTCAATTTACAAATTGTAATTGGACTATGTGTTTATAGTTTAGCCACTTTATTATTATTAATTAATAATATAAATGATTCTAATTTAATTTTTGATGAGGGTCCATCCCTAAAGTCTAATCCGGATAGCAGAGAAAACGTTACACGTGATATTAATTTTTAATGCCCTGTTTACAAAAGTTTGCATAAAACACGTATACTTATAACTATATACGTCACATGGTAAATGGCTTAAATATATAGGCTATTATTACCCACATATTCAGAAGCAAAAATAAAGCTAAATAACGTTATAGATATAATTTTTCATTGACGAAACTTACAGAAGCAACATTATCATTATTGATCGAGTGATAAGCTTATCATGGACGTTTATCAACGAGAATTTGCCTATAGTATTGTAGGCAAATTTATTTTATTCTGTTTGTGAATTGTTTCCTAATATTTGATATTTATCTAAATTGAAAGAGCAAGCTTACATTTTTTTTTATTGTTACGGTTTAGGACTGTATCATTTTTGTCAGACTTTGTGTCTTAACATTTTAATAATGTGATTGTCTTTAGTAATAAAATGTATTAATTTTGTTACACTTCAAATGAGAAACTAATAAATGCATTAATTTTGAGAAACGATCATAATATTATCATCACGCTATAATCCTTTTAGAGTGAGCAGAAATACAGTAGTGGCTGTCACTTCCATCCACTTTCCGCTTATATGTGGTGCCTAACGTGACGGTATCGCGGCTGATTGCCTTTCTCAAAACACTTACATCTGAACTTTTTTTATTAGATGCCATGCGGGCTTCCTCGCGATGTTTCCTTCACCGGTGAGCATGTGGTGCCTAAATCATTATGTAATATGGAAAAACCTAGAAGTACGTGCGGGGATAAGCTTTAAGTTTTTATTTTCATTCATGAGTCACTTTGCAGAAACATTTTGTTACAACTACATTGACAAAGGTGGAATTTAATTAACATAAAAACTTTTCAACTTGTCCTACATAGCTAACGAAAATGCTAGGAACGCTCGGAAATTGTGAAGCGAAACTGGAACAAGGCAAAAACGACAATAGGACGAGAGTAACTCCAAAGCCAATTTTTTTTAATGTGTGACGCGCCGGATGAAAAGTCATAACACTGTCATGTAGCTCGATGCCTATCTACCCCTGTGAAAAAAGCTAATATGACACGAAAAAAACATTAAAATGAATGTGCGAAGAGTATAGGTATGCTAGTATATGCAGGTGCGAAAGAGACACATTGCTATTGTCATACACCTGCCGACTCTCACCTGGTGCGGGGTTCTGTCCATATTTGATTACCTTTTTTCGGGGTTGCAGTCCTAACTATGAATATGGGTAGCGAATTGAATCGTGTTTCGAATTTTTAAATGACTTAGCTTTTCGCACCTTTTGATTAATTTAGCACGACGTTGAAATAAAAGCTAATTTAAATTTATGAACAGGCCTAGTTTCGGCGTTACGTCCTCTGGTTTTCAATACTATTTAATATTAATACATTGTGTAATGTAGAGAAGTAAAGTCCGCAAGATGGGTAGACGATTTTGTTAAGGTGCTAGGTTTTACTTGGATGCGATTGGCTTGGTTGATGGCATAATAGAAATCATGCTGCAAATAGTGTTTTTTTACACTGGTTCGACAAAGTGACTATAGAACACATGAGAGTAATTACTGTGTAATCCAGAAAACGAAAGCGATAATCAAAGGATGAAAATCCATTGATAGTATCCATCGTCATGTCGGCCCACATATACCACGACTGAAGGTCTCTGGGTATATGCGTTACTGGATATACACAAGCTGATCCCGAAACGCGACAGGCTTAGGCGAGTCACTATGACGGTCTTTACACTTGCGTACTGTGGTCACGACCAAGTTCGGAAAATCGCTATACCAGCATTATTTGTTTACTGTACTTCAATGTTGGCGCAAATCTCTATGTTACATATTTGATACTTTTATTGTACTTGCAAGTAGATTTATTCCAACAGTCATACAATCGATACAGTTTTGTGTTTACTTTGATTGATTACGCTCGTAGTACTACAATTCATCGTGTAAATGCTAAAGAATGAAACGAAACAAGTTTGATTACATTCCTCCATGCACTTGTAGGCTAATTTCTGAATGTCTGTGACCACTGACGTTCACCTTTAAAGGCCACTCGAACTAGTTGTTTATCGTTATTCTCATTAAATCTTATATAACACATTTATGATATTATTCGATGAAATGGACATTCCAATGACAGGTTAATGACACCACGTATTGATTATATAATCAGCCTATATTTAGCCACAGTATAGTTAACTTATCGGATATGCCTGGCTATTCCGTAAATACACAGTTTAAACGAATAATGTTTTGTTCAAGATTGATACTGTAATATGAATGACCAAAACATTTTTAGTACTCACGTAAAATTTTTTTTTTTTGTTAACTCGGGGTAAAATTCTACATAGAGCCATTAGGGCTGCTGTGAGGGCAGCGACCCTGGTGTGTCAGACTCCTAACTAAAATCCCTCGGGGTGTCCCTCTAATTGCTCCACCCTGACCTGGGAAACAAATTTAATCCAGATGCCCGGGGAGCGAGAACCCTTGCTGAGGCTACCTTTCTGGGAGGGGTAGAAGTAAAGGTCGCAGAAATCTCTCTCGGGTGGCGCGCCATTTCCTTATCCGGATAGCAGACTCTCTAAAGTCTACTGCGCGGATGTAAAATATCTGCCAAGTAATAATATAAGATTACGAGTATAACGATATTCCTTTGCTCATATTAAAAACCTGCTTAAATTTTATAATTTCCTTTTTATTTAATTATTTTATTTTATAATTTGTTTTATGAGCTCCATTAAAAAAATTGCTTTGAGAAAATAAATAAATTCTGGCAGCGGTAAATGTTTGCTCTATAGCGAAAGCGCCTTGCTAAAATTACAACAAATAAATAAATTAAAGGAAGTATAAACATTTTAAAGTTTTAAAAACTTGACGCTTTTTATCATCGATGAATATTTCTTGAACAAGAATATATCTTCCATTTTAAAATATGAGCAGATTATGCCTTTGCCATAAATGGAGAGGAAGCCTCTATTTTTGGCAATACTAGTTTGACTAGTATGTTCCTGCCGTATTTTTAATTAATAAAACGTTTGTAATAAAAATCTGTACCCGGAAATAACACCAAATGTAAATGAAACTAAATGATTACTTATGTTAGGTAAAAGCACTAATTACCGACACACAGAGGACAACATAAATTTCACTATTCAAAATCGAATATAGTATAATAAATGATCATAAAAAGGTTATGCATATTTTATTATTACTGCAGCAGCATGTTAAAAAGAAGCTTTTTCATATAAAATCTTTATTAATCAATATATTTTGAACTTAGTTTTATATTTTTCTAAACTTTGTCAAAGCAACTAATATTTAGATGAAGCACCAACACTAACAATAAACATTTTTTTTACACTAATAGTCGACATACCTTTATATCACTCTAATAGTTTGTTTCACAGATACAAATCAGCATTGAAATGGTATAATATGGAGTCATTGTTTTTATTTATTTATTTTATTATTGAGATGATAAAGCAATTGTCTGATCTTAATTCTAACTTCAGCATATTGCAAAAACCATTACGGTGACTCGCTACTCCTCTTACGTTTCAGAATTAATTTGCGTACGTTTGGTGATTCATGTAACTGGTTCGGAATTGCTTCGGAGTTGCCTTAGAGTTGCTTCGGAGATGCGTTAGAGTTGCATCAACGATGCATCGGTGTGTGTGTGTGTGAATATCATAGATTCGTGCATAAATTTATTTGAGTCCTACAGTCGATTGACTGGTCTGTTGCTGGCCGAGAAATATGACATCAATAGATGACACCTACGTTGGATTTCTGTTGTTCATTAAATTTCTGGAACTAATAATCGACACCATATTAAATTATTAGTAAATCTAACCAAAATAAGAAAGGAAAGGTCGTAGTATATCATAATCTTAATCATTTCTAGAATCCAAACAAAAAAGTAACATCAATCGTAAAACTGTAAAAAAAAAGTCTTTTATTCTCTACAGTTTCAGAATAACGTTCGTTTGTTTACTGTCGCCGGATGTCATCTTAAATTTTCCTTAGGAAAGTTTATGTAACTTTTTAACTAGGTGTAATAGAAATCCTTAGGTGTATTTTAAACGCATAGTACTTTTATCAATTGTCTTTTTTTTATTTTTGTTTTTCTGAAAGTTTCTTCCTGTGGTTCAGTGTCCTGTATGAGTGCTTCATCTTTCGTCGATGTCTCACTGAAATGTCCGTAATCCGCAAGAGGCTGGGTCGGCGGCGCACCGCAAGAGCTTATCGGTTCGGGTAACTTTCACGACGACCACTGTCCTCTCGAAATGTTCACAAATTATATTAGTTTAAATAGCTTCAATTGATTTAGTTTAAACATTGCCTTACAACGTTTGAATAGCTTCAATTGATTCTATTTAAACATTGTTTTGCAACATCCAGAGAACTATAGAACCATTTAAACTAGGGAATGTTCTGTGAATTATAGAAAGCCATTTCAGTGCTTTGGTGCCGTATGTATTTAACCCCAACACTGACGAACTAGGTTTTGTCTTTGAATTGACCCACAGAATGTAAGGCTTTTATTAACATACATTTTTGCAAATTATTTGGAAGCAATTTTTTTTTTTTTTGTAAGACAACTTGTATATAAGTAAACACATAAAAAAGGTCTTTGTGTTTGGAAAATACAAATACCTATAAAATATCAGTTTAAACAATAGCAGTATATATAAAAAGCATTTTGAACTTCCCTATTTGCATATAACATTTTGAACTGAATGCAGCTTAAACTTGGACAGTATTTTAATTGATGTGGTATATTATCAATCCGTATATGTATATCAATTGTTAAGTTAATATTTCGATATCTATATATTATATATAGTTGCAGTAGGTTCTAGGATTGCCTTTAATAGCATCAGATTAAATGTACAGTTACTTCAATGTCAATCTAGAGTAAAAATATTAATGAGTGGTCATCTAATTTATCCAATAAGAATCACAAAATAAATAAAGCTATTGAGTTAATACATTAACCAAGTTTAAAACGCAATGCGTAAATTCAAAAAGAAGTAATGAACTCTTAGCTAAGGCTAAATTCCGTATCGTACCAGAAAGATTACTCCAGGATGCCCTCAGAGTACGTATTAACTGCCTGAAGCGTGTATCTCCGCATGATTGTACCGGGGCTAATTTAAGAACCCTTGGGGCGCATTTACTTCCGCACGGGCACGTTGTCAGAGCTAAGTCCATTTAAAATTTAATAAAACAGTCCAAAAGTTCTGAATTTTTTTCTTTCCAGTTTTCTTATATAAATGGCTCTTTCAGTGATTTTAATTTATATATACAACGTTTTTATATATGTTCGCAAATTCTGTCAAATAAAATAATATTTAGAACAATTTTAATGACATAAACTGTAAAAATAATATGTTCAAATTGCGACAATTAATATAAGAAATGAAAAAAATTACATGTTTCAATATTAATAGAAATCAATGATCGTTATCGAAAACCATGCGGTACGCTTTGAGTGTGCAAATAATGTAAATGAACAATGTAATGGTAAATAATTGTATGAAAATTAGATATTATTATATATTAATTTAAAATAAAATTACAGCTACGCCATTGGTCATCTTGGATACGATATAAACGCAAAGTATATATATATATATATCTTTTTATATATCTTTTTTCAGATTTATTGTTTTTAATTTCATTATCTTAATATAGAATAGAAAAACCAAATTCTAATCTTGTTACTATTTGAAGCTTCAATTATTGTGAATCATCCATAACGAACCTCAAAATTATTCAATATACGAGGAAATGTAAAGCTCCTGTACGTACGATAGACTCACGTGTAAAATTCACGTTTAAAGAGTATTTTAAATAAACTGTCGGGAATTTTTTGACCGGAAGCGCTTGCGGGATGGAAGCGCGGGATTTGACCGGAAGTTTTGCCGACCGGGGTTGATGTGTTAAACTCTGGTACCGAGGCTTAACTGAGTTATTAATTAATGAGCGTAAGCATCCGGCCGCCATCGAAACGAGCTGGCTTTTTAAATCTTTTTTGCGAATGATTTTTTTTGTAGAATGAATATTCGAGTTTTTAAATTCTTCTTTGAAGCAACTACTTTTTAAATGAGTATAGAAATTGTATATGTATCTGTTTAGGGGTGTACATTTTTACATAGCTACAATTTTATACCATATATTACCATTCATATCTATTTATCTATAATAATTAATATTTAAGTTAGAAGTGTAAGAAAACATAAAAGGTATTTCTTATAAAATATGCTTCTAATAACTAAGATAACAGTAGCTCAATAAGATATTGTTTTAAATGAAAACATTCCTTAATAAGCAGTCAACTGTTATAAACAATTGAATTTTCTCTTAAAATAACGCAACTCGCAGATGTCTCTTGAAAGTTAAAAAAACTTATAAATTAGATATTTTTGGAAGTCAGTTCAGAATATAAAATTACTTAAGAAAATTGTCAGTGGGTGATTAATGTTTCTATAAGTATGTAAAGGCCGTAAAATTACGTAATTAAATGACCGCGTTTAACATCAATATGTTATAGTTGGAACGTTTTCATTTACAGGTGTGTGTTGATTATTATCAACTATAGTATACTTATCGGTATTTCATTAGTTCGTAAATTAGCATTCAATAGTGAAGATTCCGCCAATTCGTGTTGCAATATAAGCTATTCAGTCTGTTAGCTACATTAAGTCAATACTATTGTTTTGCTAGAACTATTTGCTTATACATTGCACATGAATTCACATGATATAGTAAATCCAGTGAATACACTAAAAATAGTTTAGCAAGTAAAAGCAATTTTTGTCAAAAATATCACCATAACTTAAATAAAAAAATACGTTTGAAGTATGATTTTTTTTAAAGACAGCTTAAAAAGTTGACAATACTGCGAGACAATCAAACATGTACATTAATTACAAGATGAGATTCTTCTAAATTTTTATTTTAAGGATTGGTTTGTTAACATAATGTACAAACATATAGTTAAGCTCTGTATGAATAGGTTAAAGTGTTAAGGCCCTTCGTATTGGTACGTTGAATTTATTATGTTTAGAAACTATACGCAAAATGAGTGAACGGAAGACTGCTTAAAAACCAATAAAGTCCATGTTAACCGATGGTTTATATCTTTTCACGGGGTGCGTCAAGGGTCGTTGGCATTTAACAGAGGCATATGCAGAGTCACCTGCTCGCAAACCCCCTCAGTGCGGGCTACCCTCACTCGGAAATATTAAATGTTACCTATTTACCAAGTTATATATGTACTTTTTGTGTACAGCAAACCGTTTCATGGTCTCTAAATTAGTTCTTATTTCCGAACGATAGAGGCGTTGTAAAAAATGGACCAAAAGTTGGATAATGACTTAAAAGTCGTTATGATAAACCTTTTTAAATGATCGGGCAGGATTTGATAATCTGCTGCTCGGGTGAGACTGGGGAGGTACGTACGAATTCAGCGCACCGCCTGCTAGTGAGGTTCTGGAGGATAATCAGCTCTCCTAGATATGGAGCCTTAAATGCTATTCACTCGTCGAGCAATTGGAGGAGTACGGAGCCCCAGGTCCAGTTAGCAGCGTTTTGCAGGATACCCGGGAGTTTTTAGTCAGTAGGAGTCTGACACAAGGGTGCCGCTACCCTCTTGGCAGCCCTGATGATCCTACTTAGGATTTTCTCCTAAATTGCAAAAAGGGCCTATTTAAATAAAGATTTTTATGTTCAGCGTCACTCTTAACCTACTTGGAGTCCAAAATTTAAATACAATATCTTTTTTGTAGGAAAAAATAATGTGCACGATATTAGCAAAGATCGTTACAAAATAATTACTTAGTCAAACAAAATTTGTGACTATTTTTAAACAATGTAAAGAATAAAACGTTTTAGATTAAGAATTAACCTACATTCTGAATTCAACACCATTTGTTCACTGGATTATCTTAAATTTAAACAAAAATAATACATTAATTTAACATTAAATGTTTTGTTTTTCTTTTAAAAGAATTAAGAGATGGAAAACATATCCTCCTTTACTTTAAAAAAAATATATGTGTTTCAGCGTAAAATAAGTCAAAATAAAATAAAGCGTGTTTTAAACGCAAATGCTCTGGCAGACCAAATTGTTATGGTCATACAATGATATCACATAGCTAATACACATGTAATAACAAAACTAACAAGATAATGTAGTAAGACATTTTAAAACTTCTATAAGATAATGTGGGTTAATTGGAATAGCAGTTTCATGAACAAGTGATTACAACCACAAAGTATTTTAAATAGGTACTTACTACTGATGTTTTTTTGTTTATCATTATTTTACCTCACGATGTTAAATCTACATATTTATGAGTATACTTGAAAGGGAATTAATTTAGAAACTACAAAATTTGGTTAACGCGCCTGCTACAAAATCAGTGAGCTAAATAAGTTGATATTTTTCGAATCATTACATACAATCGATCAAGATATTGACAAGCATAGTCGACTTTTTAAAATATATTTAAAAAGAATTGATGACGCATAATAAGATATAGGAGATTCCCGTATTGTTATTTTTACGCATGTAATATTTAAAGTTTAGTGAGTAAAGGGCCCAAAGATATTTTTTACTTTTTCTCATACTACCATATTTAGTTCTAAAATCGTCCGGGTTGTCCTAAATTAATTCTTTTTGGTATCGGGGGAGGCAGCGTCTCCTCCCCGTGATTGTGCCTGTCAGGCGCGGCGTAGTGGTGCTGCGGCGAATTGATTACAGGACCCGCAGTCCCCACTAATTCAAAGAAGTAGTAATTAAAAAAAAAACTTTTATAATTTTAATAAATAGTAGTAATTGAACTTGAGTAATACTGGGCAGTAATGTGATTATTTTTTAATTATGATTCTCAAATGAGATGTCAAGGCCCTTTGCCTAATAATTGCAGAAGGTCAATAGATAACCAAAAGTGATACGTAATCGTAAAAGCGTTATGTGTAACTACGTGGGAAGCTGATAATGTTTTGATATAACACGATTTGCCGCCAGCTGAAATGAATCATTATGAAGCTCCAATGCGAAATGCTCAATAAAATATGATATATTAATAGAACTGATTTCTAGAAATACGACAAAATAGTTTAACTTTATTTTTAAAAAAATGTCCGATTGGTCTTCTCGGAGTTATAGAAAAGTATTAAATTTACGCCTACGAATTAATTGGATGTTATATTTTGCTCTAACTTTTGTATATTTACATTAATACCGTTAAAATGATATAAATGATTTTAAAATTATTAAGATGTTGCATTAAAAGTAGATATAATATTATTTTCATTGTTGTTTCAATAGATATATTTAAAAAAATCTAAATATTACTCATATTAACTAATGTAAAAATCTAATCTCCAATATCTTGATACTTCACATTAATGTTTGAACCATAGATATAAAACGTAACTGTATCAATGAAAATTTTATTTCCATTTCAATAATTAATAGGCGCATTCTAAAGCTGTTGATATTGTAAATTGTGAATAAATAAATAAGGAATACGTAAATCCTTTTCCCGCTATAATTGATGAACGGGATTTTATTTTTCGCTCCCTTTTTGCCTCTTACAGTGACTGTCTAATATTATGATTTATCGACTTAAAGTTATGAGGCGTGCGATGTTATCCCTCGAATGTAAATAATGATGAAATAAATTCACTTTCTGTATTCAGTTCCATAACACAAATCGTAATGTTTACTTATTCATTGTGCCGTCTTTACGATTCAAATGTTACTGCATAAATTTTTTTGGATCTGTAAATTTTTCAGTGATTCACAAGTTACAAGTCCATGTTTCAGTTCGAGTGATAAAGTTTGCTACGAATTTTGTTTCATTTGCAATTTAAATCTAAATATATCGGAGTCTTTGGAAATATCTTTGGTATTTTGATATAACGAATATTTAGTTATATTTAAAAGGTTATTATTTGTATACATGTTTTACGTATAGCAAAAACAATAATAAAATATTTAATTCAGGTTTAATACAGTAGAGATTGAAAAGCTTTGTAAGTAATATTTTAACTGATCACTGGTTTGTATCGCGGCATAGATACTCGTACGCTTGCTATTTTTATTACATACAGCTAAGGAGTGGAATTTGCTCTTCTCGTCTATTTATCCCACGTTCTAAACGTCTTTAGGCAACAAGTGAATCGGTATATGTTGGGCGAGCTCGCTTCAACACTGAATTCATCTTCTCTTTCCTTTAAGATTGATTGAAGTCAAATCTACTTAAAATATAAGTAAAATAAGCGTGTGGTAATCTGTAAATTATTAGAAATCTCAGAACGATAGGTACAGAAGTTAGCGGTTTGTACCTGTAAGTGGTTGGATCTTAGCGTAGATAGATATTTTGTCCACTTTGTGATATTTATCACGCTTCGGTTTGCATGAAGTTTCATAAGCCTTGCGGTTATGAGGTACGACGCATGCGCCTGTGTTTGTTTGTTCATTCGGGTTTGTTTGTTTTAGTAAAAATTTATAGCGTTTCGTGAAGATTCACCTCACGTCTACGCTTCGCCTTTGAACTACAGTCTGCTTGTTCGCAATGTGTGTTCATAGATTTCTATACTTCATTTCTTCTGATCGCTCTTTTATTTTTAACACGTCCATATTTTATTGGGAATTTAATTAACACTTAACACTTAATGTGGTTTTAAACAATTACACAACTGTATTTTTTTTTACTTTTAATTAAGAATTATCTATCTGTTATTTCTACAAATAGTTAATGTTTGATTTTCAATATAAAATACTAATAAGTATATATTAAACATCAGTGTTTTAAATTCTTAAAATAATAATAATATATTCTCACGCCGTATCCCTTTCGGGGTGAGCGGAGATACATACATCAGTGGTTGTATCCACTTTGCGTTTAGATGTCGTGATCAGTAGTGCTGCTGATCGCCGTGCTCAAAACAATTACACATTACATTTTTGTCAGATGCCATGCGGGTTTCTTCTCCATGTATTTCTTCACCGGTGAGCATGTGGTGCCCGAATCCGTACGTAATCTGGAAAAACCTAGAGGCAGGTGCCGGGATTCCAACCTACGATCATACGCGTTGCCTCACATGGATGAGGCTAATAAATTCTTTCTCTAATAATATTTTTTAAAACGCGTTTAAATTATGTCAATACCTTGTTAATAACACAATGAAATATGATTAAAATATATGATTATACATTGCTACTGAGTTCTTACTATTATATGCATACAAATTTCTGGTGCTGACAAAAAATTATATTTATAAAATTAAAAACCATTCTGAATGTTGTTGAAGAGGACGAAGTCTTTAGGTTAATAATGGTTTTATATTAATTAGAATTTTATAAAGTGTATGAATTTAGAATGCGTCATCTAGGCAATGGTGTCACAAAATATAAAATGCGATTTTTAAACCATTTTTATTAATATTTTGCACCCTGTTCAAAGAATGTCTCATAATAATCAACGTATAAGAGCCGACAAAGACTTGAGGTCTCTGAGTTTATGGCTAATTAATTGTCAGAGAAAACAATCAAGTCGACTTTAATAGTTGAAACATTTTCATTTGGCCGTCTGCGTCGCCCTGTAAAAATCACCTTCATTCCGGACTGAGAATTTTACAGCCGTTCTGAGTTAATTTCTTTGCATCGGTTTAGGGATGCTCGTTAACGCGAATTAATTATAGTCGGAATTACTTTTAAGTGTCAATATAAACGATCGATTTTTTACTACACTGTCAGATTACAATTGCACACTGGTTAACTGTTTTCAAAGAACTTTCTAATCATTTTTTCTACTGCTTTATATATTGAAAGTCAATAACGCTTTCTATATAAGTCAATTCTTTAACATGGATTTATCATGTAAATTTTCAAGAAATATAAATTAAGTAAACTGTTACGAGTGTTTTAATATGTTCAGAATCTGCAAATAAAATATATAAAAAACAAATAGTTTTAAGTTTTAAAAAAGTTTTGAAATATAATTACTAAGCCATAACACACGAACTAATATTACCTTGTTGATGAGTAATTCAAGATACATAAGGTCATGTTGACAAACATAGATCTGATACCAGATGTGCTTAAAAATAATATACAACACTGTTCTATTCACGTCGTGAATGTATTTTAAATACTGTACTGCTTTAATCCCACAGATTAGGGGACATAAAAATAAAGCATGTAATTAAAAGGCAGCACCAGTTAAGTATGCCGCCGTTAAAGCGAGTTTGCGCTGTCCACAATATTGCAAAATTAGTATACCTCCTTGTTAAGAGGTTGATTCCTTAAAACCCGTTAATATAACGTTATTGTTTAAGCTACGCCACGAAAAGAGTTTGCATTGGCGATAAAAGACGGACTTATGTAACATTTTATCCTTATCAAGTTAGTTTAAACGCAATTTGCAATTTTGTGTCCTTCGACGCGCCACATCCTCTATCGATAAACGATCCTGGCGTGGTGCCGCCGTTCGCGTCACACCGTTTGTTTGACATAGACTTTGGCACTCATGTTTAAAATTAAGGACCTATGTATAATATTCTAAAGTTCTAACGACATGTTTATTTTTAGCATAAAATACTAATACTTATAATACATATTTACAAAAAAGTCTAGGTGTAAAAAAACTCTTTTAGAAACGTATAACAGTCATAATGCTATTGTATTTAAAAGTAAGTGCAATTTAGAACAAGAATAAGCTTCGGTAGGCTACTAGGAAAAGTAGATCTATCCGAAATAATTTACGGTCGTAATACATAATATTATTTAATACTTTTTTAGATGGATCAAATATAACAAGCTCGCGAATCCTGGAACTCGATCGTGTGAGTTAGTAGCTGTAAACTAAGCGGTGCTAGAACTATCTGCGCAAAAGTTAGACTTTTACATGTTGCAATTTACTTTAAAAAGAAAAGCTATCTTTGTAACATTAAATGTAGTAGATAGATTACAAGTATTCTAAAAGTAGAGTGCAGTGAGTATATAAACCAGATGTTAATATTCCAAGTTTCGGCAACTTCTAATTTTTAAACCTTGTTTCTAATCAAATATTCATATTTACGCTTCAGACGAAAGACAACACGTGAATACTCGTGGGACTTGATGAAAAACAGACTTGCGCGATTTTAGAAACGCGTATGTTTATTTCATAGCTTTCTATCTAACTATTTACGCCTTGTTTATGCCGAATCTCTCAAAGAAACAAAGTGCCAGAAATAACATAGGGTAAAATCATAAGGGAGAGATTGCCAATTAAAAAAACATGATTGTGGTCATCAGATGTGGCTTCTGTCTAGCTAGTCGGCTTTATACAGTGTACGGTACACTGTACAAAGCTATACCCTAAAATTTTCTAAATAAAAATATTAAAAGATAGTAAAATCTGTTGTTTTATTATCCCCATAGTGAAAGAATTTTGGACGGTTATGTAATGAAATAATAAAATTTTATACAAATTTCGCTTGTTTTTTAAATTTTATTGTAAATAAACTCTTCTTACTACTACTACTAACTTACTACTAACTAAGCTTAATATTTATTTTAAAGATATTGTAAGATTGTTTACGTTTTTTTCTAGATATGATATGTAACAATCTCTTCAGAACAATTGAGAACTATGGCTACATATAATAAGCCAAAGTTGGTAATTCGATAAGTCGATATTTTCTAGTTTTTTCTATTATTTATTTCCCTAATAAATATTTAAGAAAAGTAGTCACTATAAGGAAAAACTGGAACAAATATTTGTTTAAAGTAAAAATGTATTACATAACTTAGCTATCAAATATTAGTTGACGAACAATCTGGCATAATTTTGACTTCAGATGAATCCATTACTATACGAGAAGGTAAAGAGTATTCACATCAAAAGAAACAAATCATGTAACTAATAAAAATATATGAAAAGGAAAAAATTCAAATTTCAAATAAAATTGGACGTAAACAAAGCTTGAAGGAAAATAATTAAAAACCTTTTTAAAAGAAGACACGATGAGTTTATATTAATATTACTTGATGGGTCCAGTAAGTAATAAGAAAATAAAGGTAACTATGTTGGTTAAGAAGAAAATTATTATGTTACTCATCATAACGTACTCATCATAACTTGAAATGCCAATAAAATTGTAGTTTTCGTTGACAGGTGTTCAAAATGTGGTCAGAAAAAGAAAATTCAACAGAAATTCAAAATTATATAAGAAAGAAGATTTTTAAATGTTTGATTATTCGACTACGGCTAGTCGAAATGACGGCTCATTTCATTGCCACTATGGCCATCTTATCCAATTACGAGTACTTGACTAGAGATGACCAATTCTGTTTATTTTTTATAAGTGAAATAAAATAAAATATTATATTAAATACAAACGTTTTTTGGAAATATATACACTTGGACTATCAAATTGTATTATAATATTCATTTTAGTCATTTCGTCTATATAGTTTTGATTTTACTATGCCCTAAAAAATAATGACCAACTATCCTGGACTTACCCTAAATGATATCTTTGAAAAATATCTTAACATTTTTGTTATATGACAGGTGTATGAGTGTTTTCGATTTTCCATTTGAAAAAGTGAAAAAAAGTAAATGAATACAAAACATCTTGTACCGCCTAGTCTTGCCTCATACTGATCAATTGTTTTGTGTATGTGATGGTGTTTGTATTCGGTTGTTTATTGTCATAACAAGCTGTTTGTCTTTGGAGGCTGTGTAAGTTTGAACAACGGTTGAAATGCTCCAAGACATATTCTTAAGATAATATCGAATCTACCATATATTTACATAAAGTAAGGAGAAGACTACATTTCCCTTTTTTGTTTTATTTACTTCCTTTATTAAATTATAGGGACCGTTATAAAATAAATATTACAATTTTTCACATTGATGAAGTTATAGATGATTCTAAATTATATTTATTGTATATATTTTCAAGTCTTAATACGAAATCACTTGTTCAGAAAACATTTTTAAGTTGATCGCAGGAAGAATATATAGTTATTTTCAGGCAATTAAAAATGTAACTGACAAAAAAGAAAGAACTGTAATTGACTTTGTTCTTGTTTGTAGAACAATATATTTAGAACAAATTATTTCAGTCGTCGCATGGATTAACTATGAGTATACACCTATCCCCCGATTTACACGGTACTTGTTTTACACGTTTTCGCTTTTACACGGTTTTCCAAATAAGTTTTTTTTTTTTTGTTTTTATCGCACTCTACTAAATGCTACTGTGTTTGAACACGTGCGCTGTGTACACATCTCACGGGGAATCCCGAGCTTATGTGCTGACTTGCTGCACATGATGAAGGATAATAAAACACCTTTGGTTTTATTTTTTGTTTTTCTGTTTAATGTATTGTAATTAAATAAAAAAACAGTGTTTCCGTAATATATTACATATTTTAACCTGTCAATGCATTTTATTTTTATTTCTGTGTACACCTAAAAATATTGAAAATAATCACAACTGTTAAATAGCAAAATTATGCATTTTCTGCAAGCTTTTCGATTTACACGGTTTTGACTTGAAAATTTTTAAATTTCGATTTACACGTTTTTCTCAGGAACGTATCTACCGTGTAAATCGGGGGATAGGTGTACTTTATATCGACTATTGTCATGTTTCGGTAGTAAAAGAAGCCTGAATTGAGGTGAAATAATCCGGTACAGCCATAGCTACGGTTATTGACTGTATCACGTCCCTACAGTGCGTAGTACCTTTAATCTTAGAAGAAAAACTGAAGTTAGTATTTGTTATTTCTTTTTGTCTCATTTGCTATTCTTAATCCGACATGTAGCTATCTTTCAGAATCTGATAACTATTAAAGCAGACGAAACAAGACTTTTAGCAGGATATTGTATACATTAAGAGTACTTGCTAAATAATAAATAGTATCACATTTGGGATTTTTGATGAATTATTACTTATTTGCGCTTACCAAATTGTTAATGCCAAAATGAGCATGCATTGTATGAGTTTGGAAAGCTCGTTGGCCGAGGTCCACAATAGTGTCTACTTCTTGTTATGCTAAGTTGTATAGTCAAAGTAATTACTCTCTAGTGCAGCTTTATTTTTTCATAATATTAAGTTAATGATGTTTCCCACTTTTTTTTTTTGTTAACCCGGTAGAAATCCCTACGGATCGTCAGGGGAAGTGGTAAGGGCCACTCCCCCCGGTGTGTCGGACCTGCCCCGATTAAAACCACCGGGGTGCCAGCACTGCCCTCTCTTCGCTTTCGCCGAGCCAAGGAATCCGGATACTTCCGACGACGATGTTTCTCACTTCGCGGCATCGTTAACAGCTTCTTTTTATTAATATACCGAGCATTTACTTATTACTATTACATGTATGTTAAAGTATTTTCATAAATAGAAATAAAGAAAAGTAAATTTTGATTACGGTTACATTCAATATAATTTAGAAATAACTAATAATTAGCTATATAAAAAGATTTCATATATTGTGCATTTGAGAAATACTTTCTTTTCATAAAACAACTGCGAGTAATTATAGTAAAAGAAAAACGTTAGAATCTATGTACTTATTAGATAGAAGTAAGTACAAACTAAGATTTATTAATTTTAATCTTACTGCCCTTTATTTGTACCTTACGCTTTTACTTTATATTAGGTCCTTACATATGAAATTGGCGTTTTTCGTACTGGCCACTTTAATCACAAATTTCTCCTCTTTGGTAAGGAATTCCAAATTCAAATTTGTACAGCTATAGACTCATGTATTTGTGCTTCGATGATCGTCATTCATTTGTTTTTTTCTTCTGTTTTTTTCTGTTTGCGTCACTCATTTTACAAAATGGAAAACTTAAAATATCGCATTATTTACGAGTACGAGTTCCGCCGTGGCACTAGTGCTGCGGAAACAACTCGAAGGGTGAATGATGTGTATGGCGGTCGTGTTGCAAAAGAAAACACAGTTCGTTTTTGGTTCCAACGTTTTCGTTCTGGAAATTTCGACCTGCAGAACAAGCCCCGTGGACGGCCTGAGACTCAAGTTGATAATGAAGAGTTGAAGGCTATTGTGGAAGCGGATCCATCGAAACCACGTCCGAGTTAGCTGCAGGCTGCGATGTTAGTGATAAAACTGTTTTAATTCACTTGAAGCAAATTGGGAAGATTAAAAAGCTTGAAAGGTGGGTACCTCACGAATTGACTGAAGCAAACCGGCAAACGCGCGTCGACTGCTGCGTTACATTACTAAACCGGCACAATAATGAAGGTATTTTAAACCGAATCATTACCTGTGATGAAAAATGGGTTCTTTACGATAATCGGAAGCGCTCAGCGCAATAGTTGGATCCAGGCCAGCCAGCCAAATCCTGCCCCAAGCGAAAATTAACCCCAAAAAAGTTACTTGTAAGCGTTTGGTGGACTAGTGCCGGTATTGTTCATTACAGTTTTCTCAAATCTGGCCAGACTATTACGGCTGATGTCTATTGTCAGCAATTGCAAACCATGATGGAAAAGCTAGCGGCTAAACAACCTAGGCTGGTCAATCGCTCCACGCCACTGCTGCTTCACGACAACGCTAGACCACACACTGCGCAACAGACGGCTACTAAATTAGAAGAGCTTCAATTGGAAAGTCTAAGACATCCTCCGTACTCCCCGGACCTTGCTCCAACAGATTACCATTTTTTTCGAAATTTGGATAACTTCTTGCAAGGGAAAAAATTCAACTCCGATGGGGCAGTCCAAATCGCCTTCAAAGATTTTATTGATTCCCGTCCGACTGGTTTTTTTAGTAAAGGGATCAATGAACTACCTATGAGATGGCAAAAGTGCATAGAAAATAATGGTTCATACTTTGATTAATTAAATATATTATATTAAAAAATATTCGACTTTTTGTTCCTCCCATACAAAACGCCAATTTCATATGTAAGGACATAATATATTTGCCTTTTATAATATTTACTAACAATTACACACATTGACCTAGTCCCGAATTAAGCTTGCGCTTGTCTTGGGGTACTAGTCAAAGAAATGAATACTTAAATACATAACGAGGGGTGAAAGTCTATTTGGCTTAAGCGAAATTTTTTTAGTGATATAGTAATATATATATATATATATTTGGAATCGGTAAAAAGCGCTGATTTCGAAAATATATATGTTACTATATCACCAAAAAGTGTCACTTGAACCAAATAGCTTTTCACCCTCGATATATACAACCAGGATTCGTGACAAACTCATCTGCTTATCACAGAAAAGTTTTCCACTACCGGGACTCGAACGAGGACCTTAGCATCATGAGTAGGGTCACTAAAACTGCGCTATAAGGATATAAATGCACAATAATATCTGTATTTTATTTCTTTTGTCTATACTAGTTAACTAAGTAAATTATATTAATAATGCATATATTGAAGATTTCTTGATATCGTAAAAATAAATCAATGTGTTTTCGTTTATGTTCTTTTGCTAATGAATAACAATGTTGTACTTTATTACTATTGTTTTCTACGTTAACATATTTCTTCCATAAAATCATTTAAGTGGTATTTATAATTTCTACAAGAACTACTCGTGATAGTTGAAAGAAAACGAAATAACATCGATTTGTCTCGGATGACGGAATAGAGATCTCGTCACGCTCCTAGCGATTGGTCGAGCGGTCATTGACATCCAAGAAACACTTCCATTGGTCAAATAACCTCGTAAATATAACAAAAAACAAACTCTGTTACGAGTTTGCTATCACTAGCTTAATGCAATGTGCTTTAATTGCAAAACCTCTTTCGTTAATGATAGAAAAACAACTTTCACTCTTCCATACCGAGTTTAATTTAATTAATGGCAGTATAGCAAAACTTTTTATTTCAATTAATCTAATGGACTTTTTAATAACGTGTGATTTTTTGTTTTGTAAAAAGAAAATATTGTTTTTGAATTTCGATGTGACACGCTTAAATATATGCAAGACTGTAGTAAACCTTCGTAGAGGTAATATGTAAAATAGTTTTTTATTTTTCTTTCCTCAAGTGCACTTTTCCGCATTTATCTCGAGGCTTCTGCGGGGTGGAAATCCATCAAAGGATTAAGTGGATGTCTCAGCGTGCGATCGGTCTATCGTTATGTCCCTGGATGTGGAATAAATTATCCGCTACTTAGATTTATATTTTGCGGATTCCTAACGTTTATCGGTTCTAGTACGATTTTCAAATAACCTATATTTTTCTATACTATTCGGAAAACAAAATTAAAAATGATCTGTTTATATTTAATAAAAAACAGGAAAAATAATTTGTTAATACATAATGTAATAAATAGTTCGGTCTATAGAACCACAGAATTGATTTATAATTGTTGTGCTTAGGTATAAAATACTTATATAGTAATTAATATACCTTTTTTTTTCAAAGTAAGGAGCATAATTTGTATGCCTAATTAAAAATACTAACGAGTATAATCGAATTCACACTATATATAACAGTTGTAGAATGTTTTATTTATCGAATTGCAATTGTTTTAATTTATGTGTACAAAGTTAATTAACGAATATTATCAACGCTCGGTAACCACAAAGAGCACATAGTAATTAAAGTATTATTTTAAAAGTGAACGGACAGTGGGGGTGTTCTTCGGTAAGCCGTGTATGCCGTGAATTTGTGTGATGTTCACCGAGCAGTTATTCTGTCGCTCTGGTGTGGGGTAAGCGAAACGCTTAGCAAGCACATTGCCGCGTTTCAATCAGAACAGATTGAGGCCCGCCACAGCGCACTGCTACGGATTGGAGGAATTATACTATAGAATGCATGACGTTGCAACATTACGTCGAGAAGCCGGTGCACAGAAGGCTTGCTCAACTTTGTGGGGATCGACTTTCGAGCGTCAATTTCAGTGTCATATTATATTTTAGTAATAAAATATTTTTGTTACTGTTATTGATTAATAATATTCTAAATATACTGGTAAATAATCCAAGGTAGGGTTAACATGACAGCCGACATGAAGACACAAACTTTCACTAAATTTTTGTCTTTATGAAGTCGGCCGGTATTCAGACTGTATTTTATCTACCGTCAGTTATTTTATTTAACCGAAGAAAATTACTAAAAGGTGCTGTGCCCGTCCCTTATTAGCTGAGCAGAACTACATTAGTAGCTGTATCCTCTTTTAAGAAAAATCAAAGAAAATTATGTGGAAATCTATACAAAGAATCGAAATTTCAGCCTTGTAATATCCCTTAAGTTTAATGGTTATTGTATGAAATAATTTAAACATAACTTTTGAGACACTAAACAAAATCAAGTTCGATTTTAGAGAGTGAGGCTACTGAATTTGATCGCTTTATTGTTCGCGGGTAAGCGTTATTTCGTATAGATGGAATTGGATGTACGGGTAAATGAAGTGTGAGGGTGAAGTTTTTATATGTAATTGCTAGTCTAGAAACGAGTTATTAAATCTCAGATTATCTTACAAGGAGCCAATTAAGTGGCTATGTTTTGAGTTCTTTTTTAGTACGAATTGAATGTATGTTGTATTTTTAAAAAATACAGTTACTCTAACCTCGCGATAGCCTGTTAATTTATATAATCTTACATTTTATATCGGTAACTGTTAAATTATATTTTAACATAAATAATATTGGTTAAATTAAAACATAAACTCGCCACACTGAAAATGTTAGCAACATTATAATATATTGTATATGTTAGATTAAGTATTTCAAAATTATAATACAGCTCTTTATACTAGCACTTCATTTTTATTTTAGCAGTAAATTTTGATAGTAAATAATCATAGAAAATGTTTTAAAGATTATATAGTTTGTATTGTAATTGTAAAAGTAAGTATAATTGATATAGGAAGGAACACGTTCTTTGTTACAAATCTTAACCCCAATGTCCGAGCAATCAGTCGCTGATTACAATTTTCTTCTGTTTCCGATTGTGAACAAATCAAAGCGATTTCGATCTCAAAGGGTTATAAAACGATTACATCACCGTTACAGGATTGGTTTCCGTTTAATTATACACCAGTGTAGTTAGATTGTTTGTATCTAAATAATACGTTTCGTTGGCCGACAAAACGTTATAATGGCGCGGAATAGGTGTGGTGTTTCCTCAGTCCGTTATTGTATTCGTGTCAACTCGCTTTGAATTAATCGTGACTTCCGATAAAATGTCGATTGGTGATTCTATATGAAAACATTTTATGGTTTTCGTATTATTTTAGTATAAATGAGACCGCAGCTTTTAGCTGTAATAATATTCGCCACATTCCTTGCCCAGTCACTCTATGAACCTGAATAATTACAAATTTTATGTTTGTGTTAGAATGCCGGTTAGTAAAAAGTTATATTTATTTAACGAATACAGCGTTTAATAATAATTTATTAAAGTCTCATTATGATTATAAAAATAAAAGTCGTGACACAATTATTCTCATTAGAATTCATTATTTACGACTATCATTCATGTGCACTTGCAGAGAAAATTACTGCTGTTTTTACCCGTATGTCCCAATTAAGTACCTCTACAAATACCGCATATTGTCATAATGTATGATTTTGTGAGTTACACTGTAATAATACCATCCGCGGCGCCGCATAGTACAGTTAGCTAGGCAGTATACAGGGTTATAGGTAACTAACGCACGGCCTCTTAAAGGTAGCTTAGGTACATCAAGACTAACGACTTTTGTTCTACGACTTTTGCCAAAACCTAATACATCGTTAGATTTTTTTTTTTTTAGTTTTAGTGTGAATATCTAGTCATCGTTAGCTCTATATTCCAACTTTCATTCGATCTGGCGTAGGTATCCAATCAGCTGGTGCTATGCAGTCGTGCGCAAAGTTACGCAGCTACGCAGCGTT
Organism: Automeris io; assembly: GCA_036320925.1. NCBI lineage: Eukaryota > Metazoa > Arthropoda > Insecta > Lepidoptera > Saturniidae > Automeris > Automeris io. The sequence goes on along the minus strand of JAUDJH010000012.1, from coordinate 8,440,711 downwards.
AAGGATCGTGTAGCAGAAAGTTTATTAACCCTATACCTTGTTTATTTTACAAAGTCGCTTATAACAATTATTTGAACGTAAATTTCCATATTTACCCATGTTTTTAGTTAAATAGTGAAAATAAATGTTTATTGATTGACGTACTAATACACTATTAAAACAAACTAGAATCAAAATAAAACATTAAATAATTGTTTCACAAACAAAACCAACCTATTATTTGTCTGCCATAGGGAACATCGTAAAATGAACAAGGTAAAGGCCTCTACGTAAGTTAATGTTTCAAAGGTTGTAGAATCTGTACATATTTATACACTGAATCCACAATCCCTTCATACTTATCCAGGCTTAGGGCTGGCTACACTAAAAAATAAAAAAGTAAATAGAAAAACACGAACATTGATACGTAATCAAGCAATGCATCGCACCAAAAGAGGCGCGCGGTCTGTTTGAAGATAGATAATTGCAAACTATTTTTTAATGTAGGCGTATTTAAAAAGTGGAATCACTCTATTTACAATAATTAAACTATTTACAAAAATACTCACAAATCTATTTACTCGGTGTCAACACATTCGGAAATAGTCTCGCGGACTCACGGCAAGCTTCAGACAGATTGTCACCGCACCGAGCATAAACACGCACCATTTCGGTATATTCAATGTTAGTGTATCGATTTGACATTGTGATTTATGAAACGAACGCGTCACTGGGACAACTAACACATGCTGGGCGCACACGCAAGCAAATTTGCGACTGACATGACCCGTGTTACACAGTAGTCAAGCACATGTTGCCACGCCCGCTCACCGCGCCGCAGACCCCTTTCTTCGTTAGTAGCGACACAAGACGCCGCGCACTACGTAAGTCTGTCTTCGGTCGCCTTTGTCAGCGTGGCGCGATCGTCGCCTTACGAAGAGTTAAAAAGTTCAGAACTGCAAATCTGATTTTTATTTTTTTTGTATGGGAAAAAAAGTAATTGAATTAGAAAAAGTCGTACAACAAAAGTTGTATGTCTTGATAAATCAAAGCCACCCTTAAGAGGCTGTGCGTTAGTTACCTATAACCCTGTATAATAATTGTAACATCCAAGCACGCTATTCCGAGTCCGCAAATGATAGGCAGGTGCTATTATAGTAGTGATGCCAATTTAAAAATGTTACCACTTTTAAGTATTTAATGTTTTTTTTTTATTTATTATTTATAAGGGCTTTTGCCATTTTAGCATATTAGCCGTATTGTACCCGATACGGTGAAATACACCTCAGTTCTGAGAGAGTCGCTGATGAGTCAGTGCTACCATGTCCACCAACAATTTCATAGTATTCCCTGTCGGATCACATAGGACGCCATGAAAGGCACCTATATCACATAAGCTGACTCTGCATTGGTTCATCAGCGACTCTCTTGCACTTTTATTCCAGTCACACTCCATCAGTAAGTGATGCAAATCCTCCCGTCTTCCACAAGTACTGCAATTAGGCGATTCTATTTTCCTCATAAGATATGCAAAACTTGCCGATGTATAGTGACCGGAACGAAGTCTTAACGCTACCTTGATGTAGTGTCTACTCTGTAGGCTATTGCTAAACCATGGAGAATGCAAGGGCTGACACTGTATCGTTTTATGCCAAATTCCCTTCTTTTTACTTCTTTTATCAAAATGCTCCTTCCAGCTGTCAGACATAATTTGCTTGTATTCCCCTAAAAATGTATTTAATGTATATAGTGGAATATTTAAGGGGTTTTAATAAGATAAGAGAAAATTATGATAAAAATGAATGATTTCATATATGTACATGTCAATTTATAATTTTGATTTTGATGGTAGATACATTTTATAGAAAAATGTATAAACAATATTTTATTACTTTTTTTTTGGTATCACGGGGAAAACTCCTGCATAGCCTCATCAGAGCTGCTCTGACAGCAGCGACCCCAGTGTGTCTGGCACCAAATGATTAAAAACTCCAGGGGTGTCCCTCTAATCGCTCCACTTGAGCATAGGAAAACAAATTCAACCAGACACCCGGGGAGCGAAAAACCTTGTTGAGGCTACCACTCTGGGAGGGGTACGAGTAAAGAGCCCACCGCCCCAAAACCTTTTTCGGAGACACTGCAGCACTCCAGGCAGCAGACTTCAAGTTTTCTGCCCGGAATGTTTTATTATTAGTTTAACTACGTTTATAAATCTTTAATAACCATAATATATGTGTTTTGTTTACAAAAGCCTAATTCAACAGGCATTTAATTTTATTATTTACTATTTAAGCAAATAAAAAATTATGCTGGTACTAATACAATATTTTAGGAGGATTTTGTAGTCCGGGATTGGTTACATTATTCTCGGAGCGGCGCGCGCGCACTGCACACCGAAGCGTAATTAAGTCAATGTGATTCGGATCGCGCCCGCTGGAAAGTGAGTGGCTGATTCCAATACGGCACATGGTACGCAACTGTTGTCTCTTTGAAATAGGGTTGAGACGGTCCACAATTTTTTATTCGCTTTTTATAATATATCGAGTTACAAATGTATCAAGTTTCATCAGACTTGCTTAACTGGAAATTATAAAGTAGTAGCATTAAATGTGATCCAAAAATATAGATAGATTTTGTCATATTTATTATTACATCCATTACTTTAGTACATACAGAGATTTATCAATATCAATGACTGTATTGTTTCTCTAACAGTAAACATTGCCTATTTGGTTGAAATTTTCGTTTCCGCTAAATACATATCGAGGGATGAAAGGCTATTTGATTTAAGCGTTATTTTTTTGTGATATAGTAAGTATATATATATTTTCGGAATCAGCGCTTTTTACCGACTCTAAAAATATATATATTACTATATCACCATAAAATGTCGCTTAAACCAAATAGCCTTTCACCCCTCAATATGATTCACAGAGTTATTAGAATTATAGTACTATGAAACATAAGATTTTTTTACTTATGAGTATTAAGTAATTGACTAGTATTGTATGTCAACCCTACTGCCCTGGAACGCGAAGCACGTCGCACGATCCTTCTCTTTTTGCAAGTCTATTGCCAATGATCTAGGTACTTAAAATGCAATGACAATACCAACCTCGGGTTTAGTATGTCAGAGGTAATTAATACTTTTTATTCTTCATTAACCTTCATACTCAATGAGTCGAGTAGTCTTGGAATTCTAGTTTTTCATGTAAATTAGGTAGTTACAGCAATATTTTAGTTGTCGCGTGATTAAATATTATTGTCACAAGAGTAAACGGATTTTTTTTTTAATTTCCAAGAATAACCTTCATGTCAATTATATTCCATGAACGTCAAAATAATACAGGTGATGGAACACACTTGACCAAGAAATCTATTCACTCTTCGTTTAAAGATTTTCAAATTATAGAATAGTGTGAAAACTTACGTGGAGAGTTAATTAGACTCTTTTGATGATCATACAACGAGATAATAATTTATTTACTAAGAATATCTATCACATGAACGTGGCAGGCACGATATCTTGTGTTCTTGTAGTAAAATAGAATGTTGCTTTGTCACTCACGAGATTGGAAACAATAAAACACCGTAACCTAGACCACTTACGTGTATGTTCGACACTAAGCATGTTGCCTTATTTATTGCATCGTCATATAACATTAATGATTCCATTAAAGCTGGGTTGCCCAATATTTGAGAATCATTGATACGCATCACGACTTTTCACCATTGATGGCTTCGCATTCCTTTAACTCAAAAAATAGTAAAAGACAAAAATATACGCTTCATACATAAATGCTTTGTAAATTTGTTATAAGCCAATTTATTACTCTGCAAAATTACTCCAATCGCAATAAATGCAAATTCAATAAAAGCGATGAGGAAAGTAAGACAAAAGGGATTTTGATAAGCAAAAAAATTAATTTGAAAAAACTCTTTCGCAAACGCCATAATCGGATCAAGATGAGAAGTTATGACAGAAAAGTGCTTCTTCTAAAATATCAAGATTGTTTTCTTTATAATAAATCGTCTTAAACATAGCACAATATTATTATAATAGTACCATAATTCATCCACTTCAGCCGTTGTTGCTACGCAATCAGGTGCAAAATATGAAAGAACATAAAAAGTGCATGCCCCGAACAGATGTTGGCGTACTCGCGATGATCGACCGAGACAGGTGCATTCCACAGGGTTGTCGTAATTATACTTTTAGTGTTTTAGGTTGACTTTTTTTTTTATCAAATCAATGTATGTATTTTAATACAAGTGACAACCAATAGGACGTCGTCCAATGTCGAAAAATACGCAGCAGTTTTTGTTGTGTAGTTATTTTATATTCAACGTGTTATATACAAACAATTTTCTTCTATTCCTGAGTATTATTAAAACTTTTTAAAAATGTTTTTTTCTATAATATAATATAATATATTATACATTTAATTTAATTTGAATATTACACAATTTAGCCCTAATTATATTATGATATAATACAATCGAAAAACCAGAAAACAATGAATAAATAAATGTGCAAATTTGTTTATCAGTATTGGATAATAAATTCTCATATCCTCTTAAAGGTCCACCGATCCCACGATTTGGTAAACCGAGCAATTAGCACTAATCGCTATGGAGTTTCGCAGTAATTTGTCCAAATGACGCGTTAGTAGCTCGACATAACTGCTCTTGGACTAATGAGCCATCCACGCAATCATTGTTGTATAGATTATTGCGATCAGACTAAGTGTGAGATAAATCATCATTATTAATGTAGTTTTGGGGATCCTCGGATCAGAATAAACACTAAAGCAATCTTTAAAACTACTTTATTGCACTTTCCAAATAGATTTTTCGTCTTAATCATTTTTCTACGTCTTATTATAACCGCGCGCTCTTTTCGGGAAAAAACCGTTCATCCTCTCTCCCTTTCTATTCCTTCTTCCTTTCACTCACATACGTTTCGTTCTACGCAATTACTACTTCATACATAATAATATTTCATAAAATAACATCCACCCTACATTAATATATTTAATGTGTTTGCTAATAATTTTGTTAGTATAAATAGACAGACATAATATAAATAGACAGGTATTTGAATATAGTAAACACCAATTACTTATGAAGCTTTGATTGAACTAGATGTTTAGTATTAATTAATGCAAACTGAAACAAATAATAACAATATATCGTCACACTATATCCCTTTTCGGGGTGAGCAGAGGTACATTAGTAGTGTATGCACTTTGCGCTTATATGTCGTGCTCTAACGTGACTATTAGACTGATCGCTGTTCTCAGGGCACTTACACATGACATGCCTATTAAATGCCATGCGGGCTTCCTCACGATGTTTTTTTTCTTCACCGGTGAGCATGTGGTGCTTCATACGTAACCAGGAAAACCGATAGGTATGTTCTGGAATTCGAACCATTTGCGTTGCAGCGTATGAAAACCGGCCCATTATCCGCTAGGCTGTCACAACCACTACATTGTACAAACTGGAATAAATAAAAACTATTTATGTGAATTGCTATAAAATTGATTGTTATTTATTAATGTTTATAGTTTTAGCTGCCAGCTTACCTATACACAATTAAAAAAAATGTTAATTTAATATATTTTAATTCGTGTGCCAGCCCTGAGTGTATAATCGATCAGTCGTCAGTGCGACCGCTTCTTGGCTGCGTGCTAATCGACCTACTAAGTAGTCGGCCGACTTGTTGTTAATCTACATACACTATAATCAACCGAAGACAAATATCTTGGTCTACCGACTACTCTATTGACGATTCGTTTGATACAATGGCCGAGCTGACGACTTTTCCGCTACATGCGATACGAGTACATACTTTTCGTAGGTTTATTTTTCACACAGTAGAAGTATTATTAACTATCTAGTTAATAAATTTAATCCTTTGTAATTTTTTAAACTGCTCCACAGCACTTTTTTCTTACTAAAAACTTTACGGCAGAAACCTTGCGGATACAAAAAAAAAAAACAGATTCCTAAATCCTAAACATGGGACTATTATTAACTATCTAGTTAATAATACTTCTACTAGCGTATGATTTGCGATCATATTTAACTAAATCAAAAAATCACAATCGAAATATTCCGAAATAATATTGGTGTATGCATTTGAGATCTAGCTTTAAGTCTTTATGTGAACATATCTTGAATAGTACTTTCGTTTTATAAAACAATTTATTGATAATGTGATATATTAACTTGATTATTATCCGTCACTGTTTAACATAGAAGTTAATTAAATAAACGTCTAGAAGCTGTTTAGGTCAACTTCGCAGAAGAAATTAAATTGCTATCCAGATGTATTTTAATATAAGGCAATCCTAACAAAGACATTCCGTAAGTCCGGCTTACGTCGCCGGCCGCGCAAGCCGCGCCACTCCCTCCGCGCCCTTGTTTAATTCCATTAAACCACCCCTTTTATCTTTTTCGCTTTTATCTTTCCCCACTATTAGATTACTGAATAAAATGGCGTGCAAGAGACACACGCAATCTTTCGCCTTTGCCATTAATTCATCTCTATTTGTAATAAATCATTACGTTTCAGCAAACCAGTTGTGTATCCCAAACTATCCTATATTTACTTTATAATACGATAAACAATACTAAAATTGCAGGTTAACTTAATTTTTGTTGACCTTTTAGCGTTATCTTTGTTATTTCTTTAAAATATCTGTGATAAACATTTATGTTCAGGATGCCTAGACAAAATAATCGAATAACGATTACGTACAAAATGTATTAGATTGACGTAAATTTTCAAAATATCATTTTGACTCGTTATGTCAACTCTAAACATTTCCACTTTTTTACTAGCGTTGTTGGTAAACGAATGTTAATATGTATAGGAGCCCCGATTTATTGAAGTGGTGGAAGGCCCAAACAGGGTCGTGAACACAGGCACAAGTACAAACACCTTCATACTGACTCGCTTTTTCGTGTCACGTTTCGGAACCATTTTCTGTATTTCCAATTTTTTGTATACCTAAAAACTTTCAGTCATGAAATATGAGAGCCGGCATGATGCGTTCAACTATCAACGGATTCTTATCCCTTTGCATTCTTTGCCATAATTAGACTACAATGTATTTTCATTATCGAAAAATAAAGAATTTGTTTTTTTACAATAACTGATTATCCAATATACGTTTTAAAGTTGTTGTTGTTGTTATTACTGGCAAGTCCCAAAACGCATCATTTTATTTACATAGTCGGAATTGAAGTTGTTATTTTTGTATTTGTGTATCGCAGCGGATCGCAATTTGATTGTCACAATAATTTAGAAAATGTTTTCCTGGCGGTTTATGTGCAATTAATTTATGTTAAATTAAAAAAATAATAGATCATCGCTTCCGTGCGTTGCCGGCCAGGTCGGCTAGTGTAAAATATTTATTTATTTAGACCATCAATGTTTTTGTGTATTTATATGAGTATAATTCAAGTTTGTCACTTACGTAAACTTGTAATAAATACACTTACGGAAAGTTTAAATTGTTGCATAATACACATTACTATCTAACACAAAGCGTATTGCTTATACACATATCGAATCTAAATATGCCTTCACACCTACGCATTTTCCTCCCCTTAGCCACGTATCGCTTTAACCCGTATTTCGTTACACGTATATAACGGTTTCAATTCAATTTAAACTGTTCCACTAACGGAGTGATGTCTAACAAACTGTCAAAGTAACGTCGGTGTAGTTTAAATGACGTTCTCAAATTGAAATACTTGCTATGAGAGGAATTGGGCGGTTCATTTGGCTTGAAGTCTGAACACGATTTATCACTTAATTGATTTACGGAGGCGATATTTTCTACGCACCTAAAAGATGCTTACTGATTAATAATGTATGTAAAAGTTTGACAGCAGAAATGCAATTTGCTCAATATGAACATGGTCTGAGGTCATCATTTTATAGTTAAATCATTTACAATACAAAATACCTTATTGTACACTGGGAAAGTCTATTTCTTTTAGAAATAATGGCCACGTTCTTGTAATGATTTAGTATGTAGCACATAAATGTATAAGAATTTCAGTACAAAGTCCGTATTTCCGATTAAAAATGCTTTGAATATATCTATGTTAACTTTTGGACTAAAGTAAAAAGACTCACGTTATGTTAATGTTATAATTTTAAAACATTTTAGCCACTAACTTTAAAACATTTAGATATTATTTATAAAAAGAGCTGGAAAAATGTGCTATACTTTTAATTATGGTCATTATTTGGAAAATAAAAAATAATCTAGTCGTGATAGATAGATAAAAGTTTCGTTAAATTGGAGAGTGTAAAGTAAACCATCAAGGCGCTAGTTAAACCTAACGCCCGCCCGCCCGCGCCAGCTCGATTAGAGTAAATAACACAACTAATTTCCAATACGTTTCGTTAACGGCTCTTGCTATGTACATGAGTTCCACGTTGCCGACAAATTTTCAACTTAGCCGTAGGTACTTAAGTAACTTGGCTGTTTCTTGTTTATCGATATGAGATGGAGTGTAAGTAAACGACCAATATGTAACTTTGAATTAGATTTCGTCTTGTTTACTTTAAATTTAATTGACCTAGGTCACGCGCAGGCTTCTGACTCTTGGCTAGTACTTTGACCGGCCTCGTAATTATCAAGATAACATGGAATTACTTAGGTTCCAAATTAAAGTAGCAGCGGATAAGCTAACACATTAAAAAATTCTGCGTTTTATAACCATTATAATTACTTTAAGTGGACTTAAAGAGGAGGGTAGAGGATGTAACTTCCCGCCCCCGACGAAAACTGCGGGACGCTTCAGTTTGCTTGTGATCACATCCTGTGTAACCAGGTCGAAACATTGAGCCATGTTTAAAAGTAATTCATTCACACATTAGATCCGTTAAAGTGTTTATAATACGAAAATAGATTACATAGTATTACGTTATATTACCTAAAATTTTGTTATTATAGACTTGTATACCCATCGCCTATTGCTCATCACTCATTACTTTGATCATCCTGCGTCATGTGCCATGCGTCTCTGAAAGGTGCATATTATACGTTTTATTTATTTTTTGTATCCTGGTGGAAAATCTTGCATAGGACCATCAGGGTAGCTGTGAGGGCAATGAACCCGGTGTGTCAGACTCCTAGTAACTAAAAACCCCCAGGGTTTCCCTCTAATTGCTCCACTCGGGTCTAGGAAACCAACTTCATCCAGACGCCCGGGGAGGGAAAAGCCTTGTTGAGGCTACCTCTCTGTAAGTTTTTTCTCTAGTATATTCCAAGATTTTGATTCCAACGAATTATATATTTAAAATGATTGAGAAATATAACAGTTTTTTTTTTTCATTTTCAGGTGAGTCAAAGTTGTGCTGTTAAATAATTAATGAATATAAAACAGGTGAGTTATATTCTATGCTATATTCTGAATACACGCACGAGTATCATCTACACACCTGACAGGTTACAAGTACGTTGTAAGTAATATTACACCGATCAGAGATTTTAGGCAAAATAATATTCGTTAAACTAAAACGCTAGTAGAAAATGCAAAATGTATGGAATTGACGTAAACTTTTAAAATATTACATTGACATTATATGTCAGTTATATACAGTGGCGATTCGTCTATGTAGCATAACAAACTATTTAAATACATATTAGTTAACTTAAGTTCCAGTCATTTCTACTGAACAGTTATTATATGTTTGTCTTAATAAATGTTCGACATAATTCTTTATATTGATATACTTTTTTTATTTTCCAATCGATTGAAATAAAATGAACTAAATATTCAATGTAACTTTCACAATATTAATGAAAACCGCTTTCAAATGGATTAAGCAGTTACTACGATTAACGCATAAACGCACAGAAAAACAGCCAAAAATCCTTGCAATCTTTGATTTGGAATGTTTTAAGTAATGTAACCGTTTATTCTAATATATCTTAGAATGAGTGTGTTACTGTCGTAACTAATAAGATTTTCTCTCAAGCAGTCACTTAGATGATGGAAACAGTGCCTTAATCAAAAAATTTACATTATTTTATTAAAAAGTTAAATTAGTATCATATTAATTTTATTGAAAACCTGATATGTTACAATGAAATCAAGACTAAATTCGTAACTAGAGCTACCAAAATAGTAAATAAAGTTAACAATATTTTAGATAACGAAAATCATCCTTGGCTTGTGTTTATTGTTACTTTCATTAAACACGTTACGCATCTTGTCACAATTAGAGATTCTGTTAATATTTTAAACTACTAAAAAAGCTAAATAACCTATAAAAAGTATTCAATGTTTAGCGTTTTTATATAAAAAATAACAAGCAAAGTGACTATTTTACATCTGTTTTAGGACAACGCAATCTGTAAATCAACCTCAACTATTGAGAAACTAGAAAATTCCCGTTGAGAGCTGTGTCGTTTTTATTCCAAACTTAGTCTAAGATTGGTAATCAATGAAATATATTATGTCATCCTAAAAATGAATGTTGACCTTTGACGAAAGTACGCATTATTTATAAAGGTGAAAATTCTTAAGTCTTTTCTTATTAAACAGTCTTTTGGTTGCCTCTGAAAACCCCTGTTACAGAGATCATGTAACCCCAATGCGGATGAAGTCTAAAAATGGTTTATTGTTTGATTCGTGGCAATGAATGAATACAATTTCATAGAATTATACAGTGTATGATTTTTAAACGCAATCATATCGCTGCGCAGAAAATATCAATCAGTATACTTTTAAAACATTTTTAAAAAGAATACGAAACTTAAATGTCCCTTTACTTATTTCTGCGTATTTGACCGCGTTTTTAAATTCAAGTTTCTGTGGAAAATAAATGATCTATTTACGTACTCTAGTGGCAAAAAACGTAAGACTCAATTCGTGTTAGTTATTGGTTTAATTCTCACTATTCTCACAATCGCCCTATCATAAAAAAATGACAGTTTTTTCACCGGCAACTAAATCTAAGCAAATTCAGTTCCTTTTCATGCTTTTAACATATTTGAGTTTCAAGATCCTATACAAATAAACGGGCAGTCGGTTGTTTGAATACAATATAATACACATAGTACTACGGGAATACCATTATTCAGTAGTTTGGATATGATTAAAATTAGCATAGTCATAACATTAGTTTATAGCTATGAGAATATACATATATAACCTTATTTTCATGATTGGTTCAACACGATGTTACCTAGACGTGTCGTTAATTTCAGTAAAATATATATATAAATCCGAACGAAAAGTCACAATATTACGATGAGTAGTCTCTTTTTACTGATGAAGCAGATTTAATATTCGGCAAAGATGGCTGATGTAAGCGCGGTATGAGGAACGGGAGGCAGGAAGGGGGTTGCGAATGGGAAATACTAAATTTTCCTTATTGTTACTGTGTATCAATAATTCTTTTAGTATTCCTTATAAGTTTACTAGACGGAATAAAATTATTTTATTTAGTCTGCGTTGCAGTAAATGCATCGGATAACTAAAAATAAAATAAAATAAGAAAACAAAAATAATTTACTTCGTGCATTCCATCTTTGCTAATAAACATAATTTGCTAATTCCAGTCCGTGACTTTGTTTACACTTACCAATGACAAAATACTCTAGTTTGAGTGACCTTGCATATTTACTTTTAGTCAATAAAACAAATGGATTACTACAGTGATCTCACTCTTTAACTTGACCTCCCTAGTGTTGTATAGTTTTGACCAATTGTATGATATATACTACGGATAGATTAAGCTATACCTACAATTATATTCAACCAATTTTCTAAACATATCAATGCTTTTGACTTAAGATTATACTTAAAATATATTAAAACTACAAAAGGCCTAACAATATCGATTCATTGGTGTCTACATTATGCTTAGACATTAAAATCACGGCTTACATTAGTAGAAGCATTCAAATAGTAATTTAATAGAAACAAATCTTGTAATTGCAATTTTCGGGCACCAATTATACTATTAAAGGGAATGTTTTACTAAATAAAACAATTAATATTCGAAATGTTCACTGTTTTCGGTCACCCTATAGCCTCCATTCTTGCTTGATGCTGTTTCTCACCCGCTTTCTGTTCGCTATCCTAATCTTAATTTATTTTCCCTAATTGCGTAATTCACGTTAATCCCGACGAGGAATTTAATTTGCGCTGTTAAATATTTCGCCTTTTTCTGCTTTTTATTTTATTTATTTCCACTCCTATCAAACATTGCTAATTAAATCAATTTCGTTTTGTAATCGAATCAAGAGGGTTCTTTCCTTTAGCGATTAATTAAAAATAAAACAATATTTGAAATTAAAACGCGAGTAGCGATATCGGAAATTGAATAAAGAACAAAGTGACGTTCGGAAATTAGCTTGAAGAGCTACGAATTCGCAGCCGGCAAACTCGAATCATGGCCGGGATTGCGTCAGTCGGCGAAGTTTCTCAGAAGTTTGTGTAAATCGAACGCAAGGTTTGCATTTAGCGTTTATACTTAGACCTATTAGGGCCATTATTGCCCTGTTTAAGCTCTCATTTAACAATAAGCTATTTATATTTTAAAATAATATAAAGTCAAAATCTGTTATAACGACATCAAAGGGACTACTTATATTAACAACAACACAGTAACAACCGATGATAATTTCGAGATACGAATCGGTCATATAGCATTTTGCCGCAAAGTTGATTCTGGGTCAATATAACCAGTATGTTGTCCTAAACGATGTCGCCATAAACGGTTTTGGCTTTTATATTAACGTATTATTAACTACTTAAAAAATACTATTTTGGTATTTCGATTATCATTATCATAATAGCCTCTGATGTGTCTATTTCTAGCCGTACGTCTTCATTAAAATGTTAGACTTCGAACGGTTTTAGTTTACTTAGAGCAACTGAGTTTATCCTCGCTTTATAACATTGATGAGCTTCTTTTGTGGACTTCTTCTTGGGTTATTGTTGATCCGGTCTCTACTCAACACTATTTTAATATATAAATACATAAAACATTGTCCACTTCCTAAATAATGTGCATTAGGGTGTAGGATGCATATTGATGTCTATTTTTATAACTATAGTTGTAATTAGAGTAGCTTATAAAAAATATTAAATTGAACAGTCATTTATAAAAAAAAAAGAAATGTATTAATTTGAACTACTTATTAAGAAGTCATAATAAAACTCCGTTCTTATATAGGAGCAATACGATTAAAATAAGAACTAGAACAACGTCCTTCTATTATAAAGTGAGCTTTGACTCAACTTTCTGCTGATATATTACCTTGTCTGACGAATGTATCTATATTCCAAAGACTCTGTCAATAGTTTTTCGTGCATTCGAGTATTATCCCCTGTAACACTATGATAAACATCTGGTATCATTTCTTATCGTCGCTGCCATTTTGTTAGTTCTTATCCAGCGTCCTTGGATATAATTCAAATGGAAGCGTACATCTGAAGATCTGAATATTTCAATTTGATATATCAACAAAACGTGTTGGCTTTGGGAATATGTTCTTGCAATATACACAGAGACGAACGCATAAATATATTTCATAAACAAAAATACATACTTTCTTTTATAACAAATAGATATTTTTCATTCCTACATTGTCAGCAATGTCATAAGATAATTACTATATGTTACGATTGTAAACACAAGTTGTACTTTTAGCTTGTTTGCAAATATGCGTAATTATATGTTTACTATTACAGTAAATAAATGAAAACAAAATAAAATTGAACTGCTAAAATACATCTTAAGCACCATATTATAAAATATATTAGTAATATAGAACTATAAATTATCTAAAGTAGGCTTGCTGCAGACATCATAAGTCTTTTATAAATGATAATTATACACAACTCTAGTATTTAGACGACTTTAATAATAGTCTAAAATGCCGGTAGTTGCAGTCTGAGGGACACTGAGTAACATTAACATAATTACGTCAAGTAATACATTATTGCGAAGATGTACTGAGGTGTTTTGTCCTAATAGTAAAGTTTTGTAAACCGTTGCCATATCTATAAATTATATTTTTAAATAAAATCGCGTCTAACGATTCATTGAATATGAATATAAGTAGCTTTAATAGTATAAAAGAAAAATCTAATTTGAAATTCATATTGTCACTAATAAATAATTCAAATTATAATTTAAAATAAAAAATAGATTTAATTTTTTTATTAAATTTCTTTATTATCTTTCCTATATATAATTATAAATATTGTAATATTGCTAACGTCAGAATAGGTTACAGAAGATTTTGAAAATATTAAAAAAATAATATATTATAGAATTCGAAACTATTATTATATGTACAGAAAGTAGTTCGATTATTTTATTCTTAAATTTATGCAACAAACGTAATCTAGTTAAAACTTGCTATAATAATAGTATTATATTATAATGTTATTGTAAAGTTAATATACTTCTGGCCTAATTAGGCCAAAACAATATATATATATTTTACTTTATTTTATTTTACATAATTGGGTACCCAACATGGGTAATATTGAGTAGGAAAACAAAAGAACCATGGTACCAAAATAGAACAAATATATACATAATATAATCAATATAATTATCTAAAAAAGAAAGTCAATCTATTAATATCACCTATTAAAATCCGAACAACTCTCACCACAGTAGCCTCAGTAATCGATTAAAAATATATTTATTCTATGCACTTGCATTTTGCATGAAGTCGCGTGTTAAATGACTCTTTTAACAATTTCAAATAAACTTATGCATTAACAAAATCGTTGATATTTCCTAAAGTCATTGTATCAGACGCCGCAATGGCAAGCGAAATATTGAACGGTGTCAACATCTCACGTCCGGTCATTGGACGTCTTCCAAAAGTGCTCAGGTGTGAGAAAAAACATTTTGATGAAATTTATTGCACCTTTTATAATAATATTGAGTGGAAATTACCATAACTTATGACGGACGAAATAATAATTTTCGTGGGAATCTGTAAATATTTTTTCGTACTCACCATCGTTTATTCGCATGATCAAATATCTATTGTGTTCGAACGATTTTAGAATATGTGTCATGATCGGTCTCAGCAATTAAAATAGCTTGTCGCAGCTCTTTATCGCTTACGTGGAATGTAGAGTTTATATTTGTATAAATGAATTCTTTCAAACATACTTCGTATGAAATGGTCTTATATATTCTACACCATTAGACTAGTACTAAAACTTATTAGTATTCTTCAACGCAATTTTTTCTCTTCCATTGGAAGTTCAAGGCTGTAACTAAATACAATGTGACAATTTACATACCACATGGAGAGTGAGTAAAATGGGACTAATTTATGATTTGATTACTTAATCTAATAATATATTATCACGCTATTTCCCTTTAAGGGTGAGCAGTAAATACATTAATGTCTGTATCTACTTTTCCGCTTATCTGTCATGCCCAACGTGACCAGTAGTGTAGCTGATCGTCGTTCTCAGGGCATTCTCTGATTACTTAGTATAAGTTTATACTACGATCAATGATCTAATAATTTCATTGAAAATAATTGGAAACCGAATCTTTCTAAGTGGTAAAATAAAATACAAGATGGTACCTACAAATAATATGTAATATTATGGTTAATTTTTCTAGAACTTCGTAAGATATTTCTTTAGAATTAAAAGGGTAACAAACCTCTAAAACCACATTTTACAACCGAAAATCATAAATATGTTTGGAGTAAACAACGAAAATTTTACATTGAACAATTGTATTGGCATGTTACGATATTTGTTATTTTTTATCGAAGCTTGCGCTTCATTTGGAAACATTGTAAACAATCTTGAATTTTCAATTTATAAATAATCCCTGTTATTTTGTAAGCTTCATTAAAATTTAAGTAAAATGTAATGTTTCGTTTCTCCTGTTCTAATTTTGGAACCTTTGCGGCATTTGTTGTTTTTAGGCGAATGGCTGTGCCAGCTCTGGCTCTGCTATTGGGGAGCAAGGCAGAGACCACGCCACGTGCGACATATTATTGATGCAGCAGAGTTAGTACCTGAATAAATTTATCCAAAAAAGTGGACCAGCCTCTCCATAAAAAATTGTCTGGAAAAGTGTTCGACATAGTTTTGACGTTTTAAAAGTTAACTAAAAAGTACTAAATTACTAACGTATGATTTTTAAAATGATCTGGGTCCCTTATGAATTTTTATTTTTTTAATAGTTTAACTTAACTTAAGTATAACAACGTACAAACGAACAAACGTTATTTAATGGAAATTAAAAAAATATTTGGTATTACTTTAATTCAGTCTTAAATGTAATATGAAATGTATTTGATTCAATTTCCTTAAATTGTTACCCATAATATGCTTAAAGTATCATAAGATTCCGTACTGTATTAAAAAATAGTATGTTTTTAGGGTTCTGTGACACAAAAAAATAAAATAAACTCTTATAGAAAATATTCTTTGTCCGTGTAAGCGGGTGTCAAGACGCTATCAGACTTTTTCACAGGAATGTCCAGAAGTTTCGAGTTGTTATTAATATCAAATACTTAATTCCTTGTACGTCTGTATGTATCATATAAATTTTACAATTACAATTACATAGTTTGAAATTAATCGTTACAATGTAATAATGCGGCGAGGTCTCCATTTGCAACAAATGACTAGGTACAGCTTAGGTACGAATGTTTGAAATGTATATCATACTTGTTCTTGAAATAAGACAAGCAATTTATATTAGCTATCTTTGTGAAGAGGATCTTGTCATATCTCAAACCTTGTTACTAAAAACCTGCGCAGAATGCGGCCGCTGCCGACCGCTATAAAAAGTTACGATTTAACTTAAATAAGATAACATTTTCTACGTAAAGTTAAAGCTTTTTAAACTAATGTTACTATATACCGAAACTTGACAACTTGCTTGATAAAAGATTTTTAGATATAACAGATGCTATAGAGAAAATATACTTTAACTGACATTAACATTTTAAACTTTTTATCCCAAAAGTTTTTTTTTTCAATGTCTAACATAAAAAATAATTATGTTATAAAATCTCAATATATTTAAATTTAACATATTATCTATTTAAAATAGACTTGTGGTTAATACATGTTTTAAAAGACTTATTTTACGAAACAAAACAAACATTATATTTCTACAGAACCTTTAAAAACTCCATAAAACTTTATTGTGTGGCCCTTTTTGCGTAAATAAAGAAACTATAGTTGAAACTATTAGATCAATTTTGTATTTTTTAGTCATGCTAATTTAGATCTCATAGGCACCGAAGTTCCGTTTTAAATCAGTTTATGAATGTTTGTAATAGAATATGTACCTAATAACAGTACTTTATTCTCTGTGAATTCGTAACATGGATAATAAAAACTCACATTCATACTGGGTTGATATGTATTCAGTAGTTCCCAGCCAGTGCTACTCGTATTTGTAAACGTTGCGCGTTGCTGCGCTATCTGCCTAGTGATTGCAACTTGTCGACTTTTTGTATGTAAACAATGTCGATCGTTTCTGTTTTAAACTGTACCAGTGCGTTATAGTGTGCCTGTTCTGTGTTAATATTATGTACGGTATAATGTACGATAAAATAACTGTGTACAAACGTAAAACACTTATAAATGGACATTTTTTATTAATAATTGTCATTTAATGAAGAATCTTTCTCTGCTAAAGCAGATTGTGTTATGATTGTATAAATAAGATTTGGAATAAACTAAATAGATACATTTAGACTAATTATCTTGGCCCTATTATTACATATTACCTTGTATATATATATTCAACCGTAAATTATGTATAATTACATAAAATACCATGTCTTCGCTTAAGTTGGAAATCACTTTTGTTTTGTTTAAAAATATATAATATATTTCATGGCTTCTTTATATTATAACACTTAATGAACATATTATTGTTCATAATACAATTTTAAAAGTATTTTTTAATTAGCCAATATTGTTATCGATAACAATAAAACCATTTCGCGTACGTCACTAATATGTCGCAGCTTCCCACGGCCCGGTCCTAATGAGTCGTGTTGTGTTGAGTGAAAGGGGGAGGTTTTTTAAATAAGCAATTATTTGGCCTTTAGGAACAGATACTAACTATGCTTTGCTAATTCTCAATTATGAAGTTTTTTAATTTGCTGAAAACAAACCTAGAGTTATAAAATTGATTTTGAAATTTTTATCTCTAAGAAAAAACTGGAGCGATACAGTAAATCTGAGAATGAATTCTGTTATTCAAACGTCAATTATTTTACTAATATAGATATAATATAAGTAAAGGAAGTATATAACATACAATAGAAGTATCTATAGTTTTTCACCATGAGTTTAAAGTAATCTTTTTCAAGTTTCAACCTTCCGAAACGTTTTTGTGTAATCGTAAAAGTTCTTAAGATTTTTCTTATAAACGAACGGCACTTGGATTAAGTCAATTTTGTAATGACATTTTCTACATAATTGCATTGAAATGTTAATTAATATATTGAACAATGTGAAATAAGAGAGTTTATAAATACATTTGTGATCTGTTAACATTATATAAAGGTACTAATGAGACCATGCCATAAGAGTAACACATTGTTACATTGATTCATCAAAAAACTCTTGCGAGATAATTTAATAACCTTAGGAAATGATTTTGTCGTCTTTGAACACCTTTAAAACATTTACCGGAAAAGCGTCCATAAAAGTGCCACGTTGCGAAATAAAGCAAAACAAGTGCGTCCTTTGTTTGGTCGGCTCATGTTGACTGTTCCTTATCCACTATCGCTTGAACTAGAACTCTGCGGCGGTGCAACGACCTGCCGCGTCGACCGTAGATGAAAATCTTTTTACTATAAACAGATATCGGCAAGCTTTTCTAAAAGCATTCTTGTATCTATGAAGTGTATGTTTCATAAAATTGTAGCGAGGTTATCGTTGTACGTTACAGATATTTAGAAAATATATTATAAAATTTATATACGATTGGATTTTAGATACTACTTTTTGTCACAAGAATCTTATTACTTTTTTAAGCGGATCCTGCGAGTTTATAGTTTATATTAAAGCCGATGACCTATCACTTATGTGTTTAGGCACTTTGTTGTACCTATAGAAAAATGTAATTTTACTCATTTTGAATATTTCATACCTAAAGGGTGCAAATAGATGATGATTATTATTAGTCTCTAATTATTTTTGTTTTTAAATGGAAATAATATATGATATTGTTATTTTGGTAAATAGCACTTGAGCAAACAGGTCAGATCCGCTAGCAAAAAGTAAAAACGCAATGCCTTTCTAAATTATACATTTTCAGTACCTGAACTTCAACTCCAATAGTCAAATTTGATCACAGTCCGTTCAAACTTTTTTTCGTTTAATATAGATGATTTTCAAACTTAATACTTACTTTATGTTCTAAATATATAAAATTAATAAAGCATAATCCATATGAGTAATTATAATATTTGCTATAGTTATATGTGTAACATTAACCCAGTATACTTTAGTTATTTGCTTTCAAATATAACATATGATTGTAAAATGTAATTTACTTTATTAAAGAATAGAAACGTAGAAAATGAACGGGTTTAATTCACACGCTAGATATTAATTACCGACTCAAAGCAACTAAACGTTTCAATGGTGAATGAATAATAAATGTCAGTATTTTGCTGTCATTATGTGTGGGAATCCAGTTTAATAATAAAAGTAACACAGTATATTTGAACTTAGAAGTTAATGCAGGTAGTACTTACCACCTCACAACATTTGACATTCATGAATTTTGTTTTAAAACTTATTAAATTACTGTGTATACTTGTTGCGTTGTGTATATGCTTCAAATGTCCCAAATGCTTTCGAATATATTCAATTTTAATAAATATTCTATATTTTTATAAAACTTGCAAATATAGATAAAATTCGGCTCATATTTATCGTTAAGGAAGTATAAATTATTAACATAAATGTTTAGATATTTGCATACAATTGTCACTTACACAGTATGTGTAAGTGCCCTGAGAACGGCGATCAACTGCGCTTGCTAGTCACGTTGTGCACGACATATAAACGCAAAGTTGATAAAGCCACTAATGTATGCTCATTCCGAATGGGATTTAGCGTAATGATATAGATAATTCACATGAAATATATTTCCATAAAATTACAACTTTTACAATTGCATGTAATTTCTATTTGCTTTATACATTTTGTATGTTTACTGAATTTTTATATTAATTGTATAGTAATCATATTATTTTATTTATAAAACGAGCATGTGTAATATATTCATAAAACTCTTAAATTAAGATTTATAGACACTATTTCGACTTTGCTTTGCAAAGCTCTCAATAAATAAATTCGTTTTGACAAAAAACAGAATATATAATAGGAACTTGAGTATCACCATCGTATTCGCAGAACCAAGTCCATGTTGAGAAAATTGGTGACTTACCAAAACCTTTGAAATTCATTGAGTAATATAAATTGTAATGTTTTAGTAATGTCTAACAGACAGAAGTTTCGTTTATATATCTCACTCTTAATCTTACTGCACTAAATCTCGTATCAAATTAAATCAAAATGTTGAAATAGTTAAATAGCTACAATGCTTGAAATGTATTCTAAGGACGATTTGTGTTCGTTTTGTGATAATATCACGCTGCATTTGTTTTTTGTACTTTACTTTATAGATGAATAGAATAAAATATTTCTAAACTATATATGAAAACGCCCTATGCATATATATATATATATATATATAAATTCGTATTAAAACTTTTGTATAAGTCACGATAAGTACCAAAATCAATGTGCGATAGTAACAAATTAGAGAAACAGTTTTGCATTCATAAGAAAAATTATAAGATTTTTTCTACGGTAGATAATTTTTTAGCGTATGACATTTTCGTCGACTTTTGTAGAGAAATAAGGAAGTATATAAACATTCGTCTAATAATACAAATTGTGCACGTATAGATAAACTATTTCACTGGGGTAACATAAAAACGGCCCACCGGTACCCCATCCAATTCAATTAGCAAAATTGTTGTCTATCTATAATCCGATTAAGTTACCAAATTGATATATGCATGATACATATTTTATTTAACCCGGGGGAAAATCCTGCTGAAAATTCCTGAGAGGAACATCAGGGCAGTTGTGTGGCCAGCCAGCGATCCTGGTGAGTCAGACTCCTACTGACTAAAAACCCTCGGGGTGCCCTAATCACTCACTCGGGCCTGGGAATCCGAATTCGTCCAGAAGCCCAGGGAGCGAACAGCTTTGTTAAGGCTTCTTTGCAGGGAGGGGGTGTAAAGAACCTGCCCTCTGACCCCTCTACCCTCTTGGGTCTCTCAGACTGCTTTAAGTCTACAGCCTAGTACATAACACATCATTATTAACTTAGCTTTAGAATACTTTGAATTGTTTTTGTCTATTTAAATTATATAAAAGTAATTTGCAAAGATTAAATATTTTTAATATTATGTCAATTGATTTAATTAGAATACAAAATAAATAATTGGTAACGTTAACATGTTAATTGATTAATTGACATTATGCTCGAATATGTATTATGTATTTATTTGTGTACGACAATCTTCATTTTCTTATCACTTAAATACTCCATAGTATAATTTAATATAATTAAATGGATTATAACAAAATTCTATAGCATGCCTACAATCTTGTCATGGTCTCGTCAAATAAACTAACGATTGAGATTTCTAAGCTGTGTCAGCAACATGGTTCGTTCTACTCTCGTCTCCTCTAATGGTGTCGGCTGACGTGTGATATTTCTTGCGTAATAAAGGTAATATTGAGCATGTTCCAGAAGAACGTGCGTGAGCGTGTTATTTCCAAGGTATTTATTACATTGTTTTGATATATTTATGTAATTTAATTTATACAACCTGTGATTGATTACTTTAGTAACTGCTAATGACATAAGGTTAAGTACCTACGTAGCTAGATAGTGATTAAGATGACAAAACTGTTTTCGTCATTTTGTTTCTTACGGTGTTCTTTCAAAACACGCTGGACAAACACGATATCCGTTTTCGGAATCGTAACATGACTTTATTTTGAAGTTAAGCATAAGTTAGTTTAGTTTCGTATGCTTAAGTTTACTAAGTCACACTAAGCAGAAACATCCCTAAAGTATTTTTAAAAGGGAACCTACAAGTATTTTCTTTTTATGTGACCACTTATTTAAATGATATTGTGAGTTTATTTGAGAATAAAACAAAACAGTTTCCAATTTCCTTGAATAATGACTCAAGTGCCTATGAGATTAAAAAACATTAATCACACTTTGAAGCTGATATTCAGAACAAGTTGCTCAATGACCTACGAGATGTTTCAAAGTGAAAACTCAAAGTCACGGGTGTTCAAGGTCACCTCAAACAACTTCGACCGCCATAACTTTTGCAAAATAACTAATTGTATGTACACCTAATTACTAAGTCGCTGAAAGGCGACCATGACTGCTCGGATTTAGCAACATTCCACCGAAACCTTAACCAAGTATTCATGGCTCCCTATTCCCTGTTTGCGAGGTGAATTCGGTTAACGACCGTGACTCGTCGTTTTATTGTTCTTTCTGCGGATAATGAATGATGGCTTTCTCGTCGTTGTCTTTGTTTGAGGTTGACAGTGACGTGAAAATGTAATCATGGAGCCGTCGCTGTTCCCGATGCCGCTTCGGAAATAAACAATGAAAAATTTATTGAAGGAATATAGGACGCGCCAATTAATTTCAGGCTGATTGCTTTGTCATGGAGGCTTTTTGGGAATTGTATTCTTCAAAACTTTTTATTACATAACAATGTAGTAAATACATTTCTAATACAGATTGATAAAGTCGGACCTATAAATATATATAACATAATAATATTTTGTATGACGTGACGTACATATTCAGTTTTGGCCCACTGAGGACAACATGAACATAGCAGCACGAGTAATATATCTTAGAAAAGAAAAGCCTTTTTAGTTGTCATGAATAAATGAAATTAATTCTTTAGCAATTATATACATACACAGGCATTTGGAGACTCATACAATAAAAACTACAGTGCACACAATTAGTTCATGCTATTTAATGCGCGATCACCATCGTTTTCGGTCTATTCATAAATTTAAAATTGTATAGCTTTTTATCAACAGTCTTCTGTGATCGTTATGGAATTATTTTTAGAATAACATTTTGAATAATCAATTGTATTACTAAAAAGTAGCACAAATTCTATTCAACATCTATTTTGAATTCTTTAAACTTCCGCCACATATTGTCAACGTGCATCTAACTATCTCAACTTAAAATAAATTCAGTTCGTCGTGTCGACACGAGAGATGTCGCTTGAATATTACTTTCCGGTACCTACAACTAACATATAAGTCTGCCAACTGTCATGACAAGATTCCGGCTCCACTTCTCACATCGCGTTTATATTTATTCATGTGCTAAGCATTGCTGTCTGGGGCAAGAATTTTCAACTCTCAGTTAGTACACACGGGTATTGTTATAGACTGAATTAAATTTAAAAAATGCCTTGCCTGGTCTGCTAATAGGATTACTTAATTACCTGTTAGCTATTATATTTATTTACTTTATCGCGATTGTTATAAGTTATGTATCTGTGGAAAGATAACCGTACAATATTATCTCGTGTTTGATATCAGTTTTCTTATTATTTTCAATGCAGTAATTCTATGAGGGTTTTAATTGCGGCATGCAGTCATGCCAGCCGTGTCGTACTTATGAAATGTAAATTAACACCTTACCTAGTATAAAAATGTTTTTTAATTTGATCAAAAATGTTTATGAATACAAAAACCGAATTTGAGCATTTAAATATCAATAAAAAAAAACCATCCACAAATTTGAATTAATTAAAACATTGAACCTTCGTTATTTGTTAAAATCAAGTAGTAATCAAGATAAATATTTCGCTTATTTGATGTACATATTATAGGTACAGGTATTCAAGAAACCTGTTAATTTGATAACTCGCAGAAGTATTAAACAGAACAATTTATGCATTTATATGTTTATCTATCTGTCATTACGTTGTACCCCTTATAAGGTAAGTAAAGAGAATGGAATGCCATTTCTATCTGTTTTTGTTACTGTGTTTCGCTTTCTTAATATTCATATATTTTCTTTATATTTTTATTGAAAAATAAATAAAGTATATATCAAAAACATGACAGTTCTCGCTCTAATTGTACGTCATTCTTGTTGAACGGGTAAGAGTACAGTTATAGTAACGATGCGATTTTATAAGCTAGCAAACCATAACATAAATTGCTTCGAAACGAATACACACACAGCCAACCACGCATCGCGTAGCCGGTTAAGAAATGCATTACATTTCACGCTCCGTAGTTTGACTCTCGGAAATGCTCATAAGTTATATCAAAGTTATATCTTATGCTTAATAATTTTATATCTTAAAACGTGTACATAGAAATGAATATTGTCTGATAAATGAATCTCAAACATAGGCATAGTGGTAATGTTAAAGAGATTATAATCTTTCAAGTAAAGCACGTAACTGTTTCTCGTGAGTCATGTGTACGTAGACTGTATATATTTTGATATATATTTTTTACAGTAAGGCCAATTATTTTCTTTATTTAAAACTCACTGTAGTATTTGTTCAAAATGTATAATCGCATAAGGCTGTCGACTATTGAGTGTATGCTGCTGCTATTAATTGTTAACGAAACACATTGCTCTCGTAGGTATTTATAGTTTCATATTTATATATACATATACATATACATATATATACACACACACATATATATATATATATATATATATATATATATATATATATATATATATATATATGTACATATACGAGTATATTAAGCATAATATAATCTCATAGTATGATTTAAATAATTTTATACTCTAAAAGAATTCAATCCTACAAGCGTAAACGATGCGGATATCAAACCGTAGCACAGATTTGCCGTTGTAATTTTTACAAACTTTCGCAATTTCCCGGTTAAATGGGTGTAAAGTGGGTAAAGATGTCTGAACAGAAAATAAAGATATTAGTCCAAGTAACGGAACGGTGCAGTGACAAAAACAGGCCCAATTAACTTTTTTTCTTTTACAACTTGAGACACGAGTATTTCCAATCGCTCGGAGCAATCCGCCCGCTAGAGCGTCTACAGTCGTAAGATTTGCTCTCGATAGGGTGGAAATCGATTCTCTTTATTCGTTTTATTCCGATTTGAAATGTATCGATATTGGGTGCGATTAAGACTATCTTACTCAGTGCGCGGCCTGAAATAGAAATGAATTGTAAAGATTTCGAGGGTGCTAAAATATTATTGCTTTGTTCTGCCATTTATAATTTATCGGGAAGAATGTATTTAACTTTTTTAGTAATGTTTAGCATTCTGACTCGATTCAATTACTGTATTTATATAATCAGTATACGTAATTAAACATAGTTTGATAAATATATGTTTTTATAAAAAATAGACAAAATATTGCTGTACTGAGCAATACGTGAGTGACCAAATTATATAACTTAAGATTATTTTTGCCCTCTCATGGTTTTTTTAACACAAAACGTGTGTAAATCTCACATCATTTGTGATAACATTTTTACCTTTTTTTTATTATATAGTCATGTAAATATCTAAATTAATTGCACGCCTCCAAGGTGTGTTTGTTGTTGTAAAAAATATGATTAAATATAATATATGTATACTATACGGAGCTATTTAATTGAAACTTAAAGAAGAATTGGCGAAAGACACTTATTGATAAAAGGTTTATCGGCGTTTACGTTTATTAATATCTAAATCCATGCGCTCTATAATTCACCTTTGTGAACGACAAATCAAAAATTTATAGCCTTTTGCTTGGCATTTTTGTCTATAAAGCTTTGCCTTTTCTGTATCTCCTGAAATTTGATACATTATGATTATATTTATTTGGTTCTTTATTATAAACGAGTACACATAAAGGTACTTAGGTACTTGTCTCTAGTGTAATATCATTGTTTTTATTATATTATCAAAAAATACAATATTGTCATTAATTTCCAATATAATTTATTTAACAATATTTTAATACTTTCGTTGTTGGGATGTTATTTTTAGTAATTAATTTTTTTTAATTACCAAGAATATGTAAACATTTTCAAAAGTACCAAAATAATTTATAATCAGTTTGTTGTAATACTTTAAAAGAGCTGATGATTTGATAAAAAACAGGCTCCAGTAAATTAGGGTAAAGTGTAAATAAGAAACACTTTCTCACACAGCACAAGCATCTCAAGATAAGTTACACTTCCTTTACGTTATACTATGCGTCAATCAGCAGTTAATATCAAGTCTGTTGAAATAAACTTGACTTAAAAGTGAACACGCTTTTGAGAACTAAAATGACGCTGATTACATATTTGTAGAAATCATTCAATAAAAAAAATGTAGTTAAAACTACTCTCAGCGGGCTTTAAGCGGGATTACTAATCTATAAAGTAAGAAAGTGTGTTTAGAATCCGTTTCAAATTGCATTATTTTTGCATTGTATAAATAGATAGATAGGTAGGCAATAATATAAACACAGGACTGCTGAAATTTCAAAAGTTATAAAGTTTCAAAAATATTATTTCCATCGGCTTTTCATCTACATCTTTTATTTGCATAAATCAGAAAATTTTATTTCTTATTTTCAAATTACTTATGTGTGTAAATTTTGAGCACTTATTCTGATAAAATACGGCCAATAAAAATAGTTTACTGTAAGTGCACCTAGAAGCGTCATTTTAGTTTTTCAACCACGAACAATATAGTTTACAGTTCCTGAAGCAGATGTTTAAAAAGAATCAACAGTTAACAGCATCGTAAAAAAGGTCGAACGTATACAGCTACCGTTGAAACTTTACAGTCACTCTTGTTCCCCTTAATTTCTTTTTTCTTGTGATAAAATATGGAGGTACGGCATAGTTCGCATGATATTAATGTGTCTTAACAGTGGAAGTAACTGTTATTTTTGTTATATTAAGAATTATGCATCATAAGCTTTAGTATTAATATTATCTATTAATTATTCGATTGTATATGTATAAATAGGATAGTATGTGTAAATTAGTTTGTTTTTGTAATAAATATAACTCATATTTACTTAAATTAAACTATACATACATTATATCCACGCTCATTAAAGTTAATTTTCATATAACAAAAAATGTTTTCGATTCGATATTTGTACATTTTTTTAAAATAAATCTGCAAACATCAAAGTAAACATATTTCACATTTATAAGTTCAATCAATCATTTCAATTCTTTTTGTGGCTTTATTAATTCAGTTAATATGCTTTAAAGTACATATTCTTAGTTTAATAAAAGTAACCATTAATAAGTTTAAAAATAAATTGTAATTGTGAATGCTTGTAATACCCACCGTTATTCGTAAAAGTTAATTCGTAAATTAAATTGAAACAAATAGTTTCAACAAAGATAAAGTAACCATCAAATGAAAATTTCTAAATAAAGTTTAATAATTTTATTATTATATATGGCTTTGCTGATTTAGTGGAAAAGGTACCGGTATCCATGCGTGGTAAGGCGAGTGAATGGTCATAGGTTCAAATCCCAGCAAGTACCTCTGGGTTTTTTCAGTCTAAGTACGGATTTAGGCACCAAGTTTCACCGGTGAAGGGAAATATCTTGAGCAAACCCGCATGGCATTTAATAGAAATGACATGAGTACCATAAGAACGGCGATCAGTTGCGCCACGCTGGCTGCGACATATAAGCGCAAAGTAGATGCAGCAACAAATACATCTCTGCTAACCCCGAAAGGGATACAACGAGACGATATATTAATTATTATTATTATATATTGCATCACAGTTATATTGTAAGTTCACAAGTCGTGTCCCAATTTTTGATTAATTACAACAACTTCCTTCGATGTTGGAACCTTGATCTAATATCATTGATTCTTAATATTAATAGAATTCATGGCCTAAATATTTATCTCATAGAGCAAATGTCTGCTCAAGGAATTATACGAGTTATTTAATATATTTTGAAACAACACCGGATGTATACAAATAAACAAATATATTTTGTTTGATATAGCTACAACAATGCGTAGTCTCAAACTAAGCTCTAATTAAATTTAGTTTTGTTCAAACAACAATGTATTTGCTAATATATTTACTTTGATAATATCTACATTTGAAATTTATATTTTATGAACCACGCAACAAGCACACTAACTTTACTACTAAATACGTATCACTTATTTTGTATATTCAACCAGTCCTGGAGTATGTGTAACCACTATATAACATTATCGGAAATGTATTAAATCCCAAAGTATAAATCCAATGCCATTAGAATAGAAATATATAGACAAGGAGTTGTATTTATTGGTTGTATTTTTTTTAAATATAACTGATATCTTTTGGTTTTATAAACAAATTTCCATCTGCATCTCAGGTGTATTTTTCACTACACCAATCTATACTAATATTATAAAGCTGAAGAGTTTGTTTGTTTGTTTGTTTGAACGCGCTAATCTCAGGAACTACTGGTTCGAATTGAAAAATTCTTTTTGTGTTGAATAGACCATTTATCGAGGAAGGCTTTAGGCTATATAACATCACGATGCAACTATTAGGAGCGAAGAAATAATGGAAAATGTGAAAAAAACGGGGAAAATTATTCATCCTTGAGGGCTACCATTGCGTGCGCTGCGAAAACGGTTCAAGATACCAAAAATATATGTATGAAATAATTATTCCTCTTAAAATGATCTAAAAAAATGTCCGCGACAGTATATGTCTATCTTTTAAGATTAACTCACTAGAACCGTTTTTATGGTAATCAAATTTGATCGAAATTAATGCATTATTTGTTAAGAGTTGTATCAACGTAATAATATTAATCTTTATTCAAATAAATGTGTTGTTGATTAAGAGTATTTAATTGTGAACAAAAGTGTCTTTGACATCACTTAATTTCAATGAACATCTTAGAAGATATTACAATAACTTATATAGCAAAACAACGTTTGCCGGATCAGCTAGTATAATATTAGCTAGTATAAACTGATATTTCCGAGATAAATAGAAACAATTGAGTGCACTGTTTGTGCTTTTTCGTCTTATGATTTCTTGTGGAAAAATAAAATAAGTTTATTTAAAGATATATACACATATATTGTCACAACAATAGATGGCTAATAATCGTTCCATCGAAAGAAATAGATATATCGTTCATAATAATGCTTAGAGTTGTGCTTTGTACTCATAGACAAATGGTTTGCAATAAGAGTACCTGATTTATTTAATCTGACATCCTTAAAATAAATCTGTCACTGCGGCTCGCAAGGTGTACTGTTGTGGTAATTGATTTTAGTAGAAGTTCAACCGGGAGCACGCCAGGTTGTTTCTATCATGTGTTGTAAGAGTATTAACGTTGTATAGCCCTCATTACTGATCGACTAATAATGGCGTATGCCTCCAAAACAAATAATAATCAAGGTTGATCTAAATTACGGCTGACACTGCTCTTTGATCTTGCTATATTATAGTAAGTATATTAACATATAGTTAATTTTACCTTCTAAATGCTTGGTTCCAGCAATTAAATCTTAGTATCAACGCGTAGTTAGTACATGAAATAAGTTAATACACTCAAAACCTGTTATAACGACATCGAAACGACTACACATATTTAATCCTAAAAACCGGTGATATTTTCGAGATACGAAGTCCTTTTTTTTGCCGGAACCTTTGTTCCGTGCCAATATAACCGGTATGTTTTTCTAAACGATGTTGCCAGAAACGGTTTTAACTGTATTTTGTAATCTTGAAGAAAATTCTGCAACGTACCTTCAGGGCCGCCGTGAGAGCGGCCGTTCCTATTTGCCGACTCCTGCTGGCTAAAAACCCTTGAAGGCATCTCTCAACTCGCTGCTGGTCAGGCCTGAGGGCCCTCCAACGACCTAGCTCACC
The DNA here is from genome assembly GCA_036320925.1 of Automeris io. Taxonomy (NCBI): domain Eukaryota; kingdom Metazoa; phylum Arthropoda; class Insecta; order Lepidoptera; family Saturniidae; genus Automeris; species Automeris io. Next base: position 8,410,710 of record JAUDJH010000012.1, on the reverse strand, counting down.
CTTTCTCAGGCTCCACCTCAGTAAGTGGAAAGAGGCCCTTCCCTCAGGACCCCTTCTCTTTCAAGAGGTGAGTAGGTCACATATGCACTGTCTCATCCGGTCAGTTGACTCCCTCAAATCTATACTGCCTGGAAATAGATGTAAAAAGTTGCACTAACTTAATCATGTACAATTTATTTGACTATAGGTATACATTTATTTTAAAAGATTTTTTTTTCTTTATTACGTCTTATTATAATTGATTAACAAAGGAATAAATTAGATTACTACAATTATGACAATTGATGTTCACAAAACAACAGAGTTATATAGCAACACGAAAAATGTTTATATGTCGCAAAACTCTACAGGCGGTGTTTGTCCTTGTTGTGACATTTCCATCTACAATATTTATTGATTTTCATGTTGTGAGTGTGCTGCAAGCCTTACGTCATTTCTATCTTTCCCTTGGGGAACCATAGCGACGTGAAGCGATCTGTCCGGCCGCCTGCGGCACTTATGTATTTTTTATTAGGGGTTCGTAAGTCTACTATCATATTAATTCTCTTTGTTCGTATATCCCGCTTACTATTGCACGGCTTATCTTATTTAGATGGAAATATATTTTATTTTAATTTTTGTTCATTTTTAATGATTTCTTATTTTAATTTATTGTTATTTTGTGTCTTTCAAACTACGGTAGGTTATATTAAAATTTTATAAATTGCCGGTCACTGGTTTCCATTGCTGGGTTGCAAAATTTCTATTTTTGTTTCCTGTCTGAAATGTCTATACTACAAAGCATTATATTTTATATTTACATTGTATTACCGATCAACTTAAAATGTAGCATGATACATACAAGATACACCGCTATCTAATACCTAATTCTATTAAATTAAAATTTCAATTTTTAACTAAGAAATACTAATTTGTTATAAGCAAGGGAAAACTTATTATGGTGATTTAATAATAGATGTTTTTTTAATTGTAGAGTAGCAAATTGATTATACTACACTGACCATCAAAAGACAAGAGGACAATGACAGTTGCCTTCATCAGGTATTTATTATTAGACTATCTAATAATTATCCTGCAGGATATACACTAGTTAATACAATGAATGTGTTCCTGTTAAACAAATAAAACAAAGTCATCTTTATAGCGTTTTTACAAATACATTATAGTACGGATGTGGTCATAATTTACGTGGTTCAGATATGCGAATACCACGCGATTATGTTCTGTATGACACGGCACTAAATCGGATGGACGCAACCGACCACAAGTCCAGCGGGCATCGGATATCTATCAACATTATGTGGACGGAAGTTGCATAGTGTACGGTTTCACTTACATACCCGCTGTAACCATGGCTCGCGGTCTCGATTTCACCAGTGTGTGTCGATAGAACCGTCACCGCTCTGTGAGACCGCTGATTGAGTTTCAGATTGTATGTGCTTTGATGGAATTGTGTTTTGCTTTGAATCGCGTTCTCTATCAATGTAGGGATTAACACTATTCATAGCGAGTCTGACTCCGATAGACAGCTTCAATCGCTTTAGTTCGTTACAAAACGTGATTGTAATTAAACATATTTTATTTATCTATATGTACACATTATCAAATTATGGTATTAATATCACACGCTATGCTATGGTATAGGTATTAAGATTGTACTAATGTAATTTGATAATCCGTAATAAACATATTTCTTTTTTTACATGGAATAAATTACACAATAAAATTATATTAATAAAAACCCAAAGTGTTAACAATGAATAACTAAAAACAATAATGCGACCTGTATTTCTCTAAATCTGAGTAGTTTTCAATTTACACCATTGTAAATGGAAATTATTATTTTGGCAAAACTAAGTATAATAAGTACTTTTTATTGTATTACTTGTATAATCGTTGTATTTGGCTATATATCAAACTATAGTACTTTGTTTTATATGTTAGCTTAAGATGTTTTGTAATAAGCTGTGGTTTTTATTCAAGAAAATAAATAATTTTAATTATGTTAAAATAATATTATTTCCACTCATCATATAATACATGAATTATTTTTTTATAAACCATTTATATTGAATACATATACAGTTTTTACGGTTAAGAAGTGTTTAGTGTTGTAATGCATGTATTTAGATTGTGTCTCATCTTAATGATAGTTGTTAAGATTAATCTTAAGAGACTAATCTTTGATCTAGTTCGTTCGGTACAACTGTTTGCACGGTTACCTAGTTTCCCACGACATTGGATAAAATTGCTGTTATTTGCCGCGCAGTTTCCTAAGAATAAGATCATAACAATAAATAATACAATTATTAATAAAAAAGGAAACGATTGTCGTTTTTGCGGCACCTGTCTCAAGGATAATTGCTTATTTAAACTCTTATCTTAAGAAAAGTTAAAACTATAATAAAAATAGTTATTATCATAGTTTTAAATTATTTTCCGGAATCAGTTAATTCATTTATAATATACTCTTTTATGATAATTTTATGTTAAAGGAGTGGGAATTCTATGAATTTGATGTATTCTCCAAAATTGTACTTTTGGTAACAAAATTAAATATCAAATATTGCCTACTTCATTCGTTTTGGAGTGTAGTATTTTACTTTTATAAAGGCAAAACATACCTTTTTCTTATCATAGGTGATCTTACTTCTTCTAGCAAACACTAATCCAATTATTAACTGTTTTATTTTCTATTTCGTTTCTTTTCTTACATTAAAATTTTATAAATTAACTTTATAGCTTTAAATTTTAATAGCTCGGAATTCGAGACTGCTCTAATTTTCATTAATTATTTACATTATTGTAGCTGTTCTCTAGGAAATAAACCTCATAAATTTACTTTCTTTCACAATTTGAGGCTTCTAAGCTTCGTCTGTTCGTAATGCCTTAACGAAAGGCATAATACTACATGCCTGCGTCATGTGCTACATGTGTATTATGTGTTTATACAACAATTTTATTGGGCTGAAATAAATGTTGTTATGTTTGTATGTAACTTATATTATATAATATACATGCTCTATAACTTATCATATAAATAATAATATGGGGAGACAGGGACCAGCGACTCAAATGAAAATTTTGTAAATTCTAAGATTGCTACAGCAATAAAAATATTTATTTAAACCAAATTGGTTATTCTTTTTGTTACTAACATCATAAATAGCCAATTTTATATTTCACCATAAAATATAGTTCTCATCCGTCTACGATATTTTCTTGTTCCAAGACAATTGCAAGTAACATATACACAATGTTGCCCGTTCATACAACGTATCTGTTATGCCTTACCCATAACAAAAACAACAAGCCAGCAGCGTACCAGTATTCATAGATTAACACAGTATTGTTGTTTCATCCGAGTACCGCGGGTAGTTGGTGTTGCCTCAAGGCCTGCTTATTGTTCTGAAGCGGCCGACATTTAATTAATGAGAAACTTTAAATATAAATTATAATGTATATAACATTATTGTTAAATAATAAACGTACATCAAAATAGATTTTGATATTGTTTTAGACCTGTAAAAGAAACTCGTTAATATAAACTCTAGTGATTATAATTAATAATTATAATATCATTATTTGGCGCATCTAAGGTTGTCCATAATAATAAATTTAAATCAAAATCATTTCCTAATATAATATCAACACCAAAATGATTTGAATGTGTCTTCATGAATATTCTTATAATGGCTGCTTTAAATGAATTTAAAATAACATTTTTTTACAATGTCGGAACGTATCATTTGCATTATTCTCCACTCATATTCTTGTTAGTTTATCTTCAGATCAAGTTCAAAATACATTCTTTTAACAAACTCAGCAAACCGACAAGTGTTGCACGGCAATAACTCGTACCCAACGTTGCTACGTTCAACTGATTTCGAGTAAAGCAAATAAACAAAGCTAATTAATATTCAGGCTCTGTTGTTGTGAGGATAAACAGTCTAACAATATAGAAACATACTTAGTTTGGTCAAGCGGGGAGCTCCATCGTCCGAGAGCAGTGATTACTAGGCTCGCCCTAAGGCCGACCATTGTTTTACACCGGATTCTTACACGCAACGGCTGTTTTAGTGGCCATTTTTGTATAGATTATCTCGAGTTACTTGGTTTTGTTCTGACATATCTAAATATGCTTGTGAAACGCATCACTTAAATTCACGAGTGCTACTAAAACTAAATAATATTCTTACACAGTCAGACTATTCTAAAACAAACCTACGTCTTGCCTATTTATCTTAATATTATTTATCTTATACAATTGGGATCTTCTGTTCGCATTCCGGCCACTTTCCACCAGAAGGTGTTGCACATTGTTCACAATTTGGCGAATCTACTTTGTTCATTAAGAAGGTAAACGTACCTGTAGGAATGAGTCCGAATCGCAACCGATATGCCGACAGTCATAACTTTAGTGCTAGCTTAATGGGAATTTGCAAACCAAGCAATACGTGGAGGTTCACATTGTATGCTTTTATATCAAATACCTTTTTTGAGGCATATAGCATTTTTATTTCGCTAATTTGTCTGCATCCTCGATTCCTGATAGTTAGTTCTATGTGAGTTGCAACCCATTCCAGCGTCAAAGATTTCCTTTTTATTAGCTTCAATTATCTGTATCAAAATTGAGTATGCTACCGATTCACCTCTGACACCAAAAGCGCTTTGAGCAGTGTGAAGTAATAACATCACGACTATCTGTTAACATAACTGTCACAAGAGCATCAAAATTTTAATCATAAGTCAATGTTAAACAACAAAGATTCGCCTCTTGAGCTAATCCTTTATTCGTCTATCTAGTCAGTACTTTGTTATCCTGTTCGTCACATTTAATTTGTAGAAATCTTTCTCTTAAAAACTTCCAACGATGTGTATTGAAATCATAGAATAATAAATATCGTCGTAACCAGAAGAAAAATCTTTATGCTTAATTGAATTTTCCATTTCCTACTATGTAAAAACAGCGTCAAATTAAGAATTAATTGACACAAATATCTACGAGGAATCGAGAGTTTAAGAATTTAACAACTTTACTTTGATCCGTTGCATTTCATTTGGTTTGCCGTGGGCCCTTAATCCATCTCATTATAAGCCACATGTCCGATAATGAGCTAGAATCGTTAAAACTATCACAGAATTCATAAAATATCTTGGATTTGGCACGTCTTGTTTTACACGCATGCATTCAATAATGTTCATATTCAATTGGCCGAGATTACGGAGAAACTTTAAGTTTCTTCCTTAAAAGAAACTTAGATTTCCAGGACACCTTTGACACGGCTATGATCTTTTTTTTTATTTATGGCTTTATTCCAAGGACTAGTCCTTTGTGACTTCGCCAAGGGCTATGATCTTAAAGAGTGAAATTGTTCCAGAGGCTCTTTGAATGGATTAACTGGTGATCAAATCAATAATGATTCAACATTAATTTTTTAGTACAAAGGGCACCAATATACCTCGTAGTGTTTAGGAATGCGATAAGAAACATTTTTAGAGGAAACTTTTTGAAAAGTTGTGACGTTGTAACTACCTTTTTACAGTTGCATGACAGTACAATGACTACGCAAAGTCTTTTATATAGAATTAAATAGACCGGACAAATACGCACGAAGGGCAATAATTGAAAATAAAAAATTCATCGCAAACAAGCGACGACGAAACGGACGGATCGAACATTTGCGCGGCGCGGTGGTTGGCCTGCGGAAGTTGAGCTCGACACGACCTAATCCGGCGTTAGTGTTTCTTAGCTATGAATAGCCTATTGGTGCATGAATTATGGATGATATGGAAATGTCCCACATGTTTGGTACTTACTCCTTTATTGTACAAACTACTTGTATTCATTCTAAAGTCTACATTTTTGAAATAATTCTTTCGATTTGGTTAATCTTCCTCTTTCGTCTATATCAAGAAAATAATAAAATTAGCTCGGTTATTATGGTATACATTTTTGTAAAAAAAAGGCTATCTTCTAGTGCCTCGAGAAGTGTATATTAATGTAGAAATATTTTTGTTGCTTTAATATTAAGAGCTGACATTTTTTCACAGTGCGTGCTAAACGAAATGAAAAAAAGCGCACAAAAACTACTGTACAGTTAAAAATTTGCAATGCGTCTTATGCCCTAATGTGTACCTATATATGAGCTGAAGGTTATTTTTATATTTATTCCATAATGTTACTGCATTATCGTAGACATTTTAATTCTGTACAAAAATGTTTAAAATTATTGACCAAAATTTTGATTGTTAAGGCGTACATTCAAATTATAAGTATCGGCTTTTGAGACCTCCCCGTAGCCGTTTAAGAAAAAAAAAACGTATTTAATACAGTACATAAGCTTATCAAACTCATGTATAGGAATTAGTGTAGTGCTTTGGTAATATTATACAAACAAACAACTATAACTAGCAGCAGCGAGGTGGTAGGGCGTCGGTGCCCGTCTGGATCGCGACCACTGTGCATGGGTGTAAAGCCCGTCATAGTGCCCAGTTTCGGCTTGTCGCGTTTCGGGATCAGCTTGTGCATATCCAGTAGCTCATATACCTAGAGACCTTCAGTCGTGGTATATGTGGGCCGACATGACGATGTAGACTATCAATAGATTTTCATCCTTTGATAGTCGCTTTCGTTTTTGGACTACACTGTGCTTACCATCAGGTACTCTGTAGTCACTATGTCGAGCTAGTGTAAAAAAAAAACTATTGTTAATTGCCAACAAACGACCATCTCTAGGTAATAGTTATTTTGGAAATGTACTGTTTTTAATCTACTATCTTGTGTGGTAAGTGTGATAACGATTTTTTCGAGTCAGTTTAAGTAAATTAAAATACTGTCGCAATGCTATGCAAGTACTGAGCTTTCATCACCTGTCCGTGGATGGGCGAGCACTCCATTATTTGCATGCAGCGACGCACGACTACCGGAAGTAGGGCGTGCCCCCAAACTGTTCTCTTCCGTCAGCGAGTAGCGTGAGCTACGGGTTCGTCAGGTGGGCTAAATGCCTTATATCTATTTTTTATCTGTCGCTTAAACGGCTTACATTAGCATTAAGTGTAAGCACATCAGTACATTAATATAAATTATTTTATATTATATATTAGATATTATAGTTATAAAATATGACTCGTTTAGTTAAACAATTCAATACCTTATTAATATTTTTAGATTCAGTGCTATTTGAGTGAAGTTAATAATTAATGATTATTATTTCAATTTGTTTCAGTAATAAAAAAAGTGGCTATTTATCTAAATAATGTACACTTTAGATGTCCTTTTTTGTCGTATGCTTAGTACCAATTGTATTTGTTTCCCGGTCTTTCATCACAAATTGCCGGACTCACGGATTAACTTATAAACGGCAATGAACTATCGAAGGAAGTGATGCCATTATATTGCCTATTTCTACCACTGTTTTATCTTTGATTAATATCTATTACATGAACTTACTAATAGTCCGGTTAAATAGAATTTACTTTTGCAAGAATCCTTACACTTACATTTACGTTTTGTCTTACACGGTTTCTTGTATTTTTAATAAATCACTGTTTGATGATGATTTGCTTTAAAAAACAATAATATACGCAGCTCGAACTAAGGAGAAAATTTAAAGTAACTATCCAAATATAAAATAAAATAAAGACCTAAAAATGAATACTTTACAAGCTTTAATTTGTAAACTGTTTAATTAAAACATGCTTTTACTTCTCGTTAAACTATGTAGTCGTTCCATTGTAAAACGTGTAGGTAATAACGGTACAACTTTCAATGTCCCAGTAATTTTACTTTACAAAATATATCTTACAGCGTACCTACTTAGTTTGATGACTGTGGTTAAGGCTGAATAGCAAAGTGGAGCATTAACTGGTGCCGAGTTAAGCCGCGTATACACTAGTCCGCGGTCGTATGTTGCGCAAGATGACATGCGAGCCGTAGATTAGCATAACCCTAGTGCTGTGCATTTATCTTTAATTTTATTACGTCGACAAGACTTCAATCTCATATTTACACTTTATTTTATAATAAGTTTCTAAAATTGAACGATTTTTTTTTAAACAATATTCTACAGAAGTTTTGCTAGCATAATTAAATCTAAAGTATTCAACAAAAATTGTCCTTTTGATATTGAACTTCGTGAAGAGATTCAATGACAAGAATTTAAAGAAATAAAGGAAGAAAAAAATTATTACCAGAGACACGCTACTTACACTTTACCTACCTTACCTTAATTTATTTAGTAATTATGCACTTAGAAAAAACAAAAAAAGGTGTTAAATTATAAAAAAAGTTTAGCTAAAATTTTTCGCCTATAATGTTAAAAGCTAAATATATTGTGTGACGCCATCGCTCCGGTTGTGACTTTTAACAATGCTCCAACGGAAGTCGCGCAATTGCAGCAATGTATTTAATAGCACAATGAAACAGTTTTAACTATGTGCTGGGAATGCAATTTATTGACTCTTGTGGCATTTAGTGCGCACACTATGTTGTCAGAAAAGGTTTCCTACGAAAATTGTTATTTTTTCACTATATAATTAATGTACTTACGTACAATTAATATATTGCTTATTATATATTTTTAGAACACATTTGTACAATGTATACATACTGCTTCGTCATCGTAGGCTTAAGAATATACACGAATTCAAATGATAAGAGAAGCATAAGTAATGTATAATATACGATTTTTTTCTGAAACGAATTTATTACTTGTCCGAAAATCATACTGGTTTTCGATATGTTTATGAAAGCATCGATACCCTAATTTGACCAGTATTCACATCTCTATCGCCAATATTCGAGGTCGGAATAACATGACATGACGAAGTGCGCGCATGATTCACCGGAGCTGCGGAGCACGTTTCTGCGCGTGCGGGTTGATTATATTACATCGATACATAGATAAATACGTCTACATTAACCACTAGAAGTTATTAAATTTCTACGAGAACAATAACGACAAAAATAATAAAAACATCTTGACATTTATTACTAACATTAATAACTATTCAACGTGTAGAAAACAGGCAAGATGAAAATAGATAATTTATTAAGCACAACTGTTTGTATATAATTGTAAGTATACTACTAACTGTTTGTATATAAAAGAACAGTGTCCCCGGCATCAAAAGCAAATAATGGTAATCTACGATAGAATTCTAACAAAAAATATTTAACTGTACAATGAAAACAGCAATCAAACTGTGTCGTCTATATTTTCGCAACAGCCATATATTTTTAAAACATTATTTTAATAGCTTTCGGCACTATTTTATACGGCTTAACCAGGCGACAGAGGAAGTCATAAAGTGATTTTCTATACTCGTTATAATGTCATAGTATTCTTACACTGTCGAATAATTTTTAGTTCTTTAAATTAAAGTGCATATTAATAGGATTGTGCCAACGTAAATATTTTACAGAAACCGAAATACAGGCATTAATTTTTTCTGGGAATGAAATTATGTACTTTTTTGTTATGGTGGCAATTAACATGGCTATAAGATTCACTGTATTAATGTGTTTGATTTATAGATAGTATTAAATAACAGTACGTCCAATTCATTTTTCATTTAAAATTGGCTCTTATATTAAATTAAATAAAATCAATGGAAACCAATCTCACAAACGCTTGATCTAGTTAACATCAATCAGTTGACGCTTGCATTTCGTAAAAACGTGCACGAGCATCGTCACCATTTTTTTTATATATGTAAAAATAGCCTTTTAATAAAATAATTAGAAGTCAATGGTGTATTATGTGCTAAATAAAATGTTTATCATAATTTAGCTTCATTTCAAGTATACCGTTTGAATGGACTTTCTAAAGTAGTTTGTTTCATGGACAGTTGTAATAGGCTGGAGCCTTGTCTCATCGCGCACATGTAATCGTGTCGCTGATGAAAGAATTATGTCGATGGTTATAATATATCGCATGCATATCTTACGCGATTTTCTATTCGCGATTATTTTTAGGGATTTGACGTAAACATCTTGATATTCTGGCTGGTATTCAGGGTTGCGAGGTTAATACAAAATCTCAACGTCAATATTTCGAAAGTGACATCATGGTGACACTTTTCACGCTCTACGTTGCCTATTAATTAAGGGAAATAATTCATATTATAAATACTTTTTAAAGTCGTCTTAAAGCTTACTTATGTTCGAAAAGCTTAATCTAAAAATTTTGCGCTTGTCAGAAGAGTACATAATTAATTTCCTTCGATGCCAAATATTTGCATAGAAAATGGATCTTAGTTTTAGAAAACTTTGTTTTGCTAGCTTGTTTTACAGTATTTTAATGTAACAAAGTATACAGTAGAGTTATATAATAAAGTATTTATGGAATTATACCATAAAAACAGTACGTTTGCGTTAATCTTATAAGTTTAAGGCACGTTTCGGATACTAGCGCCACCAAGCCGCTACATACTCTTTTGTATGCATTTGTATGGAAGCCCTCATAGCTATCACAATCGCGCGCTTCACATTCCGCCTTATAGCGATTCGCAACCATCAACATCGGATTCCATTCAATATAAATATATATAGAGTTATACATTGTGGTCTGTAGCCGACCAGAGACTGTCTGAATTCGAATTGCGGGTTAAAATAAAATGAGTTGTCTTCGTGTGAATTTTCAGACCGGTTTTCCGGAAATTGTTCGTACGTCAGTTAAATCGGCGTCCGATCCTCATTAACGGGTAGCTTGACAGATATATTATCAACAAGGTACTTATCAGGTGATACCTCGGCAGTGGCCTCTTAACGTTTGCGCGCCGTTTGCTTTGATTTATGCCTCGTTTGATGTCGTTTCTGTATATTGTGAAAATCGTAAAATGTTACCTAATGACGAAATTGGTTATATGTAGGTTTTATTCGATAGTGTTAGATTGATGTATTTTAACGAGTTTAACGATTATTATTAATCGGAATTACACATTGAATTCACAGACAATAATCAATGCTTTTATTTTATATGTATTTACTTCGTTTTGTGCTAAATGTGCCATATGTACTATTTTATAGTAAAGTGACTGAAAATTGTAATAGGAAAACTAAACAGATTTTTAGTTAAACACCAATCGAATGGTTTAAAAATTATTATAGTACTTTTTAAATTTCCTCCTTAAATATTTTCTTGCACAAATACTTCTTGTTCATTTTGACAATTTCAAATAAAACAACATATAAATTATTTTAAACCGACATTTAAATAACCTGTACTTCTTTGGCTTTGCGAAAAAAACTTTTAATTTGTATTTTCTGCTTCAAACTATGTTTGATAATTGAATGTTATAACGTTAACCCAGTTTACATAAAATTATAGATAACGAGGAAATTATGTTCCAGTGTACCAATAACGAGATCCAATATTCCTGATTTATCATGCGATGAAACGATCTTAGAAATTTTATAACGTCTATTTTAATTTAACGACGTACAGATATTTTTTAGTACATTTTCTTTTTAAGTTTTGCTATCAGATGTCAATTAATCAGATATTTATTTTTAAATAGAAAAACAAGGACAATTATGTGATCGATTAAGCTTTCATTACTGATATTTTGCTGTCTGCTATACAATCTTATATTTTGTTTTCCTATTAAGTAGTCGTATATACATACATACATACATACATATATATATATATATATATACACGTATATATATATATATATATATATATACATATATATATTAAATAGTCATATCTATATTGGAAAAAAAAGATTTTTGTAACAGCAACAAATTTTTCCAATTACTTTTTTACTAAGACATAATTTTAGTATATTAAGATACCTACCTATAGTTTAAAAAAACTTACATATTTAACTCTTCACGAATTTCTATAAAGTTATGAGTTTGATCCTTTTTCTCTATTGTGCTGTTTTATTATTTAGTCTACTGTGATAAGGACAGATTAAACAAATTTAACTAATGTTGGATAAACTAAAAAAATCCCCTAATATGCAATGCGTGGCTTGGTACATTATAGGCTCAAAGATCATTAATCCAACTGTATGATACAAAAGGATCATAAAATAAATGCAATAAAGTGAGTTCATATATACTGTAACATTGATAGATGCTATTTAAAATTTATTTCTGTTCTACACAGATGACAATAACTAAGTCTATCAACCAGACCCGTAACGTATTAGGTTTTTAGCAACATTACCGAAACTGAAACCGTTTCACTGGCCTTGTGTTATACTTGATCTATTTTCGTCCAAGGAGAAGCTGGCGTAATGGTTGACACATCTGTCGATTGTTTGAAACTATTCGTTCGACAGCTAAGATGTAAATACTTATATGAAGGACTAGCGATGGTCACCCGGCATTGTCCAGTGCTAATGACTAATTTCACACTTATGGGTTGATTTTCTAAAAAAAAGTCAAAACACTTATGTACTATTTTTTGATAAGAGTTCACCAGTTTTCATTATATTTTCTTTAAAACTGTCGGACTAGAAAGCAACTTTCAACCCTTATTTTACCCTCTTAGGAGTGGAATATAAAAAAATCCGCCCTTACTGGGTTGCTACATCATAAAAAGGATGTGATGTTCATGTTCAATGTTTCTAACTTCAGTAGCTTAGGCTGTACGATGATATATATATAAGGACATATCTATATATATTTATGTAATATATGTGTGTTTGTTGATAGGATGACGATAATATTGTATCGAGAATGTAATCCATACGGATTTCGTTACAGATTTTCAAATGTGACATACTTTGATGTGTATTTCATAAGACACATCCTAGATATTTATTATTTGATACATACAATAAAATTATCCATAGAGACGTTAAAATATATACAAAAGACCAAAAATTATTATTATAAAAAAAGGAATATATTAAAATAACAGATTATTTTTCTTTATTTCATTTTTATGTCGAGGGGGGTCATCAACCCATGACATAAAGAAATATTGTTTGTAACTAAGGATACAATTGTTACTTATACTGTATCTAATCATTAATTAATTAGAAAATAGAATAAGTACTTATATAAATTCTATTTTTTTTTTTTTATTATAACAGAGTAATAAATTCCCGTAAAATTGTGTGTTGTTGTGCGTGTAATTTGTAGTATCAAAATGGACACAAGAAAACTTATAATATAGCCCTACTCGTATACCCTTTACTAAGAAAAACACACCGGTAGAAGTCGCGTTTAAAATAAAAATATAAGAGTTTTTCTTACACTAATATTACTAATAAAGAGACATGAAAGTGTTTTGTCTTGACATTATAATAGAATCGTTAAGTTATGAATGTCAACCAAAACCCTAATTAATGTCAGTCCCATAAATGTCAGGTCCGTTTTAAGTAGCCGTCTAGTGGTACGCGGGGACAAGCCCAGATTGATTACATCATCCCCTTTACCGCCTGCGCCCCCTTTTTACCCCTTTTTGCGTATCACCGTTAAAGTAAAAAGGGCTCCATTTCAATAGTACCGCAGAGCGGAACATTTATCATGGATGTAATGAATTATCGAGAATTTTCCAATAAAGCTCTCAACCTTTGGCGGGTAAAGCTGAAGTTTAAGCAAAATTCAAAATGTTTTATGTAATTGAATGATTAAAGCGCAACGTAGTGTATTCGTATTTCAAGTATACTTTACTGTGCACTGCACATACGCGAATATGTATTAGCAAGTTACTTTCTTTTTTTTTTGTTGGTGACCCGGGGGAAATTCCTGTATAGGACCATCAATGCCGCTGTGAGGGGAGCGATCCCGGTGTGTCAAACTCCTACTGACTATAACCCCCGAGGTGTCCTACCAATCACTCTACCCTGGGAAGCTAACAGCCAGTTTAGGCTTCATCTTTGGGAGGGGTGGGTGTAAAGAGCCCACTTCTACAAACCTTTCTCACGGGCGGCGTACCGGACACTGCACGCCGCCTCCCTCTCATCCGAGCAGCAGACTCCCTCAATGCTACTGATTGGCATGTCACTAATTTCACTGGTGTTGTATATTCTAGGAAGATCACGACAAATTATTGAAATTAGTACAATGAAAAAATATTTTCATAAAAAAATTCAACCGACTTCAAAAAAAATAAATCTAAAACTTACTAAACAGATTATGTCATTTTAGAAGTTAGTGCCATGTAATAATTAAAAAAATGCGTGTAAATGCGTCACTCGGCGCTGATTTAAAAAGTGACTAAGACTGATTCGTACATTTTAGATTGCTATTTACTTTTGTCGGTTAAATTCCCTTTTTACAAATATTTTTTATATATTTTATTTTTGTTTTGTTGCAACATCAAATTCAGTTCATTTATAATGTTCGAGAGAAAAATCTGATTGAAATGAGCCTTTAACATAATAAACCTAAAACAACGATGATGTACACACTATGGAACAAAAATAAATTATTGAGATCGATCTACATACGTCGAATATATAAAAGTAAAACTATTTTATAATATAGAGATACAGAATTAAAAATTATTATCTGATTCGGTCCATAAATGCAGGAATAATCGGTGAACATACACAAAAAAAAAAATACAGTCGAATACAGAAACTCCTCCTTTTTGAAGCTGATTAAAAAAGCTAACAATATAATGTTATTTTTTGCTACTGTTATCAAGATATAATAATGAAGGAAGGAACATTTCTCTTCGAAGAGAAATACGAATTTGACATCTAACACAGGCCAAATAAAAACGGATTATAGGCATGACATTTTTTTGAAGTCACTGGATGTTTTCGCTCGAATGCATCGAGAAGGACTACGAAGAGCGGCAAAGGAAAAAATTTGCGTCACATGAAACAGAATGTCATGATACTTTCATCCCTTGCGCAATAAAATAACGTACACGCTGGGCAAAAATTATACTGGCTCATGCGAAATTATTCTTTACGAAGTCTCTCAAGTTTAACGAGGAAAATATGAAACTTCTGTGATTCTCTTTTGAATTTGCGCTGCCAAGTTTTGTATAGAAATAATGTGGCTGTTATGAGTGGGGTCGTTGAGCATTCAAAAAAATATAATTATGCCCCACCCTCCGCGTACGTAACTTGAAGTTGATTACAAAGAGAGTTGAAGACGGTATCTTTATTAAGTACTTACGAGAAAAATATTCACTCTGGTTGCTTGTGATGGGTAACTAAAGACTCTGTTGAGCGCATTAACTTTAATGAACTGTAATAATAATAATAACGAAATTATTACCAGAAGGAAAGTCTACTATATATTTTTCATTTGATATTAAATGTTTCAAGTAAGAATTCAAATTTTGAAACTTACTACAGAGTCTTCAGAGAGAGAGAGGGGAGGAGACATTATTATTTTATGAATTAAAAAAAATCTACTGTAAAAAAGACGTAAGATTCAAAATGAAGGAAGGTGGAAGGCTATCCAATTTGTTTTTCCTTTTTATTCTTCCAAGATCTGAAGCATGTCAGCAGCACTAAGTGTTGCAAACATATATACGCTCTCATTGATCTTGTTAACTACCTATTGGTATTAAACATAACAATATGTCGAGCCGAATGCCGCTGTTGCTGAGCAAACAACTTTTATGCCATAGGTCATGGGTTGATTCCTCCATCCATGGGTTATTCCTGGTCTAGGTTAGGTTAGGTTAGGTATGCGTGTTGATTTCATACGAGTATATACATATAATCACATCCACAACATATGAGGCGGTGCATATCTTGCCGGGGAGTAATGTAATGTTTATTTTTAATAGCCGTATTGAAACTATACTGAAAAAAGTGTAACTGAATTGCACGTGTAGTGAAACATAGTTTTGATGTATAGCAAGATGACATCTCGTGTGAGCTCGCGGCGACAAAGCATCAAGCGGGTCAAAGGGCGTGGGGCGGGCGCATTGTTAACTTGCGACTCACGACTGAGGGCTTTTGATGACGACACTTGCTCGGGACCCCCGGTGCACGTCATCGACTCTGTTCTCATAAAAATGTACTCAATATAATAAAAAAGTTTCGTAAAAATAGTATATACTTCTGGATAACATGATATACTTTTAGTCTTTTTTTTAATAAGAAATGTACTCATTCATTTGTGTAATAATACTTAATGAAATAGAAAAAATGTCTAAATTATCATTTTAATTAAAAATATACAATATAACTGTTAGCTACTTAACTATTTATTAAACAATATGGTTTAAGTTTCACCAGGAATAATTAGACAAAGTAAGTAACTTGATAATTTGTCCAAGAAAACGAACAGTCGTCTAGGATATTCAGCAAAGACCACACCGTTACGAGGTTACATAGTGACTAGTAGTTACATAACTTATTGGGTTCTCAGGCACCTAAAGAAACTCCTCCGATGTGGCCTTAGGCTTATTTAGAAGTTTTTACAAGCATCAACAGTAGTGTAAGTTTACAAATACAGAACTTGCTCACTATATCTACCTTCCTAATGCACTTGTAAAGGACTGACAAGATATGTTATTTAGTATTATCCTTAAACTAAAACGCTTTTAAATACTAACCAGTCATACAGTTGTATGCAGTAAAAGATTCATTAGTGTTCTAAAATGTTTTCAAATTATATAATAATATAATATATACAAAGATTTTATAACAAAACGAAGTAAAACTGCGAAACGATCTATATATAAAAAAGTATGCGATTCTACCTAGTTTCATTTTCGTAATGACTAGAATACTACAACTTACTCACGCACCCAAGCTTTATAAAGTTACCATATTTAAGGGTTATTTTCCAGTTTTTTTTTTATAATAATTCGTGTTTCAGTTTTGCAAACTGTATAATTATATATAATACAAGAAATGTTTATGTCTTCGTATTATTTAGGTATCAACATGCTGATAAATTAATTATGTTCATGCTATTATTAGGTAATCCGTGTATTCTCATATACCGACGACCTTTATTCACAAGACCCTTAGGAGCTTTATTCTATTTGCGTACCTACAGCTTATGAAGGGTGACTCAGGTTGTGTTTTGAAGGTACTATTTTTTACATTATCAAAGGCCGGCGCCCTTCCTTCCTGACCCCTGGAAAGGTCAAAAAGGGAACACGCCATAAAACACTTTTTCTTAAACGCTGGAACGATCTGTCGATAAAAGTGTAACATTATTCATAAGCACTACGTACAGTGACATGTTATATTTTATGACGTGGAAAAATATACCTAGTTTGTATAAATAATTTTAATACTGAAATTCTTACTAGTAAAATATATAATTTTAATATAAAATGTTTATAAGTCTTATGGGATAATTAACCATCCTTATAAAATGTCGATTCTGTTTTTATTTCAATCTCTATTAGATTTAGAGCATAAATCCTAAATATTACGTTTATCTGTTTCCTTTTTTTTTTGTTCCCTGGGAGAAATCCCTGACGGACCTTCAGGGGACGGTGAGGGCCGCCCCCCGGTGTGTCGGACTTATACCGACTAAAACTCCCGGGGTGTTCCTTCACCAGCCTGCAGAGTGCCAAGGATAAGGCTGAGCCATCTTCTTCGTCACCCGGCGAATGTTTATCTGTTACCTGTATACAATCATTGATGGTTCAATAGCTTATTTGATAGTGAGTCTATCTGTGACGTTCGGCTTCTCGGTAGCGGTATATTTTTCTTCGAGAACAGATTTATTTATTTGCATTTAATGAAAGTGTATAATTTGTATAAATGCAACCCTATTTTAGGACTAAATCAGTATTAATATGCCCAAGAATATTATTGTATTACTTATTTATTTACACTATAAAGTTACTCAATACTATTTACTCAAAATTAAATCTAATAAAATATGACATTTAAAATATAGATAATGCTTGTACTCCATTTATATTAATATGACTTTTCCTTTTTTAATTAAGCAAACTAAGAAATTTTACCCTAAATCTCTCGTAAAACTGTATTCTCCATCTTGCTAGTTTCAATTCGAACTTAGTCTGTGATTCAACTAAAGTAGTATTCTTGAAGGCACAAATCCTGAATGCGGCTACGACGGATCCTGACTCGCTGGAATTAATCCATCTTCCCTCTGAATGGGACGGGGAAATGTATTAATGTTGGATGAATTGCGCCTTACATCGATGTCCATTTAATAAATTAAATTCTGTTTGGATACTGGGTGGGTACGGTGTGTGTGATAATTGAACTTAATGTGTGTCATTCACAAGGGAATTAGTAAAAATACGAACTTTGTTGCTATTTGTATGCGTGTAAAATAATATAAACGAAGAAATAATGTCGTTAAATAGGAACGTTACTAAAATGATACCATTACGAATTAATAACTAATATAAACGAAATTGGGAAATGTAAATAAACTTTATGGGTAGTTTATTAATTTATTTTTTACTAAAAGCACACACGTCCATGAATAAAATGAAAGAATGAAATTAAATATAACTTTAATCAAAAAAAGCCTTCTTCCAAACACTTTGTCACATCAAAAGAAAATAAATATACCACCGGTTCCAAAAGCAGAATCTACCGAGTAGAGCCGGCTAGAAACTCTGATAATTGCTTTTTTTAACATAATAAGGTACAGATATATAATACACAAAGGAATGAATGTCCTGTGAGAAAAATAAACTTTTATATGTATATTTCGACCACGCATTGTTATCAATGAAAAAATCATTGATTGAATAATATCCCTTTTTAACAACATCATTTTTATATTTTTTTATTTCATCGGATACCGGGCCCCATATAAGAGTTTAAAACTTTTTTAAGCCGTTAATTAGATATTAGTAACTTGTGTTTATTTCTAGTATTACCAGTATGAACATCACTGCTATAAACAAATGCAGATTTCGACGTATGTATAAAATACAGACGTGTAAATATAATATATTGCGATGGAACTGTTAAAATATTAAAGTCTTCAAATCGTTCTCTAAGTAAACTCTAGTCCTTAAATTATAAATAGTACGAATAGCTCTCTGATGTAAAATGAAAATAGTTTTTAATTCAGCAGCATTACCCCACAGTAAAAGCCATAGGACATAACACTATGAAAATAAGTAAAATAAACTAGTCGAGCTGTTTCAATATCAGTTCTGTGAGTTGCCCGTATTTACTGACTGCAAAATCAGCCGAACTAAGTTTCACTACAAGACATGTATTGTGTGCCCCCACTGTAATTTTGAATCCAGTGTTACTCGTAGAAACATAGTGGAATTTACTATATCAATACTTTCTCTATTAAATACTTTGTACTGAGCTTTCCTACATTAGGCATAGTAAATTTTACACATTCGATTTTCTTAGAACTTAACAACTTACTAACTACAATTTATATATAGTTTTGCTACCTTTTTACACCAAAACTACATTCATTGATAAGACTGCAGATTGTTGAAGTATCGAATATTATATATACCCAATAATAAAATTATTCAAATATTATATAACATTATCTACGGCATTTTACACGATGAAAAAACTGTTCAGTGGTGAAATAAAGCAGTTAATTCAGCTCTTCAAGAACTAAGGTTCTCATATAACATAATAAAATTATATTTTATGGTCATATTCAGTAAAGAACCAAATACGAAAAGGATTGGATTAAATTTCAATCTAGAAACTTATTAGACTGTTGGTACCATCTCGAAATCCTTTTAAAGTTATTGAAGCAACTGCTCAAACTACTGCGTCGTTTCGAAATATTGTTATTTAATATAGTAAGGTAATCCACGTACTTACTTATTATAATATTATCAGTGAGCTTTTCAAATAGCTCTAGAAAAAGTAAATGTAAAATATGTTTTAATAATTATGTTTTTATAGATTTGTTTAGTTTCGATAAAAGGGAAAAAATTATATTACTAATATAAAATGATATAGTTTTTTATTCACTCATAATATACATATATAATGAGCTAATACAGTGGACAGATAAAGGTGATTTTGATGTTTTTAAAGATATTTATTCTTAATTATTGCTTGATTATCAACATGTAAGAAGTAGAAGAAAGTACTGTTATTACAATGCCACATTATCTGTATAATTTTTTCATTAAATAAAATTTAATATTAAGCCACAGATTACCGATAAACCCAAACTGTAATTATATACGCTTCATTGGATATTTTATCTGCTTGGGATTAAAATCGACTATCATCATTAAACAGTACTTTGCACGGCACATTAATGCATCGCACAGCTAGAGTTCAATCCCCTGCGCGTTAAACGCCTGCAGCAATAAATTAACAAACAGAGCTATCTATAAATTGCTCAATAGATTTCCACAGGCGTTTAGAAAGGCTGATTGCATGTCCATGGTGTTTTCGAAATCTATAAAATAGAGAGCAATAGAAACATCGTATTGCAGTTATACTTTTTCTAATGCTATGACAAACTTTATGTATAAATTATAACATTATAATTTCGTTAAAATTATACTTTATACGTTATACGAAATAAATTAGTCGATTATCGTAATAGAAAAAAAAAGATTGTATTAATCAAATAAATTTG
Source organism: Automeris io (assembly GCA_036320925.1). Taxonomy (NCBI): domain Eukaryota; kingdom Metazoa; phylum Arthropoda; class Insecta; order Lepidoptera; family Saturniidae; genus Automeris; species Automeris io. Next base: position 8,390,237 of record JAUDJH010000012.1, on the reverse strand, counting down.
TACTTACGAAAGCAAGCGTGTTTCAAATATCATGCGCCATTTGCTTGCTAGCAACCTGCGAATATTTGGTAAACATAAAACACATAATCAACTAATAAAAAAATGTATAATTACAGTAAAATGATGTAGGAGGGGATTTATTTTTAATAACAAAATTATATATTTTCGTTTGAACAATGTTATTAATCACGTAAATTTAATACCTACTTTATTAAATATAGTCATTGAAGTGAATAGCGTCGTCACTACGCAATATAGTTAAGGCTGTCTTAGATAAGGAGAAGATTTTGATTTTTAAATATATGTCAAACAAAAAAAAGTCTAAACAATCATGTACAGGAAAAAGATTAAAGAATAATCTTAGATGTATAGAGTGGTATACGAGATTATTGTACATATGTATGGGGTGCGATAAACTCTCCTTGTCAATGGTTATTTTGCTTGTATATCTGCGTCATGAGACCACAGCACTTTATTTAGGTTTACACCAGCTCGTCATTGCTAGTCCACCAGGTTACACAAACCTATTTGTATCCTCACTTTATCCTTACAATTCATATGTTTACGACCAATAGCATAGAACGTCTTTAAGCTTTATATTAATTCGGTTTTAAGTATTAAAAAAGCACATGCTTTCTTTTACTTTCAACATTGCTAATTTCAAGCAAGCATAATTAATTCTAGCATAATTTTATTTACGTTAATCTTATGTTGAAAGAATAGATGCAGTATTGAATAGTGTCCAAGCTTCATTCAACTTAATCAGTTTCCATGTAGAACAATTTTAAATAACGCGTTTTACACAGAACTATAAAAAGCTTTTAGTAGAACATCTGTTTACTTTTACGCAGTTAATTCAAACTCTGTACACGTTCGTACAGTTTATGGCTCGTAAGTAAATATTTATAGCGCGACCTCATCTGTCATTAAGTGCTTAAGTAATTTTCCGCCTACCGCCGCTTCTAATCAGCTAGTGCAGTAAGCTTCGGTGCTTTTCCGTAATTTTCGTGGTATCCTATTAGCTAGGCGCATGTTATTGGTAATTCCAGAGGCATTTCAGCGTGTTTATGCAGTAGCAAAGGATTCAATTAATCACTAATATGTTACATATTTAAAACTAAAAATTTCACAAAGTATTCGTGAGCATACATGAAAGCCTGAATATAAGAGAAAGGGAAATACAAAAACCTAATAGTTTCGAAAATACAAGAACAGTACTATTTAAAAAACCTTTAATACTTATGATAGTTCTTAATACTTACGTTTACTTAAAAGATTGAAATTGTTTCCCTTTCAATAGAACGCAATATGTGTGTTCGCACCCGGATTGAGCTCGTTTTATACCATACTGAGTAGGCTATAGCTCGCGATAGGACGGTCTTTAAAGGATCAAGGATGTATCGTAAGTGTTGAGACGAAAACATTTTCGTCCCGATCTTGTCGGATATGGGATTCTGATACCGCCAAGCCGAGAATTGTGACACTATTGCATTAGCATTCGCAAGGAAAAGAAAAGTTATGTCACATGTAGGGCGTGGGAAAGATACTATAAAATTTACATATGATTGTAGTAACAAATAGGTCGTTTTGATGTCAGTTGGGTACAGCCACGAACATAACTTATTTAGGATTAGCAAAATGTCCTCCTTCGTACCCGTTATCGTTTTCACTGTATTATTATTTTTATAGTTGTAGATATTATTTAACTACGATTTTTATAGCTTTTTTTGTGATCTTTTTTATTTAGTTCCCATACCGAACATCACACAATTACATACAAAACATAAACAGAACTTAATAATACAAAAGGTGTGTCCTTAAAAAGTGAACATAACGAACTAAGTTAACAATGTTATAATAAATAAATCAGACATAAACAATCAACGAAATACGTGCTACAGTTACACGCACTGCAAAATCTTATGTTTGGCTGAGGGAAAGGGAAAAGTGAAAAATATCGAAAGATTTTCAAATTGTTTGATTGTTTGTATTTTCGATGCACGATGTGGTGGCCTTAAACGGCGCAACGCATTGATGTGCATTTTTTTTAATTGTTTTTTTCTTGTCTTGTAGTGTGTTGGCCACTGGCCGCCCTTAAAATGTAAAAAATAAAATAATATGCTATTATAACTAGAGAACATTCTACTGAAAGAGGATACTGAAGGGAATCTATCTTCTAATTTGGATATTATTAATCAATTTAAGAAACTATGAAAATTACATAAGAGAAAAAATAGACATAACTTTCGAAAATTCGAATGGTATGTTTTTAAGACTATTATTAAAATCGTATACTAGACATTAATTATATTAATACAGTCTGTAGTGCATAGAAAATTGTACTCTTATAAAACAGTTATTGATATTATAAAAATATATTGAGAGGTGAAATCTCTAGGATAATGAGGAACTTACTCCTCTCACCATGAAATGCGTACGAGCACTGTATGTTCAGGTTTTTAGAAATAAAAATGGGTATATAAGCACTAGATTCCTACCGTGTTATTATTCTTCTGGTTGTACTTCTGGCCGGCTAGCACTTCTTCAACACAATACACACTCGCAAAAACAGCACAGGATTTGCAACCGAAAATATTTTACGATACAGAGAGTAGAATATAAGAAAGCAATAATATTAATAGCGGTTGAGCTACAAATATGAACTTTCAAGAAAGCGATTTTATAATGCTAATCAACCGCCTTACGTGGAAATCGTTGGACAGATGTTTACGAAATGCATCGCGGTGTCGACAACAGAAATACAACTAACATACTAACTGACTTATAGAATCATTACAGACGTTCTGATACATCGAACTACCTACATAGAAAAAAGGGTACCTCTATATAGAAAATATAGCAAACGGTCCTAGCATATATATTTTGTGCCTGACAGTACTTTGTATATGGTACAATATCTATCAAAGGGGTAAAGCTGAAACGACGTATTGATAATGTGCGGTAACTGTCGGCCTCACCTATTACTCCTATTAGAGGTAAGTAAATTGATTAAAAGCTGAGATGCATCATGAAATTAAGTCCGACGGTTTAATGTATTCCTTTGTAACCCAGATTAGAAATTCTAAATCTTTGTATCGCTTAGGTCGATAAATAATGACCGATTAGCAATGTTAATACAGTTGAACTAAGATGGATATTTTAGGATGTGGTTAGCAACTGGATTAATGTATTTATTTTGGTGATAACCATCGTTAGCAGAAGCAAGTAAGTAATCAAAAATAAGGTTTCAGGATTTTTAGAAATACCTATTCTTCGATTGCTATCTTCTGGCGAATGCTGTAGCATATTGATCATACATCATAAATTTAAAAAACAAGTATATATTCTGAATATTTAGTACTTAAAACTATGCTATGCCATTTACACTCAAAATGTAAATTCCTTTAATACTTTTTTTTCCATAAAGTTCTAGAAAAAATTGATTTATTTTTCTGGATATATCCAGATACAAACTTTGTTTTTACATAATAAAATGTAGCGTTTCAACCACATACGGTCCTTTTTTATTTGACTAAGGCTCATAAAGATGAAGGGTGTGTTTGTGGACATGTGAATTTCGCACATCTCATTGGCCTGGATTTGACAATTAAGTGCTGAAATTCAGCGACACAACATTCTCCGTGTCCATTAAAACAACAGTCCTAAACACACAGAGCGTACGTGTGGTCACCCCGATAAGTGTTGCCAGGGCGACTGTATTTTGTAATTACGAAATGGTAGAGGGTCTGCGAAGGCTCGTATGTTGCTATTAGCGCAATCCAATTATAAGTGTTTCTTATTTACTAAGTAAATTTTATCATCGTTCTTATTTTATCTGTTTTTCGTATGGTGTTTATTTATATGACATGTAAATAATTTCCGTTTACTTATTCTACACCTATAGAGTCATAATAATGAGAAACAGCTAGTAATTCGAGGGTAGCTGGAACCTTCGGAACTATATTATTATTGTACCTCAATAGGTATACTAATACGGTATGATACTTAATGAGAAATTTAATTAAAATCCCTCATCTATACTAATATTATAAAGCTGAAGAGTTTGTTTGTTTGTTTGTTTGAACGCGCTAATCTCAGGAACTACTGGTTCGAATTGAAAAATTCTTCTTGTGTTAAATAGACTATTTATCAAGGAAGGCTATAGGCTATATAACATCACGATGCAACTATTAGGAGCGAAGAAATAATGGAAAATGTGAAATAAACGGGGAAAATTATTCATCCTTGAGGGCTTCCATTGCGTGCGCTGCAAAAACGGTTCAAGATACCAAAAATATATGTAGGAAAGAATTATTCCTCTTGAAATGATCTAAAAAAATGTCCACGACAGTATATGTCTATCTTTTAAGATTAAGTCACTAGAACTGTTTTTATGGTAATCGAATTTGGTCGAAATTAATGCATTATTTGTTAAGAGTTGTATCAACGTAATAATATTAATCTTTATCCAAATAAATGTGTTGTTAATTAAGAGTATTTAATTATGAACAAAATTGTCTTTGACATCACTTAATTTCAATGAACATCATAGAAGATATTACAATAACTTATATAGCAAAACTACGTTTGCCGGATCAGCTAGTAATATATAAATATAATTTGCCGGACCGTTTTTTAAATATAATTTATAGGTTAACCAATAGGAGAAGAATAAACATAGATTTTTTTAAACTATTATAATCTCAGAATAAAATTTAGTTGCAGTGATACTCAACACTTAATATTAAACTAGATTTTTTTTCCCCCCGATTGCACGTAAGGAAAATTTCTTCAGATTTAGTTTTTTATTGTTTTAAATATTATTTTTGGTTATGGGCCAAAAGTTTACATATTATGTCCTAATTGTAAGTCATTATATTTCATGGTAATTAAGTTATGGGCCTCTAATAAATGTATATACAAATGAAAAGATGGATTGACAAAATGCCAAATCCCAAAGTTGGCTCAGAGATCGAACTTCGCATTTATCGATGTATCTAAATAAAAGATAGTTAACGTATGACTTTTAAAAGTTATTTCTAGGTCAATCAAAATTATATTTCCACTTTACTAATAACTGCCGTTTATAATTATATGGTTTGCAAAAATAGAGAAAAATGAGATTTTATCCTTCTGACGTAACTTAGTTTGGACATAGCATAGTTTATAATACTTAATTGTTATTAATGATAATAATTTCAAATCAATAAAAATTATATAAAGATAACAAGTTGATATTATAATATGACCACATAAATAAAAAAACCATGTCGTTGAGCATACACCTCAATGTGTCTCGCAATCAAAATACAATTTCATAATAACAAGAGCACCTAACTATTAAAGCGTTGTAAAAGTAAAATAAAAACATTTGTAAGTACAAAGAAATTACGATTGACAAAGTAGCACAAGGAACAGGAACAATAAATGCGAAGCGCTAAAGGCCGTCACATTTCAGTGTCTAGCGAATGCCAAGAAGGAACCATTGCCTCCCCACCTTGCTAATAAAATTCTGCGATGTATGAAATTTACTGAAATCGTTTATAAAGTAAGCTTCATTACTTCCGGGACGCGTGTGGTTGGGGAAAGTATATTTTTGAATATTCGTCGTGAAAAATCTTATATGGCGTCGTAGATACAGTTTTCATTTGAGTTCAAAGGCGCCATAGTTCTAATATAAGACCAGATAAAATATATTTATGTACATTGATACATTTGATGTTCTTATTGAAGAAAACACAACTATATACATAAAACTTACATTTGTTTTTGCAAATTAACGTAATTTTAATATAATTCTAATATTCTACTTTAAGATATTCTTACACGGTGCTTGTGATTATTATTCTATGGTAATAAAGCTTGTGCTCAACTTATATTTACAAATCTTTGCCTATTTAATACTCTGCTATTATACTGAATGTTTTATTATATAATATTTTACTCCTTTTCTAAGCCTCTTCTACGCTAATCTAATAAGTCGCACGTCAACGGGCTGCGTGAAGTGTCCAAATTTTAATATGAAATACAAAACAGGCGCGTTTGCACAGACTTTGTAAATATTTTTGATATCGACGACACGTGACTCACAGGAAACGGTACCGATTGAAATATGGACGTCCTAGTATTACCATCCCGTAAAATGGTTTGTGATTTATGTGCCACACTTTTGATACACGAACGAGATTTCGCGGATCTGTCAGACAGGTGACGCAACGTGAGCCTTCCTCATTGAATTGTTTTTTTTTTTCATAAATACTACTTTTTTGTTTAAATCAGATGTCTTTGTAGTTATTAATATTTTACAGATATTATATATATATATATATATGAAAAGTATTTACAGATTTATACATGTTTATTAATTTCATTTATTTCAGGAATTCGTTTGAGAATATGTTCGGTTTAGATTTTAGTCTTTTATTCTTGTACAAAGGGCTATATAGGAGTTCAACAAAATGCGAATCTTTATAATATTTTTTTTTCGAATCAACCATAATCTATGTAGTTAGTTTTTTTTTTTAAATAATTGGCTCACAAATCGAACATACCACAAGAAAATACAAAATAAAAGTAAAACTTAATAGAGTAATACAAAAAGTGTATTCTAAATTAAATAGTAAACACAGCAAAATATAATAGTTAAAAGTGATTATTGAAACCTGTGGAACCTGTGGTTGAAATTTGTAGAGTGGTGGCTTTTGAGCTCGAGTGGAACAAGTATACCAAGTTCATTGTGATGTACGTCCGATTTTCTTATGCCCAAATAGCCTTCTCTAGTGTTGTAAGTATGGTAAAGCATATCAACGGCTACTGTCATTGGATTCTAATAATATCTTAACCGACGTTGCCTTTCTTAGTCTACATGGCATTAACCTCCTTGTTATAATGTAATTATTTGGTCAAGTAGTTATAAATTAATACTGAATTCCGAATAATGATATGTATCATAAAAAATGACGAACTAAAGAACTAAACCTCCGTTTCAAAGAATATTTCCTTTTTACTAGCTGATGGTTTGTGGGGATGGATACTGTATTGTGACGAAAGAGGAGTTGTAACAAAACTTCGCGACTTGCACCACTCTGTGCATTCCGCAAATTGAATTGTATTGTTGTTCTTTTGAATCAGATCTATTTCTTTGCTCCTTTGGTTTTTTTTTTTAACAAACATTGTTTTAAACTATTTACTTATCACAGTGCTTTATGTTGTAATTTCTAATATGTTAATAAATTATAAGTAGGGATCTTTCTCCAGGATATTATGTATTCATAACAGTTGTGGGATCGTTCCGGTGGGATGCGACAAACAAACACGGAAGAAAGAAACACAACTATAATAGGATTAACTAGATACTGATTACAACACAGTCTTATATCTAAGCTAATACGGAATACGGATTGCAAGGCGTTTCGACGGAAACTCCGAACCAGTCCCGACTCGTATATGTTCTCAAATAGCAGCAGATAAAACTGCAACAGCTTGAATGCGACTATCGGCGTGCGTTCAGTCACTACGATGGTATCAAAAGTTGCCTCTATTACTCCGTACAACCTATGACAGGTATATGTACCAAGTAAACACAATGATTGCGTTATTATATATTCGTCCGCTCACGCCATCTATTAGCGTAGCGCTGCACTGCTCCTATACTATAATTATTTACATAATGTGTGTGTGTGTTACATATTTATAAATTTTTGTATTTATTGGTAATGATTTTGTTGTATATTTACACTACTATTAGTTATAACTATGTATTCAATTATTACTTTTACGTGCAGAAGATTAACGTACTTTCTAAATTAATAACTTTCCACGATCATCAATCAAACCAACGTTTTAATAGACGTCCAATTCTTTTTGTAATCCATCAATTATATTCTCTCCTTATTGTAACGTAAATGTAGTCTATCATTATTTTTGTATAAATATTTTGAATCCTTTTTTTAAGGCATAATAAATAGATACCTTACCGATATAGTTAAATATATAAATATTAATATCTGCCTATTAAAATGTTATATAAATATAAAGAACGTTTATCGCCTTTAAAAATATTTAATACAATAATTAAATCACAATTAGAAAAGATTCCTTACATTAAATTATTTTGAATATTTATTTGTCAGTAATTACAAATAAAAAAGTTCCAAACGAAAAATAATAAGCTGCTGCAATATTGCTGTTACTATAAATACACAAACTATAAAAATAAATATCGCTTTGCTTCCAATTCCGATAGCCCAATTATTATGATTTCAACGTAATAATAACGTTCTAACCGAAATTTCTTGGTAATTATGACGAAAGTGTGTCAATAAAAGCCGTAGATAGTTTTAGTAATAACATTTGTCGTCGCCCTCGGTGGACCGAGGCAGGGACCAGAATCAATCCACTCACGTCAAGCCCGGTGTCCAATCAACTGGCTTACTCTGCTCACTAGGGATCAACGAGCGTACAGAAACATATCGCACACTATAACGAAACATTCTTATATATTTTTACCTATGGATAACTGCAGACGTTTATATATTAAGGAAGACAATTACAACTACAGCTACACTATACATAGGATCTAAATTAGAAGTGTAATTATAGCGTTGATAGTTATAAAAACTGATTTTAGAAATAATAGAAAATTTATCTACCTTTTTACGTTCATGAATGTTACCTATAGGTTATAATTAAACATGGTACTCTGTACACGAGAAAGTATTACCACTTTATACACTTACACAACTGTTTTAAGAAATCGAGTCTTAATTTGCGTTGTTTCATATTTACAATATTAAATAAATTAATTAAACACTAATAATATATTTATTACGATACAAATAATATTACAGATTGATTTACAAATTGAATATTTCTTGTAAACTGACTTGTATTTATTTAATCGTCTTTTAATGATTATACTTATTCCGCTAGTTTTTTTTTTCAAACTTCGCAATATTTTCTCATTAGTACTACTTTTTTTAAATGTTTATGTAAGATTATCCTGAAACCCACGTCAGTTACTAGTGTCAGTTTTAGCAACAAAAATACTGCGTTAAGATACGAACATTTTTATGTTACCGACTAAATTTAGTAATTTCCCTAAGGATTCAAGCTTGATTTTTAACGGTTTTTTTTAACTTAATTATTCACGTACTTTGGCAATTTTAAACAGCTTCTCACAATAACAAAGTTTCACAAGATTTCTTACGTTTCGGCATAATTATAATATACTTTATTATATTTTCAGGTAAGGATCAAAGCCTAGAAGTCTAACAAATAACCAGATATGGTAAGAAATTAGACCAGTTTCTGATAGCACCTCGGTTTGAGTTTTGTCGTCGACTGGAATTTAAATGTACTTATATTTTTTTACGTATTAGGTTTAGTGCTCATTTTTATTTTGTTATTTCATTGAAGAGAAACATTTTTGCCAAAGATTATTCGTTAACAGATTTTTATTGAAATTAATATCAAAAGCTCATAAAATTCCTTTATAATATATGATTCGCTTATGAATGTTGACTGTAGAATTCAAAATATAGCTTATGGATGTGCAAATTTCCGTTATCCTTATTTTTGGCACAGGTAAACATGATGAAAGCAGTCACGTGCTCGCACTCCATATTACCATACTATATACCAAAGCGAATCAGAGGGTGTTTTTCCAAACTGTAATATCATTTGTTTAGTTCCCTTTATCACGTTTTGTTAACGTGATTAATAAGTATAGTAAAGAAACTATAGCGTATAAATATAATAGCAAAGTTCCTGAAACTTGTTTACTTAGAATTCATTTCTGCTATTTTTAATATAGCTAAAAAGAAATGTTTATAAAAAAACTTGTTTTTAAATTATTCACTTGTGCCATATAAAATTGAATCATACATTCTAGACATTAAATTGCGCATCCTATTTAAAATAAATTATCTATATTTTTTTATTTATTTTACAAATCAAAGGCTGTCGACAGTAACATAATAATTACTGGATAATTGTAACTTGAGCAAATTCTGGGGTGTATCGTTATTTGTGGACGGCTATAATGTACACTGTATATAAATTCAACTATAATACATCACTGGTTACTTATAAGTTACATGTCACGAAAAGAGATAATTCAATTGGGATCTACTAATATGGTGAGCTTTAGAGGGGAAATACAATGTTTATGAGTTACGGGTACCCAGTTTAACGCAGCTACGCAGACCTAGCGAAGTAGTGACAAGGACAGATTGTAGTTGTCTCTACGCAACGGACAACTAACTCCGCAAACAATTAACCATCCAAAACTGATTTAGCCCACTAAGTACTACTCACTATTGGAGATACACGGTTAAATATGTTTTATTAATGTTATTATTATTAGCTATTTCTGTCCTACTGCAGGACTGGTCTGCCTACCTCTTTTCCACTATATTTGTGGAATCCATTCGAAGGGGTTTGGATATTTAACCCACGCTTATTCAATGCAGGTTTGCAGGTGTGCACTATGTGTAGAGAAAGGGCATGCAGCAGCTTAGTTTTTAGCAATCTGCGATACCTCAGTATGGTGAAGAGGGAGGGACTATTCTATTCTGCCAGTAAACTCTACAGCTGGCACGGCTTATATTAGTGTTAACTGTCTTTAAATTATTTAAATAATTATCACCAACCTACCCAGTAGGTGGATGAACGCATGTTGTATCAAGAAAGCTCGTTTAAAATGATAAGAAATGGTATGCTATAAATATGATATTATGAATAAATAGTACAGCAATTTGTAATTTTGATACGTACTTTAAGGCTACTATCTGTTCTGTTAAGTTATGATTTTTAATTCCAATTTTTACTTCAAGAGTAAAGTAGATATTGACTTTATTTTGTCTCAACTGACCCCCAAAAATGATATACCGTAACGAGTTATTATTATTTTATTTTACTTCGTTCTTTTATTACATTTAATGGACATGAACTAGCTCGGTCACAGATAAAATTCTAATATTCATAGAATTAATACAGAATGGATTTAAATAGAATCGTTTACACTGTCATAAACTTGCAATCATTGGGAACCATCGTATAGATATGAAATAAAAGAAGGCAAGAAATACAATATTTACTATTGTTGTCATTGTGTTGTTTCTCTGAAATATACCTCCATAGGTTTATAGCATACGAAAGCGGAAAGTATATGCCGCTTACACTTGAATAGCGTGTACACAATCCACTAATTGATGGTAATATTATAGGTAATATGTAACAGAATTGTCATGTATGCAAAGAAAATATTTATCATCATATAACAATATTTAAGTGATATATGTACCCTGCCTATCTAAAATCTTAAACAATATTTCGCCACGACCCTATAAGCAAGTCAAGTATTGTTTATAGACAATAAGGAGAGTAAACAAGGTTTGTCACCCCTTACACAATTCTGTCAGTCGGCCGGATGACAGGCTATATCCGGAGGCGGACGGTCAACCGCCGCCTCTATCGATTCTATTACACTGTGCCCGACGGATTGAGGTGGCCGACCCACCAACCTCGATGACTATTTGTCAAATGTGTACTCTTAATATCTTTTAGTGAAACTTTCTTAATTAAAGCTGCATTGTGTTGTTGTATCTATGACTGTATTATGATTTTGCAGTCGTGTTTTCTCTACCTTTTATGTTATTATCCCTTCGGAAGAGACGTCTGCACTTCAGAGTTAACCCATATGGACATTATTCAGTTTCTCGGTAGCTAGTTTTGGAACCAGAAACTCTCCGTTTCGAAAAGTAAAAGTTATGACCGGTGGTCGTAGGTGTGGTTGTAGAAAGACACGGATTTTGGCGTTTTACTGTTTATTTGCACTTTAAGGCACACCGAACTGCGACGCACACGTACGTACTCTAGCCTTGGGTCTCGGTAGTCGACTGATTTAGCTAGAGCATCCCTTGCGCGCGCGCACCCCATACCCCGCTCGTCTCGTATCACCCTAACGACCCTTAGGACGTGTAATACAATTACGTATCAGGCGGCGTCTACATGCTATGAAGTTCATATTTTTCTTTCTATACTGTGTTTCGTGCTTGTAAAAAAATAATAAGACTATAGTAAAAAGATAGCGCAATGATTGAATTGTCGGCTTCTGTGCTATACGTTGCAGTTGCAGTTTCAATTTCTAAACAAGCACAATTAATTGTAGATCTGAGTTTTTTTATACTTGTAGAATTTGTATTGTTTGCAAACATAACTATATTTCCCATATCTTGAATACCCAAGAAACAAGACGAAACATTTTATTTTAAAAACCTTAAAGAATTGCTAAAATAAATAAAACTAATTAGGTTAGTACACAGTAACACCTATTTCTTGGATTTACAAATATAAAATATTCATTACCAATAAAATAAATTATTTAGGGAACCATAAATAACTGAAAATTGTAAATCTGCCTGCCTTTAAGTGTAAAATGTTTATTAGCATGTTTATGCGTGTACTACTGAAAAACATTCAAGGAAAAGTATAATGTCAATTCAAACTATGTAGGTACGAAGCCAACGGATCGATAACAAGCAGACCTAACAAGGTGCAACACATTTACAAATTAACAACGCGACTGCGATAAATTCCACCTTGTTGCCCGGAGCGTCGCGACGCCAGATAAGAAAACTGTTAACGTTCTCAACAACAAAACAACGTTTAACTTTTATGCATTATAAAGAATTGTACTGAAAACCAAACTAATTTAACATTAAGTCGTAAATAGAGAAGCTTCTTGGCATTTTTCATTTAATTAATTTCTACTTAGCACGGAAGAAAACTTATATCATCATTATTTTTGGTTTCTCAGAAAATTTTAATGGTTATTTTTACGCGTGTATGTTGGCTGATTGTTTTTTAAATGTATGAGCGTAAATTGATTAATCAAAAGTATAGATAATAAATATATAGCTGGCTGCCGGCCGGCACAGTAGTAGAAACTCTCTCTTTCTTTTCTATGGGACAGGTAATTTGTGTTCTATAACATTTTGGCACAATAGACCGTTTTTCATGGATTACCGTCTAATCTGGCGTGCGCGAAATGGATTGCCACCCTTTTGCATAGGGTTAAAAAAATATGGCTTGAATTATAATAGATATAATATTAGTACCAAGTGGATACAACCACTAATGTAATTTGCTTACTCCAAAAGGGATATAGCGTAATGATATATTATTTATTTATACTTAATATATTCTTCTATCTAAATTTTACCTTTAGAATGATTTGGGCTATATGCCATAGCGATCATTTACTTAGGAAAATAAGAAAAGGCTTCTCAGTTTCTTTTTAACTCCTTAAGGTTCACATAACGAATAGATCAAAAGGATCACTTAAAACTAAAATATTCAGATAATGCTCCATGATATAGTCTTTTAAATTGAAATCAAATACTTTGTTATATAAAGTCATAACGAAATAAAAATAATGAAACAAAGCTAAGAGAAAGAGTTTAAAATTTAAACATAATGGTGCCATATCCATTAAGCCACATTAAATTTTAATAGCTTATATAATAATGAAGACTTTGGCTGTTAAATAACTTTAGCATAGCGCGAATTTATGATAAGTAAATCTTAAAAGGAACAATAAAACATGCGAAATAAGGTTGGAAAGCTAACTGAATGGATGCAATAAAGAAATAACTCAGAAGAAACTCGCTTCACGTGAATAATTCGGAGTCTTCGACATTGTTGCGCTAGCTGTTTGTATTCACAAAAATGTACCCACGCTTTGTATTTCCGATTTACTTTCATATTTTTTCTCCTTAGATGTTAAAAAATTAGCAGTTTGCTTTAAATTAAAAACTAAAGAGCATTCCCAAGTTTTCCAACAATAAATAAATCAAAAGATATTTTTAAATTTCAGAAAAGTACATAATAGGCTATGATTAAGAATTACATTTATTTTGTTATTGGGAGCTAGTTAGTTACCCTTGCTTTTCCGTTTTTGAAAGCTGATTTTAAAATTAAATTTTATTACAATATTGAATTAATATTTTAATTACGAATTAATTATTAGATTGAATGGCATGTTTTATTCGTATAATAGATAGATGTGTGTGTGTGTTCGTGTGTGTACAGTGTATATAGTACATACCCCTGCAGTGACCTGTAGCATACTCCAATAACATTCGGCTAATTAAGCATATCTATTGATAGATATTGAATGTTCTGTCGATCTGCGGTTGATTAATTTGAGGTTTGATTAACTATGAATTGATTGAAATATGGAGGTATGAGTACATGAGTTAACTAAATATTTTCATTAAATTAATAGCCAAATGTTTGTTTTTCGACGATATGAATATTGAGCAAATATATTGAAGCTTAAAAGAGAGAACGTAATAATATATAAATCAAAACTTTGCAATCAGAGGCAAATAGTATCATGATTATATTTGTAAAATAATAAGTTTTTATTATTAGGCTTAGAAATGTTATTTTTTATACAAACCTTATGCTATGCTTATAGCTTTTCTTGTTACCTGGGGGAAAATCCTGCATAAGATCACCAGGGCTGCTGTGAGGATAGCGACCCCAGTGTGTCAGACTTTATTGACTAAAAACCCCTGGGGTGTCCTTCTTATTACTCCATCCGAGCCTGGGAAATCAAATTCAACCAGACGGCCGGGGAGCGAAAAGCCTTTTTGAGACTACCTCTCTGATAAGGGTGGAATTTAAGAGCCCGCTCTTCCAATACCTCTCTCAGGCGACGCGCCAGACAGTGCGCACCGCCTCCCTCTCATCCGAACAGCAGACACCGTTAAGTCTACTCCCCGGAAGATGCCTATAGCTTATGAGAATTAAAGTCATATATTAAGTTGTTTTTTACTGTTTCCTACATTAACAAATAGCCTGTCAAAAATATTATTTATATATAAAAAATCTAATTAAATAGTACGTGGTTAACATTACCTGTAGAACCTTGGGATCCAGATCATTCGAAGCAGTTTTTTTACAGACTCTAAATATGAAAAATAAAGAAATCAGATGTTGTTCTCGCTTTCTAGAGTAGTTTTAATATATTACCAGTTTTGAGTAATTGTATATTGTAGTACATATGATGTAAGAAATGATGAAAGATTAAAAACAGAAGGTAACTACCTCACAACAAAGCGGTTACACAATAGCCGTAATAAAAATATTCGTCCAAAGTGGCTCCCGGTGATGAATACAAGGCCTCCGCAATGAGTAATGGTTGTCGCTTAATAACAGGTCCGTAATTGCGTTATCTAGGCTCCCGGGGCGGGGTGAACCTCGGCTATCCATAACTGAGCACTCTCATAATTGTCAACCACAGAATAACACGCCAATGAAATATATGCGGGTACCTATATGATATGCTACTTTAAATTTTTATTCTCGTATGTATATATATATCATATTTCCTTAAAAAATTGACTACAAAACTTCTGATGGTAAATTAAATACAAACAGCAATAGGTAAAAAATCTATGCATCATCATAGGGTGCCGTTTTTATAATAAAGTTTGCTGTTCAATGGGCAAAAGTAATTGCAATCCCATGCTGTATTATTTAAAACAGGAAAGTCCGGTCCTGTCCTCTTTTTGATGTCGTCCAGCCACTTCTGTCTGCGACGGCCTAGGCTACTCTTCCCCGGAATATTGCCTTTAGGGGTTTTCTCGAATCAATTAATCAATCAGGAGATTCAATTGCAAGTCACTATCGTCGAGCTTGCACTTATTTCACACAGCAAAATTCCTTTGAATAGGTATCGTATTTATGATTGTCTTTAAAATATTACATTTTTAAATTAAACTTTATAATCCATCAATTTATAGTGGTAGAATTGGTAGAGAAACTTATTAAGTTTATATTATAAGTAGGTAGACGCAGAATATTCGAGAAACTGTCTGATTGTAATACTGGTTATGATATTTACTTAAAATCGATGTTAATCTGATTTTTAATACTGGAGCACAAAAACATCATGGCGATTGCAAAATTTTTGTATAGTATTATGCAGTATTCATACTAACCAACGGATGCGATGTGATATTTTAACTGAGTTGCTATAAAAAGTATTTTGTTCAACAAGCATACAAAATATATTTATAAAAATTGTATATTAAGGATAGACTTAATGATAAATAGCGTTAATTAACAGTTCTTTATAGGTGCATATTACGTTAGTAAATGCAAATAGGATAATACATTTTGCTTGAAATGTAGTGGTTTCTGTATACACCTTAATACCCCCGAGAAAGAGATGTCAGCACCTAAAGTTCGAAAGGAAAAGAGATAAAGCTATAGAGTACTAAAGAATGCAATTGATCACGTTAATTCTTCAAGGTTTACGAGGAAAAATGTAGTCAATTTATCACCTCACAACGAGCTGTGGACTTTTTGTACAGCACAATTTTCTAAATGCCTCAGCACCGGTTGGTCTTTATTTAAGCACTTTTACTTATCTCCAGAAATTAGGAAGCTTATGTAAAAAATACGAACTGCCATAACAATACTTCAACACCATTACTACGTAGCTTTTTAATGTTATGGTCTTCTTTCAAAATAAGATTGCTTACTTAACTATACCTAAAATAAAAATACTAATTATTTTTAATTTATACTTCAAATTAAAAGTGAACTTGGTGGTTCTATTGTCTATAAATATATCTGAGACTGAATGTATTGAGTATATAGGCTGGGGCATATAGTGACGAGTATTTGTACGTGATCATGTAACATTGCAACTTCGCCTATAAAAATTTTGCAGATTCCTTTATTGCCACCAAATGTTGAGGGAGGAAACCGAAATTGGTACAAATATTTACGATCAAACACGGGTGTGTTACCCTTAGATCTCTCTAGATGTAAAATAAGAAACCCGTTAAATCAGTACTTTTACGACGCTAATAAAGAAACGAAAGGCAATAGAAGTAAATCGTAAAGCATCACTAATCCAAACGTGTCCCAAAAAATCCCGTAGTGAAAGTGCCCGGCCTGGGTAATGCCGAAATATCGTCTTTGTTTTGATTTATGTGCCTTAAAAGCGGCCCTTGCTCTGCGCCTCGAGTTATTGTTTTTCCTCTTATGAAAATGGCGTATTTTTCCACCCTCCGTCCACTGTTCCAAGCAAAGTTTCTCTGTGATTTATTCACCATTAAAGTTTATGTAGCGAAAAGTTGAAACATTCTATTTCAATTTTATTATTAATCGTTGTCTCGAAGGTTAACTTGAAAAGAAAGCGCCTGTGAAAAGTTAACCATTAATGTTTTAGAATAATGTTTCGAAGATTTATGTTTTAAATTAAACCCGATGGAGACAGAAATAAAATGTATACTCCAACTCTTGTTCTTCTAAATAGTTCGTCATACGAACATCAACTTTTAGAATACTAACAACTGCAAACACAACAGCAACTAACAAAATACGAAACGAAAAAAACTTTAAATAAATGCCTAATGTACTGAACATAAAAAGACCATTGTTAAATATTATAGAAAAGCATTCCTTTGGCACATAATATAATATAACACAGAAGGATAATTTATCCTCAACCTATCCGATAAATAATATAGAAAACAACAATAGCAAATAGCCGCAGTGCTGTAATGACGCGCCAAAGAAAAGTCAGCTCAACAAATGCTAGGTAACCAGCTGAGCCACCCAGCGCTAATTTTTATCTAACAACCATTTGTTGTGTCAACTCGTAGACAACAGCAAGGAAGGGCATAATAGATTATAGGTACACAGCTCCGGGACTATTCAAATTGTTGTAAATAATTATATGTACACACATACACATATGCCTACACACAAAAGTATATATAATATATACATACATATTATTATATAGATACATATGCAATAAAAAACGAAAATAATTAAATTTAAACAACTAAATATAAGAGGTATTCTGTTGTTGCCCAATATGATGCTCATTTAACAAGAAGGTCTTTTCTTTTTAAAGACATATAAACTTAAAGACGTTTAGAGTGAGTGTGAAATTTGCTGTATCGAGCAAATTTCACTTTTCATGAAACCCTTGATATAATTGTTTAGATATTACAGATTTTGTGACCTATATTAAATTAATTTGATTAATTTTATGACACTGAAAGTGCATATATTTTTTATATGAAGGAAAAACTTATATATTATAACTAGATTTACACAGATTTCAAACTTTTGTCTACGTTGTGGCTCTCATTAATTATGCACAATATTGAATAAATTGTATAGCTTACACGATAATATCGCAACGGAATACTTTTGTTTTATAACGAACACTATATACAATACCTATCTATTATAATGTAAATTTATAAAGCCGATTATACAGGTATATATTATATTAAATACTAATACTTATAAATCATTATTATATTTCAAATAAATATACATTAGACATGTATTGCCTTCTAAACCTTATTTTATTTATTTATCACTAGCTGTCCCGGCAGACCTTGTTCTGCCCTATTTCTCTAAAACAAAGTCACATTCCCCGTCAGATTTCATTCTGCCAAAACTTATTGGCCTGTCGGTTGTTTTTTGAAAATAGTTTGAAGGAACCTGGCCTTAATGCTATATGTATAAAAATTGTCAAATATTGACATTCATATTTATACGTCACTCAATTGTTTTGCCTTCCCGGGACCCGTCCACTAACATTTAAACTTTATGGTGTTAAAGTTCAAATTGACTTTTAAATATTATTAAGAATTTTTTGTATGAGAATATAGAAAAGTGTTGTTTTTAGACTTTTTCAGACATTTTTTTTTAATTTTTCTCTCCGTAATAACCTTCCCTAGACTTCAACAAACACAACAAAAAAGAAATCAGCCAAATCGGTTCAGCTGTTCTCGAGTTTCGCGCTTATCAACACATAGCTGATCCGGCAAACGTTGTTTTGCTATATAAGGTTTTGTAATATCTTCTAAGATGTTCATTGAAATTAAGTGATGTCAAAGACAGTTTTGTTCACAATTAATACTCTTAATCAACAACACATTTATTTGCATAAAGATTAATATTATTACGTTGATACAACTCTTAACAAATAATGCATTAATTTCGACCAAATTTGTTAACGGTTCTAGTGACTTAATCTTAAAAGATAGACATATACTGTCGGGGACATTTTTTTAGATCATTTCAAGAGGAATAATTCTTTCTTACATATATTTTTGGTATCTTGAACCGTTTTTGCAGGGCACGCAATGGAAGCCCTCAAGGATGAATAATTTTGCCCGTTTTTTTCACATTTTCCATTATTTCTTCGCTCCTAATAATTGCATCGTGATATTATATAGCCTAAAGCCTTCCTCGATAAATGGTCTATTCAACTCAAAAATAATTTTTCAATTCGAACCAGTAGTTCCTGAGATTAGCGCGTTCAAACAAACAAACAAACAAACAAATTCTTCAGCTTTATAATATTAGTATAGATTAATAGGCAAGTAACGGGGATATAGTACAACAAATGATTTGCTAAATACTACATATATTAAGTGTTCTTTGCTCCGTCACTTAAAGGTTTTATTTATATATACTTTATTTGAACTATATGTATACTTCATGAAAACATGAATCGATAAATCTACTTCAAGTATTTTTTGATCTACAAAGTAAAATTTAAATTCGCTTTTCTTGAATTAGCAATTAGCTACGGCATGCCTGTGACTTTTATTCATGTTTAAAAGTTATAAGGTAAAAATAATCATGCATACTTTGTAAAAGGCCTTATAAATTAGCATGATCAATAGCGACATTGACGGCTCTCCCTTATGTGATTTATATTTTCTTCCTTTGAATTTTCACGTTCCTTGGCGCTCTCGCCTCTGTTCCCTTCAAGAATTTGGAGGTGATAAATTTGATACGCACCTGTCAATGCTTTGTAATTTAACTTGAATGATATTGTCAGCCATTACCGTGTTCAAATAATAAATGTTCTTTACGTCACCTGAATTTTAATTCTATTAAAGGCATGTTGTGTACGACTAAGTTGGTAAATGGTAAATTAATGTAAAAAAAAAAACTGTAAGGAACGTTGGTGTAAAAGATAAAAGATGCCACTGAATCAACGATTTTCTATATCTTGTTTACTATTTCACAACGACGTATCAGATTTTTGTCATAGTCAAAAGCGCATAGCGTCAATTTATAATAGAGTATATAATGTTTGCGGATATTTTTCCACTATAAGTAAAAACCTTAACTTTACAAAAGACTTGGAAGACAACCGAGTGAATTTATATATACTTCGATTAGAATGCCTTCTAGATCTTCTAATGGCATTTAAATATTATCTATTGAAGAAACGATATAATGAAAAGAAAATTGATAAGGCTTATTTAGTAAAATTTTAATAATTAAGATTAATGAGCATTACCAAAATTACGACATTATTTTCCGCTTTATGTACTTGTAAAATACAAAGAGGACGCTCTGCGAGTCGGTTTTGGTCCAACCCCTTTTTTGGCTTCACACGCCAGAATAATTGGGCCTTTTGTGGTTTCCGGCTACGTGTGTCTCGTAATGGATTTGGTTTTTTATGCCTTTGAATCTCTCTATAGAGCCTTTAAAGGTAACGCTCCATCTTATCTGGCTTACAATGAATTCTAGCTTGAAAATACGTATTTCTCTGCTATAATATTTTTATAACTTAAACAAATTGATTATTTACAAATATACTTATTAAAGTTTCATGATGTGTCTTAGAATCTGTTTTATAATAAAGCTAGTTACCAAACTCATGGTATAACATTTGTAATACAACAAACATCCATTCTGTGTTGTGGATAATTTGAAGTCATGGTAAAACCCCTGCCAAGTCGAAGCAAATGAAACACACTCGTATATCTTTTACAGAAGCCATTCCAGCGTACTTTGTGCCCTTGTATCTTTACATTCAAGCAGATATAAACCTAAAACCAGCATTAAATATGTTCAGAAATTTTAGTGAATTGAACAAAGTACCAAAAAATCATGATTATCAAGAGATGGTTAAATAAAAAAATGAATAATCGCACATTTAAAACATTTTCGTTGATTTTTTGATGTATGCATATAAACAAGTTATATGACATACATAAACAACACCATCGTCAGTAATGACCTCAATTTGCCGACAATAAAAACTCCATCAAAATTACGCTGTAAAAAAATCCGGGAAGTTCATTAATATCATAAACATTTTCATTTCCCTCCCTATTGTAGCAAGCTTGTTATATTAGGATGGGTGTAGATAAGAGGACTTTGGCTTTACGGGCCCGGGGGCAAATTCATTTGGTATTGTTTATGATAAATGGCTTAGGTATTGTCTTATTGTTATCACAACTAATCGTTTTGAATATATTTGAAATATCTCTACACAGTAGTGTCAAATAACATGTAGATTATTTTGGATATACAAGCTTTATAGTAATGTATTGCATATTAAATTACATAACGAACTTTTGTCTCCAATATTAGTAATGACTAAAGCTTAGATTTATAGACTAATAATTTTGCTTACACTTTGCTCAGAAAATAATAATCATATGTCGTCACACTATATCCCTTTCTGGGTGGGAAGAGATATATTAGTGGTTGTATACAGTTCGTCTTTGATAAAAATCTAAATATATTATATAAAAGAAACTTGAGTAAAGTCTATATTCTAAAACGCTCGATCCCAAATTGCTGAATCTCGAGATCTTAAAAGGCAATAGGCTGAAGTTAGTCACCGTGACTCTTATGTACTAATGTCATGAATTCTCTTTGCACTTACGTATTGTAGTTACAAACCCGTTCGGGCAATCGCCCTACCGCCTTAACTGCCGCTTATAATCTTCCAAGATTGTCTATATCTTATTGCTATTAAAATCAAGAACATAAATCAATTTCTTTCGTGTCTATCGAGTTAAACACAAATATATATTAATATTTCGATTTTTTTATTTATGTTTATCAAAATTATACAAAGACATAGTTTCAAATACTAAACTATGAGAATTCTCTTTTAAAATTGTTAGTAAGAATTTCTTAGAAACAGCATATTGCGTGTTAATGGAAATTCAGTTTAATTGCGTCATGTTAACTAAACAACGTGAACAATAACAGTAATCCATTACTCTGCGCAATTATACTGAAAAAGCACAAGTTGGCGTTAATGCTCCTTCATATTATAAACCACGAGCTTAATTAAATGTGAATTCTAAACGTTTAAGCGTAGAGGGTGGCATGACTGCTGCTTACAAATATGATCCCAAATAGTAATGAATAGAACATACTGGCTTTTAGTAATATATGTTACCAAAATTTAATTTATATTATCGATCGAACACGTACTTTTTAGATAATATATTGTTATTATATTAAATTAATTTGCGTGTTCTAGCGATCAATGCGATGTTTAGGGTACAAAAGTCTTGAATAATTTTATAGATAATTCCATATAACCAAAGCTGGACAAAATCTTTGCTTAAATAATTTACAATAAAATATATTATCTAATATCCAACATTCGTGGATTGTGGTCTGCCTCATACTGAAAGGTGTCATATCTATGTTGCATAGTAATAACGTTAAAAAGTTTTTTTTTTAACTTTTGTCAGCACGTATGCCTACGGCCAAGCTAATGGTAAATATAATAGTTAATGCGTTGCAGACTAAGAAAGACATTGTTCACTGCCGGCTTAAAGAAACCCATTTCATAGCTTTGGACGAAATTTTGTACCTGGCAGCCCATTCCATAACCACGAGGTGTGCGACAAAATTTTTATTGAGAACCGCTGCGATGTCGCAGCTCTGGAAGGCTTTAGAGTATGGGAATACGTCAACAACCAACGGTGAATGGTGCGCTAGGTTATATAGTTCTTCAGAGCACTCCCAATTAACAAACTGTAAAACATATTATACTTGTACATAGACACGCGAAGTCTCTGTGTAGATTTAGGGGTTTTAAACTGTTTAATAAGTTTTATGTCTATTTATTTATGAATAGAAAATTATAAAGAAAAAATAATAACCACAGCAATCTTTATGCATAAAACAAAAAAGAAGTTTGCAACAATCGCGAAACAAATTAATCTACAAGCAAATTAAAGCTAAAAGAGAAAGAAAAAGATAACAAAACATAACTTAAAGAAATCTAAATGCATCATAATTAGGAATTTGACTTATATGGTATTAAATGTAATAATTACTATATAATACTAATTAATAATAATAATAAATCATCTTTATAATATACATTTTTTTCAAATACTTTTTAGGTTATTTTCATGAAATTAGAGGGTAAAAATTTCAGTTATCTTTGTCAAAATTAACTTTTACGCTTATATAAATTGCTGGTCAAAGCAAAGAGGGTAATTACAGCGACATGTAGTTACGCCATTCTCAAGGGAGTTGCGCCGCGTCCTTAGCACAGCCGGCCCGCGCTCGTACCCCGAGCACAGCAGATCCGCAACAACTTAATTACTAGGTCAATAGGATACTCCTTGGTTAGCCGTCAAGAGACTGCTTCGATCGCCACCTAGAGAGAAGTTCCTACTTTTCGCTATTGCTACTTACAGCCAACTTATAATCGATTCATTATCGTAAATAACGCAATTATTGTAATGTATATAATGAGAAGTTTGCTTGAGAATTTAGTGTTTGAGATAACAATATTTTTACTATTATGTAACAAGAAGGTCAAGCAGAGGCTTCATGACTTAATTATATAATATTTTGTAAAATAAAGTCACCTCTATTTTTTTATTACAATAAATATCATACCGAAAAACGTAAACTATAATTTTGAGACTTGTTCATAACCTAGCGCAGGGCTGATTTCAAGAATTTCAATTCAAGAAAACCGCTATTTATATTTCCTATTGTCTAAAAGACTTTCACAATTATAGATTTTTTTACTTTAGTGTTTAAGGTGACGAATTCCCTCAATAAAAATCAAATATTGATAAAACTGTATTTCATATCATATATTATAATACAACAAATCAGTTTTAGTTATAGCTGTAAAACATGAGGTGTTTTAATGGATTCGTGAAAGCTATAAGTTTTCTAAAGCAGTAATTTGGGCGTTTACTTGGACACTGTTTGTGTTCCGTTGCTAGGTGATACGTCGTCAGGTGTTCTATATCCCGTCGCATATTGATTTTGTTCTTTACTTAGAACGTTTGATATGCTGGCCTATTATTTTCATAATTTATAACGTGCGACGTACCTTTGTCATTCTATGACTTTTTTGTCAGTAAATAAAAGAATAAGTAATTTATTGTCACCATTATAATATACAAGGGATTTCCATTAATCATTTTAACGGTAATCTATTGAAAAAGAGCTTCAATATTCGTTATTTTATTCTAGTTTCTGAAAATATGATTTTATATTATAGAAAACCGTTAATTAGACAAATATGACATATTTTTCTATTCTATCGTGGGTAAGGATCGAGTGAAAGCAAGACATGAAGAGAGAAGAGTAAGAGAGTGTAAGTAAGGAAGAGGAAGAGTGTGAAATAACATTTAAATCCCGGTATCAGGTTCTTTTTTTTTTCAATAATCTTTGTAACTCACTACTATTATAAAAGCAAAAGTTTAGATGTATGTTTATTATTCAACTACGCCAGAGCGGCTGAACGCAAATGAATGTTTGCCACAGAGTTAAATTATGATCTGTAATATAGCACGTAGGCTTATTTTATCCCGAAAAAATGTACAATCGCCGTCGTAATCATAGTAAATATTATATAAGAGAATATGTTATTTTTAATTTACACTGAATTTATTTCCTCATATTGTTTGCTAAAATATTAATGGTAGATATTTTTTTTGCGGTACAAAAGGAATATAGACGTTGGAGGTCAACCATCGATCTCTACAAGTTTCCGTAAGCTGGGTCCTACAAGGGTCGGAAAATAGCCTTAGTATATTTTGTATCGAGAGATATAAATGTTCTATCATTACCGTTCCTTTTCATTATTGGAACCAAGACATCACAGTTTTATCTTTAAGTTAAACTTACAACCTATTTTTTTTAGAAAATGAACGAAATTACAATAATTGTATAAAAATTGTTATACCTTTCTTTTAGTTATTATTATTTGAAATATTTCAAGTTTCATTTATTGAAATTGCGAGCTTTTGAATATAACTGTACGATTGATAAATAATACGCTGTTTAGACGACGTGATATAAATGTGAACTACTCAATCAGTTGACTTTGGATATCTACTCCAATCGACATTCAATCGTATCGTGATATGGCCACATCGGCATCCTGGGCGTATCAATAATTAGACCAAAAGATACCGTATTTTTTTTTTGTACTAGCAAAAAATAAATCTCTATATTTTCATGGATAAGACCGTATATTAAAAATTAAAATTTCAATACACGCCGAGTTACACAACACCTGCAAATTCACAATCATCGATCGTGTAAATCCGGCTTAAGCTGCTCTTGTGGATCTTAGGGGACTTAGAGCGGAGGGGTGAAAATAACAAGGCCACCACTCTTTACAACAAAGGGATTTACCGCAGCGTAAAACTGTTAATCACATACTTGCCAGTGTAATTTTACCTTAGAGATTCTTTCACTGAATAGCTACATGGAGGTATGGAACGTGATGTAAATGCCAGTGGAGTGAAGGGTTTTAAGTAAACACAAAGTTTAGTAAAGCACTTGTATCTACAAACAAGATCTGCCACAACTGTAATCTAAACTGTAAATATATTAACAGAACTGTTATAATTTCTTTACGCAAATGTTTATCCTTACCGAGTAGTGTCGTTTCTCACATGATGTAGTACAAGAGAAAACCACTTAATATAAAATATTATACTAGAGTAGCGAATTATTCGAAATAAACAATGTTTGTTAAACGGAGCAAAAAAATTGAAAGATATTGTCATATTAGAAGTTTCACTTTATTATGCAAATGTCTAAAATAAAGATGTAAATCTTTAGTATAATACTAGAACATGTAAATCCATTGTAAAATTGAGGCTAATATAACATACAACCCATTAATCTGTGTTTATTAATATACGTAAGTATAAGCAGGTAGTCTTTTGTTTCCTGTAGCTTTGATGCCCGCCCCCCAGATTTGTTGTGCGTAAAGTTTGCTCCAAGGCGGACGATTGAGCCAAGTTTCGGTAAAACTAGAGGAGTTACATCACATTCCCGCCGGATTTCACTTCCAAGTCGACGGTTGCGTGACGCTGATGGTGGCCGAGTTTCGTCTTTGTATATTGAGGTATTAATTATGGTTCAGCGAAGTCACAATAACTCACGAAAGGCTAATGTAACCTTGTATAATTATTTATTAGTTTAATTACTAATT
Source organism: Automeris io (assembly GCA_036320925.1). NCBI lineage: Eukaryota > Metazoa > Arthropoda > Insecta > Lepidoptera > Saturniidae > Automeris > Automeris io. The sequence continues at coordinate 8,363,929 of JAUDJH010000012.1, read as the reverse complement.
GATCGCTTTATGGGTTTATATTATACTAGGTAACACTCACTGTTAGGCACAGGTAAGAAATATGTAGAGGTAGATCGATTAACCCATTTTAACCTTTAACGTTTTATATACATAAATGTTTTAACGAGTCTTATATACGAAATAACCAACATATAAACCTTTTTTTCGAACATATACCCCATCGAAGTATTATATTTATAACATCAACATTGTTATAACTACATGAATATTAAAATCATTCATTTTTTTACGATTACCAAGTATTTGAAAGTAAGTAAAGTATAACAATAATCCATTCCATAGAATCAAGTGCAGTTTAGTTAAACTGTCATCGACAACTTACTTTTATTCATTAACAAGTTCTCTAAACATATTTACTATTTGTGCATTATATATTCGAGAGTGGACTTAATCACGAAACATTTAATCGTATACGTCTTCGCACCTATCACCAAATAAACAGTTTCATCGTATAGTACGCACGAAGTCTAAAATTTTAGTAATATATGATGTTACATTAAAATAATATGTTTTTCTAGAATTATCAACACATTACTATGTACAGATATATGCACATATATGTGTTAGTTTACATAAAAATTGGGTTTTTATATCATATCATAGAATGTCATAATAAATCTGTAACTAACAGACAGACTTTCTACAATGGATTAGCGATAATACGTCTAACATGCCCTCTACCGAGCTACTCGACATAAGTAAGGCGCAGCCACCTACTAAATTATTTTGGCCCATTAGCGCGACAGTCTCGACACAAATTACTCACATAAATGACAGCACCAACGCTTAACGCTTACCTACGCCAGAATCTGAACGCAAAGTTTATAAACACTATTACAAAACGATGGAAATGGAAAAATGAAAATGATTATAAAATAATTTCGCAATAAGATACCATTTTTTTCTTTAATTTCAAATAATTTTCAATAGAAAAGTATGTATAATAATTATAATTTGTATGTTTTACATGTAGCGGTTTAAACTTTAATTTTAAAACAAAACACAACTTGTTAACGTCTGTATATGTCGATGTGAATGTCTTTATTCCGAGGTAGAAAAAACGTGGTTAGAAAATTTGGTCGGAACGATGTCAGCGGAAAACAACGGTCTTTAGGTAAAGTTCAAGACAAATCACCCGTGCGATATGGCGTCTGGCATCATCTGTCACCATCTCAACTGTCAAACTGGCCTGGTAAATCGATCACGCGTGAACTAATATCGAAGTTCTGTCGACAAGCCGCGCGAATCGGGAGACTGGTGTGACGACATATCGTGATCGGCAAACTTTTTACGTTGAACCTGGTGGCACAGCGTGTAAGAAGCACGCTGTTTTATAGCCTATTTCCTAGAAAAGTTGGTATTACCGCCTTTTAAAGTCACACAAAAGTTCCGTACTATTTTCAGTGCATATAATATACTAATTTTTAAATATTAAAAGTTATAGCTTTAACTAAAATCATACCAACCGAGCCTGAGAAATACTATCTACACAATTATCACTTATTTATTTACCTATATATTAACATTGAGAAGTGAAAATTTTGTACTCTTTTCACTAAAATTGCGCGGACATAGGAATATGAAATTTTACACACTTATAGTTTGTAGATAAGGAATCAAACAATTTGATTTCAAAGTTTGAATTAATGCTAGAAATAAACTTAAAAACACACATTTACGCCTTGACATAACCAAAAATGAATATCACCTGAAGACATTTGAAAATTCATGTTTTTTACAATCACTTAATGTAATTTTACATCTTGTCTATAATAAAACAATAGAATATAAAAAAGAGTTATCAAACAATATTATCTGTAAGGTATTTCATGTAATCAAATAGATATAATATCGATTCGACAAATCAAGAGATCTTGAACAAACACGAAACAATCCCGAAAAACTAATAAGATTATCGTACGGTGAAACAATATTAACCAATAATCCTGAGCGCTTAATATAAATAACATAGCGATATTTATGTGAGGGAAAAAGAAGTTTATTTATATTTTTATATCCTCGAGCGACTCAACAAAGCACTTGTGTGAAGGTCTAGTGAATCTCGGGTTTCGTCGATGTTTGCCAAAGGATATCCCGGAACAAATCAGCCCGGGACTGGTGATACCGGGATCACGGCCTCGTTTATAAGCAACAATAGCGATGGCAACATCCAGATACCACGATATATATTATCTACGTTGACGCCATATCATGTAGGTCGTTTTTTGTCGCAAATTTTCGCTTTGTTGTTGTAGAATAACTTTAGTCTAAGAGTTTCGTGAAAGGAACAAAATAATATGAAATATATATTTTTTTTTAAAGGAAAGAAAATGCCGGAATTGATTATGAGAAAAGCATTGAACTATAAAACGAAACAAAATTTGGAAAAATGTTTTTTTACGTAACTGACAAGTAAACAATTTTAATAATATTTAATGGTATTTTTATATTTTCACAGTGTTAGAATCAAGTACATTTGTCTAACGGCATTGTTATATATCTCAATATTTTGTATTATATTTTTTAAAACCTCACATTTTGAGGTTTTTGTAATACAATGTAACTTGTATTTATCTTTTTATTCCAATTTGTAAAACAAACAAACATAATGTTCCAGTAGCAAGCGCCCAGTCATGTTTATTTTTCGGTGAGTGTATACAATGTCAGGCTAACCTTTGAAATGTTTACATCATATAAAACGCTTCTATGTTATCGTACATATATAGAAATGTATAAATAAAATCTGTAAGAAAATGACCTTATCAAACTCTCCACGCCTAAAAGAAACAACGATCATAGGGAAAATAAAGTCTGAAATATTTGTATCGGAACTCATAATAAGCTAGATAAGTACGAGTATTATCATAGTACGACCAAGTATTAACTTGAATAGTTTTTAAAAAATAGTTTTGAGGAAAATTCTTGGCAATCTTTAATTACCATACAAAGTAACTCAAATATATGAAAAAAATAATATAGTTAATTTGATTTTACTTTGTTTATAGCGTAAATTACACATAATGTCCTGACCATGTAGTAAATTTGACTAAAAGATATAGGAGGTGCGTAGGTAAATTGAAATTATCTCTATACGACCGCAGACAATTAAGATACTTGACTCCACTGTCGAAGGTGGTCTGACATGCGATGTGGAGGTCAATGAAGCAAGGAGGGTCAAACGATCAACTCTATTACTCACCTGTTTGAGAAGGTAGGTCTTGTTGTCTATATATAAACCTTGCAGTTAAAGTCTAGGAGGGTTGTATATCTATATTTATGAAACATGTTAATACATGAACATCTAAAAAAGAAATATTTTTGTCTGTTTATTAAAGAAGACGAAACAAAAACTTAATGTTATCTTTTGGAAAGTATTCTGTATTTTTTTTTGTGCATACTTATTGAAGTATGCGCAAATAATTACCTTTTATACTAGTGGCAACCACTACGTACGTAAAATAATATACAGGGTTATAGGTAACTAACGCACGGCCTCTTAAGGGTGGCTTTGATTTATCAAGACTGACAACTTTTGTTGTACGACTTTTGCCAAAACCTAATACATCGTTAGATTTATTTTTTTTTAGTTTTAGTGTGAATATCTAGTCATCGTTAGCTCTATATTCCAACTTTCATTGGATCTGGCGTAGGTATCCAATCAGCTGGTGCTATGCAGTCGTGCGCAAAGTTGCTACGCAGCGTTAAGGATCGTGTAGCAGAAAGTTTATTAACCTTATACCTTGTTTATTTTACAAAGTCGCTTATAACAATTATTTGAACGTAAATTTCCATATTTAGTTAAATAGTAAAAATAAATGTTTATTGATTGACGTACTAATACACTATTAAAACAAACTAGAATCAAAATAAAACATTAAATAATTGTTTCACAAACAAAACCAACCTATTATTTGTCTGCCATAGGGAACATCGTAAAATGAACAAGGTAAAGGCCTCTACGTAAGTTAATGTTTCAAAGGTTGTACATATTTATACACTGAATCCACAATCCCTTCATACTTATCCAGGCTTAGAACTGGCTACACTAAAAAATAAAAAAGTAAATAGAAAAACACGAACATTGATACGTAATCAAGCAATTCATCACACCAAAAGAGGCGCGCGGTCTGTTTGAAGATAGATAATTGCAAACTATTTTTTAATGTAGGCGTATTTAAAAAGTGGAATCACTCTATTTACAATAATTAAACTATTTACAAAAATACTCACAAATCTATTTACTCGGTGTCAACACATTCGGAAATAGTCTCGCGGACTCACGGCAAGCTTCAGACAGATTGTCACCGCACCGAGCATAAACACGCACCATTTCGGTATATTCAATGTTAGTGTATCGATTTGACATTGTGATTTATGAAACGAACGCGTCACTGGGACAACTAACACATGCTGGGCGCACACGCAAGCAAATTTGCGACTGACATGACCCGTGTTACACAGTAGTCAAGCACATGTTGCCACGCCCGCTCACCGCGCCGCAGACCCCTTTCTTCGTTAGTAGCGACACAAGACGCCGCGTACTACGTAAGTCTGTCTTCGGTCGCCTTTGTCAGCGTGGCGCGATCGTCGCCTTACGAAGAGTTAAAAAGTTCAGAACTGCAAATCTGATTTTTATTTTTTTTTGTATGGGAAAAAAAGTAATTGAATTAGAAAAAGTCGTACAACAAAAGATGTCTGTCTTGATAAATCAAAGCCACCCTTAAGAGGCTGTGCGTTAGTTACCTATAACCCTGTATAATACAATATACATTATGAGTTTCCCACTCAAAACCACTAATATTATTAGAATATCGACCGCAAACAATACTACTTAGAATAAATAGGCAAATAAAAAATAAACACGCCTATTTTAATATGATCTTTATTGAGTACGTATTTTTTGACGATAAAATATTATCTTAGTTATTCTTTACTCAGGGTTAGCGACCCTATTGCTCTGTCCAGGACCTTACAGTTCAGTTTCGACTAAGCCCTTTTTTTATACTAGTTCGATAAGGTGACTCCAGTGCACCTGATGATAAGTACAGTGTAGTCTAAAAACGAAAGCGACCATCAAAGGACGAAAATCCGTTGATAGTCTCCGTCGTCATGTCGGCCCACATATACTACGACTGAAGGTCTCTAGGTATATGAGTTACTGGATATATACAAACTGATCCCGAAACGCGACAGGCCAAGGCGAGTCACTATGACGGTCTTTACACTTGTTTACTGTGGTCATGACCCAGTTCGGACAAACGCCCTACCACTATGAGATACCCATCCTTCTCATCTTCTCCCTGATCCTCCGTTTTTATCAATTTTAAGTTAATTAAAATGTTTATACATTTGAAATTTAGGAACTCTTATTAAAATGTAGGTATAGTTTATTTATATAAAAATATCATTTTGCGACACTGAGAAGAGTTCGAGACGCTTGAAAATATATTTTATGTTCCCAAACAAAATGTAAAAATATTTCTTGGAATTAATTATATAGAAATGTTAAATGAAAAACATCGCTCAAAATATACTTCAGCCGCCTAAGACCGCCGTTCCTTGATGGGATTAAAAAAATGTTTGTAAAAGATTTTTCACGTTATCCAGCGACGTATTCACAAAGTTATGCGTCGGAAAGGAATAAAAAGGAATATTCCATGTTTGCACTGAAAAAGTGTGTATTCTGTGAGCTGTAGATCAAAACAGGGCGTCGGTCCACTCCCCGGAGCCGGGATAATATTAAAATATCTGCCTTCGGGGAAACATACGATGTAAGAAAAGATGAGGCGAGCTCAATTTTGTCGATTCGATGTCTCCAATTCGTTTGTTGAATCCTTAATAGCGCTTCGGGGTCGGTTTGGTTTCGTAGCCATGACACTTATGTATTTAATCCGCGTACCACTCCGAGCCGAAGGAGCTATCCGAATTGTTAATGAGAATTTAATTGCAAATTGGGGATAATTTTATGAAATCAACATTTATTATTTAAATATTATATTAATATATTGAGATAAGTATTTATTATACACAATAATGTACCTAAGTACCTATTGACATACAGTTCAAAGTAACTACTTGCGTGACATCGAGTTATAATTTTTTGTATTGTTCGATTCGACAAAGTTTCATTAACGCAACACAATCAACACATAATTGACATCGTTTTCGTTTATTATTAAAATATTAAAAAGCGAAAAATATATAAGTTACCAATTCCGTCAACTTGAAATTTCCTCCGCGAATACTTAGAATATACCCAAGTTAAAGGTGAAGGTTGTATTCGCTTTTTTTGTTTAAGACGTACCTATTTTCTAAGTAAAGTCAAAGTGGAGTCTATAAATCTCAGCCTTATAATAACTGTGTATACGAGTAATTACAGAATATGCCAAGACTATATCGAGGGGTGAAAGGCTATTTGGTTTAAGCGACATTTTTTGTTGATATAGGTATATATATGTATATTTTTTGGAATCGGTAAAAAACGCTGATTCTGAATATATATAATATATTACTATATAACCAACAATTTCGCTTAAACCAAATAGCCTTTCACCCCTCGATATAGAACTATGTATGTTACGGTTGGAAAAAACAAACGTGGAAGGATCATTTCATTAGTACAATTTGTAGCAAAGCTAAACTGAAACGCAACCACAAGACGCACAGTTAGAAGACAATTAAACTTGAAGCCCACCCGTATAAATCTTCACCTGTACCACTGCCTGGGTGCGGGGCTCTAATTCCTAGCACCCAGTTAAATTGATCTACATCCTCTCCACGAGATAATTTCGTTCCGCCTCGATCCAATCCTATTGCTTGTCATTATTTTAACCTCTGAATGGAAAAAATAGTATTATAAGCTTAGCGCGTATATTTGTGTATCTGTGGCTCCGTGTATTTGTCTGTAGCATCGTTGCGTCTAAACGAATTAACCGATTTTGATGTAGGTTATTTTTGTTTGAAAGCTGACTTGTTGGAGTGTGTTCTTAACTATGATTGGAGAAAATCCTATCAGTTACTTGAAGATAATCAGCAGTTTTTCTAGTTACAAATAGATACACATATATTAATTGAGTTGGAGTGTTTTATATTATTATATAACCATTAGCTTTTATTATATGGCTTGTATCATGTGTTGGATTTCGCGGTTTGCTAAATAAAATGTCACAACGTAAAGCAGACAATTCTAAATGACTGTTGGATAGATAATAAACAATATAACCATTATTCTGAAATTTTTAAGCCCAAATTTTGTTATAACAATTAATTCATCCCCATATATTTACATAATATAAGCAAACTGTTTATGTGAGTTAAATAGAAAATTAATATAATATCAATCAGTAGCGTGCATCCCACAGAAGCATAAAAGTTTAATACTTAGTTACATTTAATAAAGATGTTAGCTTAAAACTTGGTAATTATTTGATTTATAGTTTCAGAATACAAATTGGACCGAATTTTAAGTCAATATATTTATGAAATGTCCAAGTAAAACAAGATAATGGTTTTCATGCTTCTGCGGGTTACACGCCACTGCCAACAAATCATTATACATTAACAAAATATTGATCTTGATTATTTTGAATACAGAAAAAGTGATCGTTAGGAATCATCCCAAATATATACATACATAAATATTTTGACATGACGAGTTTCAAAACATATTACATAATAATAGACGACGGCCTATCTTGAGAAAGGTTTTCATGCATCACTGAACTGATCGTGATGTGGGATGAAATGATTATTATTACGCTCATAATATTAACCACATGAAGTAAGCGTTGTAAATATATTAAAACATACCATATTGTGGTACATGGTATGTGTGTATGTTTGCTGTAATTTACATCGTGTTTGAAAACATCAAAAAGGCAGTACTTTAACTAAATTGCTAATGTACCTTTGAGGATAGTTAGTAAATAGTATCGTGTATTTGCTAACTTTCCGTTATATACAAGTTGTAATAAACGAAATGGATATCTTGCGTGACTCAGATGCTCCCCGAAATGTCGGCACGATATCGAAGAACACGGAACCTAATGTAGCTCGTGTACATTACATTTACATTTTATATCCTGTGGCCTATTATATCTGTACTATTGCCATAGTCATATAGTGTCTTGTACATTTCTGCTTGTATATTCTACATTGCCGATGTAGTGTTAATGTTCCGCGGATATAAGAGTTCTGTTTCATACAAAGCTCGAAATAAATAGAAAAAGGAAATGAACTTCGTAAAGATAACGATGACAATATACCAGTAATAAAATCAGAGGTTGAGGCTTAAAACGGGAGAGTGAAACGACTTTCGTCGCTCCCTCCACCACGCCTAATTGGTCTTACGATTACAACGCCCGCGACCGTCGTATTTCATTCTAAACAAAAATCACTTTAAAATACACTAGGTTAAGGTTCTCGTTGTTGAATAAGTTAAAATTAAAGCGTTCTCGAGGAGTATCCGCCCTTTTTCCACGTGCTCGTTGCCAGTGTAATTGATCGCCGCTGCCGCTGCGAGATAATTCCACTGTGACGTGATCCGCATTGTTGTGACCGTTTTATTACGCTCTCGTTGCTTCCGAGATGCAGGGGAAATGCAAAACAAACAGACGTTAATTGGATGAGAAATAACTCAATGCACTATCTTTTCCAAGTCGGGATATTTTCTACACCGCACCTGATAAAAAGTATCGTGCCGTCCAAAAAACCGCCTACGAATATCGAAAAGCATCTATCGATAGACACCATAGTAATTAATGCAGGTTTACATTTTTTTTACATTGGACAAAAAAATTGAAAATCGTAAAGACGAGGAGAACATGTTTAAATAAAAAATAAAAAATAAGGTCCTTGATTTTGAGTTTTGATCTTCAATATACAAATCGAGACCGATATCATTTGAAAGGGTTGTTAATAAAACAAATAGAATAAAATGACATTTAAATAGGCTAACGACATCGCGGTGATTATTTATGATAGAGGAGCATTTATGTTAACAATTCTCATTTTCTTTTAGCGCGTTATCGCTAAACTAAAATAGCTTAAATTCGAATACTACAATAAAAATGTATAGAATTTTGTATAAAACGAAGTATGAAAATACATAAACGTTCTAAGAAAAAAAAAACAAATGTCTTGAGTATCGTAAGATAAACCCATTTTGATTTTCTATGTTTTGATAGAACCAATGAAAACAATTGCCTTTGAGGTTGATACAAATTTGTATCGATTGAATTAATTCTATCGCTGTTTCTTCTCCGAAACAAATGTTTAGTTTAAACCGCTCGCACGAGGTCTCTCCTTTCCTCGGATTTTACTTTGATGAATGTGTAACATGTTCGTAAGTGTAAGACGGATTTCCTTTTGTACTATTTGAGTATGATTAGTAATACAGTGTAATAATTATATGTATCTATACCTATATACGCATACTTAATATGGGTAGTATAAGTGCGTCACTGGTTTAATTTTTGTAATGTTCTCTATTTTCTTTTAGGTAATTTTCAAACATTACTGTACATACTAAATAAAACATTATGTAATTGTGTTTTCTCCATTTTTTTGGTCTCGGGGAAAAATCCTACATAGGACCGTCAAGGCCGCTGTGAGGGCAGCAACCCCGGTGTGTCAGACTCCTACTGACTAAAAACCCCCGGGGTGTCCCTCAACGCTCCACCCGGGCTTGGGGTACAAAATTCATCCAGACGCCCGGAGAGCGAAATGCCTTGCCGAGGCTGCCTCTCTGGGAGGGGTTAGGGTAAAGAGCCCACCCTTCCAACATCTATCGCACAGGCCGCGCCGGACACTGCACACCGCCTCCCTCTTATCCGGACAGCAGACTCCCTCAAGTCTACTGCCCGGCTATTGTCATCGGGGGATATCGCGCTCGCTCTGAGCGAACGCATCCCTCCGGCGACGGTGCCTCGGCCGCCTAATAGCCAGAGAAGATGTTCGCTCTCTGACTCTTTCGGCGGCCTTCTTCTGCTTCATCACAACTGTGCTGTGAAGGCTGTGACTCCTCGTCATGCCTCTATATTTGTGGTTTTTGATCAACTATTATTAACAAGTTTTATATTTATGTATAATTTTCAATTAAAAATCACTTTTATAGAGGAGAACCCACAATTTTTATATTTTTGTCACAATTATAGAGAAATGTATATTTTTACATGGGTAATTTCGACGATAATAGGCTGAGGTGTACTACTCAAAAGAACAAACTTATAATAATACATATATGCAAAAGTTTGTCTGTTCACGTCGGTGTGTTAATTATAAGACCACTTATACTCACTTGGAAATTGTATGGCAATTAAAATAATTGGTAACTCGTAAATTAAATTTGGTGCAAGTTCATTCAATGTATAGTGGTAATTTGTTCTCAACTACTTGAGGAAGAAACGTGACCCGAATAATTGCTTCAAAGGTAAATAGATAAATCCTATTTAAGTGCAATAAAACTCGTAAAGTATTCTGTAATTACTTATTGTGGAAATAAAATGTATAATAATACGATGTTAAATACAAAAATATGATGTTCGCACTATAATACCTATATACTATTGAAATAAAAATGTTGTTACAATTAATATAATTTTCAATTTCTCAATATTGGAAATATTAAATAATTTTAGTAGTTTATACTTTAGATACCAATTCGGCAAGGATTTAGTAGTTATTACTAAATTATTTTAATTGTACATTAATATTACTGTGTCAGGCTTTTTTATTTTATTTTTTTTTCACTTCAACACTTTGGACATCTGCTCCAACACGTGGAAAGTTACCTGGAAAGTTCCAACTTTCAGTGTTGCCCAGACCCGAGGTAATGGGGAGGAATAAGTCTACGCTCCTCGCGCCTAATTTGGCAGCCCGACGCGCGGAATTTATGGGGGTGGGGCCTCTACAGCTTGAAATATTCGAAGGCTCCACTCGGCCGTGAGTTATGAATGAATCCCGTTAAAGAACCCGGAAAATTTCAAACAGTATGTCGAACGGTGCCGTCTCGACTCGAGCTGACAAGTTCGGTCAGCGTGAATTCTGTTAAATCGTTTTTTTTTTTACTTTCAGCTAATTGAATTAGTCGGTTGCTTGCGTTACTTTTAATTAAAGGTCCATAAATTAGTCCCAACCTTTTTAAATTATAATTTTGATATCTTTTACTTTATTCAAAATGCCACTGAAGTCATAAACGAATTTATTATTTTTGACAACGTTTTTAGTAGCCGTAGTGGATGCGCGAATATCTGGGTGGCGGGTTCAAGTCCAACACCGGTCATATATGCTCTACTGGTAACTAAAGAATACCAAGGTAATGATTTTCCAATTCTTGCCTCTGCATTCTTATTAGCCTGTGGAATGATCTTCCAACCAGTATATTTCACATGGGAAATTAGTTCCTCTAAAATAAATATGAAGAGACTTTTGAGTAAGCCAGTAGGATGAAATTAACTATTGTCGAACAATATGCAATTTTCTTCGATAGTTGCGGTCAAATTTTGGATTATATTAAGCTTAACATCAGGTAGAGTGTAATCTCTTTGCTAAACTAGTATAATAAACTGTTATAGGTCCTACTACTTGAACTGAATATATGGAAATTGTATTAATAAATACCTGTATATACTCTTGCCAATAATACAATGGGCGTCAATTTCTTTAAAATAAAGTAGGTAAGCTGAATGATACTATAAATTCTGACATCTTGATTATTATACATAGGTAACATTAATAGGGATTTACTCAAAATACGTACCGCCCTCGCCGATACCTCGGTTACAATAATAACCTTAATACGGTCATGGTGAAAACTTCAAATTGAATTTCCAGCAACGTGAATATTTGAAGCCCACGTTGTTGACTTTAAAACTGCTTCGTCGGTTCGTATAAACATTTTCATGAAAGCATGTGTTTCTCAGAATTTATAAACCTTTTATGTTTAATAGGTAATATTTAGGTATGATTTTATGCAAAAAATAATATTAAGTACATTTATACTAATATTAGCTATGTACCGACTTCGCCCGCGTGGAAATCACGTTTCACTTGGGAACATGTTGATATATAGCCTATATTCTTTCTGAAGGCCCATTCTAAAATAAACAAAATAAAAGTTTAAGTCGAATGGATAGTTTCGAAGATTATGTTACATTCACTCTGAGAAACTTTACTTCTGTATTAATGTATAATGCATTAGTATATAGTGTTGAAGTTTAGTTAGATAAGTAGCTACTAATAACACATCAACAAAGTCTAAGGCTGAGACTTATAGACCGTACTTTGACATTGCTTAGCAAAATGCTCAGAAATTAATTTGATCTTTGACAGAAAACTGAATATATTATAGAAATTTGTATATAGCGTAAGGTTTCGCAGAACCAACTCCAATTTTACGAAATCTATGGCTTACCTTCTCCTTCGATATTCATTGAGTAATATACATTAAGTAATATACATTGTAATATTTGAGTAAATTCTAAGCAAAGTCAAAGTAGCGTCTATAAATCTCAGCCTCAAACTCGGGCTCACTTTTACGCATTTTTACAGGAACTTGTCGTTGAATTGTTTGCGTTCGTGATGATATAGTCAACATTTTATTCTTATTGAAACCTTTAAATATTGTATTTTCGGACAATCACACTAAGTATTCTTTAAAAGTAAGTAAATATACATTTGTAGTAATTTCTATTTCAAATCGTAAAGATAACTATATTAACGGTAATATCTCTTCGTCGTATAACGTTTTCCATTTCATCTGAAACAACTTTACGGGAGATTATCTATGTGAAATCAAGTCACGTAGAGGGTTTGCAAGCGTGAAGGTACTTTTGTGCGATTGGTTACAGATCCATTGAACAGATACGCGTAGGACTGATAGAATTGAAGCAGTATATAGTTTTATTTCTATCTCCAAATTATAGTATAATAAGTTTTACTGCGGTATATAATATAAAGCTAATGTATTTATTTATTCATTTGGTGATAGGGTGATTGCCTAAACTTGGTCGTGACCACAGTACACAAGTGTAAGGACCGTCGTAGTGGCTCGCCTAGGCCTGTCGCGTTTCAGGATCGGCTTGTGTATATCCAGTAACTCATATACCTAGAGACCTTCAGTCGTGGTATATGTGGGCCGACATGATGACGGAGACTTGCAATGGATTTTCATTCTTTGATGATCCCTTTCGTTTTTGGACTACACTGTACTTACCATCAGGTACACTGTACTCTCAAAATAACCACCACCAGTGGTCTCTTCACCAACGACTATGCGATGCCTTAGACTACTTAATCTAGAAAAATTCTGAGGCAAATGTTAAAATTTTGATCTACGACCACTCATGTTTTAGCGCATGTATGCAGGGTCTTTACACCCTTAGCCAGCTCAGCCACATACCAAGGTCACTCCATGCTTATGTAGCGCGAACTATCTATCTATGGTGTCTCTGTGGACTGTCAACGTTACCAAGTTTTATGTGTAGCGTACCGAGCGTTCGTAAAGCCATCCTCACGCTGAAGTGGCTATACTTTGAAAGGTACCGTACACTTTGAAGTCAGCTGGTAATTGTAATAGTAAATTTAATTCAATAACAAAAGTAAAATCTTATTCAATTGTAATCGAAATTTCGGTTCACGTTGTTATATTTGCGCTTGACCTCAATTTCACCTGTTGGAATGTGATGATGAGGCCGATTCCCTCGATGTTTGAAGATTTCCACGTCATAAAATAATGGAAAAACACACACGGGAAATGACTTGTTTAACGGAATATAAATGACTAAAATATGGACCGATAGGAGCAGAGCACTTTAGTATTACCATCAATAAAGCAGGTGACAACGGTTGCAGGGTCAGCGCACGCTAGCTAATTTTCATACAAAACGAGCGGTTGCATTATTAAAATGTGTTCTGGTGTGACAGCCCTCCTAGCTCGCATAGCATTTAAACTTGCCTCGGTAACTGAGCCGTTAAGTATTTAAGGTGTTTGCTTCAGCGGGCCAACAGTTTACGAGGTCGACGGCTGAACAATTTTGTGAACAGCTATAACATCGTAAATTATGTACTCGTATGCTACTGTAATATTTTGTTGCATCTTTGTTATGTGTAAACAGACTAATGAATTAACGTGTGTAATGCTGTCGATATTGCTAGGTAATGGCGTTTAGTAGAAACCAAATTCTTAAATTTCATAATATTTACTTTTTTAAATAGTTTATATTTCAAATAATACATTGCTATGATATTCTAAAGCCCTTATAATCAATTTATCATTTTTAACTAAGGAGAAGTTAGATTTATAACAATTTATACTCCGGTTGCACTTTCTTGATATAATTTCGAGATATATAGTCAAACTAATTTAAATAGTTTGCAATTATTTCGTTTACATGTGTAAAGTTTTTAATATTGCTAGTAAATTAACAACAGCTATTTTTTATATTTTGTATAGAATGTACTCGTTATAGTAATGTAATCATAGTAATGTATATTTCCATTAATTGTACTCTTTTTAAATACTTTTAATGATATGATATGTACGTAATCAGTAATCACACAAAAAGTATATACTCGATTTTTTAAAGTGTCAAGTTCTACCTTGATAGATTTCCATGAGGATTAAAGAACCATTCTAAACACTTCATAGCTTCAGATATTTTTAAAAATATAAGTAGTATTAACGTGAACTACTTAAAGTTTATTTAAAAGCTTTTTCAGTTGAACAAAAGTCTTAGCGGAGCAAAGCTGTACATTTTCTCGTGATTCTCTTGACAATAACTTTGAAACAACTGCCTTTAGTTTTGACATGTTTGCGCCATCCATCTCGCAGCTGATGTACGGTGAGCAGGTGTCAAAACTAAGAGACGTTAGGCTAATGTATGCAGATTGCATCTTTCGCTACTCTAGCGCTGAACGCCACGCCCCGTGACTCTCCGCGTCTCACACTAGTAGTCTACTAAGCTTACCGTATTAGCTACACCATATTTAACGACTGTTATGTCATTCTACTTTCCATTTTTTGTTCATAATCTATCACCGTTTAATTTGATATAATTGCAATACTATAGATTTGTAATATTATGATTAACGACACCATATTTGACTATTGTATGATATTGATATAGTATTCTAGCTAATACGGAACGCTGTAATAAGTAATACTACAATTACTAACGAAACACTACTCTTATATAATTTGTTAGGATTATATTCATGTAGATATACTGCCAAAATTAATAATCTATCTATCTTTAATTCGTAGATCGATAGATATACCTCTCCCTTACAAACCTGTGTATGCTAAAAGAGATGTACTATAGTTGCAATAGTAACAAATCTAAGATAGGGAATTGGATAGGTTATTAATTTCGGACAATAGTGTAGTTTGTATTTATAAAATAATATCGAGGGGTGGAAGACTATTTGCTTTAAGCGACTTTTTTGGTGATCTAGTAATATTTATATTTGCGGAATGAGCGTCTTTTTACCGATTGCGAATATAAATATTACTAGATGACCAAACATGTCGCATAAGTCAAATAGCCTTTCACCACCCGATATGTATTTTTTATAATCTATGCACATGAAATTTTTTATTTCTTTACAAAGTGTATACTTAAATTTGTTCTATCTCTAAACTTTATTTGATTCTTATTATTAAAAAATGTTACTACATTTTTTCTGATCAGTGAAATTGTCCTACTTGAAACATTTTTCTAATTAAAACACACGCGTACCTACTAAGTAATTAAAGCAGTTTTCTACGAGCGTCATGGTGCGATATGAATTTAATAATAGTGTATCACTAGTTCATATTCTCAGTACAGCGTGTATTTTCATAATACTTCAGCGACGGCGCCTCGTGACGCTCCCAGGCGTTTTGCGAAATATAATTAATTTAGTAACGCTTAACATACGCATACGTGTACCCATTACCTACGCACACAGTCTCTCACGGGCTTCGTAATAAATTAAATAGAGGATCCCGCCGTCCTGAACAAAGGCGTAAACATAAATTCTGATATAAGTAACGTGAAATTCATTATGCCTCACATTTTAGTAGGTTTTAATGTATGAAAATATGGAACTGATGTATAAATATCAAACGTCTGTATCATACTCTCATTTCTAACTGAATTCTTGAATAATGTAAACTCACGTCACTGTTCAAATACAACTGAAATCAAAATATGCTATGTGAAATAAAACCATATGTTCAAAAGAAGCATTTAAACATAAATAAGAAAAAGCACAATGTAAAATATTACTGGACTATACATTTTTAAATAAAAAACATACTATACTATAAGCGGATCCAAGACTTGGCAAAATATTACAAACTGATAATTTTACATAATTATGGCCTTATTTTGGATTTTCTTTTATGTAAAAAAAATTGAAATATATGTATTGGCAATTATAATATACAGCCACAATTGGATCAGTAAATTTACAATTTGATCAGTTATAACGAGCAGTGACGTGCATATAATATTTGGACAGGGTAGGCAAAACTCGCGTAATTAATTTGGATATTATATTATGATAGTAAATATTATATTGCTTTAATGGAAAAATAGACGGCATGAAGGTAGAATAGATATGAATATAAATGGATCCTTTTTTTTGTTTAATTTTAAACAATTCATTCCAGACTGATTTGTCGTAAGAGCATGCCATGTTTTCATGCATCTATGCACTGAACGCTACTGATAAAGAGTATAGTTTATAAGATTTATTGTTATCATAATTCCAGACTACCGCCAACGTGATTAAAAATGTTAAATTAGTGATAGTTTAAGCAATTACTGTTGTATTTAACTTGTTCACTGCAGGTATATTATTACAATCTTATTCATAGAAATATGAGACAGTTACAATACAAGTAATACAATCATATAATGCTTGTCCCTAAGGGATCATTACTAGTGAATGACGTAGTTTAAATAATTAATTAATTTGGTTTTCATTAAATTGTTTTAACTAAAACTAAAGTCCTCGATAAGATATTTTTATGTTTGAAGGAGTATTTATTTAAAAGGTACAAATATCTTTGAATATCGTGATTTATGAAATTCGCTATTACCATTTCAGAATATGATAACCGTTAGCAGCTATCGTATCGCTATTTTGCTCTATAAATCAATATAAACGAAATATTTATTTTAAAATTTAAAATAAACTAAATATTTGTATTCTGTTTGTTGATGTAGTTGTAAGAAGTACAACTAGTTAAACATTTCAAGTTGTCTAAAAGATAAATTGGAAACAAAGTTGAGTATTGTTCTTATATAACATTTAATTACAGTAATATATCAACTCGCATTTACAGTTGGATTAATCGCGAACAAAAGTTCACAACGAGGAAATGTCCTCGTTGGATCTGAATAAACCATTCCTAAAAATCGAAGTTAGAATATCTGCTATTCTTATCATTAACATACTTTGTCTAGGTAAAATACGCGTGATTTAGAAAAGTGTAGACAAATTACGTGAATATAAAAAACTTTCGTCTCAATTTAAATTCCTGTTGAAATATTAATAAAAACGTGCGGGCATTTGTAAGACACTTTACAGTAGAAACGGCGTACTGCATATTTAAAACAAGGGAGATGGAGTGGGCACGCCAGCCTGCTGTAATATGCTGTGAACAGATAAATAAGCATGTTTATTGATATCTTTCTCTTACGAAATACCTGCCAATTCACAAAAACATTTGTCCTACTCTTTAAAAACTTAGGACAATATTTTTAAATAACCAACGTAAATTTACATATTTTATATACGTCTTGAGGACTTAGTGTTGTGTATATTAGGTCCTTACATATGAAATTGGCGTTTTTCGTACTGGCCACTTTAATCACAAATTTCTCCTCTTTGGTAAGGAATTCCAAATTCAAATTTGTACAGCTATAGACTCATGTATTTGTGCTTCGATGATCGTCATTCATTTGTTTTTTTCTTCTGTTTTTTTCTGTTTGCGTCACTCATTTTACAAAATGGAAAACTTAAAATATCGCATTATTTACGAGTACGAGTTCCGCCGTGGCACTAGTGCTGCGGAAACAACTCGAAGGGTGAATGATGTGTATGGCGGTCGTGTTGCAAAAGAAAACACAGTTCGTTTTTGGTTCCAACGTTTTCGTTCTGGAAATTTCGACCTGCAGAACAAGCCCCGTGGACGGCCTGAGACTCAAGTTGATAATGAAGAGTTGAAGGCTATTGTGGAAGCGGATCCATCGCAAACCACGTCCGAGTTAGCTGCAGGCTGCGATGTTAGTGATAAAACTGTTTTAATTCACTTGAAGCAAATTGGGAAGATTAAAAAGCTTGAAAGGTGGGTACCTCACGAATTGACTGAAGCAAACCGGCAAACGCGCGTCGACTGCTGCGTTACATTACTAAACCGGCACAATAATGAAGGTATTTTAAACCGAATCATTACCTGTGATGAAAAATGGGTTCTTTACGATAATCGGAAGCGCTCAGTGCAATGGTTGGATCCTGGCCAGCCAGCCAAATCCTGCCCCAAGCGAAAATTAACCCCAAAAAAGTTACTTGTAAGCGTTTGGTGGACTAGTGCCGGTATTGTTCATTACAGTTTTCTCAAATCTGGCCAGACTATTACGGCTGATGTCTATTGTCAGTAATTGCAAACCATGATGGAAAAGCTAGCGGCTAAACAACCTAGGCTGGTCAATCGCTCCACGCCACTGCTGCTTCACGACAACGCTAGACCACACACTGCGCAACAGACGGCTACTAAATTAGAAGAGCTTCAATTGGAAAGTCTAAGACATCCCCCGTACTCCCCGGACCTTGCTCCAACAGATTACCATTTTTTTCGAAATTTGGATAACTTCTTGCAAGGGAAAAATTTCAACTCCGATGGGGCAATCCAAATCGCCTTCAAAGATTTTATTGATTCCCGTCCGACTGGTTTTTTTAGTAAAGGGATCAATGAACTACCTATGAGATGGCAAAAGTGCATAGAAAATAATGGTTCATACTTTGATTAATTAAATATATTATATTAAAAAATATTCGACTTTTTGTTCCTCCCATACAAAACGCCAATTTCATATGTAAGGACCTAATATTTTAGTGGTTATTTGGCTTTATTTATTATTTTACGTCTATCGTTTTACATTTCATTTGATTGCGATTTTTAAGGTAATAAGTAAAATATAAGAGCTTTTAGACAAAATGATATTAAATATTTCTTTGGTCCAATGTATGATTTTTATATAGATATTTTAACTAATTCAACTGCATTAGTTCCACGTATTTTAATTTCAATAAGAACTAATACCACGATGAATATAGCAAGGTTTTTATTAGTAGCATAAATTATAACACATAAAATTAATCAATAAAACCCATATTTATGTATTTTTGCACCCTGAAATACCAATCCTATAATAATAAAATAAAACGCCAATAGCTACAGCTTCTGTCGCAATGTATAATCTGCAGTTACGGAGAAAGTCAGATATCCAAGCCACCGATAGCTTTAGATGAGGGATTTACTTACAATGCGTGTAGTATCGAAAAACGACACCAGTGTTAGACTCAGGATCCAACAACCAAGTGAGAACTTTTATTATTTTCATTAAACAAAACGAACAATATTGCCATGTATACGATTATGCTCTACCGAGCCCGTGGCAATAATTTATCTTGTGATAAATCCGACCACGCGTAAGACACCTGTCAGATAAGGAGACTGGCGTCGTCTCGTCTCGTCCCGTCTGCGAGGGCAACCGGTATTAGCTCCGGGTAAATTAGAATATTTCTAACATAAATAAAGCAGTAATTAACGTTCAAACAACAAGTTGAAGGGATGAATTTTGTCAACTTGTCGTCTTGTGACTTAAGGTTTACCTTGTCTAGCTACGGATGAGCTCTTGATGTTTTAATGGAAATTAGAGGCTCTTCTTTATTAT
Source organism: Automeris io (assembly GCA_036320925.1). Classification (NCBI taxonomy): domain Eukaryota; kingdom Metazoa; phylum Arthropoda; class Insecta; order Lepidoptera; family Saturniidae; genus Automeris; species Automeris io. Next base: position 8,343,962 of record JAUDJH010000012.1, on the reverse strand, counting down.
CTGATAAACAATAAATAATATAGTGTTTTATGTCTTGAGTTTAATTGTTTTTACTAAATCAAAGTTTAACTGAATTAATTAATAGATCAAACAATCTAGAAGCAATATCTAGAAGATAGTTGATTTGAATAATAAATACGACATTGAAGTTTCTAGTTACCAATAAAATGTATTTAATATTTCTTAATTAAAGTTACCTTATTTTTTCGGCTTTTAATATGTTTATTTAACAAGGTGGGAAGTAATTAATTTAGCTTAACAACATTCGAGATTGTTAGGTCACATTTACAAAGTAAATATCTCTCCGCAGCTCCGCGTACCGTTGTGTAGAATCGGCCATTGCAATTTCTCCCGAGATAAATCCGGCCGCAGACAGATGTCAGCTGTACTGCAGTTAGAAACTCGCGTTATTTTATGTATTACGACTAACGTACAGTTTATATTGGTCATTCTTGCAGAATCACCATAATTGCACAAGCTGTTATATACGTATTCACAACATTAATCAATTATTATGGTGAGAGGAGAGATCGATATCGACATTTAAAGATAATAATCATCATTAAATCTTAATTAAAAGCATTTTCTAAATAACTAATTATTTTTATTAATAATATTTTTCTTCTTCTTATAATAAATTACTATTTACACATATCGTGGGCAGAATGGATCTATTTTTGTTTTGTGATAATTTTTAACAAATCAAATATTTTTGCTTGGTTTACTTTGAAATATAGTATTCAAGAAATTGTTATGTTGTTTTACTTTATAATATATTTTAATTTTTCTACAGGTAATGAGTGACTCGTAGCCGTCCTATGATGACATCGAAACAGTACGTTATTATTGAAACATTCCACGCAATCGTCCGGCAGTCGATATGTCGACGTCTGAAATAGTATTTACGATCATTTTCTACACTTCAAAGAGGGTCTTTAAATGTCATCAAGCGATACTCGTATACATTTCGATTTCCGAGACATGCGTCCCATGCAAAGGCCACCTGCCTACTGTCAATGGACTCTGCCAATTTTAATCCGACAGTATCTAATTGGTTGACAGCATGTCCCAAATTGAATATACATATGTATATTTTTTTATGTGTGTTTACAATATATATATGTATATACGTCATGACACCACTAAGGCACACTAAAGGGCATCATATTAGTCAGCTGTCAACTTGATCATGTAATTCCTATACCACATATATAATGGATATTTCTTATATGTTACATGTTTTTAGAAAGAACATTTTTTGTCGATTAATTTATGCAGTGTAATCAATTACTGCATAGTACGGTGATATCATAAGCTTTTTCTAAATTATATGTGACGAAGTAAAACCTTACCGTAAAGGACAAAAATAAAAGAAGACTGCTAAAAAAAACAAGAAATGTCAGTTAAAGTGCCAAATTAAAGTAAATATCTAATAATGTTATAAAGTTATATTTTTATGTATAATTGCCACAAGCAACAACTGTGTTTTAGTTATGTATTATAGTAAAAATCATGGTGAGTCCGTGCTAAAAAGGCATAATCCTTTGTTATTTTTAAATATAAAACACAGCTATTATATATATTTTGTCGTAGTCACAGTCTCGATGAAACTAAATAATTTTTGAAGCTTACATCAACATTTTAAAAGTGAACTTTGTATTTAGAGATATTTTTTAAAATCTGTGTTCCATTTATTAGAATATACGTTGAAATGTCGTTCCTTTTCGTTTCTCACAACCCTTAAATACGCTCTTGTTTTGACCTTTAATGCGTTCCTTAACTTTGGAAAATCTTGATCAACAAAAATAATAGTTTTTCACACAATAGAGGCAAGAAGCAAACGTCATCTGAAAGGCACAATATTTTTGCTAATAAATTATAACATCGTATTTGAAGCTGCCAAAAAACTACAAGTTACCCAAATATTGTTGAATTAACCCTGGTTCAATAAATACCCCTTGATACTGTTTTTACAGCAATTATGTATGTGCTATAAGTGTAGAGAAGCATTCAAATACATTTTAATAAAATAGTAGAGTTGCCAATCGCACTTCCTAACAAAAAGATGACCTGAATTTATTTTGTAAGTATTAAGATATCGAAGATCTTTCCAATTATGCAGCGTATGGTGCCGTAATATTTCACATAGGGCAGGGTTTAAAGAGGTTACCTTTTCGATTCAGTCCGACCACTGCTCGTAAAATAGGGGGTGGTATTCTCCAAGTCATGAATACGTTAGTTGAACGGGGTGGGCCGGTTTAATAGTTAAACAGGTGCGCAGAAAAGGGGTTTCTAAATTTCAGTCACCATGAAAGAAATTCTAAAGTAAAATATGTTTGTCATCTAATGTTCGATATCTTAGTGTCGGCTATTGAGTTGGACCAAAAGTATACTCAGTATTACAACAATTAATATTGTACGGGTGCCGCATCATATATTAAATCGAAACAATTTAATCGATTATTCGCATTGAAATTGAAGTACATGTTATAAGAATTGAGTAATAGAAATATTCACATAAGTGTCAAATAATATTCGTTATTTCGATTGAAATCAGTAGTAAGCATTGTGAATCATGATATAAAAACCGTAAAAGGTTATGGTAAATAAACCCTTCTGGGAGTTATATCGTTTCGAAATTATGTTTGAAAAGGGCATGAACTGGGCATTTGAACTCCACCGTAGGAAGATTCCGCCCTTAGCCAAATATAATATTATAATGATAGAATGGCGTTTTGAGTGATGTCAGTTTTAGAAATCGCAACGTGATCGAGAAAATGGTTTTGGTTTTTCTATTTCTTATATAGGTATTGTATTGTAATGACAATTTATCTGGAATTTTACATTACTTATAATAAATAATTCGTATGTTATTTTGTGATATTTTATTAATTACTTTAAAATTAACCATAACGTTCGAGCTAATACGCGTGACTATAATTAAAACGTGACGTTACAACCGAAAAGTTAACGGACAATTGAAATAGATCATTTTAATATAATTAAAATTTTGTGTAATAGAAATACGTTTTAGAGATCTTAGAAGTAAAATAAGATTTTTAGATATTAATTTTTAAAAGGTAAGGAAAGACAGGTTGGGGCTTAGGAGTCAGCAGGAATAGGAATGTAAATACAACAGTACAAACATAATGTAATGAATGTAGTTGAACAAATGAAGTTTTCATTGATCAGATACATTCAACTTGCCTATTTCGTTAGGGTTGATTTATATATATATATATGTTTATTCTTAGAATGATACTCCAAAAACGTATAATATTTACAATTAATATGTAAAAAATACATTTTCAAAGGAAAAAACTCGTAACCTGAATACCCACTTAGACGTGAAATACAGTCCTTTGACACGCATCTAGGATAGGAGGGAGTTCTGCAAGGTAGAACCTATCTCGTGTGAATGACGATGCCGAGTGTTTCGTGGCGCGTTGTTAAAACTCAAGTCGTGTTGAGTCGCGCGCGCTAATTGTGCTCTAGGTGGGTCAACCCCACCTCCGTACCACCTGGCATCATGAACAGAGTGAACAGTACTATACACTACACTAAAATTGTGTGCAAGAGCAACATTTTATTAGAAATAAACTCACCCATGCTCCTACTGTTATTGAAATCTCTTTACTACGTCTTACTTTAGTATAATCTAGTATTGTTATTATTTTTTTGTTTTTTCTTTAACAATTGAGAGCTTATTTGTACGTTTTATTCTAAGTGAAAAAGATACTGATTATATATACCTATGTATATCTCAACTTTTCTCATCTTCGCACTACCGTTTTTGTAAACTTTGTACCATGCCATATTCTTTAGCGCTACGCTACATTCTTTTTTCTCAAAATAATACTTAAAAAATTACGGAGTTTAAAAATTCTATCTACCATTGCGACGATTACCTATTGGGGAATAAATAAAAATATAATAATTCATTAAATGAAAATTAAAAAATCATTTAGTACATTTAATTTTAGCGAAAGATATCTAATTAATCTGGGTTGCTATTAACTCGATAATTTTTAAACCTACTTCATATCATTTATGCTTATAAATAACTATGTTTATGTACGACGTTATTTATAGACCAAAGCAATGTTTATAAATTAAAGTATAATTTATAATAAAGAGGTTGGAAGGACCCTGCAATGAGCGAATATTAATTAAATACTATTTCCACAATATTTATAAACAAATTGCCTTACTGCTTATATTAATATGGTGATCTCTATCTCCTTGTTTTGATGACTTGTTATATGAGAGGCAAAAACTTCGTAACTATTGACATTGAGCGCATGTAACAGAGCAGAAGGTTTTAAAGAAATAGCTTTTTAAATATTGTATTGCATTTCTTTTTTGTTTGAAGTCATCATTAATAATGCTTTATAAATTTCTCATCTGTATGCATGTTCTCTCAGTAACTAAAACTTCATTTCATATCATTTTTTTTTAATATATTATGGTTTACTGTTCTTGGGATGGTAAATACTTGCTTCATCAAGGCCCGTGCAGTTTTTAACGAGTACTTTAATTAATTCCAATACAAGATCATATTCTTATTTAAAATGACTAATATAAAATGTGTTGACGTCTATTTCTAACATGGGTAACCATTGATTTATTTGTTTGGTATTTCATAGTTTCAAATAGATTTTGGCTGTCGTTATAATTTTCCAATTACATAATAAATACCTATTACATTATATTATATATAAAATAGAACAGTGTTAAATTTAATTGTCCACTTTATGTAAAACAACATGATAACAACTGTTTTTTCATTACTTATAGAATAATATCGATGTTACTCCGGGAAAAGTATCGTAATTGATGACTTGCATTTTTTACAAAATTTTCTTTATCATTTCTAAAGTATTTCCGGTACTTAGGTGATATTTTTGTAAAATATTTTACCATCGATAGGTTAGTAATTTTAACTACTTCAAATTAATAAAATAGTTACATAGCTAGATGGTGATTATGACTATAGAACCTTTTTCAAAATTTTGTCGCTTACGACGATCTTTCCGAATATAATCAATTTTTTTATATCAATCGATAGTAGCCATTTTCCTATTTTATATAAGATATTTTCAAATAGGCAAACATATATACTTTTGAAAATTTTCTAAAAACAACGATGATATGTACGGTAACAGTCCAAAATTAAAGCTTTTGATCATGTTTAACACATCGCATAGCCTTTATCCCACGGCCTGGGTTCGCAGTCCGCAGTTGCAAATCGAGCTCAGTGAAACTAATAAATGCCGAACGAGTATTGGTAGGTTTAATCGCAGCTGCACAAAGAGCGGGTGACAAAACCAACCTCGAATCCCAGCCACAACAACCGTGCCGAAGTTTAATTCAATCGGTGTGCCCCACTCAGTGTTGTGGGATGGGAAACTCGGGGTAACATGTTGGAGTTGCAGGCGTTAGAAGGGGGCGGGATGAAGGTCGGGGAGGGAGATTGCGAAGCGGTGTTAATTACTACTCATGTGGTCTACCACATAACGCGAACTTTGGCGCCCAACGTCGTGCCTGCGACACTGTATTATTTATCTTACAATGTCACTGACGGAAGCTATTAATCTAATTCTCCTAAAAAACTCTTAACCTGTGCTATTGAAATTTTAAAAGTTAATTATTGAAATAATGTATTACTTCGCCTACGTATCTGATCTTCTCTATCACTATAAAATTACTTTGTATTTATTATATTGAAATTATTTATTTGTAATTATTTCTAGATATTTTAAAAAAACCTGAGAGAAATCGACTATTTAGATGCTTCTGAATATATTACTATTACATACTAAAGCTACTTAACCGATGTTATTAGAACTTTCGCAGTATTAGTACATAGTATCCAATTTACAATAAAACATGGCCTATATTTGTTCACGATTGCGAGAGTAGAACCAGATACACAGCACGAACAGTGTATAATTCGATAGAAAAATAATACTACTTGATTTTTTCGTTGTAGTAATCATCCTATATTAGAGAGGTAAAGTGAAATGGTTTTCTTCGTAACATAAAATTGTATTACTTACTAAATGTGCACATTTGATTCGTCTTAAATGGAAATATTTCGTAATGGCTAATGCAGAGAAAATCGTGCGAGGAGGCTAGTAATTTACATCATTGTAGAAATGTAATATTATACACGTGCGCAATTTCAATCAAACATTCTAGCCGTACCTCGCATACCTGCTGTGCTATACCCGTCTCAAACATTCCTATTGCTTGTTAGAAGACATCGTTCCCGAGAACTCAGCTCTCTTTTTACGAAACCTTTTCATCTACATTTTTTAAATTTCTTTTCAAACTATCAACTTAAATAGTTAAATTTTACAAAGAAGTTTGTCCAAACCGCGGCTTTTATTCATAATAATGTTTAATTATTTTTCGATAGAAATGCTGCTGCATTCAGGGTATATATAAACTCAAAAATATTAAAATATATACTGGAAATTTTAATATATCAATCTTTGTTATTTTATATCGATTATAGAAAATAATATTAGTTGGTTTCTAATAACATTCTCTTGCATGTACATAAATAAATACATCGAAGTTTAGTGTGCCAATAAAACTGGCAATACGACCCCCAAAAGGCAATTTTATGTAGAAAACGTACGCAGATAATACAGGTATTTCTTCGCATCGTTGATGTGATATAAAATTTATCATGGTTAACATAAAATGGTCGGTTTGAAAATTGAAACATTTATAGGTGGTAGGCGGAACGATATCGATAGCAAGGCGCCTTCGTAAGTCCATCGACATAAATTCGCATTAGTGCCACCTCAGGTCGACTTTACGGCGCTTCAGTCGTACTTATTGCTTGGTCTAGATGTTTACCCACCATGTTATATATTTGATGAAAATAAAATACTTTTGAAATTGTTCAATCTTCAAATATCGGTAAAAGAATACTTTTAGATTCTAGTAATCGACAATTAATTTAAATGCAATTGGATATACGGGCACACGAAATTCAAAGATTATGGTATTTTACTAAAACTTATGAATTTCGTCCTTAAGATTAACTATACTGCTACCATATATATAATTAGATTAATGTTAGCTAAGCAAACGAGCAGCTTTACAACTATGGAACATAATTTACTCTTAATTGATTAACCGAAGCTACGGTGTTAAAAATATTGCAATAACAAGAGAGATTTACTGACTCTGGGCACTTTTCATATGGGTGTACTTATTGTATATTGGATTATTAGGTATTGATTTATAGTAAAATAACTCACAGGAAACTAATAAGCAAGTTTTGTTGGTGTTTGAGATATTTAGACCAACATACACATCAGCCTTTGAAAAGGATTAAGAAAACCGTACTTTAAGTCCTGATGTATATTTTAAGTTCCTGAGCTGAAGGCCCTTACTTCGGGTCCTAGCAGCGGTGAACATTTCTGTGATGAATAGGGTAGTGTGTCGCGCATCATAGATATAAGCATATATTTAAGTAGCCCGAAACAGTAGCGCAAGTTACTTTGCGACTAGGTCAATGTGAGTAATCCACAAATATTATTATTAACTCTGTTTAAAATAATAGCGATAAGTAATGATGTGAGATAAAAAATACTTGATGGACTATATGACTTGATGAAATAATAAATATAGATCTTTACAAATTATAATGTTTAAAAAGAATTTAATGATTAATTCCTGTAAAATCTATTTATCTGCTTGATTTTAAAGTTATCTCAAAAGAAGTTTTAAAAGTCCAACTCTCAAAAGAGAAAGTTAAACTTTCAAGTTGGGTAGTCCGAGGATGAAGTTTTAAACGAAGAAGACATCGTTGTGAGTGTCAAGAAGTTTCAAAAATCAATAGAGAATTTGAGTAGATCTGATGAAATATTTATAAAGAATAGTTAAATTTAACAGTTTTATTCATTAGTAATAAAAAAAGTCTTGCTTCTATTTAATTTGAAAAATATGTTGGAAATATATCTATAAATTTTGACAATTTAGAACATAATACAGAACAAAGACACGCGGTGCAAATGTATTTATTAAATTTCTACAAAATATTCATTTTTATGAAATCATTGATAAATATTGGGAATCAGATTATGAGTCAAATACTAAAGCTTTAGATGAATTCTACGGAAACTAGTTAAATATATATTTTAACGTCTAACGTTCATAATAACTGCCAAAACGGCACACTTTCTGCAATTAAAATGTAACAATTCATCAAACTTTGTTGCTACAAACATGCTTTGAAGCTAATTATAATTTACCAAAATGAGACCACCGAAACACGTTCACACATAAGACTGTAACATAAATCATTTTTATTGATAGTTACAAAATGTTAGTATTCTTTGATATTTTTACATTTTAATAAATATACTTTAGTTCATTATTTTAATGGATATGTTGTGACTAATGACTCAAACATTTTTTTTTGCAGCATCTAAGCATAGTTTTTTTTTGTTATACGTGATAATTTTAAAATAAATAAAAGTATTATTTTAGGGTCACATAGGATTTTCGGCGTATATGATGATGTCCTAGCCGGTTTCGGCCACGGCGACTGTTTCAACACCGGTTAAGAAATTCGAGGTCCAGTTTTCAGAAACAGTCAATTGCGCAGGAGATATTTAAGTGCATAACTGGACGCGCAGCCAGAAAAGCACTCTCTCGTCCGAGCTCCCTCAGGCCCGATGGAAAGGAGAACCAGTACGATCGGGAGGGAGCAGGATGCAGGTTTGGTCGAGTTTTCCTTCTCTGAACACCTGGTTGAATTGCGGTGTTAAAGAGATACCTTAGTCGCCTTTTACGACACCTCAGCAAGAAGAGGGGGGCGCTATTCTATCCTGCCGGCAGCCACCATGGCTTAATATATAGCGGCGTATATATAGTATATTCGAAAAGCGCTATGAATTATACTTACGAAGTAATTTCAATAATTTGTAAATTTTTCTAAGGCGTGAGGAGTTTTGCCAATTAATGAAATAACTTAGTAAAATCTGGATTTTCTCGTGCGGTCGGTTGATAGGAATATACAGCAAGATATCGGTCGAAATGAAATTAAGTGAGTTTGTAGAGTGTAAACAGGGATAATCCTTGGCTTGGCTATGATTAGCATATCGCGGGAGTCGGCGTTCGTTCCCGAGGGGCATCTGCAATTTAAATCAGGGACTTGGTCGGGACGGGCCGGTTCCTTAGCTGCGTACTCGGAATTTGAGATTTACTACGATTGGATGATTTGGAGTTCGATTTTCTGCTTGTTTGGTCTGATTGAATTTGCTCTTAAAATTGACTTGCATATCTTACGAGTCCTATAATAAATAAAACATACATGTTCCAAGTTAACCAATGATTTTGTCTTTAAAGCAGTATATATCCACGAAACAGCAGAATCATCAATGCTGCTTGACATCAACTAAAATGATTTGTTCGTATAGATTTGAATGGAGTGCGTTCCACTGACGCGGCAATGCTGTCCGTCAGTATGTCATTCTGTCGGCAGCATATGTTAAAGGCTTTTTCTTTCTCATAAAATTTAGTATTTCAACGATATAAATATTATTATTTTTATCGCATTGCACAGTTAAGTTATAGTTAAAATACTTCTAATTAAGTTATTATCCCTGTTTATACAATTAGAGCAATTTAACATATTTTTCCGCTGACAAGAGTTTTTAATTCAACACGCACAACTATTTATTTGATACTTTCAAAATTATACAACCGCCACACTGTACAACTCTTCTATTCAGAACAACTACTATGCCGTGTTTCAAACCAGTGTCCAGATACTCACGGATAAACCGAAAAATAGATTTGCAAGATATACATTTAAATAAGTTTATATATGTATAAATTTTAAAAAGAGCTTTTTCCTATCCTCTATGTAAAACTACATCATTATATTTGGGATCTGTAACAATATTATACACAAGCTATGAATGCAACACAATAATACCTGGCAACTTGAATAATCTAGAGCTCAAGAACAACTTAATAAGCAATATATAGTATCTTCAAGTAAACGTATAATCTTAAATTTGACATAATAAATTATTGAATCATAGTAGTATTTACCAACTACCAAATATATTCTAAACAGAAATTCAAAATTTATTCCTGCTACGAGCACTTTTTATTAGTCCAGAAAAAAAATTCATCACACTAAAATTTATTACGAATAAATAGATCAAATTACTTAATCTTGTTATGTCGTCTGCAGCAGTCAAGGTTTAAACATGTCTTCACTGACGGCTGAATTTGAATTTTAAATAAGACAAGGCAAACTCACATGCCTTGTAAGTTGTAATTTGTATTTGACATAATTTTGTTGTTGATAGCTTCTAAAGGCTCACGCTGAGCTGAATTAAGTTTCAGATAGGTTTGAATAATAAATGACGCGTCGTTATGATTTCATCATTATGATATATTTCTCTTTGAGTTCATTTCTGTTTCATGAAAAAGTTTCTCCCTGATTAGTTTATCTTCCTTTCTAAATTATCATTATTAATTTTCTTTTGCCGCGCAAAACAGCGTTCCAGTTTTTTCTATTCCCTTCTTTAAAACAAATCTAGGACAGTGTTCTACAATGTCGAGGATCTGCAGGCAGTACAACGCACTCTCGCGATTTGGTGACTTGGACTTAACAGTTTCTCTCTCAGAATTTAGAACAGCGTGTGCATAGTGACCATATTTCTTTTTTTATTGTGTTCCTTAGAATTAGAATTTTGTTAAAAGTTGTTATTTAGGCAATCAATAGTTTTTTTTATTATTGTGCATGCTGTAGCGCCCTATAATTGCGGGGGCATTTATATGTTCTATTTTGACACCATAATCTTTTTGTTTTTTTTTACTTTATGTCACCCATGTTAGGCACCCAATTTTGTAAAATAAATAAATAAATAATAAATGTAAGATAACGTATATTTTATGTTAACATGTATAATTATTTTGAACTAAATAAAAAGAGAAAACAGTAAACGCACGGACTCGTTACAATTTCAATTGATTGTTCTTTAATATGTTTTATGTTAAAACAGAATAATACCGTAAATGATAAATGACTCTTAAATACAGCTCGTTAAAATATTATCTTTATGATATAGCTTTATAATGATCATCTGATATGGTCGGTATTGCTATTAGGGAGAACAGGAACGATTAATTATCCATTGAACATAATTTGGGCGGACCAGTGATCCAATCCTGTACCCGACTGATCTGTCTCATTTGAATTGATATCGACCGTTTCCTCTTCATCAGAAAATATTTCATTTGTCGGATATAATTCTTACATTTTTTTAGCTACTTTGTTTATACTCGTATTTATTATCTTTTCTTTAGATGTTTTATTTGACCGAAAATATACAATTTATTAGTTTCTTTTCTTTAATACCCGGACAGGATCATGACCACAGTACACAAGTGTAAAGACCGTCATAGTAACTCGCTTTGGCCTATCGCGTTTCAGGATCAACTTGTGTACATCCAGTTATATAGGTTACTGGATGAATACAAATAACTGTAGGTATATGAATACCTAGAGACCTTAAGTCGTGGTATATGTAGGTCGGCAAGACGACGGAGACTGTCAACAGATGTTCACCCTTTGATGGTCGCTTTCGTTTTTGGACTGCACTGTACTTACCATCAGGTGCACTGTAGTCACTTTGTCAAGCCAGTGTAAAAAAAGGAAATACATTATTATCTATGCCTAGGCCTATGCTATGCTATAAATACATGAATAAATGTATCACTATTAATTAATATAACAGAATTTAATTGTTAAAGCACATAACAGATTCACGCAGTTGCGACCTGACAGCCGATGCTACGTCGACGCTGGAGAGTCACTACTTCCAGATTCCGACTCGAACCGTTAGTCTAGGACAGGAGTCAGCAACCTTTAACTCGAAAGAGTTAAAAATTAAAATTGTAAAAATTTCTAAGTTTTTAATGAACCACAAAAAATATTCTTGCCAACAATAAATAGTACTTGCATAAATAAAGTTTTGTGATAAATAAAAACTAATGTATTTATTTATCGATATAGAACGATTTTTTTTTATATAAAATAAATTATATTTGCATATGGTACTTAAGAGCCGCAACTTAACATCTAAAGAATCCCGGGTCGCCGACCCGTTTGTAGGCTTTTTGTAGTTTTGGTGCATATTTTCAAACTAAAATCTTGATCTTGTCTTGGATATGTTTATACATCATGTACATTTTGATAGAAACGGACAGCGGCGTGTTCTAAGAAGAACTTCTCTTTGGTTTTTCTCTGTCGTCAATACCAATGAAAAATGTTTACTTAGTAAATGTAGCATATTGAATTGTAATACAACTTAAGCCATGGTGCATTGTGATTGCTGACACAGATGAAGTACTGGAAACACCTTAATATTTATTATAAAGCAGATGTATATTTAAGAAATAAAATTTGTTTTTAATTAAATTTCGTAATTTCTTCACTATCAAAAGGGAATAACAAAATTGTTTTCGCCGACGTGGCAACAAATTTTCTCGGCTTCTAAGACGAGAGGCATCTTTATCGCTGTGAAACTTTTTCTTCTCTCTGTTGAGAATCGGGTGGAGAACCCCTTTAAATGAAACTTAAACGGGCTGTCTGCAATTTAGATAAGTACCTTTCTACTGTGTATTTAATTAAATATTCTTCTTCAGTTTTGTTTGATTTATATTTTATCAACTAGAAGAGCAATATATTACCCAAGAAAATTGTCGAGTTCACGTTTCGTGTAACGTGATCGGAGTTTTATGTAATAAAATTAAAAAAAAAAAGCTTAATGCGCGTAAATTGTAAAACAGAGCAAACACCCCAAAGATTTAAACTTTACGAACTTCGGCACTTAGTCGCTGTTTTTACTGTAAACTCTCTCCCTTTACTTGTTTCCCGAGATATTTATAATCGTCGACTTTCCTCAACTTACTGTTGCCAACGAAATATCCTTTTAATGGCCGCTAGAGTGTCGGGTCGTCTGCAATTTAGATTAGTCCTTTAATTAAATTAACATTATGATCCCTATCTCGGGGAACCAGGTGGTTGACGGTATTGCTTCGACGTCAAACTCTTTCTGTTTGTGAATTAAACATTATTCTGATTTATTTAGACCTATCAAATGTTTCTATGGCTAAGCACACCTTATATTTAACGAATGACTCAAACTGCTATAATACCAATATTTTTGAAATTATGGCTGCTCCTAGTTAACTTAAAATATTTTCCCTGGTAGTACAGTTGTCACACTACATTTATTGTTCAATAACAGTGACCTATAGCCAAACCTCGGAATAACACACAAAGTGGGTCGATGAACGCCGGTTTGACATGCAAGTGTTATAAAATATTGATTTCATAGATAACAAATCATTTATAATGATAATTACTATTTTGGCACTATGATCCTTTTGTTTTCTTACCCAATGTTACCCATGTTGGGCACCCAATTATGTAAAATAAAATAAAACAAAATAAAATAATTACGTTAAGTATCTAATTGATTACATCATTACATAGTATTTTTTTACACTTGCATGGTATTATAAAAGCACTCATTCTAAACGTACGTGATAAGCATAAACTATCACTATAGTTCTCTGGAGATAAACAACCCAGCATTTAGAAATATCTGGTAATAAGAATATATTAAATAATGTCCAGCATATATGACCAGCATTTCTTGCAAGTAACGACCATTTCTTAGTCGACATTATTAATGATAGTGATAAAATAAAGTTTTTGTGTACATCATAAATGGGATATCTCGACAAAACACCGTGTCCAAACACTATGACATGATATAAAATCATTAATTTTGTTTCACAACAAAATATACCACAGATAAAAAAAAACAAAGATTTTCTCTACGATGCTCTGATATTTATTAAACTAGACAGGTATAGTTAAATACTGATAAAAAAAATGATTAGGTATGTTTAACTACGCAAATAGTCATTCTTAAATTTAATTTTAGAGATTAGTGTAGAGCCGAGAAGAAAAAGTTAGAGCCGAGGTTGACCAAGTACCTTGACCAAGACCAAATAAAGAGAGTTCTGATAGAGGGTAATGGCAAAAGTAGGCGGAATCGACGAGGGTGCATGAAGGGATTAATGAATTTTAAGGAAGCAAAAGAGATTTGCAAGAATAGAGAGAAGTGGCGTTTATTGCTCTCTACATACCGCAATTGAGATTCGGTGTGGTCATAGGTAGCGATATAAACTTAGCTTTCGATTGCGCCATTACGATGAATACGTTAACCATTTCTATGAAAAGTAATCGGATAACTTCTATAATTTAATCGTAACTTCGAGATATTAAGAGTTGGAGTATTTTAAAGTCAGATATTAGAATTGGCCATTAAATTATTATACTACCACAATATAACCTTTTTGGGGGTAAGCAGAAATACATTGGATTCGATCATTTAATTACAGTGTATAATCTGGCTGTTTATCGGGCAACCTTTTCCTCTTTTTGCTCTTTATCCACTACGTTTTCGTCCGTTTTATCTGTTTTCCTAGTACCAAAGTCTTCTAGCGAGCGCAGGTCAACCGAAAAATTAGAAACATCTCTATCGGAGGCAATCGTTTACGTTAAGCCAAACGTATTTCAATTTCCTTTCAATAACGCAGTATTTTATTTGGTGACATTCCATCCAAATATTGCCATTTTACTGTAGGTAATAAGGAAATTGGAAAAGTGTAATGCTTTTGTTTTTAGGGTGCCGAACATCAAAAGGAAAAACTGAACCCTTATAGGATCTTTTTTTTTGTCCCTCTGTATGTCTGTCATGGCCCTTTTTCTCAGGAATGTGTGAAATTATCATTGAAGCTAATTTCAAATACTCATATTCCTTGTGATGCTGAAATAAATATACTTCTAAGGCAACGCATTCTAGAGATAAATCGGTTTATGTTTTTTTAAGGTTTTTGCCGTTTTCGCATTGAAATCAAATCTTATAGAGTACTTCTCATTGGCACAGAATCATTAAATGTGGCAAGAAGGAAGGTCATATGAATATAGGAAAAAGTCCGAAAATCACAAATTAGTAGTAATAGTATATTAAAAAATATTTTTGCTCTAAGTATCTTATTTTTAACGAAGACAAAATGGGGAATTCCTAGACTTTAAGATATGCTTCAATAGAGTATAACGAAACATTAGAGCATTTTGCCCAAAAATAAAATTTATGACCAGTGGTCGTGGGTGTGATTGTAGAAAGACACGGGTTTTAGCGTTTTACTGTTTATTTGCACTTTAAGGTACACCGAACTACGACGCACACGCACGTACTCTAGCCTTGGGTCTCGGCAGTCGACTACCCTGTTACACCAGCGATTAATATAAAGTATTACAACTAAACCAAACACACACACACACACACACTATATTCTACATACTAATAATCTTTGATAATATTAGATATATCTATTTAATACGGGGATGAAGTAAATGTCGGTTTATCTGGATGGAAGCTTAAAAGTTCAATACAAGCCGACATCTATGAGGCTAAGGAAAAAGTTGTGAATTGCCTCTGACATTGACGACCTGAAGAAAAATTGCTCTTCAAAGTTTAACTAGTTGCCAAGTTAGTTTTAACAACATCCGTCTGTTGTTGGACAGTTCTGACTAGTTATTGAATTTTTGCTTAATGTATTCTTGCCATGAGCACTTTATAAATACTCTGCAATCAATAAATACATTAGCTGTTATATTATTTAATAATATATTATATATCGTCACGCTTTATCCCTTACGGAGTAAGCAGGGATACATTAGTGGTTGTATCCATTTTGCGCTTGCTTATATGTCGTAACCAACATGATGATCTCCGTTCACAGGGCACTTACACATGACATTTATATTAGATAAACACAAACTAATACGCTATATTAAAAAGTGATAGCTTTTAGGTTAATGGAAATTGTACAAAACTAAACTTTTCACATTTAGAAAATATTGTTAATCAATAGCTAGCGATAATTATTAAAAAATAATCTATCAAGCATATTTATAAGCATTATTATAAGGGTGTTTGCTTCATTATATTACAAATATAGACATTTTCAGGAACAGTGGTTAATTTGCTATAATTATTATTTACTGTAAATACATATAGATAAAATAAATAGACGATGTTCATGTTGCCTCAAACAAAGTGAAGTTAACCACAGATTGTCTATTCAGCGTATACGTTGTTTCAATTATGTTGGGAAATAAAAATAAAAAGCTCAAGCAAAACATTCTCGTGTTCATAAAAGCAACGGTGAACAGATACATTTTTAGAATACTGTTATACTACAATTAACAATAAATATATTTTACCGTAGTTGAAGAGTAATTGTTTAAAAAAAATTACCTTCCATTACCCAGCCATTGCTAAACCTAAAAATAATTAAAAATATATATTATATTGAATAGTTTCTTTTTTAATATTTAATATTCGCTAAGAATTTCACAAAGAAACCAGAAATAGTTACCAAAACAAATAATATGTAACACAATAGTCTTGCTCCAATAAAAATTACTTCTACAACATTCGGGTACCTACATATATTACACAGCTACACTAATCGTATGTATACACTGCAAACACAATTGAGCGAAATCAAAGTAAGAACTAATAAACTATATAGTTATTGCTTAAACTTGTCTAAGAAGTAGCTATTAATTTTGCTAGTCTGTGCATAGAAAGAATGCGAATCGATAAATATTTTTAAAAGGCTTCAACAGCTTGACATTTAATTTTCCCTTTATACTGCTCTGTTTCGAAACGTAAAAGCGTTTTTCATTATTGCCTCTTTCCGCTGCAAGTGGAAATGATACGTCCAGAGTCAACGTGCTCATTGATTAAAACCTATTTCATTGAAGCAGTTATCACCCTCTTTATTGTTATTGATAATAATTGTTTACTTTTATGGTGTTAAAACTTATTATTATAATTGATTTTCATTATTATGGATCATCTAGGGTCAACCTCCACTTATTTAGATTTTATCCCTAAAATGCAACAGGCATTGTCAGGCAAATACACGACAGTTGAGCTTCGAAAAAAAAACGTAACGTATAAAACTCCACACAAAACTGCTGTTTTGTAAAAAACCTGAACTGGTCTAAATAAGTAAAATTCGTTACTAAACTCCAGAATGTATTTTTGGCAATGGATATCCGTCATAAATTAACTCTATAGTACCCTACCTAGTATAGTCTACCCTATTGATCAATGTATAGTATACTTTGAGCATTAGATATGTACGAAATAAAGAGACTACTCTCTCTAACTGGAATATATCTACACTCTATTCAACCTAAATGAGTCTCTTGGACGTGTGATCTCTAGTGCAGAATATAATATATGCAAAATAATATATTTTGATAATATTCAAGCTCTAAGTCTGTGAGTCTATGGTAAATATATCATATAATGTTTCTTATCTATAAAAAAAATTAATCCCGTATATTTTATGTTAAATGTAACGTTTACGTTAAACGTATGGTGAGAGAAAAAATATTAGCCTAAGTTCAAATTTGTTCTATACTGTATTTTTTTATATATGTACTATTTATATAATATATATATATATATATATATATATATATATATATATATGTATGTATATTTGATTGATTTTCTTTTATTGTTATTTATTTGCTTGATTTTTATTTTTGTACTAATTTTTGTGGAAACTTTGCTGGCTTATGTAACATTTTTTGTGTATTTTGTTATCATTTTTATATTACTGTATGTTTCCCTTTAAAATAAATAAATATTTATTTATTTTATCTTTCACATTTTCAGGGAAACATACAGCAGGAGATGAGGGAAGGCTGGCATTTTTTTTACACCACTCTCCCCGCCAAATGTGTTAGGTGTATGCAGGGGTGGCGACTATTTAGCCACCCTTTGCCAAGAAGGCGGGGCCTACAGAAGGCTAGACGTCGCCGGGTGCCGAGGAAGATGGCTTAGCCTTGCCCTTGGCACTCGGCAGGCGGGAAAAGGAACACCCCGGGGGTTTTAGTCGGTGCAAATCCGACACACCGGGGGGCAACTCCCATCGCCTGAGGTCCGTTAGGGATTTCCCCCGGGTCACAAAACAAAAAAAGGTAAACATACAGCAATATATAAACAATAAAAAAGATCGTAAGCCAAAAATTTCCACAAAAAAGGATGGAGGATAGATCATCTCTTAAAATAATTAATTATTAATAAATAAAGCTTGCAAATGATTTTTTTTAACTGTGACCACTTCACATTAATAAGACCTTTTACCCGTATAAATAGTTAATAAAATTAAAAAAAATAAAACTACACATCAGTCCTATACAATTTGCCTACCTACATATTATTTTCATTAATCCGGTGTTTATAGTGCCTCGAAAGGCATACGTGATCGAACATTCAATTCAGTAGGTACGTTGTCATCATTTCAGTACACTAAACTCGGAAAGTAATTAAAACCATCACACACACAACACTCGACGGTGTTGAATTAATTGAAAGGTATGAAGTAATTCGTGTGATCGATAATCATTTCGCACTAAACTGGAATCTTGTACAAGTACTTGCTAACTCAATGTACGGACGTGGTTCAAACGTCAGCTAGCAATCCGTTTATTCAAGTGCCAACTGCAATGTTGTTGAGAATTCATTAAATTGAAGACTATGTAGCTTAGTTTATGTAAGTAGCTATATAAAACGATAGGTATTAAATTCTTAGTCTCTTTCTAGGTACGTCATACATATATCCAATTGCTAGTTTATTTATTTAATTTACATCTATTTATTTTATTCTTACAAAAAATAACATGCCGATATTATCAAAACTATTTGCATCTATTGTAACACGTTGCCTGAAAACACATCTTGTTAATAATAACTTTTAATGGATAACTTTTTTAATATCGATATTATTAAGTCGCTACGGTATCGAAATTATAAAAAAACATTGCGTATATTTTTGAAATATGGGCCCATGGGCTAGTTTCTCTGTGTTATGGATACATTTGAATTGCAGATGCATATTTACCCAGACCCTAAACAACCCTGTACGGGGTACAAATATTTGATCCGTTTGGAAATCGAATTCAAACCTGTACCGCAGTAATCAATCGATCAAGGCCTCTGGACAAAGTGATATTTGTTTATCATAACGCTAGTAAAAAAAGTATGGAATTGACATAACGTGTTAACGTGATATTTCTAAAGCTTACATCAATTCCATATATATTATACTTTTCTACAAGCATGATCAATTAAGGAATGTTATTTTAGCTAGATTCGTCAATTATTAATAATTATTACTTTTTAAACCGTGACACCACGGTAATCCTAATTAACTACTGTGTCGTGGATGCCTTTACAAACATGAACTTTACATCCACAAACACCTAAACCTGTAAAACTAACTGTAGGTCATACAAATATAGTATTTATTCCGTTTGGGTATCAAACCTACAACTAGACGCGCTGTAGTTGCACACACACTACGACAATTGAGTCGCCAATTGTAATTATGTTTTCTTTACATAATAAATATGGAGAAGAATTTGAAGGATTTAGGAGGCGAAGCTGCTCGCGTCCGTAGGCTTTACCCTAGTTTCCCTACACGTGACTCCTGGGTGGTGCGAAACGAGCGGCAGCGAGGTGGTAGGGCGTCGGTGCCCGTCTGGATCGCGATCACAGTACATGGGTGTAATGCCCGTCATAGTAACCAGTTTCGGCTTGTCGCGTTTCGGGATCAGCTTGTGTATATCCAGTAGCTCATATACCTAGAGACCTTCAGTCGTGGTATATGTGGGCCGACATGACGATGTTGACTATCAATGGATTTTCATCCTTTGATAGTCGCTTTCGTTTTTGGACTAAGTACACTGTACTTACCATCAGGTACTCAGTAGTCACTATGTCGAGCCAGTGTTAAAAAAATATAGATATACTTAATAGACGAATTTATAAATTATTTTCCTAATGTGAATATTTTTTTATATTAATATTAAATATAACAAATACGTATGTATAATGTAATCAAAAAACGCAATTTTATATTATATTTTGTAAGTAAAGATTTCGTTTACACGGAACGAGTTGATTGCTATCATGTTGCGTTGCTTTCAACTGATGGGATGCGATCCCGCTTTGATCGTTCACTCGTGATCGGTTCGACACTCACACGATGATCCGCGTCTAATAAAAACGACGTGTTTTATACCGTCCAGGGCAAATACTTTATTTTTCCTCTTTGTCGCATTAACGTCACAGCGTAGATAGTATCAACCTCCCTGGACAGATCAAATGCTCGTGCCGCTTTCCGAGTCGCGAAGGCGTAAAATTGAGTTGATCCATAAAAATAGAACACTTACATTGTGTTTACTTTTCCTAGTGAATAAGAATAAATATATTTTATCATTTTGCTCCAATTCTCTGAATATTTTTGACGTGTATTATTTGGAAACATTAGGATTTTTTTTTACTTCTTCATATTTATTTAGAGCCTTTGTATCATCAGCTATAACACTTTTCGGGGCGAGCAAACATTAAATAGTATCATAAAATCACGCTGAAATTAAATACACAGCTATACGGTATCTCACATCCCGGCTAGGACTAAGAAGTTCTTTAACTACTTGTTTTGCCGTGTCGTTGGGCTGTGGTATGGTCTTCCGGCGAGCGTGTTCCCACCATCCTATCATATGGGATCCTTTAAGCGTAATGTGAAGAGATATTTGTGCGGGCCGGCATGATCGCTGCGACTACCGATGGGATTTTTCTTACCTTTCGATAGTCGTTGGCGTTTTTTTGGACTGCACCATGCTTACCATCAGGTATGGGGCAGTCACAGTGTCGAGTCAGTTTAAAAAAAAATCATACTCTATGATTATCTTATTATAAAAAATAGTCTGGTAACAATTCTTGTATTTATATTGTATCTACACATGGTAAATAAGAGATTGTTTTGTTTTCTGCCTGTCAATTACTGTTGACCTTCCCAGCTCAGGACTTTACAGCTTCATCGGACATATGGAGACGAGAACTCAAGTCACGGCACTCAACCAGCAAATTTATGGATTTTGGTGACAAGGCAAGGACATCCCTGTGGTAAATACTGGTATTCTTTGCTCCTTTAAAATTAGACAAATATACTTACTTTTCCAGGATTTTTTTGTTTAGATATTATTTTTTATTAAGGTGAAGTATATACACAAATACACACATGAAATTAACAATTTGATCTATTTTAAACAGATCTTAGGAAAATTTGATTTATTAATTTTTTATTTAAATTTATCCGTTCCCTATCCGTTCCCGCGACTTCATTCACGTGGAAAAAGTACTTTTGCTATGGGATAGTTTACCGTATCGACTGGATGAACATTTAAATTTAGACAATTACGAAACCCATGAACATTTTTATATAGGATTATGTTCTTTTTCATTTTTTTTTCGTCAATTTTCCTATGTTCTAATAGTTACTCTGCTAACCAGGATGGAGACGAATATATCAAATCAAAAACCATGAAAATCGGTCCAGCCGCTCTCGAGCTATAAGTGTTCGAACAAAAACCACTTTTTTTTATATCCACCACGATATGTCCATACTTCAATTTGCATTGATATTGATCATGTAATCTCACTAAATTGTACTCTTTAAAATTTGCACAATATGTAAGATTTATCTTGCACGCTGAAAACTTTAGAAAACATGTTATCGTAGATATCGTAAAACAACGAATTATAAATACGTGTTATATTTTATCAAACTGTTTATGTGGCGCAGTCACCGTAGTTTTAAGTTTTGTATAAAAGCTAATTAAACAAACTTTATATTATAGTATTTATTTTGCTCCAAAGCTACAGATGCATATTTAATATTTTGAGTCTGTTCATTCATAGTTGGTAAAAGCTGCCTAAAACTGCTGGTGCTGATGATGTTGTAATGGCATCGTCAAATAGCCTACAGGTATCGCTACACACTTCGTTTAAGGATTTTCTTTTTATATAATTTCATATAATCTCTAACACTAACTAATACAAACTGAATTTCATACCTTAGTAGTGCGTATTACAAAGAAAGCATTATATCTATGTGTATTATTTTTTAAATTCCCGGTACCTACTATCTTACGACATAATTGTATATTTTTATTTTTCAAATTTTACATTTTTTGTACGATAATTGATGTGTTTTGAGCACTTTAATGTGGACGCAATTAATCAATTAAATGTTAAAAAATTTCAACTCATTTACACTATGTGAAGATAGAGAGTAAAGTAATTTTACATTGTTTTCTAATTATATGAAAATATAATATCAATAATATGAAAATATAATATAATAAAGTATGTACACAAAGAAAAAATATCATTTTTCATGGAGGATTCAGAAAATATCTAAGAAAGTTCATACGAGTAAGAGGGTAATATTAAAAATTACCACTGTAAAAATATCGTGGTATCTACAAAACTGGGAATTCCCGTGCACTGGAGCGGAAAATAGCCGACATAAAGGTCCGACATTCTGCTTCTGACCGGCTAGCGACGCCGATAAAATATATACGAGAGGACCAACCTTACGCCGCGCGGCACCGTGACCGGCTGAATTGATAAAACTACATATATAAATTAACGTTTAGGTTTCTCTAGAAAAGCTGTACAATTTTATATATTTTCTTTCATATCTTATAATATCGAAAACAAAATTCAACGTTGAGTTATTTAGTATTTACCATATCCAATATAATTTTTGAAATTTCATTTATTTAGCTAAATCAGATCTGATTCTTTCAATGAGAACCTCCTCATATACTCTAATTCGGAACTGGATTTATGAAGAGACCATTAGTACTAGTAGCACACAGAATGAGGTCGGGTCACATTATATTAGGCCCGACTGCTGTATAGTGTACATGTTAAAGAATTAATAGACGCAATATTCGTTGCTGAAGAATATCCAATCTCAGGTTTCAAGAGACCCAGTGGGGAGACCTTTGTCCAGATCAAACTGGATGTTAGCTTTTTTTGCAGAACTTTATTTATTTAAAGAAAGAGAGTTATTTAGACTGCGGGCTGAAGGGATGGCTAAGAACAAAAGCCAGTGGTGTATATTTTAGGTTATAATGGGATTGGCATTTGTCAGAACGAAAAACTCACTAAAAATCAAGAAAAATAACCTGATATTTCAAATAGTGCACTGCACACATACAATTGAGGGTGGTTATTAGGCTAGCTAAATATTAGAATGTGCACACTTTAGGTAATTTTTATAAAGGTAAACATTTACGCCACCTTGACGTAACCGTGTCGTAACATTGTGTTAAATATTTTTTAAACGTTTTTTCTTGTAACACTTCTGACAAATTCGTTTAAAAGTCTAAAAAAATCCAAAGACAACCTAAATAGCCTTTTTTTTTGGTGACCCGGGGGAAATCCCTAAAGGACCTCAGGGGGCGATGAGGGTTGCCCCCGGTGTGTCGGACTTGCACCGACTAAAACCCCCGAGGTGTTCCTTCTCCCGCCTGCCGAGTGCCAAGGGCAAGGCAGAGCCCTCTTCCTCGGCAAACCTAAATAGCCTGATAAAGACATAATTTCTATAACGCTACTCTCGTAACTGTTGTAGTGTATTGCTTTTCAGCTGTTTTATATATTTGCAAATATACAATTTTATTATAAATACTATTTTATAAATTATTCATAATAAACAATTGTAAGAAACGATCTTCTACGACATGTCTTCCTTGGTATGCAAAACACATTCCAGGAAGAGTTTACTATAGGAATCCTTTTGAATCGATATTTACGTAGTCACTTTAAGCATCAAAACTAAAAAGGAATGAAATTTAAATCTCACAAACAATAATCAGAGTCTCGAATAAATAAAACTCGACAAGATGGGGACGCAGCAGCCGGTGTTGCCAGCAATTAATCTCCATTTCCTGCACGCGCTAAATCTTGCCACCATTACGGACGGCTGTTTTATTTCATTAAAATAGTCCCAACGAATTAATGCGCTGCACCTTTTATGTGGAAGCGTGGAAAATATTTAAATTCTACTATTCAATGGTTTTCAATATACTTTTCCACCACAGATACAGTAGGTGAATAACAATTTAAAAATATATTTTCGTAATAAATCCTTTTACTTTATAATACAAATAGTAACAAAAATATTCTGGCTGTAAAAACATTTGTTTCCCTTATTTTAGTCCTCTTATATGTTTACACCGCAAAATTGTTGTTTCTGTCAGTTTCATTTATTTATAAAGAAATTTCATTTTTTTATTTTATTTTACTTAGAAATCAAATATACTTGTGTGCCTTTTTGTTGTGTAATTTTATTCTACGATAGATTAGCTAACTGGCTTAACCTTGTTTACAAGAATTTTAACATTAAGCGCAATACATTGACAATGCCCCTACCGAAACTATTTTGTATTAAACTTTATGATTATTATGGGTACTTAAATCTTGAATTTAATTTGTTTTTTATTATCTTTAACAGGTGCGGACGTTGTTCGTGAGCGGTCTGCCTATGGATGCAAAACCGCGCGAGTTGTATCTTCTCTTTCGAGCATACGAGGTAGAAAAAATAATTAATATATCACAACATACTATAAAACACAGTCCCCCGCCCCGTCTATCTGTCTGTTCGCGATAAACTCAAGTTCAGCTAAATGGATTTTCATGCGGTATTCACCAATACACTAGATAGAAGTGATTCATGGAGAAAGTTTTAGTGTATAATCGTTTGCATAAATTGATTAAAATATGACGATAATGGTTGATAATAACGAAAAAAGTTAAGTGGCCCTGGAAGCTTTTTCGAAAACGCTGCCTGACGCTGAAAACTCTGAAAAAAATGCCGGGGAAATATAACAAAACTATGTATAGTGAGATTATTCCTCTTTTATAAGTCACAGAAAAATTTGCAATGGCATATATTCTAACTTCTAAACAAATGACCACATTCTATGCGGTTTGTAGAAAGCCATTTATTTAGACGGATACCGTATTAATCCTTATCAACTTAATGTACACGTTAGTTAAGCGTTTCATTTATTTTATGATAATACTCTACACCTTACAATTTAAATGCATACCTTATGAGTTATCGCTATGAGATTCCTATGGTAAACTAATTATCTATGGTATTCCTAAATAGTTACTAAAGATATAAGGAAGAACAAAGAAGTAATAGAAATTGAAAGAATCGAATTTTATAAATATCTAAATTATTTACATGAATACCAAATTAATTGATGTACCAAAACGTCGTGAGAATTTTGATATATACAACATAAATAACAATTATATAAAGACTATAGTAAAAGTTGGCATTATAATCGTTAAATAGAATTTACATAAAGAAAAGAAAACAAAGTGACATCATTTCCGGCACGCGACACGGCTAGATCTGGATTAGGATTATCGTGCCGTAAATATCAAATGTCATGCATGGCTCGATTCGTAATATTCGGATTGAATCGATTCTGTCTACCGATATGGGGGATTACACTCGATCCTCGGCTGGCACGGATAGCGCCAAAAACATAAAGGTGACTGAGGCTAAACCGGGGGTTAGTTTCGATACAAATATCGCGTGATACCGACCGTACCTGGCACATAATAGTACAATTTTTTGATAGCTTAACTGAATATTCTTTGAATACGATTTTTTCACGTCATGAATAACAGTGGAGTAATTTGGTAATGCGAGGCTATCTTATCAGTTCCTTAAAGAAATTAACATAGCTCCTAGTCTTCAATTTGAGAACATAGTTAAATAATCATGATAATTTATTTGCTCAGGGATACGAAGGTTCTCTACTAAAGGTTACGAGCAAGAATGGAAAAACAGCTTCGGTGAGTTTGTCGGGAAAATTCTATTCAATTACTCCTCAGTACGTAAGTAAGCCTTCTTTTCTCCAAATATATAAAATTATTCTTCTGCATTTACGTACATTTATCACTTTCTTAGGAATCTATTAACTCTATAATGCAAACTTGTTGAATCATGGAACTAATATAATTAAACTACTACATCTTACATATAATTTATTGCATACCCAAAAACTTTTTTTCCCTGGTTTGGTAGATCTATATGTTTAGTGGTTGCAATTTAGTCGGATAAAAGTATCTCATCTTTCCACAGCCATTATTTATAAGAATTTCGTTTACAGCCTGTCGGTTTCGTTACGTTCCACACTCGAGCTGGTGCTGAAGCAGCCAAACAAGACCTTCAGGTTAGTACTGCAAGAACACACAATAGATGAAGCAATCACATCCGGTTTATTGAATTTGATCCATTCTCAGTTGCGAATTTCATAATTGGTGAAACGTTAATTTTTTTCATTGGATCAGACACAATAAATTAAATTTGAATGTAGTTTATTCTAACCAAATACAATTAAAACAATACAGTAACAATAATTACATATTTCCTATGATTCGGAAATTAAGGAGTAATATCAAAACGGAATACACTAATTCGCAACGCCTAAACAAATTGTATGGCTTCGTGACACAGTATTTTGGTAACCACAGCGACAGTATCTCTTTAAACGACTGAGGTACTCGAATAAGTTCAATATGCTGCTGTAAATACTAAAAAATTTAAGACGCACGGTGTTACTAAAACCCCTTCTCATCACATGCCTAAACACAGCCAACGCGCACTATAGTTAATATGTTCATTGTAGACTTTGGAATAACATTTTCCTGACTCGAGTAACCACATCGTAAGTTATGCTAAACCTATATGCACACGTCGAACAGACCACAGCGGATGTCAAGTCGATATTGTCAGACTTCGGGTCGGGATCTATAACGTTACGTTGTAAATACGCAAATGCATGTCACTGTTTGACAGATTTGATGACACACCCCGTGCACCGTGTTCCATCACTATAGCAGGCGCGGGCGCGATTCTAGAACCTTTCATTTGTTCTCAAACGGTGAACACTGCCCCGTATTTAAATGTTTCCATCAAATGTCACAGAGTAACTACTAGTATTACTTATTTGCTTCTATCAGTTTAATTAAAGGTCTGTTGTGATTAAGGAAATAGTGTATAGTTCGCGATCGTGTTCGGCCATCCGAAAGTCGATGACGTATATCGATAAATAGGGAAGACCCGGCAACCGACCCTTCCGTCATTATATCGGAGCGCCGCAACGCTCGCGGCTGTTCACAGCAGGGCGTCCGGTTCGACCCCGACATGCCGCAAACGATTCGGCTGGAGTTCGCTAAAAGCAACACGAAGGTCAGCAAGCCGAAGCCGGCCGTTGCCACAGCCGCGCCAGCTGCACACCCCGCATTGATGCACCCTCTCACTGGACGTAAGTACTGCCGTCGCACACACCGTCCGGAGCTTGCTCGACTGCCCCCTCATCCAAGCCGTACCTGTAAAGCTGCGTACAAACTAAACCAACAAATGCCAACGATATTAACTACACATTTTTGTATAAGTTTATTTTTTGCCTACAGCCGCTATATGCAAAAGAATAAAGCAATACAAAAAAGTGTAGGTAAACTATAACCGCCCTTTGTTGGTTTTGTATGGACGCTCCATATCACACACACTAATCAATTCGCACGAACTCTGTCTATGCTCATCCCTTACACAAAAATGTTCGATTGTCAAGAGAAATGAAGTGTTCTTATGTAGCTGTCTCGGTACGTCGAGGGTCGGGGGTGTCGAGCAATCATAAAGGGCAAGTATTTGTGAACGCTTACACGTACCACGCAAGGCCAAGCTCTACGAAGCTATTATGACTTGACCTATTGGGTTCTGTGTCACTATTTTCGACCTTTACATGTTTTCATGATTATTTTTCATGCAGGACATAATCATTGCTGTACCGTTTACATTACAATTTCTATAAAAAATCTAGCAAAAACCCATTTTAAAAAAGATGAAAACATGGTAATTGCACTTTGTAAATAATTATTTTCTTTAGGAATATAATTGACGATGTTAGTGGAACTCCTACCAGAAAAGTAACAGCTGGGTCTTCCTATACTCTGAATTCAAACTTAAAGAATAAGTCTAAATACTAAATAGATACGAAAAAATTCGAGTTAATTTCAGTAAATTTGAACGAAGTAAAACTTCCCAAATTTATTTTATTATTCTTTTCTGTTAATCCGCCACTTATGATCGCGCGTAGTTCTCTTTTTCTCTCTCTTTCTCTTTCCGAATTTCTCTTTTCTGTTCTTTTTGCGTCAGATGTCATAAAAACGTTTCATCAACGTCTCATCAAGTTAATGTGTCTCTTCGTTCCCTCGTCAGATTTCTTTCACAGAAACTTAGTATCGAATGCCTCAAAATAGACTTATTTTCATGTACAAAGAAATTTTACTTCAGTAATTGTATACAGCAGCAGGCAGTATGTGGTATCATTGTGGATGTGCAGACCTAGCGAGCCCGTTCTTCCCGGGCGGCGGCGCTGAGCTGTGGCACCACCCGCTCGCGTACGGTGGAGAGCTACCGGCACTCTCGCATGGACTAGTGCATCCCGCCATCCATCCTCAGATGGCGCCAGTGCGCTCCTACCTCTGACTAGCTGCCACCGACAGGCCACACCACGTATGTACAGTTAAATAGCCAGTTCATTTTAGTACACTTAGCATAATATTACACTTATGACTCTGTTTCGTGGATTATCCATCGTCGATTTTTATATTCCTCATGGGGAAAGGTGAATTCCTAAATTGTGGCATTAGTGGAAAATTTTAAGATAAACAACATCGCTTGTTGATGAAGTATAAGAAACAGAAATAATCGCAGATTTGCAGGCGTTTTGAAGATATTTTGTTCTGTAATATAAAGCCACTGCTATTTAAAGCTGTTGCTGTGGATTAAATGGTGATGCTTATTCATCAACGACTCTCCTAGCATATCAGGAAGTAATTTAGAATACAATGTGGTTGAAAATGTCTTAGAACAAAAGCCTTAATTAAAAACAAAATTAAACGTAAACTAAATAAAAATCAAATAAATCACATATATTTGGCAAGCTAATAAATCATACCACTTTCCCAGAGGCCGCCTAAGTCGACGTTCGTATTCTCAGGAGTGCCATATTTTTCTTGCTATCCTTATCAACATATATTATTTGAAATTTCATTAAAAAACAAATTAACAATTCGAATGTGATTGCACCTCGTGCTGCTGGGATACAGTAAAATGCCCATGTCGAATAATCAAGCAGACGATGAATCTGTCAAATGGTTTGGTTGACTAAGTTGATGATGCTAATAGAAAACTAAGTTAATCGGTCATATTATCTATAAACAAATAGTAATTAATAGGTCGGTTACTGTAGTGACACATCTAGATGCCTTCTATTAAAGTGCAACCTCAAAAATCTGATCTTTTTTCACGTCTTTATCTAAATGTATAAGTTTATGTGTTGCGCAGACTCCCCTGACGCTGGGTGCATGCGTGCTGCCGGCTCCAGCTCTAGGCTCACCAGGTGCCGCGGTCCCTTCGCATGTGCCGGCACCCCCCGCCCATCCGGGGCACCCTCCACCTCCCTGCTCGACACTGTTCGTTGCAAACCTAGGACAGTTCGTTTCTGAGCATGAGCTCAAGGAAATATTTAGCAGGTACGTTAATTACGTGACATTATATCCGCGGCTTAAGATTTTCGACTGAAAATAACGTTCATATCATAATTTATAGACTATTGAGTTGCAGTTCAATCTTCAGCATTTACTCCTAGCCGACGGACGGCTTATAAACAACTAAAACTGTTTCATACATATAGCTCCAACTTCAGAATAAGAATCGAGTTTTACCCTATGAATGTGAAATACAACAAGCGTATACAAATTTTGCTTATTCCTGTTTTTGTCTTAAAGAATACGTCGTAAAATAGAGATTAAACTTTCATTAACATAATAAATAATTAACAAGCTATAGCTTGAACTTGTTTAATTTTGTTCATTCGTGAATTTAAAATGGAAGCAATAGATATAAAATAATTATATTGACATTGTTTCCAGTCGAAAATCATAAACACAATGCTATGTGCATGTCCAAGCACTTTAAACTGCAATAAAACAATTTATCAAGTAAATGACAAGGTTAATAAATTATAACTTTTTCACAGCGCATGTCGCACCGAATATCACAATATCGTCCACGTTGCAATACTGTTCAATTATAATATTTATATTCCTATATCTTTTCATGCCTAAAAATCTCACACAAATATAACCACTCAATAGAAGAATTTCAAATAAATTATAAATCTAGATAATTAAAAGATGCGATAAAGTTTGTGTGAGAACTGAAAAGCCTGCACTCGTACCACCCTGAGCATGACGAAGTCACTTTTACACTGCTACAACTTAGTCGCGCAAGCACATTAACACCACACATAAAAATAACGGATATTACTTTTGGCGTCCGATGAATCATGTCACATTCTTGCAAAATGGCCATTTCCCCCATTACGTTTTGTAATTATAAATCATTATACTATCAATTCTTCGTATATATTAGTAACACAGATTTACATAGTGTAAATTAAGAACCTCGACGCAGTAGTTAAATATTTTTCACCAAGATCTCTTTAAAAACAATTGGGGCGTATAATGAAGTCCTCTTGCTCAATAATTATACTAAGAATCGAAACACATTATATTAAAAGAAACACTATTAAGGGGTATATGAAAAATATCCGGGAGAGAATAACACTTTAGTCCTTTACTTAATTAACGTTAGTATATCCCATTTACATTTCTTCGTCGTGAGTTTACGTTTCGAAGTTAGGATCCATGATGTTTCTTCTATTGTTAATACGATCTGGGGAACTTTTTAATTTTCTACTCAAGCAATGTAATCAAATAATCAACAAATTCAAAAAATACACTTTCGATACGGGGGTACGTGTACGGGCAAAACTGAGTGCCGTGGTTCGGGGTTGTCGGAACAGCTGTCCTGGGTTTTCACGACTTCGTCTCCTGACCGGTGGCAGCGGTGGCGGAAGCGCTGGCCCAGTTGCCTTCGTGGACTTCACTAGTCCAACAGAAGCCGCCGCGGCCTTGGCCCGTCTGCAGGGAGCCCTTCTTCTCAGCTCAGAGGGAGCCATCCACCTCGAATACGCGAGGCATAAGATGGCACACAACGGCTGGATTCTCGCACATGAAGTATGCACGCGTGTAACCGTTTACACTTATGGGTTGGATTTTTCTTTTAGGATAAATGTAACATTGGCTATTAAAACTTCCTCATATTTTATTACACTGACTTTTATAACCAGATTATTAATTAAGTAAACCCGAAGTTGCAGTATCCTATTAGAAACATATATAATTTTGCTTAATTAAGAAGCTGTTGATCATTTTCTTTATAAAATAATGGTATTATTGCAATTACTCTAATTTCATTACAGTAAATATTTAACTCGATTCAGTTCTCTATTTCTAACAATTCCTTGTTTTACGTCAACATTAGGAGCATCAACTAATATACTCGTATATGTATCACCATGCACCAAGCACTAATTAGTATGTTATGCCTGCTTCAATATTCATTTCACAAGTGTTTAAATTGTATGACAGTAAAACCCATTTTTAAATGATGTTATGCTTTATCAGGGAGCCAAAGGCGGAGAAGAGGGCGAACAACATTAATTCGTTCGTGACTCTCGGCACTTGACAACCAGCTAACTGAGGGACGCGCAATCTTGATCCTCTGAATCGCATCGGAACTACTGTATCAGGAGATGGAGCATACGCGTGCTGTCAAAATGTATGTCCGTATTACGGATAATGATGGATCAGTGTAGTCGTCCTTGACAATCAAACAAAATAAAAATATGATATGCTCTATCTCCTCCCAGGTTGTTTTTTCAGCGTCAGGGATGTGGTGTTTTTTTTATACCAAATTTATCATATTTTAATTGTATTATTAACATTCCAAGTTCATTGTTTATAGTTATTTAAAAATATTATTTATAATAATTGATTTCATATAATTATAATAAAATGTTTGTTTAATATTATTACTTTACAATGTTATATAAGATTTATTTACAACTAACTTATTGTGACATTTGTATAATATTTGTTTTTACAAGACCGACGTATACAACTAAGAGGATATGTTACGAATATATTGTATTATCAGAAATTAAACATTCTAGGATATATCTCATTCGAATAAGCTAAAAACCAAAGGTGCCCTTCATAGAATGATTACGTTTTGTTAAATAATAATTCAATATGAATGATTTAAGCGAAGTTGTATGTAATAATTACAATACTTTTGTTTTAGTCTTGATAATGATAGTGTATTTAAATAAATTTTTCATAACTATTTCAAATTATATTTACCTACTTTCTTAGTAATTTTTATAATGTTCATCACTCGTTAAAGCGCTGGCACTCTAGTGTTGGTCTTACGAATCCTTCTTTAAATGATATTATTGCAATAAATATAAAAATTTTACTAGAAATTTTGATGCGATGGAGCCGAGAGCGTCTCTGCGCCGCTCAGTGTGAAGTGAGCTCCATCACTAACACTCGTAGCGGATTCGCATCCTTTGTTATTAAGCTCTTTACCTTCTTTAGATTACAAAACTATTGAAGTTTCTTGTGCCTTGCGAAAAAAATCCTAAATTTTCGATACTTTTCCAATCTTTGTAATGATACGTATTAATTGAGTCTTTTGTTAAATATTACTAATATGACATTACGAGTTCCCATAAACGGGTCGCGGGTTCCAGTGCATTGCGACACGAATCACGATCAAGATCGATTCAGTCTCTTGTTGCGAGAATTTAGCCTTGGCCTTATGAGAGTTAAAATAATTAAATGTAATCATTATATAATTAAACTATAGTTAATATGGATTCGGCGACAAGCGCGCCGTTGCTAACTAGTGAAACAATTATTCAACTATCTGCATGCTTTGACGAGCTTTTTGGTAATAATCTAATTTAAAATATAGTAGATACTTTTATTGTATAATCATTAGGTGAGTAATATATTATTAGGTAAGGGTATTTATTGTAGACAATCAGCATAGTTACATTACGGTTAAATGAAAGTTATTCATACATAATAAAGAAACATTGTAATGAATTTTAAACTTACTGAAATGTTAGTAATAATCAAATCAAATATTAATATATTTTTTATTCTTAGGTAGTTGACTATCGCATACAGAATGGATACTTAGTTACCTACTCGTTAATTCTTTCTTGATGGAGACGATAAAGTACAGATAGTGCTGATTAGCAATAAACCAAAAATAAAATTTTAATGTAATTATAGGTATCTAGTAGTGTATCCTGCTGATGTAAACTTTTATAAAATATATAAGAAAAAACTTAAAAAAAAATCCCTGCTTAGGCTATGTTATAATAAGATATTGGATATTTTGGTTACAATCTTAACGAGATAGAAATCTGTTGAGGTATTCAGACGTTCGTCATCGGTCGTTGAACAGAGATACCGCATGTAAATTCTTATGAAAATCTCTTAGTCAATAATAGGAATTTCGTCAATTTTTGACTTAGCAAAATTTTATACATTGTTTATAGTGAATAATTTTCACAAAGTACCGGGGAGTCGTGCCGTAGAGACCAAAGAATAAAGGTTATACATTGTTGTAATACTAACCTCAGACCGTACCAAACTTGTATGTTATAGGCGAACTGTACTGGCCTTGATATCTCACATCATAATAGAATCTATTCTTACTTTACAATATTGTTGACTTTATAATAATATATTTAATATTATTTTTTGAAGTGACACAACACTTAGTTTATATCTTGTTAACCCATTTTATAATATTTTTCGTATATTTATCATAATTATAGTATCAAATGGGAATAAATAACCATACTATAAGTGTGTCACTGATAAAATCCTGAAAATTAATTAGTATGTTTATCAAAGTATAATATAATGTTGATTATCAATTTTAATAATTAAGCTATGTCAGTGTTTACTTATTTAATTCGATATAAAGCTAATTTGTATGTAAGTAATTGAGTAATAATGTAGTAGTGATCTCCCAAACATTTGGCGCATGGCGTTCCTTATCATACAACAGTTAGACACAATGTACAACGAAAATTTTACATATTTTTTTCTGTTGATTCTCTCATTGGCTTTGGAATGTAATGCGATCAATACGCGGTCCTGCTCTCTATACAAATAGATCTTAATTCCGACATTGATGTATATGATAACATTCGTAATAATATGTTCTAAAGCCTTTGATTGATATTTCGACTGACGCGTGTTCAGCCGCTTTTTCGCCCAACAAATAGTGCGAAATGGAAGTGCGACCGAATGTTTGTATAAAGGACGCCGATGCTGCCATGATTCCGTCCAACAACAGTAGCTAGCGAGTAAGAGACGTCCAGTGGCTGACGACAAGGCTACGTCACCTTGCGGGACTACTCGATACATATCATCATGTAATGTGTAATTAGGAATAAAGAAGCGGTTTCATAGAGACGTTTATTATGTATTATTTTCGAGTGCAATGCAACAAGCTGTTACGTCGAGCAATATTACTTTTGAATCTTCGCTAATCTACTGATTTTGTTTCTCAGTTATGTATGCTAAGTTTGAAAACAAAAGTAAAAATACACAAATCCGATATTTTCTTAACGTTTACTGTGAAATCGAGTAGATGGTGTTCGGATCATCGTCGTATGTAGGAGACGCGTGACATGGGCCCGCATGTGATAGGGTAGTGTGTAGGGGTGTAGCGTCGCCTTGCAAGTTAGGTTAAGTGAAACGGTATCACACAAACGCCGTGCATCGGAAACATATCAATTCTGTGCCCCTTAATAAAATTAATTAAAGAAATATAAATCTAAGAGATACAATATGGATAGTAATAATTGAAGACAAAATAATCAGTCGCATTATTAGAATACTTGGCTAAGTGTTGTTTTCGTAATTTAATAAAATAAATTATTAGATTGTTTTAAACGTTCATTATATCGCATAGAGAAAGAGTAGTATCGCGCAGCTAACAGTTCATTTAAGTATAAATACATTATAGACATATTATGTTCTTTATTTGAACTAATCATTCATAATGGTTTAATTACCAAATTATTTTAATGTTTCTCTTCGTATTCAGTATTAAAATGACATTGTTTTTCTTTTTTTAATGTTTTTACATTGTTTAACAGTAACACGTTAGTACGTTGCTAAAACTTATATCTGTATATCGAGCAAAATAAACCATAAAATTATATAGTTCGTAATTAATTGTTAGATTTGTGTGACTTTAATTATTTAAATGCTTTTAGAGCAAAGTTAAAGTGTTATTGTGGTTTAAGATTGAATAAAACATAATGACATTGTAAGAATAGTGATAAATTTAGCTTAATTATCATTATTACAACTTTTATAGATGTTCATTAATTTCCTTTTTCTTACTTCATGGAGTATTGTGGCATTGGAGACATTGTTTATTCAAATAAATTTGAGCTCATCCTCAATCGCAGTTTTTATTCGTATGCTTACCCTATTCTGTATTTGTCTTTATATAAAGAGTCTCCAAATAAAAGGCTTACAACGTATAGCTTTATATTTCAATTCCATTTATTTATAAAATGCTCTTCTATATGTTATTGGAAATTTTTTATTCTATCGTTTTCAGCTTTCAGCTTAAAATGTTTCGTAATAATAAAAAATATATATATCTAAAGTCAGTTTCGTATAATATCGATATAATTATTTATAGGTACCTACGTAGGTTAATATAACTGAATTTAGTGTTAAATACGACAATTGAGGTTTATCTGCTTTGTAGACTAATCTGCTCTCATGGGTCCTCAGGTAAAACCAATTTACGAGAAATGTATATCTCTTTGAATCCACCACATTATATAGAATCATGTAAATATTCTCATTAATTTGTTTTACTGTGAAGACCTATTGTGAAAACTTTGGTCTCGTAACAATTTTGCAGTGTTGTATTTATGTTTATTATTAGTTATAAAGCGTTATAGGGTCCAAAGATTGGGAATAAACGTTATGTATCAAATAAAAATTCTTGTTTATTTTAATTTTTACTTACTCTCAAAACAATTAATGCCTTTTATAGTGACAGGAAGAGTAAATACACAATTGTGTCTATAATTACGAAAAATGCTGCTTTTTACTTATATCTTTCTAATACTATACAATAATAATAGAACTACGTATTTGCAGTATATAAAATATTACAATATAAACTATATCAGTTACAAAAAGCATAACCATTATACGGAAACAACAACTAACTGATTGAATGAAGGCCTATAATTAATTAAATGTCATATGAACTTGTGGCTCGGTGAAGTTATAAAGCCTTCCAAAGCCAACAGCATTTAATCCCATTACAAAAACACACTGACTCTGAGAGCACCGACAACTGAGCGTATAAACCAAGTAACAATAGAAAAGTACAAAATGTGTGAAACTGACGTTCATACTTTATGAAGTGGTAAGGTGTTTGTATTGATCTGAATCAGGACCACAGTAGATGCATAAATTACTACAATTGACTACAACCGTCATCATAGTGACTCACTTCGACTTTTACCGATTTTTACTCAATTCCTTTTGTTCCAGTTATCTGTACCACATACATATAAATAGCCTTGTTTTGTGGTATATTTTTACTGGTATGACGATTGTGAAGATCGACTTATTTTCATTACAATACGTCACTGTTGTTATTTAAATTCAATGTACAACCGAACGCAGTTTAGTTATTTCACTTTGTATTTATTAAAAGATTATATTTCATAAAATGTCTTACAAGGTATTCTAGTGTAGAGACGACAATTTTAGGTATTTTACCAGGTGCAATAAAAATATTTAACCAAGAAATATTTTAATAGACATAATTTTACTACATGTTTTAAAAATGTCAAAAAAAAACTATAAAATGTCAAAGTGAAATTTCTCAAAAATCTTATGCGCCTTGTCTGGCATGATAATAATCCACCTAGTCACCTAAAAAAAAATCTTAAGATGCTGCTATCGTACGAACTAAGGAAAAGTAAAAAAGTGTCGATAGTGATATAGCGTGACGATATGTTATTATTATTATAAGAAACGTGTTTTCTAAATTTCAAGACTAGATATTACTGTTATTTGGTATACATATTATTATGTATAATGAAATTTGCAGTTTTGCTAAGTAATGTATGAATGTCTAGCAACATGCCCGCCCTGCCACTCGGGAGTTAGTCGTTATTTAGACAGTTAAAACTTAGCATGACCTCATTGCACGAATTCGTGTATAATAGTGGAAATGATATTAATACTTCACAACGAGTAGACACATTAAGTCAATACCTGGACACATGAATTTTATTATTATATATTTTTATATGATATCAGAAACAATAGCAAAAATTCGATACAAACCAAGAATAGAAGTGACTACAGAGAAATGAGAATCTTCCGATAGTCGCCGTCATCAAGCTGGTCTTCACAGTACACCCTGAATTTAAGAATAGAAATTGAACCTGGAGTAAGTATGGAATACCCAACTTATCTGCATTTTTTTTTCTATCAGACTATAGTATTGTATTTTCATCATACAAAATGGTAACAATCAAATTGATATTTCATTAGTCAAATAAGAATCCTGCTTGATTAATTACTGTGCGTATTAACGAATGTAGCACCAGTAGCGAATCTATTTCTGTTGGCCAAGCGCGCTCCATCGTCGCCGTCATCTTTGGTTTCCATCTAATATGATGCTGAACAAGGATAAATCTGTTTGTAATAAAAAACACTATTACCTTCTAGCTACCGACCTTAAGAAAGAGTGAAAGAAACTGGACATAAAAACCTATTCCCGAAACACGACAAGCCGAGGCGTGTAGTAAGACCGCAAGGTTGCACCAATGTGCTATGGCCATTATCCAATTGAGCACAGTCACCTTAGTAAATAGCTCGCTAAACTTAACTTGAATGTTTTTTTTTTAGAAACTGGACATAAAAACCTTTTCCCGAAACACGACAAGCTGAGGCGTGTAGTAAGAACGCAAGGTTGCACCAATGTGTTATAGCCATTATCCAATTGGGCACAGTCACCTTAGTAAATAGCTCGCTAAACTTAACTTGCATGTTTTTTTTTTATGGTTAGTAACATTGTTACTATTAACATGGAAAAATTTGACAATAAAAGCTGTCTCAGTATTATATATTTACCTTGTGACTATCATAACAAAATGTGTATGTAAATGTGTAAGAATCTGTTAATTTCCTTTATTTAGTAATAACATTTAAAAAAATTAAGAATTAAGATTAAAAAGTTAAGTGAATAAAGTTAGTGAAGATTATTGAAAGTTTTGTTCTGAAACCTAGTATTTCCGGAGTTATATAAATTCTGTGACTTACCCGTTGTACGTCAGTTATGTTCCAACCGGGAATCAACTTTTCGAACTTAGTATTCTACAAATTGCCTAGACTTACTCGGCACAGGCATATTAACGCTTGACAAATTTGCATATTTATCGAAGCATTAACCTGATGGGTAATGCTACGATTGTGTTGTTCTTTTATTTTTGATTGAGTTCAATCAAATACGAAAGCGCCTATCTAAATTTCGATTTACTTATTTCTTTGCAATTTTCTAAACATACTGTAACATTTTACGCTTAAAAACAGTTAACAAAAAGCTAGTTGAGGCGATTTCGTTTTGTATTGTACGGTATCGTGTGTATCAA
Organism: Automeris io; assembly: GCA_036320925.1. NCBI lineage: Eukaryota > Metazoa > Arthropoda > Insecta > Lepidoptera > Saturniidae > Automeris > Automeris io. Next base: position 8,305,225 of record JAUDJH010000012.1, on the reverse strand, counting down.
ATTACACCGAAATACGAAGCGAACTATTCCCGTGTTAACACGCCATAATTTCCATTAATTTACAAAAATTAAATACAGTTTTCATAAAGCTTAAATCCGGTTGTTTTATTCTCTTTATTTGTAAATATATTAACTACAAAATTATATTGAAATCCTAATGTTGTAAAGTTTAAAAATATTACATAAACGATTATTTGTTTACCAATTTCTTATTTGGTACATCTTGAACGTACTACAAAAGGCAACGCTGACATATAGCCCGTATAATTATTTATACTTATTTAGTATTTATTTATCTATGACTTGTCCACTTCAAGAAAAATCACTGAAACGTTGTTGGCTCGAGTACAGACAATCTGGAGAGCGTCTGCTTGTGATCAATTTCTTAATCCGTTACATCAAATATTTATATCAATTTAGGTCGAATCTGAATGATTTTCCACATAGACCGCTAGGGTACATATAACTACGATGGATTACAACATGCAGTCTTTCCTAGAAATGTGTTTTATCATCTACACAACATGGAAAAGTATCTATTTAATTAAATTATTTGTAGTTTATAAACCATATTTTAACTTATAAGCAATATTTTTAAAATAAAATTGCTAATACTTTTTTATATTTTTTTAAATTACGAACTATTTATTTTAAAAAATCTTAAGCAAAATCAGTAAACTGACGAAATTACTTTTAAAAATCAATAAAAACAAAGATTCTCACAGTGTATTATAATTGAAAACGTTTCTAGCCAATATTTATTTATAAGTAAAACTTGTAAACAGAACGTTGATCCGTTAAATCGCGTATCATTACATCTCTTCGACATATGAAAGACATGGCCCAGCTCATTCTGGGAACATTACTGCATGAAAGAAAACATGATCCCGCTTCCCAATTGGATTATTTCTTAGAATAAACTTACAAAAAATATTTTCAATGACATGGGTTCTTAACATTAAGATTGTCCTATATTTTTGACATATTTATCATTAGTTTTTCTCTATTTATTCTAATAAATACCATAACAATGTATAGCTATCGAAAAAAATCTACTTTAGTGGATCTTGTCGTGATTCGATTACTAATAAAAAATATTAAATGATAATTGTTTTAACTTTTCATACTCTTTTAAAGTTATAATTATAGACTAAATACTCAGATAACAAAAAAAAATCGTATTACATTAAAAATACTGCAACACCACATCGATACTGTAGTAATAACTAAACCCCAGGCCCTAGATTATATTTTTTGCTGGTAGGGCGATTGCCCGGATTGGATCATGACCACAGTACACAATTGTAAAGACCGTCACAGTGACTCGCTTTGGCCTATCGCGTTGCGGGATCAGCTTGTGTATATCCAGTAACTCGTATACCTAGAGACCTTTAGTCGTGGTATACGTGGGTAGAGATATCGACGGAGAATATCAACGGATTTTTATCCTTTGGTGGTCGCTTTCGTTTTTGGACTACACTGAATTTACCATCAAGTGCACTGTAGTAACATTGTCGAGCCAGTCTAAAAAAAAAATTTATGAAATGTTATTATGTATTCTGTATTTTGTATTTACAGTTAGTATATGTAGTCTTATCATAAGTAATATCTATTTAAATCGAATTATGTCACATTAGAATAATATATAATAATCAAGCTAGCTTAAATACATTTGTACTAACACTAAGTTATATTTTGTAATTAAATAATACGTGTAAGAAACAAAGATCAAGTTAAGTGAACGGATAAAAACTTGTATAAGGATGTGTGGATTTTATTTATAACATACTTGCAAACTTCATTATTAGTTTCGGTACATATATGAACAGACTTAAAACGTTATATTAAATTCTACTTGATTCACTATAAAGCTACTTAGATACATGTAGGATATATTTTATTGTATAAAATATTATTATGTATGAAGTAGTAAATGCGTAGAACGGAACGTATGTGAGTGAAAGGAAGGAAGGATAGAAAAAGAAGGAGGATAAACGTATTTTTTTTTAGACGAAAGCGCGCTGGGAGATTAAAACGTAGAAAAAAGTGTTGAGACGTAAAATTATTTTAAAGAAAAAGAATTTAGAAAAATAAAGATTTGATTTTGAATAAAGTAGTTTTTAAAGTTTAATTTGGTGTTTAATCTGATCCAAAGATCCCCAAAACTACATACATTTTTAACTGCAAATAGATTTATTTATATACAATCTGTAATGTGAAAAATAAAATTGAAATTTTAACACGTAATTCTATACGTTTTTTACTATGTCGTTTTCGTTTGTAGATTCCGACGCTTGGATTTTGTCCACAAAACCACGATTGTATGTAACTCGCAAAGTTTACACATAAAAGTTAGAGAGCAAGCACATTAAGCAACAGATTCCGGTTCTGCGCCGGAATTGAGTGTATGTCATGACGTATTTCGTATTCATGTTCTAAACCATAAATAACAACAGTGTACCTTTAAATTTCTTTTAGTACCTAGAAACATAGTCTCCAGTTTTATTTAGTTTTTCTTGTAACATTATTCATCATACTTAAGTGTGTTTTGTTTTGTCTTCTAATTAATCAAAACTACAAACTTAGCTGTAAAAAAAAACAACAGTGCGTGGAAATGTAACATGTATTTTGCTTTTGTTTCTACCTTTATATTTTTTATCTAAGTATTATTAGTTGTGCTTGCTTTATTCTTGTTTTGTCTTTTCTTATGTGATGCCCAATTTATGAATCAAATAGAAAAAAAACTTTCAAATTTAATAAAAAAAATTTATGCAGACGTAAACTTAACGTATGTGAAAATAAATAATATAAAGCTATTAAAATGCCATAAAATTGACACCTTTATTATTTTATTTATTGCAATAAGCCTTGTAAAAGCTATTCTAAAATGCTTTGGCTTTTTTACCTTATCTTGTAAATCAAACGTTATAGCGATGTCTGACTCCATAACTTATCGCACGCGTAGGGGATTACTCCCACTAGATTCAAAGGCACTTGACTCCTTTAGTTTCAACTTCGAAAATCTTTATTTGCTTGTCTAAACCAATCTGATCGGAAGTTTTCTGTTAATTTATAACCTTTAAAACAATTAATATATTAAAGTTTTATTTATGTATTGCTTTTAATATTCTTTGTAAGGACAGAATATCCATAATAGTAAAACTATTATATACTAGTTTTTTTCGTTAATATTGTAATCTGGTGCTAAAATACTGACATAACAACATACAATTCTGTTCAGTACACTAAGTCTACGTAATGTTGCGGAGCTGACAGACCCTATATGATAATATCTAAGATATTGAGGCTGTTTAAGATGTTAAGGCATTGCAAAGTACACATTTTGGAGAGAATGAAGGGGGGTGATATGGTTTTTTTTATCAGAATCCTTACACATCTGTGTTCTCTTGACATTGAACTCAACCAAATTCTTATAAAGCTCTAAGAACAAATGAGGCTCATGGACCGATTGAGCCAACCACCAGATCCTCCTGTTTCCGGAAGGTACCCTCCCGAAAACAAGTGGGCTTGCTGCAATAACCCCCAAGAACCGTGCTATTGTCTGCATAACAATGAATACAGCCCAATATAATTTAAATATAGAAGAAAAAGGGTGGATGAAAGTACAGAGCCTTGTGGAAGTCCGGCATTAACTGAAACGCACTGCGAACTGTGACCATCGACAAGGACAAAAATTCTAATCTTGTACAGTAATCCACGTACACAGATTGCCGGGAAGACTATACGCTCGAAGCTTGTAGAGAAGACCTCGGTACCAGACCCTATCAAAAGCCTTGGCTATATCGAGGCTAACTGCCAAAGACTCACCGTGTACATCCATTGCCTTTCTACAGCGGTGCAACACATACATAAACGCTTGAAAATCACGTAAGTATTAACGATCACATAAAAGTGAGTGATCTTGTACGAGTAAGTAGGGGATAAGATGTATATTAATGATTCGCTCCATTATTTTGCACAACACTGAGGTTGCAGCGATGGGACGTTAATTGAAAGGGTCTGACTGATTTTCGGGAAGAGGGAACGTCACATATTTCTAAATAGCGAAAATACACTATATATATACATATATGTTTGTTGTTATAAACTAATAAAAACATGGATATAGCCCGAGTTTACCACATCATAGCTACCAACGTGACCCAAATAACCTGACTGTTTAAATAAATAGCAACGAGTGCGGTCACTAACGAGTTATAAATTATCAGTGCTAGTAACGAGTAGGTACATCAAAAGACGCGTTCAAGGCGCTCGTCTTGCGCATCGTAAAGCTACATGTGTAGGACATTTCATCTGTGTTTACTAATTTTGTATGCAAAAGGCGTGCGAAAGTTATTTTGTCGGAAAATCTGTAACGCAATTTTTAATAAGTATCATATTTAAAACTACCTTAACTAACATATCCTTTTCTGAGACGCGAATCTCTTATTAAGCCTGCGATGTAATTATTGCTCGTAATTATTTAAATTAAAATAGTAAACTATTGTTTTTTTTTTTGTCTTATAACAATTCTTTACAAATTAAATATATCCAGATGCAGTTTTCGTTTGCAAAAATCATATTTAATCTATGAGAACATTTTCAAATACAAGTTTATTTAACAATGCTTAATAATAGTCATCTATGTAGATACTTATAAATCAATTACACAAATAAAAACAACAAATCATTCTAGAATCCCATGTTTAATGATATTCTGTATGGATTGTATTTTCAATGGGTTTCTATGGCACTAACATTCTGCTATGAATGTGTTAATAGACAGTTCAATTGTTAGCAACAATAACCTCACAAATCAACCTAAAAGTAACAAAAAATCAGATTCAGAGTGCAACTACCGAAAATTTAGGTTAACTGGAAAACCTTTGTTTACATGTTTATGTGGTTTTCGAAATGGAAATTGGCGGAGTACAAACAATACTGTAGCAGTTTGTTTTGATTATCATTCACGTTTATTTTTCAAGTCATTAGTGAATTATTTGAATTCCAGTTCAGTGAATTTTCATGAAATTTACTTTGTCAAGTTACCATTTAGATTATTAACAATTTAACCATGCTTAATATTTCAAATATTATAAATTAACTAACCTCAGTATAGTATAGTGTTTCTATGTTATAGAATCATTATATTATATTTTAATTTTTTATATAAAATTAAATAATACAATTATAATATATTAAATTAAATAAAACTTATACAGATTCTTCAGATTCAGAAGTATTAATTCTATATGTAGTTTCAATTATCACAATCGAAGCAATTACATTTAGTATTAGTCTATTAGTAAAAAATGTTAGCAGAGTAAGGAAAGAGTACGTGAAATAACAAAATTCAGGATCCTAACTTCCTAAGAGCAGCCGGTACAAGGGTGAAATGTGGTGGGGTGCGCGTACGAATATCAAGTAGAAATGTGTAAGGTTGCCAAAGAAAACGTATGTATTATAATCATATATTTTCTTTAGTGTGTAATGTACGTATCTTCCTCAATTCGATCTACATATTATATATTAAATTACCATAATTTTATAAATACAAGCTTCTAGACGTTTTATATTATTAATTGCTTTTCTGTCTGAAGTCCTTAAACATGCGACAATAAGCAAAATTATTATTTAATTGCTCTAAATATTACAGCAGAGATGGGCAAAATGTAATCAGATTAATGATTAACGATTACGATTACATTTTGTAATCATTAATCATGATTAATGATTAACAAAATTAATCAAAAAAAGTAATCATTTTTCAGTGATTAAGGATTATTAATCTTTAATCGGATTACAATTAATCATGATTACTTTTATGATTACTTTTCTGTTTGATACGTAAAATGTGCTACCGACAGCAGAGCGGCGCTCGCCTTTTTTTATTTATAGTATACGACTACTACTAGCTAAACTGGCGAACTGAGTACTACCATATAGTTAGGTGTTAGGGCGATTACCCGAATTGGGTTATGACCGCAGTACAATAGTGCAAAGACCAGCATAGTGACTCGCTTCGACCTGACTACTTTCAGGATCAGTTCGTGCTCGGTGGACATTACGTAAATCCAACGAAATCTAGTTAATCATTGATGATTTTACCATTGTTCTGAGTGATTCCTGGACTATTAGAACTGATTATCAAAATACCGCCCATATTTTACTGAAATACCGTCTCCAACTCGATAATCCACGCCCGCCTTCGGGATGGAGATAGAGAGAGCAAGATAGCGCAAAATTTTAATTGATCAGAATAAGACATTATTTTCTCAAATTTACACAAGCTTCTATAGCGCAGAGCGCAACATCACCTTTCTTGGTCATCCGTCTCTCTCTACCAACTCGGTTTCGTCTTTGAACCGAGCCGCCGCGCCGAACACGTTTGTATCGTATTTTGAATTTTAACTCATAATTAAAGTTGAGATATAGATTAAATTTTTTTTCCGGATAACTGTCGTTCTACCTAATAACTTTGATTCTTACAATAAATCAGCGGGACACATACATAGTTTTTTTTCTCAGTTCGCTTCATTTTTTTCGCATTTGACTTCCATATTCTTAAAGACTAAGGAATATAGTACTCAGAAAAAAAGAAGCAAATCGACAACCGGGCACGCGCCATTTTTATCTCACTAAAAACGCTTTTTGGTTTACCAATATATATTGTTTAATGAGTAATAAAAGTAAAAAATAGTAATTTCCTTTTTTCTGTTTTAAAAATTTAACTTTAACTTAAAGGATTGCACACAAAGTCTTTGGCCATTATCAGAAGTATTCTCCATCTCCAAGGCGGAAGTGGATTATCGGGTAGGAGTCGGTATTTCAGTAAAATATGGGCGGTACTTTGATAATCACTTCTAATAGTGCAGGAATCACTCAGAACAATAGTAAAAGCATCTATGATCAGCTAGATTTCGTTGGATTTATTTAATGGCCACCGAGCACGAACTGATCCTGAAAGTAGTCAGGTCGAAGCAAGTCACTATGCCAGTTTTTTCACTTTTGTACTATGGTCACGACCCAATTCCGGCAATTACCCTACCAACTCAAACGGCTGAAAGCACAAAAAATGGTCCTGAACGTAATCAGGTCGAAGCGAGTTACTATGAGTTGGTAGGTTTATTGGCCGAACAATGTCGTGACTCGTGACCACAGTACACAACTGCAAAGACCCTTATAATGATTATGATTCGCTCAACGAGACGGATATTTGGGGGCGGACTTGCACCAGCTAAAACCACCGGGTGCCAGCACTGCCTAATCTTCGCCTTCGCTGGGCCTAGGAATCCAGATACTTCCTAGGGGCCCGGCGAGCGCTTGGTCTTAGACAGGCCTCCTCCCTGGGAGAGGGTCGTAAAACTACCCAAACAATACTTCCCATTGGGGCGGCGTGTGAGCACACACACGACGACACCACCCCACCCTCCGCTGAACGCCACCCTCCACTCTCCGCTGGACGCCCCCCCCCTCTCTGCTAGACGCCACCCCTACTTTCTGCTGGACGACACCCCAACTCTCCGCTGGACGCCACCCCCCCACTCTCTGCTGGACGCCACCCCCCACTCTCCGCTGGATCCCCCCGATCTCCGTTGGATGCCACACCCCCACTCTCAGCTAGACGTCACCCCCACTCTCCACTGGACGCCACCCGCTACTCTCCGCTGGAAGCCACCCCCCACTCTCCCCTGGACACCCCCCCACTCTCCGCTGGACGCCACCCCCACTCTCTGCTGGACGCCACCCCCCCTCTCTCCGTTGGACGCCGCCCCTCACTCTTCGCTGGACATCACCCCACTATTAGACGGAAGTTTGGAGTAATATTTAATTCGAAATAAAATAACTTGAAAATTAAATAAACGAGTATTTAAATCGGTCTCTCTCTCAGCCAGAACACAAAAGTAATCATTAAAATAATCATGATTAATTGAATGATTACTGTAATCAAGATTAATGATTACTCATGTAATCATGATTAAAAGTAATCAGATTACAAGTAATCATGATTACATTCGTCATGATTACTTGTAATCTGATTATTAATCTGATTAAAAGTAATCATGATTACGCCCATCTATGTATTACAGTATATTTATCCTTATTAACTTTATTATAAAAAATAATAACGAATTTGATTTGTAGACTATAAATAGAATAAACTAGGATTTCTTATGTCTCCACTAAATTATTACACATTAATTACTTTTAGAAATTAATTCAATGTAACTCTTGTCCTTAACACTTGGCATGCGGGCAACGTATTTTTACGTTTTTTGCAATCTGTCACTAGAGCGCGAGTCCCGTAAAAATAAGTATTTAGTAGATTTGTGTAATGTGTTGTTTAGATAAGATTCGTCCATAAAAACGAAGTAATGCTATGTAAGTAATATTATACTACTAATATAAACGTATGAGTTATTTTTTAAATGGAATTAAAATAATTTTATTTGCTAAACTATTCTGTGTGTATCAACCCTAAATATTACGCTCCGGCGTTCAGTGCACACAGAACAAGAAGGAGCACGTGTAATACGGAATATACCATCACGTCCACATAGAATACAACAGCCTTAGACTATTTCATAAATTATATTGCACACAAGAAAGTTACAAGAGTGATTATAAAAAATAGTCTTTAATTTTGGAACCACAGGCTTAGTCCCTACCTAACTGGGTCTTTCATTGACCGAAGCCAATAAGAAAAATTATGTCGCATTTACACGAGGTTATTTAAAGAAATATTCCACTAAGATAAGCCATTATTGGTATAATTGTGTGAATACAGACAATTCATAAGCTTCCATCTATCAAGAATTATATTTTTTAATTAATAACGTACAGCATTTTTTTATATGGAGTGTCTAGCAAGTAATGTGTAATAACATTTAGAAATAGGTACATACCACACTAGCGTGTACGAATGTACTCACACAGTTGAATAACGTTGCATTATTATTTTCTCAACAAAATTATTAAAAATGTACCTACGCTTCAAAATAATAAAGCAAATGCTTTAGATAGAGTTTTTCGTATTAACAATATTTGTATATTTTAGTACAGTGCAACACGGACAGGTAAAAGAATAAATACAGTTCACCTCGCGGAACCACGGATAACGAGTTTGCTTTTTCGTTTTATAAAACTTGCATCGGAAGCATTCTCCTCTGAGTGAAAACAAACCTTATTTGTTATTCTTTTATGTTTTCTTAACAGTTGCTATAAAGCCCATTGAGACACAGACCCTATACTCTGTTTAATTGTTATTCATATATTTTAAGAGCATTTAAAAGATTAATAAAAATTATTGAAAGTCATTTTACTTATTTCAGTTAATAACTAAGAAAATATAATATATCACGCAAAACAAAAATTATGCTTGCTATATATTTCAAATACATTTATGTATTTAAATTTGTATTTTAATTTTTGTATGATAAATATATTATATTGGCTATCTAGATATGTTGATTAAAATTTATGAATGCTTGTACCTTTAATGATTACCACTTGATTGCATCTATTACCTAACATTCGCATGAAATTATACCTCCTTCGTTTTTGAAGACAATTACCAATTAAGCACTGTCTTTTATAATTAAATAATATTACATTTTTTAAGTATTTATTTGATCCTCAAATTCAACGTTTGAATTATAAATGCATAGTAATATTGCATAGTTTTAATATAGTTAATTTTTATTCCACCATAGCACTACGTTTTGTAGAATTTTTTCAATTTTTTAACTATAAAAACTGATATTAAAATAAGCCATATTTTAGACCTTTTTTATTATTAAATTAAAAATTGTCCGTAATATAATTAAACAATCATATTGCAAGTATAAATAATTGTGAGTTTGCACTTCGACATGTCGACACGGTGCGCATTGAAATTCGATAAACACTTATAAATACCGACTATGTACCGTTCTGTATTGAAAATAGAGCCTATATTCAATTACAATCCTTGTTCCCTACTCGATACAGCGAGTTCTTGCTAATTCCAATTCGCATGTGGCGATGATGGCAACTTTTATTTTTTGGTACTTCCCTCTCAGAGATATAGACTTACAAACTTTTAGATAAACATTATAAGTAAATTATAATTAACTTATTTATTAGAAAAAACAATTAGAAAGCAGCACATTTAATGAACTAACACCCAAACTAGGACTACTTGTATCTTGCGTGTCAGCACCTTTCACACAAAATGTTACATGCAGTTTATACCCCTGCGTAGCTCCAATCTTAACTCCAAACAATATATTATGTATATATATTTAGATTACTGCCAAAAAAATATATCAAAAGTAAAAAACCACTGTATTAATTGTTCGTCTAACATACTCGTAGTATAGTCGGTATTCAAAATAAAGTATATTACATTTCAAATTATTTTTATTAAAGATTAGCTAACTAGTTTTTTGTAAAGACGTCGCTGTGTCCGTTGTCTTTGTGGTGAATTCTAAAAGCAATTTAACTTAAAATTAAATAATTGAAATCTGTTTTATTGCACTCTATATGTACGAATGATTATCGTAACCGGTCACATCACAACATTGACTTAATTTGTTGAAAGTTATTTTATACTTAATATGTAAATTAAACCTACGTGCATAAATATAGATAATGTTAAAGTGAGAAAAATATATAACCTTTGAGTGACGTTATTTAAAAAAAAAACAACTATATAATATATAATAAATAAACTCATGAATTAATATATACAAATATATTCCTCCTTATTATACAAGGTGTCTCAAAAGTAAGTTCACATTTGCTTATCTTATTACGCGAAAGCAACTATTCTGAGGGGCGCGGGGGGTATGTCAGTCGGTAGTCTGGCTCTTGGGAATTTAGTCGCTATGGAGCGTTTCTCTGGTGCGGACCGTGCGTTGTGCGTACGTGAGTTTTACAAAAACGGTAATTCGGCGACTGTAGCGCGTAGAAAATTCTGCAGTATTCGACATATTCGTCACTTAAATGATGCGCCTAGCACTCGACTCATTGCAAAATGGGTTGAGAAGTTTGAAGAGACTGGGTCAACTCTGGAGAAACCAAAATCTGGGCGGCCAAGAACATCAAGAACAGCCGAAAACGTGGACAGTGTTACTCAGTCTATTCGAGATGATCCAAACCTCTCGATTCGGAAGCGTGCTGTTGCTTTAAATGTGCACAGATCTTCATTATGCCGCATTTTACACAAAGATTTAAAGCTGCACCCGTACAAAATTCAGTTAGTGCAAGAACTGAAGCCTCAAGATGCTGGTCAGAGGCTTACCTTTGTAAATCAGATGATTGAGCGCTTTCCAACGTTCACCAACATCTTGTTTTCCGATGAAGCCCATTTTCACCTGAATGGGCATGTAAACAAGCAAAATTGTCGTTACTGGAGTGCAACCAACCCAAAACAAAAACATCAGAAACCGCTACATTCACCCAAAGACACCGTATGGGCAGCGATGTCGGCGCGAGGAATTATCGGCCCTTACTTTTTTGAAGATGGAAGGGGACGCTCACTCACAGTGAATTCAGAGCGTTATGTGGAGATGTTAGACGAGTTTTTCGTACCCCAACTGCAAAACTTTCCTGGTTACAACCAAAGAACATGGTTCCAGCAGGATGGAGCAACTTCACACACGTCCAACAGATCTCTGCCTCGAGTTCGAGAAATTTTTCCGAACAAATTAATCTCCAGGCGAGGTGACATAAATTGGCCTCCACGGAGTCCCGATTTAACGCCTATGGATTTTTTCCTGTGGGGTTATGTCAAATCAAAAGTTTACGCTAATAAACCGACTTCCCTGGCACAATTAAAAGAAAATATCCGTCATGAAATGGCAGCCATCACGGAGACTACCTGCCGAGCTGTCATAGGCAATTTTAGTGCCCGACTAAATGAATGCCGAGAGCGCAACGGCTTACATTTGGACGATGTTATTTTTAAAAAATAAATTCCCAAACAGTGTACTTCAATATAAAATAAACATTTTTTCAATAAAGCTAAGACTTTTCTTTTAAAAAAAGATTTAAATGTGAACTTTCTTTTGAGACACCTTGTAGTAGGAACCGCTTTCAATGTCACCTTTTTTTTTATTCTATTCATTTAAGGGACTTTTACGTGTGTACGAATGTACACACCCCCATCGTACCCTAATACAGAAATACCTAACATATTACATATGGTGCCATTGATCTGAACAGGCCAGACGCCTCATCAGATAATAGTTCTGTTAAGATATTGTTAAACATCCCGATGTCAAGTCTGTTCAGACCAAAGGCACTCACAAACGCCTCTTTCACAGATTCAGATCGGATACATTCCATCAACAACCAATGTCACCTATGTACTAAAAAAGATTTATGGTAGAAAATCTTGTTTGCTTGTCGGTATACTAAATAAGCTTTTAAGTAGACTTATTTATACTTGTTAATATACTGCAAATATCTTAGGGTAATAATTCGTTAGACTCATATATATTAACTACAAGTATACCAATTAATTGAAAATGGGATAATTTATATGGCACACTAATAAAAAAAGAAAGCATCGCTCATAATTAGAGTGTAAGGTGAAAATCGAAAGCTCCCTAGAATGGTAGAAATAAGTATAGCGTGCACATATCTATTGGTTTTTGAGGTGCACGTTCACTTCGCAGCGCCGGTAGTGAGTTTTGCGCAATCGGCCCTCCCTAATTACCGCCTGTAAAAACTAATTGCGAACAACCGAGTGCCGCATAGCATTGCCGCTCTTACACGCCCGCGTTATGTACTCTCGAATATTGTGATTAATGCACTGTTAGCTAACTTTGTTAATTAGCCTGATTACTTTTTAAGTAATCCCTCTAGTATGAAATTAGTTTCCCTTTTAGAAATATATTTGTTTTGATAAATTATTTAACTTATGCCGGGACGTATACGAGGCAGAAAAAGAAGGAAATAAAACTCATCTTGATAGTTTTTAACAAATCTTGATACTTTTTATAAATGTAAAGTTTAGGCAAGGGGTCGGTAACATTTTGAGTTACAAAACGCAAAAATTAAAATTTAAAGAGCCGTAGCTACACATTCCAAGAGCCGCATGTGACTTACGAGCTGCAGGTTGCCGACCCCTGGCCTAAGCTGAAAGTCAACGCATCGCCAAGCTCATCATTCGCATTATAAATGATCCAGATCTAACAACCGGATTAAAATCATAAAATTAATAAAAAAAATCGTCACCTATGTATGTATGTGTTTTTACCGTTTATAGAACGGGGAGTTTTATGAAGAACTATTCAAATCGGTACCTCCAGCGTCATTACAAACATGCAACGTTCGCCGTTTATCTTTAATGCATCCGCATATTTTAAAGCATCACAGAAACGCGACAACACAACGTTGAGGGGATAACCAAGCTCATGACTCCAGATTACTCCAAGAAGGAGGTATATGTACGCCTTCATTCAGCGACTCGTCCGTAATAGCGGACGGATATGAACGCCACCGTCAAAAGGTTCGCCTTGATACAGTTTCCCGATCCTAGACACCTTTATGATGTATACAATTATATATATTAGCGATAGTTTTAATTTTAAATAAACACATCCATTTTTGTTGTTTTTATTTATCTTGATTTATCTTCATTAAGCACAATTTTTTTTTACACTGGCTCGTCATTGTGACTACAGAGTACCTGATGGTAAGTACAGTGTAGTCCAAAAACGAAAGCGACTATGAAAGGATGAAAATTCATTGATAGTCTACATCGTCATGTCGGCCCACATATACCACGACTGAAGAACTCTAAGTATATGAGCTACTGGATATACACAAGCTGATCCAGAAACGCGACAAGCCGAAACTGGTCACTATGAGGGGCTTTGCACCCGTGCTCTGTAGTCGCGATCCAGACGGGCACCGACGCCCTACCACCTCGCTGCTGCTCGTTTAGCACCACCCAGGAGTCACGTGTAGGGAAACTAGTGTAAAGCCTACGGACGCGAGCAGCTTCGACTCCCAAAATTGTATATACAATTTGTATATACGTAGTTAAGGTTTAGTATGTCGTAAGTTTAGGTTGACTTTTTATAATATAAACTTAAGTATAGGATATATTGTATAAAAATATCTGAATAAATGGCACCAATCAACCTTTTCAGCAGATGGACGAATACGCGATGTATGAAATATAGCTTAGAATGTAAGTGGTATGAAAATTAAAAAAATTGAACGCAATGTTTTTATAAACATTCTCATCGCGGCACTTTAGCGTTACGAGATAGGCTGTCTGGTATAGTATTTGCCTAAGTATCCTTCATATATATCCTTCAAGAGGGCAATTAATAAGGTCCCTCTTAGTGGGCAACACAATAACACCGCTCCTTGTGCAGTTGTCCATAGGGGGCGGTAATCACTAATATAGGATAGGCGGTCAATCAACGGCAGAAGGCCGCTCGAAGAAGACGCCGGGCTGTCGACAACCGCCCCGGCAAATCAGTCCCAGCGGATCGATCGAACCACGACCGGCCAGCTGATGTCTTACGGGTTGTGGCTGTTCAGGGTGGGGGCTCTGAGCGACCGGACAGCAACCCCCGTGAAGACGGCGGTGCGTTGTGACGCGCTCTGCTGAAGTATACTAGGTGATATCGGGGGAGGTGGCATCCCCCCCGTGATTGTGCCTGTCAGGCGCGGCGTAGTGGGGCTGCGGCGATTTGATTACAGGACCCGCAGTCTCCACTAATTCGCAGAAGTAGTCACCTTGGGGTTTTTAGCTGGTAAAAGTCCGGCACACCCCGGCTGCCTACCCCTTCGCAGCCGGGACGGTCCTATGAGGATTTTCCCCAAGTAAAAAAAAAAGGAGGTCAATCATTTGGCCAAAAGTTAAAAAACAGATCTTTAAACAGATTCTATCACATTAACCGACTTTAACTTCATATCGAGAATATTTTGTAACAAACTAATATAATATGCTTCTAAAACTAACCGCTTTGTCTATTGTTAATAACTGATAGTGATTCATTTTTATATTGAAAAAATACATTTTGATCATGTTGGAATATTGTGGCCACTGGGTACACCTATATCTAAACGTTGTAGTGATCCAAATAACTGTCACGACTCGGTAAATTGACACCTGTGTTTGGGGATAATTTAATTTAGCTGGATAATCTAGCGGACAAGAGTCAGTAACTGCTGCGGCTGTAATACATAATTCAAAACAGGTGGATCGTATCCTACTGGCTTATTACGGATGCCTGTAAAATAACCGTCGGTTGGAGCATTTTAACAAGTCATTATATAAAATGTAATCATTTTATATAATTTCCTTTTCTTGTTAATTACAGACATATTATATTGAAAATATTTAAATTACAATTGTAAATGAATTACCATTTGTACAAGAAGTATGAATTACAATGTATATTATTAAATTATGTATTTTATAGAATCTTTAAGAAATAATTATATTATACGTACTACATCTTATTAGGATTTTGAGATGTTTGGCTTATTTTGCCATAATATTAAAATGTTTTTAAACACAAAACTATGTTGAAGTTATAGAAAATGTATTTATATTTCTTAGAAAAGCATATTATACACTTATCTTTACATTTATACTACTGTATTGAGGAAACTCCACGTCAATTATTTGTTATATTCTTTTTATTACGATAAATTTTATAGGCCATAGTATGTAAATCTGTAATACAACATTATTCCTATTTATAGATATTTTGATTGTATTAAAAAGGTTTCAGTGAAATATAAAATTAAATGGGCAAATAATAACTCCTACTTAAAGCAAATACTAAGCCACTCTCTGGTTTTTCTAATAGTTATTACTGAAGGCGTTTATTTTGCTCATACAGTTCATAAAATATTCCAATCACAGGCGGTTGTGGCTTGTCCGCTTCCTTGCATCTCAAAACACTTAACTTCGAAACTTCAACTAATGAATTATATAAAATATTTGCACAATACAGTTTTCTTAATCAATCGACAGTATACGATATACTAATGATTTTTAAAATTGACGTGATGTGGTGATTGTGTCCTTAATAGGACAAAAAAGATTATTGATGATACAATTACCACATGTCAGAAAAGGATTTTTTTTTTGTATCTTTGTTCATATCATCAATTAATTTATATCAGCTAGTCATGGTTGTTTAAAAGAAGATATAACAATATTTCTATAAACCTGAGCATTTCTAAACTCTGATAGTAAGGTACCTACAGTATGACATTTCTCGTTTTCAATTAAATTAGATGTTAGTAGAATAGTATGGTCCTAGATGTAGTCCAATAGATAATTTACATTATGGTTATATTTATACTAATATTTGGTTATAACTATCTTTCTTTTTTTTAATAATAATTTAAAGAAAAGCTGCAAAGAAAGTGGCATTAAAGTATATGTATAGTTAGAGTGTAAATAATAATCGTATTCACCGATTTGTAGCAAGCTTGCTTCTATCTACAAACGTAAAAAAAAACATTAAAACACACTGACTGACTTTTAATTTAATTTAATTGTAACTCTCATAGAAAGTTTAAAATCAAAGTTGGCTGATTTGATTTTCATGAATTTATTTAAACAGCACGGAAGAACGGTACAGTCAACATTATCTTGACAAGTAGGTAAAACGGGCAAAACTTGAGACATCTCTGACATTCGGAAGGGAACATTGAAGCTTCGTATACAAACTCCAATTATTCGAACGTTAAATATTTATCAGCATTAATCTTACTTCAACAAAATAAATAATTCAGGTATTTATTATCGCTTTCAGTGTTTTCAATGTAACTATTGCTTTTCTTATTTTATTTTTAGTGTAATGAATATTAAAACTACATTTACCAAACCAGTCAAAATGACTGGTCTATATAAATAGCTTAGAATTTTTTCTTCATTAATATTTTTCATTCCTAAAAATAACGTGTCTGTTATTAATACAAGATATTGATAGATATAATGGAATAAATTTTATTTATAGCAAAGCAAAATAAACTACATTAAAGCTATTTTTAAAATAGATATAAATAGTTTGCCGGAAGATCTAGTGTTAAGAAGTAGTAATTTCTAGCAATAATGCATTACCCTAGGAATCTACGTTTCATTTATAAAGTATGTTTGTAAGCGCACACACGATACTAGAATTTGTTTTCTATTACAAGGTAACATTTATAAAAAATATACATTAGTTTTCATATGAGGGCACTTATTCATGCTTACCACAGTTATAATTTTAAAATATATTTTCTACATCGAGATTCGTTTTGTTGTACCAAGCTTATATAGCATAAACTTTATAAATTAAGAAGACGTTTATCTCATTCGTGTAAGTTTAAAGTATTTCATGTAAATTCGTCTGAGTCTCAAGGTGTGTTCTTAATTCATATTATCTGTATTAATAAAGTTAGTAATATAAAAATCATAGCAAATAATACTTTTTTAAATTAACACATTAAAGGCGGGGATCTTGACTAAAGTATGCTAGGTAACGCGGCGACCGCCCCGCGTTGCTTTTCGTTCTAGAGCGAGCGATATTTTGTGTAATTATAAAAGAAACTAAACTTTAAAAAGTTTATTTAAACCCTTAAAACTACAAGAAAGATAAGATAAATCGTATTACTACGATGCCCGCCTTTAATGTGTTAAATTAAAATAGTATATTATTCGCATCATTATGTTTTACTCTAGATTCTCTATATATGACCCATAGGTGACACTAAGCCTGACTGGATCATCACCATGATACATGGGTGCAAAGATTTATTATTGTTACGGCGAACTCATCGTTGTGTTTCGCATTGGATCTACTCATGTGGGGCTAGTTTAGATAACTAGAAGTTATTTTTCGCAGTAAACTTTAACCAGCAGGACTACAGCCACTATCGATATATTATCATCCCTCGCATGTAGCCATCATTCTTATACTACATTGTACTTACCGTTTGTAGGTGTGTCGTTATGCCAATTGAGTATAAAAGCGGTAATAAAAGTGTTCTTGGTATATTAGGTCCTTACATATGAAATTGGCGTTTTTCGTACTGGCCACTTTAATCACAAATTTATCCTCTTTGGTAAGGAATTCCAAATTCAAATTTGTACAGCTATAGACTCATGTATTTGTGCTTCGATGATCGTCATTCATTTGTTTTTTTCTTCTGTTTTTTTCTGTTTGCGTCACTCATTTTACAAAATGGAAAACTTAAAATATCGCACTATTTACGAGTACGAGTTCCGCCGTGGCACTAGTGCTGCGGAAACAACTCGAAGGGTGAATGATGTGTATGGCGGTCGTGTTGCAAAAGAAAACACAGTTCGTTTTTGGTTCCAACGTTTTTGTTCTGGAAATTTCGACCTGCAGAACAAGCCCCGTGGACGGCCTGAGACTCAAGTTGATAATGAAGAGTTGAAGGCTATTGTGGAAGCGGATCCATCGCAAACCACGTCCGTGTTAGCTGCAGGCTGTGATGTTAGTGATAAAACTGTTTTAATTCACTTGAAGCAAATTGGGAAGATTAAAAAGCTTGAAAGGTGGGTACCTCACGAATTGACTGAAGCAAACCGGCAAACGCGCGTCGACTGCTGCGTTACATTACTAAACCGGCACAATAATGAAGGTATTTTAAACCGAATCATTACCTGTGATGAAAAATGGGTTCTTTACGATAATCGGAAGCGCTCAGCGCAATGGTTGGATCCTGGCCGGCCAGCCAAATCCTGCCCCAAGCGAAAATTAACCCCAAAAAAGTTACTTGTAAGCGTTTGGTGGACTAGTGCCGGTATTGTTCATTACAGTTTTCTCAAATCTGGCCAGACTATTACGGCTGATGTCTATTGTCAGCAATTGCAAACCATGATGGAAAAGCTAGCGGCTAAACAACCTAGGCTGGTCAATCGCTCCAAGCCACTGCTGCTTCACGACAACGCTAGACCACACACTGCGCAACAGACGGCTACTAAATTAGAAGAGCTTCAATTGGAAAGTCTAAGACATCCTCCGTACTCCCCGGAACTTGCTCCAACAGATTACCATTTTTTCCGAAATTTGGATAACTTCTTGCAAGGGAAAAAATTCAACTCCGATGGGGCAGTCCAAATCGCCTTCAAAGATTTTATTGATTCCCGTCCGACTGGTGTTTTTAGTAAAGGGATCAATGAACTACCTATGAGATGGCAAAAATGCATAGAAAATAATGGTTCATACTTTGATTAATTAAATATATTATATTAAAAAATATTCGACTTTTTGTTCCTCCCATACAAAACGCCAATTTCATATGTAAGGACCTAATATTTACCGTCAAATAATTAATTATATCTCTTATGCCCTCCTTTCGTTTCTTGTTGAAATCCTCTGCTAGTTTAAATAGACAGTATAAAAATAACAATGTTGTTTACCCAAAAGATTTGTATACATAAATCGGAAATATACTCGTAAAATTCTAAAAAAATCCCAAATGGACTCTTTTTGGGTCTACTCTATATTCTCAACAAGACTCCCTTGAGCTCTAAATCTAAGTTAGTGTTAGCTCGGTCGTTTTCTTTGTCTCTAGCGACATATCTCAGACGGATGTTTGAACTGACAAATCTAGATAAAAGTAAAATAAAAAAGATTTTGTAACGTAATATATTTATTACTTTGAATAATACCTATAACTATGATGTTGTAAGTAAATTGGATAGAAATACAATACAACAACAACAAGAATATTTTATGAAATGAGAGAGGATCACCGACCAGGTCGTATCACGTATTCACCTCGCTACGAAATGCACAAAATAAAACACCAAACAAAGAGAACGAAACCGGACTGCAGTCGTAAAGTAGCCACCGACTGGCCATTATGCAAATGTACAGAATTAAAAATGGAATTGATTCATTTCGCTGCAGAAATATCGAGAAAAACCTCACTTTAACAGACGTGTAGACGACAGCGGTAGTCTCCGTTCTCTTTGTTAATTTTCCGTTTTGTGCTAAAACAATCGCAATTAAATATTCAAATTTGCGAGTGCAGAACCATGTCGGTGCATCGGCAAGCTCTCACGCCGCTGTCAGGACGCGTATTCAGCCAGTTGGTAAAATAACCTCTTCTCGATCGTTGCGGTATTCCAGAAATAGACTCAAACGGGACAGGTCAAACGGAAATAAAGTAAATTGTACTCGATTGAATTTTGATAAAGTGCTTGATGGCGGACGGCGTGTGAATTAAATATACTTGGATGCGGTTTTCTTTTTTATTAATTTACTAGCTGACCCAGCGAACTTCATACCGCCTAACAGTCAATAAATGTCGTGTTAACTTTTAGCTTTTTTTTGTAAATCGGGGTAAAATCATATATAGAACTATCAGTGTCGCTGTGGAGTCAGGAACCTCAGTGTAAGACTTCTACCTACTTGCAAAATCCCCCGGGGCGTCTTTCCAATCAGTCCACCTATGCCTGGGGGACTAAATTCATCCAGTCGCCTGGGGAACGAATACCCTATTCAGTTTTCCTCTCTGGGCGGGATAGGTATCAAGAGCCCATCCCTGTCTGTGTAATAATGATACATTTTTAATAAAAACGATATTAAAAATTATTCATAAAAAAAAAATTTAATACACACTTTTCTTAATCATCGTAAAAGTAACATCCAACTTTTAAAACATTAAAAATAAAGAGAAAGGCAATAAGAATAAAGTGATAAAATTCCAAAACAGGTTTGTTTTATAAAACTAAGGCAACTACACTGCCGCGGTATTTTGGGACAAGGACTTATAGTAAAGCTCAAACAGGAACATCCAGGATGTACCTTGGGTAAACCTCGAACAAATTCTTGGGCAGCTTATACAGGCTTCAAAATGATATTATAGAAGCGACTGGTTTTATTCTGAAGCAGTAAAAGTAGCTTTTGCATCGAATATCGTACCACACTTGGTGATCGTAAAAAGGTCCAACATCCGCCATCTACTACGTAAATAAAACCTGGGACTTTTGTGTTAAACTAAGAAATGTAGTTCGTTAAAATATTAAGGTCGCACCTATTTACTAACGTACCTACATTCAGCGAGTACATATGTATGTATATATATAAAAGATTCGTATGTATGTGTGGGAAAGCGCTGTAGGAGTCACGTTCAGGCAATATTTGCCGTATAAAATTCAGCAACTGAGTCGGTGCCCGTGCCGTGTTATGTACAGTCATCACATGTGCCACTTTTTATGCTTTATCCAAAAATAGTGACGTGACTTACAGAAATAGGCTAAGATATATTTTTTGACATATGGCCCGATAGCATGGTTTTTGTGACCCACCCTGCGATGCTAATTGTCCTAGGTTCAAGTCTTGATACCAGTAAACTGCACTGTGATATTAATAAAAGTTATTGGGTTTTAAAGATGCGTTATTAATAAAATATTTCGAATTTTAGAGTACGAACAAAGTTGATAAATCCAGGATAATGAAAGTTTTGATTAAAATACTACTCTGTATCCAACCCAAAAATTTCTTGGAATAAAAAGGAAGCTCACAAAAAGCAATAGGTAGAGATATAAAAATTCATATGCATATAAAATTATTCGATAACGTTACTGTTTATTACATAAAGTAGGCAGAATAAATCCCTTTACAATGATAAAAAGTTTACGATTTAGCAATATATAAATCATACATATCAAGATTTGATGGAAAATTTCACTCTCTTGGAGCTATAATGTAATCAGCTTTGTCTATAAATCCATATCATTCGTTATTTTGAAATGATTCTCTTAATAAAAGGTAAGGACTCGCTTCATGCATGCTTCGTGTATATATGTATAAACAGAAACACTACTAAAGTAAATTACTGTTAAAAACTGTTTTTGTTGTATTTTCCTGTGAATTATATTAGATACAGATCAGTATCTGTCATATGTACGAAGCAGAGGTGGGCAAAATGTAATCAGATTAATGATTAACGATTACAATATGTAGTCTTAATTTTAATTTTCTTGCTCTGTGATCATGATTAAATCCATTTAAAATATTAAGAAATCATAAATGTGTATGTAACCTGGGATTATGTAGTGTTTATAACATAGATGAGCCAAATGCAGTCATTATTGAAAATAAATAAATAATAATAAAATACGCTGGTTTCTAATGTTAGTATATTTCTATGGAAAATTAGTGAGTGACGAAGTCTATCAAAATTGAATATAATTCTAAAAAAGAAATCAATGTTAAAAGAGGATTTATAACACTCTCCCCGCACGTGAAAGAAATAGATATTTACAATAATAAGAACTAAATAATAAGAAACCTAAATTACAAAAAAAGTAAATAAACTAATTTATAGGTAACCTAATCAATTTCTTTGCTGGTCTTCGTAAGGTTCCAGCTTCGGTGGTTACATCGGCTACCCGTACTGAACCATCTTTTCCTGGGAATACTGCCGAGATACGACCTTTAGGCCAGGAACCCCGAGGAAGATTAGCATCAACGATAATGACTATATCACCAACGGATAAATTTCGGTGATCTGTCGAAGCTGATTGTCTTGGTACTAAAGTTGGCAAATATTCTTTAATCTAATGTTGCCAAAAATGGTCTGATAATCGGATAGCCTTTTTCCAATCTGATCGACCACAGAGATCTCGATCAGTTAGAGACACCGGAACTTGTGCTCCTGAAGAAGTTCCCAGGAGAAAATGATTCGGTGTGAGAGCCTCCTCTGTTGCATCGGTTGGTATATACTTCAGTTGACGGCTATTAACAATATTTTCTGCTTCTCTCAGTAACGTCCATAATATCTGCTCCTGAGGGTGCTTCTGGAGTAAGGTGATTTTTAATGCTTGCTTTACAGATCGGACAAGCCTCTCCCAAGCTCCTCCCATGAATGGGGCTGCGAGTGGAATAAAGCGCCATTCTATATTTAAATTTGCTGCCGTATTTGAT
This sequence comes from Automeris io, assembly GCA_036320925.1. NCBI lineage: Eukaryota > Metazoa > Arthropoda > Insecta > Lepidoptera > Saturniidae > Automeris > Automeris io. The sequence continues at coordinate 8,282,309 of JAUDJH010000012.1, read as the reverse complement.
ATAGCGTTTCCATAGAAGGGTTTCAATTCTTTATTAGCTCCAACAAATGATGTGCCATTATCGGACCAAATTTCTTGAGGTGTTCCTCTTCTTGCAATAAATCGCCTCAGTGCCAGAATTGCTGAATCAGCGGAAAGACTGTTTACAACTTCCAAATGAATAGCTCTCGTAGAGAGGCAAGTAAACAGTGCCACGTACCTCTTCTCCGTTCGTCTTCCTACGCGAACAAGGATAGGGCCGAAGTAATCCAAACCAGTAAAGGTAAACGGACGGTAGTGGTGTGCCAGCCGAGCAGCAGGTAGATTCCCAAAAGATGGATAGCTTACTGAAGCTTTGCGATTTTTACACAGTTGACAAGAATAGCAGATCTTCTTTATTATGGATCGCAAACGAAAAATAAAAAATTGTTGTCTCGTCTCGTTCAGAACAGTTTCATTATTGGCATGAGCAAATTTTATGTGATAATGAAGGATCAGTACAGGTGTACAGTTCTATGATCTCCATCCAACACTACTGGTTTATTGAGATTTTCTGTTTGAAAGGTACTAGATCCAATTCGTCCCGACAAGCGCATGAAACCATCTTCAGTCAAAATTACTTCTAATTTGCGCAATTTACTGTCATGATGCAAAGGCGCTCCGGTCTGTAAGCATCTAACCTCTCTATTAAAAGAGTCAGCTTGACAGCTCTGCAGCACTTGTAGACGGGCGAACTTCAAGTCCTCTGCCGTAACATTCACCGAAGCTGGAATATCAGGACCTCTAATATTATATGGCTGCGAAGTTAGTGTTAACCCTTTTTTTTAAGAGCCAACTGTTTTAGTTTTTTTATATATTTGTGTACATAAGCAGTTGTCCGCAAAAACCGTAACCAAGAACTAAATCTTCCAGGATCAGCTACTAATGGGTTCTTGGTGACGATTTCGTTTATTAAATTAACGTCAGCGAGTTTTACAGATGATTTAAGCTCGGTTAATGGAGTTAAATGTGCATTAGCATCATCTGGCGTACGTTTGTTTCTAAAAAGAGAAATTTTGGGCCAGAAAACCACCGATCAGCTAGCGTTAGTCGCGTAGATTGGAAGCGAGTGGCATCATCAGCCACATTAGATATAGTCTGTACCCAGCGCCATTCGCTAGCAGCGGTGATTTCTAATATCTCTCCAACTCTATGGGCTATAAAAGGTTTGAAATTACAGGCGTCATTTCGAAGCCAAGCTAAAACATTTTTAGAATCACACCAAAAGAATCTCTTAGTAGGCTTATGAACTACTGCCAAACAAATTGTAGCCGCAAGGCGAGCTGCAATTAAAGCTCCTTGCAACTCCAATCTGGGAATCGATATCGGTTTTAAAGGAGATACACGAGCTCTACTACAAATCAAAGATGTGCGAATAGATTGATCACGAAAAACGAATCGCCAATAAGCAACGGCTGCATACGCACTTTGACTTGCATCAGAAAATACATGTAGCTCTCTATTGACTACATTATCATTATTAATAATAACACTGTCCTCGTTAGTGACATACCAATGTGGAATTTTAATGAATTGAACTGCTTCTACGTCTGAAAACCAATCTTTCCATTTGATTTGGTCGTCTGAAGACTGGTCTTGATCCCAATCTAAACCTTTTCGCCAAGCTCGTTGAAACAATATTCTACCTTTAATTGTTAAAGGAGTTAATAAACCTAGTAGATCGAATATACGCATTAACTGCGATAGCACGTTTCTTTTTGTAAAAGTATATGAAAAGTTATTAGATTTATTAATATTAAAACCAATAGAATCCGTGGTGTGGTGCCAAATCAGTCCTAAGGTACGAACAGTTTGAGGAAAATTTCCTAAATCTATACCAGTATTAAGTCGAAAATCTGGTGGTATAAATTTCAAAGCCTCAGGATGATTTGTGACCAAACATCGCATTTCGAAACAGGCTTGTTTATGAATAAAAATTATATCCCTAGCAATTTCAGCAGCAGTGTCTACATCGTCTAAACTTCCTAAATAATCGTCCATATAATGATTGTTAATAATGGCATCTACTGCGTTAGGATATTCTTTTTTGTATTCTAACGCATTGTTATTTTTAACATATAAAGCCGTGAAAGGGCTTGATGCTGCCCCAAAAATCATTGACGACATTCGGAAGGAAGAGATAGGGTCATCGGCCGATTGACGCCACAAAAATCTTTGGGCATCCCTGTCTTCTGCTTTAATTTTAATTTGTGGAAACATTTCACGAATGTCAGCCGAGAGTGCTATCTTGCCTTTACGAAACCTCAATAAAATATCGAAAAGGGATTGGAGTAAAACTGGACCTGGCAACAACAAAGAACTTAGGCTAATTCCTGCACATTTTGCTGCAGCGTCATGTACAATTCTAAGTTTACCGGGTTTATTCTGATTCGTAACACCAAAATGTGGGAGATACCATGTAAATGGAGATAGCGTTGATTCAGATGAGCATGGCTCAACGTAGCCTTTTTGAATTGTAACATTCATATTACGTTTATAGAGTTCGGCATAACTTATATCTTTTCTAAACTTATTTTCTAAAGTTTTAAATCTGTTTAAGGCTACATTATAGCTATTATTGGGAATGTCCATATTATTATTTCGCCAAAGTAATCCTACTTCAAAACGTCCGTTAGAAAGATGACGAGTAGTATTGTCTAAAATTTGTATGGCACGCTTATCATCTGCTGAAATTAAATCTTTTTTAGTAATACCTATCGAATCTAATTTATAATAATCTTGGATAATAATATCTAAATCACTGGAGCTTTCACTCGTACATTGATTAACGAAATCTACGCAATCCGTTCTACTATTATTAAAACCGCAAAGAACCCATCCCAAAGCGGTATTACTAGCAACAGGTTCTGAGTTTAGGCCTCTACGAGTTTCTTTAGAGATTATTAAGTGCCAATTGTCTATTCCTATTAAAAGCATTGGCTTAACATTTTCATGGTATGATAAGTTTTCCGCTAAACTAGCTAAATGAGAGTAGGATTTAAGTTCTTCAGTACTGATGGATTGTTGTGTAGCTAGATTAAGGTCCTTAATAGACCGCGCATTACGTACTCGATGTGTTTCGCTACAATTTTTACCTATAATATTAAAATTTACCATCTGTACAGGTGATTGTTTTGATAATCCACTAATACAATTCATTTGTAGCAATGTAGATGGTCCCTTGGCACCTATGACTTTAGCAATATCAGCGTTAATGAAGGTACCTGTAGAACCATCATCTAAAAGTGCAAAGGTGTCAATCTTACCTAAAGGACCGCTCAATGTCACTGCAATAACTTTAAGTAAAGGTTTAGGAAAACCAGACGGAGGGCTCAGAGTAGAAGAATGAGTAACAATATCACTGTTATGATTGTTTTCTGCTGGTTGTGATATAATATGGAGAAGCTCGTGATGTTTCCTGGTACATCCTTCTACACCACAACGTTTCTTCGGGTTACAAGATATATATTTATGTCCACCTTTGATTAAACAATGATAGCATACCTTTTGATCTTTGACCCAAATCCATCTATCTTCCACAGTTAAATTCAGAAATTCTTTACAATTTACGGTATTGTGCTGTGAAGATTTACAGAAATAACAAAGTATATTATTAACATTCGATCTGGACTTTTTGTTATGCTGAGGATCTACATTTCTAAGAGGTTGAATAATAATTCGATTTACTTCCTTTAATATTCGTATTAACGTGGGGTACATCATTAGTTGTTATGTAACCAAATCGATTCCGAATATCTCATGATCTAAGAAATTAGATAAAAGCTCTAGCTTACTAAAATGTTCGTTGTTCATTTTGAAGGCGAAATGCGCCCATTGAACTTGCATGGATGTAGGTAATTTGCCAATAATTGTATTAAAAAGCTCTGGAGAAAATAAATATTCCCTTTGCTTTAAAAGCTTAATAGTTTCTACACAATTTCTATGGAAAATTAGTGAGTGACGATGTCTATCAAAATTGAATATAATTCTAAAAAAGAAATCAATGTTAAAAGAGGTTTTATAACAGTCATGTTAATGGTAAAAAACGTAAAATGTAATCGTAATCATTTTTATTAATCTGATTACATTTTGGCCATCTAGAAGCAGTGGCGTGCATTCCATATCTATACTAATATTATAAAGCTGAAGAGTTTGTTTGTTTGTTTGAACGCGCTAATCTCTGGAACTACTGGTTCGAATTGAAAAATTCTTTTTGAGTTGAATAGACCATTTATCGAGGAAGGCTATAGGCTATATAACATCACGATGCAATTATTAGAAGCGAAGAAATAACGGAAAATGTGAAAAAAACGGGCAAAATTATTCATCCTTGAGGGCTTCCATTGCGTGCGCTGCGAAAACGGTTCAAGATACCAAAAATATTTGTAAGAAAGAATTATTCCTCTTGAAATGATCTATAAAAATGTCCGGGACAGTATATGTCTATCCTTTAAGATTAAGTCACTAGAACCGTTTTTATGGTAATCAAATTGTTCGAAATTAATGCATTATTTATTAAGAGTTGTATCAACGTAGTAATATTAATCTTTATCCAAATAAATGTATTTTTGATTAAGAGTATTTAATTGTGAACAAAATTGTCTTCGACATCACTTAATTTCAATGAACATCTTAGAAGATATTACAAAACCTTATATAGCAAAACAACGTTTGCCGGATCAGCTAGTAAAGCATAAAAAGCATCTTGTTATACGTGGACATTTTATAAATATATTGTCTTAAAATCTGCTGTTTACCGAAATAGTAGCCTGAAAGTCTAAATTGGACCAAATGTTACATAGGTTTAAAAAGTTATATAGGTGCCACATGTCCAAGTATAACGAGATAATGCCTTTTATGCTTTATACAGGATGCACGCCACTGGTACGAAGCCAGCTATGTAAGTATATTGACTCAACACCATCAGTCACGTTTTTTGATCAGCTCGTATATAGTACCGTTCTCTTTGTTTCTTTTTAGATTGACAACACGACAGCCATTCCTTCGGTGTTGCTGGCGCTTATAGGCGAAAGTCGCCCCTTATAAACAAGTGGATCAATCATCAACTTGACAATACTCTTTTGCAGGAGTTAAACAAGAAATAAAATAATTAAATCTTAATAGTAATAATTATTTAGCACGGTGTAAAGTTACATAGAAGAATTAAATTCAGTGTAACATCATTTATTCATGTAAACAACTATATTATACTCATATATAATTTGGTAGCAATATGTAACTAGTATGTATTTATAGTAGAATTAAACTTCATAGAGCCGTAATCCATTACTTAGGTTGGCTACCAGAGGGATTAACGAAATTGACATAGACTCGTAGCAAAATACTAACGTTTATTGAAGTAAATAAAATAACAACAGATTCCCTTTTTAGTTCAAACAATGAATCGTATTAATAATATTTTATTGACGTACTTATTACATATAAATATTATACTAAGTATAATAAATACAATAAATAAGTACAATAAAAATCATAAGTTTTTTTTTATTTACAGTATTTTCTATATACATATATCTTAATATCTGACAAATTAAACAAACTGAGAGCTTACGAACGATATTGCAGAATTTATTTGTATGACATTGTTACCACATACAACTACAAATACCTTGCGAAAATTCTTTGTCGCCTCGTACGGAATATCAGCTTTACATTATTATACTTACGTTACTTTATAGCACACGATTATAATAGCACAGAGCCTGTTACAGTAATTAAGTTATACAAAAGTATTATTATATAATATTGAGACTATGAGCTAGACTCTTTTATAATAGAAATATTTAAACTTACCAAAAGATGTTAAAAAACAACTGTGTACATAAAAAACAATTCAAAAATAAATAGTTTATGGAATATTTAATAAGTAATTGAAATTGTGCGCTAGTGTACAACCAAATCACTCGGATAAGAACAGGTCCTAATTTATTACCAGTTGCGAAGGATTTAACGCGCAAACGTTTCTACGATTTAAATGGTATTAAAAATACACCACATTATATACCGAAATGCCTACAATACCAGTAAAATATTTTTTACTAAACACTGCTGCTTAAAAATAATTAACACAGTTCTTAAATAATGCTTTGCAAATAAGATGATCTATAAATAACAGCTGTCTCAGTATAAATTTAATCGATCACAACACAGAGATCTCTGGAATTCTTGAAATAGCACCTATCATATAAAGAGTAATTTAATTCAGTGCTACATATTAAACGCGGACAGTCCCCGCCGTAACTCATAACCAGGTGGTCGGATTTACGTTCACACAATATGTTATAAAAATCCGACACATTTTATTTTACGGACCTACATAATAAGGGATTTTATATCACGCCGATCCTATTTTTCTTTAAGCCTACAAAAAACCTGATAATAACATAGGCTTACCAATTTCGGACATACAGGTAACCTGTGTAACATATTAATTGTAGGTGTTTTTACATGCATGTATGTAGTGATATTTAATTAATATATTGTAATGTTTTTATTCTAAATTGAAACAGTGACTGTTTCGAAACTGAAAAATCGAGTACAATTTCGAAACACAACCACCCCCCGATAGACGCCGTGATCATGCCGGCCTACAGAAACATCTCTTCACGCTTTGCTCATAGATTATATATAATGCGGACAGCCTTACGCTGCAACTTGTCGAGAGCGCTAAGAAGATTACTATGCGGCACCATCATAGAACTGCGAACAGTATTCTATACACGGCCTAAACCTGGACCTTATACAAAAGGCACAGCTGGTCAGACCTGAAATTATTATTAAAATAATTTCATAAAAATTAAAGTATATTCGTATTCATTGCCAATATGAAGTTTTTTCGTTTTCTTTTTTCTTTCGAACAATTTCACAGGAAGAGAATAGAAGAACTAAACGAAATAACATAACTCCTTCAGCAACTTTCAAATTATAGAGTCCTGATTCAGCGCTTAATCTGAAGTTGCGAAGTCACCCTAAATGTTTAATATAAATAGATTTTTATTTTTTTATTTTAGCACACTACACGCGAATTTTTCGGCTTCCAGTCTCGCCAAACACCATTAAACTATTTTTCTTTTACTATAATTTCCATGTATTTAATGTAATATGAAATGTTGACTATATATATCTTTATGACTTTCTCAAGCAGATGATCGTAAAAAGGCTTGTAGCTTTTACTGTAGTATGTCTTCGTAGCTCTTTACGTGCGCTACGTAGCCGTCGTAGTACGGGAATAAAGTATGAAGATCGTAAATGAACTCGATGTTTATCTCATTTATCTGCACGAAACCCTTTTCCCGGTACAAAAGGAAGGGTACAATAGTAAATATTTTATAAGCCCATGCAAATATATGCAAAATTTTACAATATTTATCAAACTACGTTGCATATTTATTCCGTAATATGGAGTATTCACAAGCAATTCACTCGTGATAAAAATCCATGTTTTCATAAAGTTCAATTCACGTGACCGATTGTGTTTGAATAAACATTTCAATCGAGGGGTTTTCATTGGCAGCGACCATTCGACCGTGGGCGGCATATTCAACTCTTTTTCACGCATCGCTAGTTTCAGATGAATGGAGTGCGGTTGGAATGCTACAGCTCCACCACATCACGGGATGATTGCGGTCCTCTGTAATTACTGTTTGTAACAAGATGTCTTCTCGAATTATCTTTCACGTAATTACTTTTCAACATATACTACTATTTATAAACCAGGATGATAAGATATTAAAAGATGTATAATTTAACACAAATATAGCAAAGTAATCAACAGCTTTGTAGATACTTAATAATGTTTTAGGCAAACAGGCACTTTTTATATCCAAACTAAAATCAATATTTGTAGATATTGCATGCTTATGTTATGTTACTAAGCATCAAATTTCGACGTAGCATTGGAACCATTTACCGACTACATTCTAGACCATTTTGCCCAAAAGCTTCATGCTCTGATTCCATCGTCCCCTTTTAACCACAATACTACTTAATACTACCAACAGTGCTAGTAATTCAATCTGGTGTGGCTAAGGTGTGTGTGTGCGTTTGCCTGTAATTCACATATTTTTTAAATTAGTTTTGTTATATTTACTTTTTAATAAAATCGTATGTAACAATTCTATTGCAGGTATAGGAAGTATTTATTTCGACTTTGTGCAAAAGAGTTAGAATAAATTTACCGCACTTCAAGTCAACCTAGGCGTAAACTACTGTTCCCAGCCGATCAGTCGATCCATGACCAGTTGGTTGATGTCTTTGGGGTCGCGGCTGCTCAAGGTAGGAGCTTTGAGCAACTGGTTAGCGAGCCTCCAGAAGTCGGCAGAGCATTGTGACGTGCTCTACCTAAATACAACTAGCAGTATCGGGGAAGGCATCATCTTTCCCCCAGTTTGTGCCCAGTGGATGCGACACGACGAGGCTGTGGCAAATTGATTACAGGACCCGCAGTCCCCGCCAATGCTTAGAAATAATCACCTTGCGGTTTTTAGTCGGTACAAGTCCGACACAACTCGGTCATGCAACCCCCCTGTGCGGCTGAGACGGTCCTATGAGGAGTTCCCCAAGTAAAAAAAAGGCGTAAACTACTGCACAAAACGTCACAGAGCCTAATATAACTGCAGTTTGCCATACGTCGTTCCAAGGAAAAGGGCCGAGATTCCATATTCTACTTATCTCTTCTGAGGTATTGATAACAACCAGAAAATTATTAAACACTTCATTTCTTATTCAATTTCGGCTAAAATTTGCATAATTAAATATTCCAATTTGCGAGTGCAGAGCCGTGTCAGTGCATCAGCAAGCTCCTGCGCTGCTGTCAGGGCTCGTGTTCAGCTTGTCAGCAAAATGAACATGTCTGGATCGTCGCGGTATTTCTGGAATAGCACCGAACGGGACAGGTCAAACGGAAATAAAGCAGACTGCACTAAGCGAAGTTTGGACATGTCTGATAGTTCACTGGCGGCTCGTGAATAAAATACATTCTATTTCAGTCCATCAGCTACATTGCTATTTTCAGTTTAAATGAATATCTTACATATTTTCACCAATTATTTAAAAGTTTAAATCTTCACAATTCTTAGAACATTTACACAAGGAAAAGTGTATAAATTACTTAGACCTAAAATCAATTAAGTTTACATTTAAAGAAAACTAAAACTATTTGAATTATTTAATTAATTCAATGAAACTTTGGTGTAGTATTACTTAAATTAAGTCTAACAACTTTTAACCATAAATAGCCATACAACTTTTAAATCGTATAAAAATTCTTACTCTGCCATGTGTATAGCAGAAATAATGGCGAAAAAAATTCATAAAACCCTTTCATAAAATGATTAAATAAACTCTTAAAATGAATTAATTGAATGGTTAATTGAATGTTCGATAAGTAATTTAATTTATACGATGATTCCCGCTCGGAACGGCCGGATAAGAACTGGCCGTAATTTATTACCAGGTGCTGGTGATTTAACGCGCACCCGGTTGTACGGTTCAAAAGAGCAATTTGAATATTAGCTATTACTAAGTCTGTTAGAACCAGTTCCATCAATACTGACCAAGTTTATTCTTTTATATGTATAGAGACCATCTCGTCACTAAAAGTATGCCTACATATATATATATTTATCCATCCAGTATGGATTATAGAATTATATCCATCCAGTAATGGATAATAGAATTATAAGAATTGAATTTACAATATAGCTATTATCTATCTGTATTTGTTTTAACGAAATAAAAGATTTTGTTGTGTTTGAGACATTTAGTTTATAATTAATATCTAAAATAATAAATTTAACCATTATTTGATCTAAACTGTTCTAAATAATTAAAATACAAAAATGTAAAACAAAGGAGTTTGATCTACAATTTTTATTTTTATTGTTGATAAAAGAAGTTCTGATAGTCTATGAATTAAACAAAAAAAAATGTTAAAATGGTGCAATGCGTGTAACATCTATAGCTCCTTCGTAGCTACGGTGCCGTAGCGCGCCTACGCTACGTAGCACTGAATTCTAAGTAGTAAGTTCGTAAACTAAGCCGGTGTTTATCTTGTTCGTGTAGTTAAGAGCAAGTTTAGATTCACTTGGTGTACATTTTGGAAGTGAATGTGGTATTGTGTATGGTTAAAATGTGTTTTACATTAAAATTTGATCGAATTTTTAATTACTGTTCTACTTGATTGCAACATAACAAATTATAACAGATTTTGTAAACGATTCTCACGTATTCTTCTCGGGTTCTTTTAAATAACGTACTACTATTTTTTTATTATTAAACTTTCTTTATAACGATCACCATTCGGGCTCAGGTCAATATAATTGAATTGTTTGATAATTTTGGCACTGACAAAATAATGTTGCCACTTCAAGAAAATATTACCATATAATAAATATTATATTTCTCTAACAGATATTTTTACAATTAATACAGTAATTATTAATCTTTTAATTTTTATAGGCAAACAGGCTGATGACCCTCCTGATGATAAGTGGCTACTTCCGTGTACTGACTCAATACAATGAGTTTGATATTGCGTTGTTTTGTTTTGAGTGATGACTAATGAAGTATTCCGGTAAAAAAGTTAGTAAATAGCATATTATTGCTGTTTTACTAGATATCTTGAATTTTTCGAGATATATCGCCAATTTCGCAAACGCTCTAAATAAATAAAAAAATTAACACTCTAAATCTCAAATAAAATCAATACAGGGAACTTATAGTGTTAGTGTTAGTTAGCTTCAAAACAAAGCTAAAATATAAAAACTTTACTTACACAAACGTCTAAGTAAATAAATATGTTATACAGAACGGGCACTCGTCTGTTTGTCCAAAATGAATAACAAACAGTAATAATGATTACAAAACAAGAATCTATACAACAACTAGCACGCTAATGAAAAGTAAAGATAGGTATTTGCAATGTTTCCGAGAGTTTCAGATCATTAAACTCACTCCGGTGAGGACTTCTTTGCTCACATAACTCGCTGGGCTTGACTCGTGATTCCTTTTGTAATTAAGATATTAGCTCTTGATAGTTTTATTTAGATTTTTTTTATATAAAATATGTTTCTTTTTATGTGTTTGTAATTGCTGTAGTGACCTTTCGTGAAAGGCGTTAAAATGTAACATTATTATTTCGATTATTTTTATACATTTCAATATATTATTTCAATAGCTTGAAAACACATTATTTAAGATGTATAGATAGTGTATCCTATAACCAATAGAAGATCAAGAGAATGAAGCATTTCAAAATATGTTTATATATTTACACATACTAAAAAATTTTCAAAATTCTTGTACAAACAGTTTCATCGTGTTTAAGTCTCATAAAATATTGCTTATGCGGTAAAGTAAACGAGAAATAATTACATGACTTGTTTTACGTTATATGTTTAAAAGTAAAACATGTTGCTGTATGTGTGTTGTGTGTATGCAAACCTTTATATATTTTGTATATGTGAATAAACCATTTACGCTATTTTTTATATTATGTCCCACTAATGTGTGAAAATAAAAATATTTTTTCATAGGTACAATAAAAACTTTACATTATATGGTCATAAGTTTATTTAGGTTACATAGTTTCGTAAATTATAAAATAAAAGTATGTGTTCTCAGCAGTGCCTCCAGGGATTACGTCAGTGATGAGGTGGCGGCGGGTGATGAGGCGGTGGTGGTTCGTGTGGCGGGTGATGAGGTGGTGGTGGGTTATGCGGTTGCGGCGGGCCGTGAGGGTGGTGCGGGGGCGGTGGTGGCATGGCTGCTGAAATAAAAAAATACAATGACTAATAAAAAAAAAATAGCAGAGTTTTGCACTCTATAATAAAGAATGTAATATAAAGTGAATATGAAAACGCCTGTCAGTTAATAGCTCATACGAGCATGTTAATATTTAATAAAATCTAATCTTGGAGAAATGCACGCTTCTAACAGACATTGACACACATTTTGTTTGTCTTTATTTATTCAGTAGATTAATTGAGCATGCCTCTTATCTTTCTTTATTAGTAATATAAAATATTTAAACAAAAATATATAATCAATTCGGCGAGACATCGTATTTATGAATTCAATTTCAAAAACTGTAACTAAACTTCAATATTGATAAGTAAGTGTTTAGCTGATGTAATAAAACTTAAGCATTAAAATGAAAGTGTTGACTTTATTAAATATTTTTTACTTTTATTTATACTAATTATTCCAACGTAACGGTACAGTAAACATCTGACAAAAAGTTCATAAAATAAAATATATAGGTAATTAACAAGATATTCATTTTTTATAACAATACAAATTGACTATACCGCAGCTAACAGTAAGCATAGCGCAGTCCTAAAACGGCTGCATCTGCTAAGGGGTGAAATTCTCTTGATGATCACGTTTTTCATACCCAATGTCGATTCTATCACGATGTACATGAGCTGTCCTCAAATTCTGATAGACAAAGCTACTCACTATGATGAGCTTTGTACTGTCACTGCGATCTAAGCCGGCATTGACGTCAAATTACTGTTTCTCGTTTACCCAGGGATAATTTATAGGAATATCAAACAATTACCCACACCCGCACGCAATCAGTACCAATCCCAACTATAATTCAGCTAATCAAAATAAAACTTACCTTTATATTTCTCGGAATATTCAACCGTAGAGTAATGAAAATGTCACCACGGCACCTATTTAAATGTCACCCACCACTTTATCTATTCCGGCTCGTTTTATGAGTTGACTTACGACACATTTTTATCAATTAAATTCTTAGTATTACCATAACATGATCGTGATTATCTAATCGCATAGCTGATACACAATGATAACACAATACCTAAGTAATTTAGTTAACTACCTTCAGCCCGCGAATTCATCTATGTTGTAATAACGAAATCTTCCAGTTTGAGTCGATTTAAGTACTAATCTGCGGATCTGGATCAAATATTTCCTAAGCGATATATGTATATGAGTAGCCGTTCAGCCATCAAGCATTGCATTGCTATGGACAGCCATGCCCATAGGATCTATTAGCATTTAATGCTGGTTTTTCTCAGGAGTCAGTATTCTCAGCAAATTTAATCCTATTGCATATCTATGACCTGTTAGAACCTTCTAGATTAGAATATAGATTCTGCTAGAATCTTTTTATATGCAAATGATAGCACTATTACTAAGAGATATGTATCTGGATCACGGATGGATGCAGTCGAGATCCGTCAGTAGAAATGTGATAGTAGAGTGTGACTGATTTAACTCTTGATCGAATCTGGTCAGTTTCAATACCTGTAATACAGGTGTGTCTTTTTCGGCAAAGCGGGAGTCCTTTCCATCTGACGCCTACTTTCCAGAGTATTTTCTTACCAGTTACCGATACTCTCGTGCTCGTCGGTATGCAGCTAACTTTGGGCGGTCGATTAATTTCTAAGCTAAAACAGCCGCTAAAAAGTTAGGCATTATTTTCAAGATCAGACGATGCTTCACGCCATTGCATATTCTTAACTTATATCAGGTGCAGGTGCGGTCGGATGTGGAGTATTGTTGTTACCTTTGAGATGGGTCAGCAAAATATCAATTAGCCACTTTAGACTCAACAGATCCAAAGACTTGCAATCACGCAAACTACGTAAAGTTGCCAGCCTCGTGGTTTTCACAGCCTGCATTCTGAAGAATGTACTCAAGAGCTTTATTTACTGATTCCGCCATCTCCTTTTCCCCACAGAATTACTAAACTCAGTGAGGAATACAATAAAATAAGCCTTTATTTCTAGTACTTTTTATACATCATTTTTTTCCATGTTAATCTTGATTATTAGTACTATTAACTACTATATACTTTTTCTGAAGTAGTCGCCTGCGCGGCGTAGTCCTCCCCCATCACGTTCCATTGGTTTCTATTTCTGGATATTCTCATCCAAGAAGATCCTGCTTTTTCTAGAAATATATCTGCCCATCTTTTTTGCGGTCATCCTCTGCTTACATGGTGGATAATCCCAAAATCCATTTCAAAAACTTCGCTACATTCTTCATTATGCAAACAGCAAAAGAGTAGGACACGCTCCCTGCGTCTATTTTCACACAATCTTATGATCTAAAGCTTTTAAAAGAAGAGTGAATATACGTTTGTTGAGCAAACGGGATTCATCATCTGCCTCATTTTTATATATCACCAGGTGAGAGTGTGTTGAGGTCAGGAGTTAGTTTTTTTTAATAATAATAAAACATGCTATATCGTGGAATAATTTCATTAAGGGGTATGCTGTAACAATGTGTGATCTTTTCTCAGGCATTTATCATAATATCTAAAAATGTTGTATTCCTATGAAGCCTTCAAATTCTTTGGTATATGTTTTTATGTTTATAACATTTTCAAGTTATCTTTGTAATTTATATCCCGCGTGCTGTTCAAGAGCGGAGAGACGAGAGAGAGGAGTGCCCTTTTACACCACCCATCCCCAAGTGAGGCCTATCCAGAGGCCGCAAGCCTTGCCGGGTATCGAGGATGAGGCCCTAGTCATACCCTCGATCCCGGTAGGCGGAAGGTTGAACACGCCGGGGGTTTTAGTCGGCGCAAGTCCGACACACCGGGGGCGGCCTTCACCGACCCCTAAGATCTGTAGCGATTTCCCCCGGGTAACCAAAAAAAAGTCTTATTAGTTATAGAACTAATAAGACTAGCACTTGGTTCCAAGTGTTAAAACGACGAGGTGGTTTCCACCTTCCAGAATTTTATCCTGTATCTTAGTACAAGTGGTGTGACCTGATTGAATAAATCCTGATACAATTTTATAAATTATTTTCTTTATTATTTGATTTTTTATTACTTTATTTATTATTTCGAGCAAGAATTTTGTTTGTAATATTTTTATGAATACATTTAAATATCTTCACACCCTTTCCCAAAGAGCAATCTATTGCTAAATGGAATAAAATAAAGAAAGTGTAAACAAAGCAGGAGTAGCTATTACAAAACATCCTTTCTGAAAATCGATTGGGAATTCCGCCCCTTGTAGATCCCAACAGGAAAATTCCATTTTCCAAATACAAAACTGAGAACAAACGACACAAACCTAAATACCTTGTAAGTAAACGAAGCGCAATAAGTAAATAGCATTTTCTGCTTTGAGAAAATTTCAAGAGAAACGAGCGGTAAAAACTCTGGCCAAGTTTTAAAAGAATGTGTTCCAACCAAACGGAAAGCATGTAGTATTATGTAGTACTTATAAGTATTTTCAAGACCAAAGCAATTTTAATATTTTTATGGTATATAGTATAAACAAATAAAATCCTTTATTTTTTATTTTAGGTTTATATTTTATTACATCATATCATGCAAAATATAATAACAGTTTCTTTGTTCGCATAGCTTTTAAATCATTAAATATTTATACGCTTGGTTTTAAGAAAAAAATGTTTACTAGTTCCTAGAGGTTTAATGAAATCATAACTGTGAGAAAGTATCAGAAGAATCCAGCAGTTTATATTATTTTGTAAAAAATTTAGTAATATAAAGGATTATGTTTTAAGATTTTTTTATTCGTACAATTATTATTATTAAATACTTAATAATACAGCAAAAAAACATATATAATATATATCTTAACTTTTAATTATGACGGAAAAAAATGTTCTTCATTACTGTATTGCACTTTATCTAAAATGCGGTGGTGGTGGAGGATGGTGAGGACCATGGTGAGGACCATGATGAGGAGAGTGGTGTGGATGTGGAGGCGGATGATGATGAGGTTGTGGTCCTGGATGATGAGGGCCCGGTGGCGGGGGATGATACGGCGTGTGGTGTGGTCCCGGCGGTCCAGGTGGCCCAGGTGGTGGCGGGTGATGAGGTCCATGCGGTGGTGGAAACATTGCTGAAATAATAGAAAAATATCAAATTGTAGCAACACAATAACTATAAAAATAGTTGTGTTAGTCTAGGTATAAAATAATAAAAGGCATATTGAATAGATGCGCCTATTACCAGAAGAATAGATAATTCCGTCTTTGTCGGTCTGTCAGTCGGTGGTAAAAATATCGATCGTTGGACGAAAATGGTAAGACTTTAGGTTGAGTTTTATAGACGCTATTTCGACTTAGCAAAATTCTTACAAAGCAAATTGGTTTTGAAAAAAAAAAGAGTATATAATAGGAATTTGAGTATAGCCAAATGTGGTCACATATTATGTCGACTAATACAATAAAATGATATATAATTATAATTCAAAAATAAATACCACATGCTTTGCTTAGCCCTGACTATGTCCACTAGCAGGCAGACAATAGACAAACTTATCGAGGGATGAAAGGTTATTAGGTTTAAGCGACATTTTGTGCTTATTACATTTTATATTTTTGAAATCGGTAAAAAATACTGATTCCGAAAATATATATATTACTGTATCACCGAAAAATATCGCTTAAACCAACTTTCCTTTCACCCCTCGATATAGTTAGAAAAACCAAGTAAAATAATCTTTCTGATATTAAAAAGCTACACTAGCTATAATACTTCTAAACGAATCTTAACGGGCCATTCACAGTTTTAGTATTCATTCTAAATTAGCAGAACGGGACATGATTGCTCATTAATTGTTGATCAATACCAATGTGTGACATAAACCATAATCTATGACTCAGTTTTATGACACTAAATACATATCTAAATCTATAGTCTCTATATTATTACATGTTTTGTTATAGTCGGTTAAATAGAAATAGAGATACAATTTGATTTTTTCACTTTAACAGACATAGGAAGGTAAAGTGAAATAGTTTTCTTTGTAACTTTATTTCCTAACTAAAATTACTGAATCGATTATGACAGGATATGTTCTCGTTGCTAACGCAGACGAATTGATATTTTTCTTATAAATGATATTTTTGTTGATTTTAAAAATGTAGTCTAATTTAATTCTAGGTATATCTCTTAACTAAACATAGCTTACCTTTAATATATCACTAAATGAAAAAAAAAATGTCAAGTGAGACCGATCTTGCACCAATATTAACTGAGTAGCAAACTGAATATCGATTATATATTTATACTCTCCTCCATTTTCATTATCTACAATGTGCTTGAAGAGATAAGTAATCTGAATATATCGAATTCAGCGAGTGTCAACTATAATGCGAAATTATTAGAACATACATTTCCAAACATATTGCATTTTTATGTATTTATATACGGGAACATATATTGTGTTAGCCATTAATAATCTCTACGTTAAAAAGTTACGATAGGTTATAAATAGATTCATTTTTATTATTCAGGAGAGTTATTTGAAATTAGATCTTTGACATATGCTTAATTATGTAATATACATACGCAAAATTCAATACTATACGAGTATTTAAGCCACAAACGACTATTACCAGCAACAAATTAAATTATTTTAAACGTACCTTGAATTTAACCAATTACATTATTATCCACGTAGTTATAAATATTTAAATATAGTTTTTTAATTTTTTTATATAATATATTCAAGTGTATAACTAATGCTCATAAGAATAGCTAAAGATTATATTTAATTAAAAATAAACGAAGGTTAAGTGAGATAAAACTAATATTTGTTTAAATAATTATATTATATCAAACATGTTATGATTATTAAAATCATTTGCGACGTAGATTTTGTGCATTAGTCATTGGCACGCAAATTATCACTACTAAGAAATGCAGAGTTATTTTATATGGATAATGGCTACGTAGGCGGCACAATTTCTATGTTGAGTATAAATTATTAAACGGATAACGAATATCTACTGATACAATATCACATGACGCAACATTTGCTAGACTTGAAATGAATGCTTTTTAAAATCTAAATATGACCATTGTTTTCTTTTATATATATATTTATGTATATGCCTATTGTTAGTAGGTAGCTTATTTATGAATATTAGAAGTTATTAAAATAAATATCTAAAGTACATGTTTGAGACGAACATACTTATTATCTATCAAGCCATTACAGAAGATTAATTAATTGGGACGACCCAATAGATCGATGTAGTTTTGTTAGAACAGATTTATTTTTTCCTGGTGCAAATAATCAAGGTAGAATCGCAAACATTTGAAGGAAAAAAGGTTTGAAAGATCAATCTTGGAACTGAACGAATAGTTGTAACATGAAAATAAATAATAGATACTAGTTAACTATTTACAATAAATATTTTGTTATAAAATAGCATTGTATTTAAACTATGACTACAAATTTGGATCGACCCCTGGTTTTTTGTAAAGAATTTGGTAAACTTTTACTTTGAATTTTATAAAAATGATTGTCTAGCTAAAGTTTATATTTTCTTCAAGAACTAAAAAGGTTATGCAAATATATTATAATGTAGGTATATTTTTAATTAATTTTAGTTTTCATTGTTTCTATTTAGAACTTTTTTTTAATTTGATAATGTAGTGTAATTAAGGTTAATAAAGAAATTGTTTTTTTTTAAATTAACAATGTTATAACGACACGTACGGCACGAGCGCCAAGTAAAGCAAATATCAACAAATACGTCATTATTAACACAAGTTCAAACAGTAATAAATAAAAGTATGAAAACAAATCGACTTCTTTGTTCCGTTTCTCTGGCACTTTTCTTTCTCATGAATTATCAAATACCTATGTGATTTATCATGGACGTCACGTGTTTTGCATTATCTTTTAGGCAAGGAACTACTTGGATTATGAGCAATGTGATAAATACAAACATCAGTCGATTCACTATCATTCGCAGTTCTATCAGTGTTCAATACACGGGCTGATTTATTGCTAAAATATATTTTATTTGTGTGTAAATAAGTGAGATTAAGGTAAGGATACATCACGATTAACAACAAGTTACATATTTTTACCCAAAGTTTAATTCGTATGGACCCATTGAGAAGCATAAATCAGAAAATTAATAACGTCGTAGCAGCCGTTAGAGCAATAGGTAATGAGTAATGTTTAATTTTATTGTATTAGTTAATTATTCTAGTCCGTAACAACAAAGCCAAATGTATGTATGTATGAATACACACATATAAAAATATTAAGAAAAAATATTTTGTTACTTTTCTGTAACTGTTATTGAATTTGTTTTTTTTTTTTAAGTTTTAGTATCTTATATAATGACTATACATTGTGCAATCTAGTCATATTGAAAGAGTAAAATTTGATGACTGTTAAGTTCGTAATGTTTTGATCTTTCCAGCTATGCCGCCTCCCCACGCAATGCCTTGCGGAGCTCACTGCGGCACTGGATACTGCGCGCCACATTGCTACTACCGCAGGCCCATTGGTGCACCCCCGCCGCCACATCATCACTACCCGCCGCCGCCACCACATCACTACCCGCACCCACCGCCGCATCATTACCCGCCACCGCCACCACATCACCCTCCGCCACCACACCACCACTACCCGCCACCTCACCATAACCCCGGCCCGATGGATCACATGATGCGGTAATCAAACTGGACGAGCATATATTTGAAATTACTGGAACAATCTATCTGAATTCCAACAATATCGCTAATATCTCTTTTTATTTTTTTGTGCATATCTGGTTTTAGTATACATTTATAAATTGTTTTATCTACACAATATTTTAAACATAATCATAAAACTTTTTATGTATAAATGTTATTCTACAACATATAGTACATTTTAATGTTTTATTTATAGTAGAAGTACAAGAATAATGTAGTAATATTTATTTCATTTGACAACAAAATAAAGAAAGATCTTTAAATGTGTGTTCTGTTAAGAAGAAATCTCATGAGCGTAATGGTATTGTATTGACACCTATAAAATAAATGTAAATACCCATTAAATTTTCTTCTTTGAATCCTTTTACTATTGAGATCTGTAGTGTAAAATTAAAAATATTTTTTTATAGTGCAACGAAGTAATGTTAATCTTATCTATTTAAGTCGGTGACATATTGTAGAAAAATATGATACTTGTTATCGCTAATAAATCCATATATACTTTTTATATAATTGTTTTAATTTCAATGACCTCTAAATTAAGTAGGAACGTTTTAAAAAATCACTCATATACGTAATAAGTATTAACTCGTACTTGATTATAATCCAGACAAGTTTAATGTTAATGTTTCAAAGTTATAATGACCATCCTTATCATCATGAAGTTATCATGATGGTAAAGAATAAAAAACCGAGTAGCCATGGTGGCCTAGCGGATAATGGACCAGAGCGGACATGTACCTCTGGATTTTCCAATTTACGTACGGATTTAAGCATATATGGTCACTGGTGAAGGAAACCCCATGCGTCCAATGAAATGTTATGTGTAAGTGCCATGAGAACGGCGATCAGCTGCGCTACTGGTCACGTTGGCACGACATATAAGCGCAAAGTGAATGCCACTAATGTTATTCTGTTCACCCCGTTAGGGATATAGCGTGACGATGTATTATTATCACTGTTAATAATAAAAACTGATATTAGTGAAACAGACCCACTTACTATTTATTGATTTTATTTGTTCACAAAAATGTGATAAGAACAAATCCGGTATCTACAATACAGTATAGCCATTTATAAATGTAAAAAGTAAATGGTTCCGCAATAATAGTAAAGTTTTAAATTTAAATTTTATGAAATTATATTTACTTTTTGCAAAAATTGGCAGTAACACGTTGCTGCGATGTTGTGACAGATATAAAATTTTCTGTTTTTTTTTTTAAATTATCAATTCAATTAATATTAAAAATTTGCGTATCTATATCGTATATATTGCGTAATGTCGCGTTGCCAATTGTCTCGTAAAGAAATGTTTCGGCCTGTGAGTATGCTCCAACCTAAGATTATTAACAGTCTAGATAGTTTTTTTTTTGCATGTCCTACGTTGGTGGCCTGGGAAAGACCTTCACAACAAAACCGGGCTTGGTGTGCGAACACAGGGGGGCGCTCAGCCAGCGAAATTTATGGGTTGGGCTACGCCAGGGACCCCTGTGGGTACGGACCTAGTCTAGATAGAGTTCGTCCATATGTCAAGATAAAATTCTAACGTTAGAATTCGTTGATGTTTTTGTCTACTAGATGCATGGCCTACTAGAATATGCACCGCGTTCTAATCAAAATTAGAGTTGCCACATGTTACCCCAAATATCCTAAAATTGATTATATATTGAAGTACGGAACTGTAGTAAACTTTTGTCAAACTTACTAATTTTTGCACTCGACATATCCTGTAGAGAAGTAAAATCATTTATGTAAATAATATATGTGAAGGTTTGTAAATTTTTTGACGATGTGTTCCGTGAGCGTGATATCGCTGTCCTAGACTGGCCTCCGTAATCGAGCGACATGAATCCTATAGAGAATTCGTGGGATTTTCTCAACAGATTGGAGTTGAAAAATTACCTCAAAATTTAGGCACAGAATAAAAATATTTTCTTGCGTCTCTCGCGAACTTAAAGCACGTTTCCCCAGACCACTCTACTAGACTGCTTGATTGTAAGCATGCTGACCCTTAGTGCGTTAAGAGGACCTACTGATTACTGAATGCTACCTAATATTCATTTTTAGTGATTGACCCTTTGCACTCCGTAGGGGCCGCTATTGCGCCAATGCTATCAAAGCCACTAACTCTGTAGGCGCCGCTATTGCACCATATGCTTCCATTTATTTTTTCAATTATTTATTGCTTTTAGTTTATTTTTCGATGCTCCAACGCAAAATTGTCACGGAGTTGTTTGAGTTTTTACTCAAATTTATTTTTCATTAATAAACTTTTCATATCACTACATTTCTTTTAAATTACAAACAAGTATCAAATTACGCTTTGAATCGTAAACATTATTTACTTAAAAATTGCTATTTTTTTTAATAGGCATCAAAAGTGCGCCGGTGTCTTAAACTTTGTTGATGTGTTTATTTTAATTTTTTGAATACCAATTCATGTATTATTAAAGTACTTGTATTTATAGATCGGCAATAATTTTGTATGATACATAACCGTAACACCAGTAATTATATCAGCTTCCCCACTAGACGATACAACGAATTGGAAACCAAACAACGTTCTTATTAAGAAAGTTTTTCTTCATAACAAGATCACGCACGCCAGATGTGTCGGATAGTGCTCCCTGCAAATATTACAGAAAACTCTTCTATAGTGAGTTCAATAAAAACTTTTGGTAATTTAATACCTTCTATTGTATTTTACTACATCGGAATAATTTACCATTATTGCTAAGAATTATATATAATAAGATAATGAAAACAACTTAGTTTAAACGAGTCTATATTCTAATAGATAACTTTATTAAGCTCCCTTTTTGAACCTTTACTTTTATTTATAAAATATGGGGCCCTTTAAACTGCCTGTAAATATATATTTCCTAATTGTAGTCCAGAAAACAACATTTTAAAATTGAAAATTTTCGAAATGCAAATGAAAATAACATAACAATAAGCAACCAGTCCTGACACTTAGCTTAGTAATTACGTCTAGTTGTATCATCATACAGCGGTAGAAAAATCAAAACAAAGGTAGTGCGCGTCCCGACCTCCGTACTTAATTAAAAAACTTCACAACAGGTTGCTTTCAGTTGGGCTTGTGGGAAAAGGAAAACAACGCCTCCACATATAGTACATACAGTCAGCAATAGCTATTTAAAATTGAACGTACTTTAATCTTTAAAATGTAGACGGAAAATGTTAACTATAACATGATAAAATTTCTTCTATAATTTCTATTTTATACGTTCAACACTATATTTATTCTCTATAAACACATACTTGACGAAAAAAGATTTTATCCATTCATTCAACTTGAAATATTGTCTTATCAATATTTTTTTTTTATTGTATAATATCTGTGTAATTATTCATCTTTAATAATTATTTAACGCCGCTTTGTATAATTTAGATTAAGAACTTTTATTTCGATTAAAGACCAGATCATGGAAAATGAGAATGAAGATTTAATTTTATTATAATAACAAAAATAAAGAAGATCTATTGTGGATCACTAGAAAAGACATTTATGAACTAGAGATTTGTTTGTACTAACTACCAATGTTTAAACCTGAAATCATTTTTTAAGTATCTATCGACAATTAAAACTGAAACATCGCATATCGTACCAATGAAACTAATATGACAAGGTAGAAAGGTATAATAAGTACCTGTGGCTTGCATCCCATATAAAGCATAAAAAGCACACTGCTATTTAGGTAAACATCAGATCTTAAGTCAATATATTTATTATATGTCAACGTATAACAGGATAATGCTTTTTTGCTTTATATGTGATGCACGCCACTGATAAATACGTTTTCGAATTAGATCTATCCATTTACCCAGCCACCTTTAAGGGGTATGTATACTTCTTTATACATCGTAAGTGTTGTTTTCCTTTCCATATACGTACTTGTATGTAGACGTTACTGTATAATTATAATAGCAAAATATTGCAACACGAACCGTTTTATGTATAAAACATACTTGTATGTTATGACTTATGACAAACAAATAATACGAAATTAAAATTGCTCCACTGCGACGTAGAATTTATTAAGGTTATAAGTAACGCAAAAGAGAATCCGGTACGATATTACGACTCATTTCGATGCAAAATACCACTTTGTTGAGTTATGCGACACCAAATGAAATCATAAATTCTGGTAAATACGAAGCAAGGAGAGTCCTAGCTACATGTAATCCGATTTCACATTGACTGCAACTGCTATGATCCTCCAAGTTGACGCACTGTCTTTGTGACTAGTTCTATTCATGATTTCACTTAACGTACATGGTTAATACACTGATATGGTGTAAATGTAAACAAGGAACGATTTAATTATATATTTTTTTGTATATCTAATCACTTTCTCATTGAAAATATTCACCGTTCATTTTCAAGAATTACTTTAAAGAAATGTCAAATAACTTAAAAAATACTTAGGAACACTAACTAGTCTGTACGTATAAACTATTAAAGGCTTTCTACTAAGAAAGAAAATTCTGTACCTCAATGTAAATGTTTACACTTCTACCTTGATATTAAAATGAATAGGTATAACTCTATGTTATTCATATTTCAGATTAATATTTGTTTTTATATGTACTTAAAAAAATAATTACATATTCGATAATAATTATTGAAAGGAATTTCTGTTGTCCGGTATAATGCCGAACAACAGTAGAGTAATAAAAAATAAGTAATCTAAGTAGTTAATTGTCGTTATTTCTTTGCTATTATTACTTTAATAGCAAAGTAGTCTATCTGCATTATATCTTGTGCACAGCAGCGAGAAAATCTAATAAACATAATTAAATTTCTGCCTTAAAAGAGCTGTGGTTTGAAGCTTGAGCGTTAAAATTTTATTAAAACCGTTTTATAAGACGTTTATCTAACACGTCCTTACCTTCAATCAGGTTTACTTTGAATTTTTTTCAATATTTTACAACTATTGTAAGACAACACAATACCATGAAATAGACATTAGTAAAACGGCATAATAGAAAATTGACGATTATATTGTGGAGTGTTAATTATATTATCATGATTAATAGATTTAGTTTTTAAGTAAGTAGGCTATCGTGTAAGTTTATAAAATTAGATTAACCTTATAATACTTCGCAATACGGTAACAACTAACATCTGACGCTGTTCAACATTAGGAGCAGGTTCTCCGCTGCACTACAAATGCGAATCTAATACCTCTATAAATTGTATTCCCCTCTCCAGGGCATATCTCTCTAACTTTCCTGCT
This sequence comes from Automeris io, assembly GCA_036320925.1. NCBI lineage: Eukaryota > Metazoa > Arthropoda > Insecta > Lepidoptera > Saturniidae > Automeris > Automeris io. Next base: position 8,257,545 of record JAUDJH010000012.1, on the reverse strand, counting down.
TTCCTTAAGCCTCTAGTCCAAGACCCAAGAGCTTAGTAAGTATTTGAACGTACTTTGAATTAGTATTGATTAGTTTAAATAAATTCAACGGGTCAAATGAAATTCTAGAATATTTTTCTATATGCAATTTATAAAATAGATTAAAACATGGTCATAATATTGACCATTTTTTAATCTATTTATTAAAGTTCCCATTCAATGTACAGTTAATTAATTGACTATACAGAAATTCTGTAGGGTTTCTTTTTCTCAGTGGTAGGTATTACTTAAAACATTCATATGAAGTCGTTGTTCGAGGTATAAAGATTTTTAATTTAGTGTGTATGTTATAAATAAAGTAGTTTGACTATGTGTAAATTTTCTAAAAACCTCTTATCTTATTTAACGGTTAACAGCAATGCCGCAATGCCTTACCTATAATAAGAGTAATATCTTGTAATGTACGTACAAGTATTTTCACTGAAGTCCAAGTAACAGCCGCTAGCATCCCGCGTACATTACTCACGGAGTGCGCTTTCTACAAAATTAAATTTTGATGGCTGCTCGCATAACGCAGAGTGAGCACATTTTTTACAAACGTAATTTTTCATATTAGATTTCCTAATACTTTTTTTCACCATGACATTAAAATATTTTCAAAGAAAGTAAAAAGGTATTGACTGTCAGTCATGTCGCTTCTCGTAAAATTTATCAATATTACGTATTGCTAATGAAACGAAAACATAAAAATAGCTTATCGCTGATTTTCTTTCATAATATTTTTCAAATTAGATATAGGCAGTAGGCATATGTTTAACTTCCATTACTATACATCGAAAGTGTTGATTAAGTTAATAGAAACGTATATTACGAATACAATGTAAGCACAACAGAAGTAAAAACTCAGGTAATGTTTATGCAGTAACACGTCCCGTAAACCGTATTTGCCTTTGTCAATATTCATTGACACTCTTTTATGTCACTGATTTCATTCATTATTTTAAGGGGGGATGTTTATCAATACTAATGTAGAAGACGAGATGCGGACAAAAATTTGTATAGTAATTTGTTTTGTGTTTTGTAAAAAGATTAGTTCTGCGCGTACAAGTACTATGCAGGCGATGGTTTGTACTTTCATGTCTTGCGCACTCCGATCCGCCAATTGCTGCTTGTTTTGGACAAACATAATTATTGAGATATTATAAGAGCCGCTGGTCGTTTTTTGTGGATGTATTTGGTTAAGATGAAATAAAATGATAAGAATGAAATACTTTTTTTTTATTCTATTTGTTTAGGGGACTTTTACGTGTGTACGTATGTCAGCCCCAATGAAATACATCTAACTATAAAAATTTAACTTAACTAAGCCTTTTAAAATACTATAACACTAGACTTATGTTTTACCGTTATAAATCCGTTTAAAAGAATCAGGTAATTTTAGAAGTTGTATTTAACTTACTGTATATCTTTACCCAACAATCAATAAACAATCAATCAAAAACCAACAACAATCATACAATATTACATATTGCAGTATTAGTGAGGTTGTAGTTCGCTTTGTCCTACTAGACTGCCACAGAACGTGATCGGATACTGTGGGTGATTCGTTTAATTCGCTTGATGTTATTTTGATGTACAACGCCATTTGTGGTTTTTTATTTATCTTCCACTGAAGTAAAATCATTTTACCAAATTAGTTTAACAAAATGTATATTATTATTATTTGTAAATATGACTTTACCCGTAATAAATAGACACTACTAAGATGCATGTAGAATAAACCTTCATGACTTTAATATAAATTAATATACGTTGACATAAATGGGAATGCGGCCGAAACCAGCGGCGCAAATGTGCCGTCGCAGTTGACAGTTTAGACCACAACCTAATCTTTATCTTCAGACAGTATTGCGCACAGTTCACTACCAGCTCTGTAATACTAGCTGAATATGCCAGAAGCTAACTGATTTAACTTTACCAAACTATTAGTTCCTCGACAATTGTCCTCGAAGCATAATGCACTGCTATGAAATAATAGTACAATAATTTGAAATAAAGTGAATATACTAAGTAAAATTATTAAATATTATTATCTAATTCTTAAAATAACACTATTATAAGGCGACCACGGCGACGAACATTAGCTACGTAAACTAAAAAAAAACTATTAAAAAAAAGATAATTCAAAGTTAATACGAAATCGGATATTTTACATTGGAAAATTTATTAAGAGCTATAAACCAACCTATAACCTTTTGTTTTATAAACATTCTGGATTCAATATTTTGCTTTTATTATAGTCTTAAATTTCATCGAAAAATCAATGAAAAGGAAAAAACCTGTTATAATTTCATATGTGCGGAAGAATTCAGATACGGTGTTTATAATATTTTAGTATAAAAAAAACATACTGAAAAAACTTAACAACAGTCTTTTACTCTCTATATAGATACTCTAATTAAGCCGCATATTTCAGAAATAACACAGATTATTAAAGATTCATTCAGTAAAGTGAAAATGGTTGTCGTTGCAGTCTACGCTGCATTTAACCTGTCGCAAATGGACAGGTAGACTATGCCCCGTCTGCTCCTCAAATAGAATGTTTCCACGATAGTCCGGGAGCGTTCAGTGTAAATGCATAAATTTCAAAAATTGTTATATTTCATAGTTTTTTAAAATAAAATAAGATTTTGGTGTAAGTTGAACATAAAAAACAATTTTACATAAGTTTCTATTTTACACAACACAACATGTTAAATACGTTTTGGTACTCATTTTTTAATTTCTGATAATTATATAAAGTTCTCTAACTTATTGCTGAACTGGTATAAAATTAAGATTTTTTTTTACAATATGATTAACCATAAAATAAAACAACGCAAGCAATGAAAATATTATTAGTAACTTTTATTTATTAATACTGTCATTTTTTCGTCTATCTAATCTACAATATAAATTATTTCTTATGTTGCTACGAGTCACTCCTTTTTTAAACATATGATTTAGGTAATATACTTTAAACAGAATACATTATTACGTTGTGAGTTGGATTACTATTTCCAAAATCTATAGTAAAATACTGTAAACTGGCCCGAATATAGTAGTATATAGTAGCTTAGTAACGTGAAAATTGTTTTGATACATGATGCTGAATATCTAAACTGAAACACGAAGAACCCTCTGTATAATGTAAATCATATTTCCAGAATACGGTTGCATCGCTTTTGAACTCTCCTAAATGGAAATTGGTTTCGTACACAAAAATATTACAGTTACTGAATTGTCATAGTTAATAATAAATGACAACGGGTCTTGTTCAGAATTAAAGGTATAAAATAATTGATAGAAAATCAAAGACAAAAAAATAATAATACATACAAGTTATGACTGAAAACTCTGTTACAATACATACAATTTTTCTTGCCCTCAACGCTTTCTTTCTGTCTTCAGTCTTTTTATTTATTTATTTATTAAGGCGCACAACACAGAGGATAAATATGAAATACAACATACCTACCTATATATGACCAAAGTTCTAAAGTTCAATTTTTAGTATACAAAAGAGAAAATTCATTAAAACGATGTACGCGGGCCGGGATAAGGTTTGACTTATGCCATTGCACAAAATGCACCCTCGTAGGCGGGATGGTTTATAATAAAGAAAAGATTGGGATAATTTGAGACAATCAAGTACTTACCGAACAGCGGTATTCCAGGCACTTTACAACCACTCACTATGTATGTATGATTGCGAATATGTGGAGTATGGTGTTTGAGAGGATTTGTGTGTGTTGCGAGTTTGAAAGGATTATTCGATGCGATTATAATGAAAGGATGCGATGCGATGTTATTAAGTTTTAAAAAGAATGCGATGCGATGTTCGGTTTAAAAATGCGAGAACGTTAAAAAAGTGAGTAAGGAATGACTGTTCGCCAGGTGGCGTTGGGGATTCGGTGCGTTTACATTATTAATGTTTTTGATGTTCTGGAGTTGCGTCTTTTGGCGTGACTACGATGTATACAAAAGGATATAAAATCGATCTAACTTAATTTTTCAATAATTGATGACTAAGTATACGTGGACCAGCTGTACGGTAGCCAAAAAGGAGCTGGTAGCTTACGTCATTGAACATTTGCTGGGCTCGAAACTTTGCCGTATATCTTCGAACGAAGAAATCTTATTTCCATTGGTTTGTTGTACTTCACTGCAAGTTGCATGCCTTTGGAAACTTTGTCATTCGTCCACTATTAGCAATGGATATAAGTCGTGTCATTATTTATTGCATGACTGTTTGTTACTTTATCCACGTTTTTTTTTTATTTCGGGATATAATAATCATACTTTTATGTGATTCTATATTGTATCTTGTCTTTTGTATTACAAAGGCAGGTTAAGCTAAAACGATCGACCCCGAAGAGATGTCTAGCTCAGCTTTTTAAGTAGTTTGGTACAATTAAGATATGTTGATTCAGTGAATTTAAAATCCAATGTCTTTTTAATTCAAGAAAATCAGTTGGAAAAGTATATTTTTTTTATAAATCAGCCTTTTCGATTTTAACGAATTTTGGACATAGATCGAATAAATTTAGCTACATATAGAATAAAAATCAATTCATTAATATAACAATAACTGTTCAACACCGGCGATTTATATCGTTTTTTTTTTATTTCTATATGATAGCGTTTTTATACAATTCAGAAACTAACTCTTTTACACTTTATTATATCACCGCGATTTTATTTTTGTGAAAATACAAAGTTGTGGTAGGCAATAATATGATATTCGTTTTGTGTCATAAGTAAAAAGATACTGATAGGTATAGTCAACTAGTCAGAGCTTAAAATATCCATATCATATATTAACGATTAACATAATGTATACTGAGGGGCTATTAAGTTATGGAATCATTTGTGGTTTTATAACGCTCAATATCCTCTTTATGGTGCCCGGGTGTCTCGTATCCAAAATCCGGTTCACAAAATATATTGCTAGATTGTATTAATATTTTTCAAGCACGTATTTCAATAATAGATTTTTACAGTAACGGATAAACTCAACGCGTAAAATTCGTCAATTTTGAGACAGTGAACATTGGCGAAAATCCTACTCTATGACAAAACATTAAAACCAGTCCAAATAAACAATTGCGAAATCTCACTTCCCCAGTATTCCAAGAGTTAATTTTCTCATTACCTTCCTCCAGTGTCGTACTATTAATTCTATGTTCATATTTAAACAGAAATTAAAAGGTGGTAGAGAGGAAACGAGCCGCAGGCAAATGGCAACGTGCTCTATCTACATCGTAAAGAAATTAACTTCCATCTAACCTCTGTTACTCTGGTGCTTTGCCTCCCCGGCCGCCTTACGCGAGTCTAAACTTTGCTTATGCTTTATTTATGTTACGAGTATTGATAATACATAGTTTACTTTATTTATTTATTTTAATTGATATTAAAAATATAATGACTGAAACAATAGGTCCCCAAACTTTTTTTGATTCGTAGACCACGTGCCGTGTTTTTTGGTTTTGGGTGGACCTAATAAGCTAATATTATAATTTGCAAATTCATCATCACCTTCAAATGTCTTTTTGACTGATTTCTAATTGTACTCAAATGTAAAGTGGAAAAGCGATAAAATATTCACACGTTAAGTCTTATAAATTTATTAATGTAATCCAAATTGACAAATCCAAATTAAAATTACCATCGAGGGGTGAAAAGCTATTTGGTTTAAGCGAAGTTTATTGGTGATATAGCAATATATATATATATATATATATTATTAGAATATATATATTCGAAATCAGCGTTTTTTACCGACAAAGAGAATGTTTGATCTACAAAAATATACATATAGTTTATATCTTTACATAGAATTAAAATAATTATGCCTAGAAGATGAAATGAATATGCACGCTTTAAAAAGGTAGGAAAAGTTTAACAATCTGCTCTGATTTTGCGACTTTAAGCGAACCCATTAGCTTCCTCTTTTCTCTTTGACATGTTTCACTCATTACCGTACAATACAAAATGAAAACGTCACAATACGCTTTCGCCTCGCCTTCGGTTCGCTGTTTGTGTAGCAAGCCTTAACCTTTATCTTTCTTTCTTCCCTAATAATTATACTTAAATTCACACCATACAAAATTGCCTGTGGAAATTTTTATTATCACTATAAAAATCAGATAGTATTTGTTTTTAAGCATAAAAAAGCAATATGCACATGAATTGACAAACTTATCCTTTTTTTAATGATGTTTAAAATAAATTAATTATTATAATCGTTTCACATTATAAAATAATATAATATTTAGATGGCAATCTTTCATACAGCATCTTACAATCACATTATCTTCATACCCATTATGATAACATTCGTTAAAACTGATTATATATTAATCTTTAATCAAATGGAGTGCAACCGGCAATATTCTAGCACAGTGGAATGAATTGACTGGCCTTCTGGGAAATCAACGGCACAACGACATGCAAACCAAGCCTAATTCTACGTACCTACGCATACCTACAATAGCTTATTATCATATTTTTTCATATTTAAGAGTAAGCGTCACTAAATGAACATAATTAAATCGACTAGCATATTTCAAAACCCAATAAGTACTTAAAACAAAGTTTGCCAAAAGTGGTTAATAGTCTTTTTTAGAACAATGTGTAATATACATACATTACTAATACACACTACATACACACATACACTACATACAACACACTACAATACATATACTACATATACATATACATATACAACAATACATACACACACAATACAATACATATACTAGGGATCTCTAATACTCCTGTATAGAAATATTTGTCATATTATAAAGTGGAGTGTTTTTTTTTAATTTGACCAAAGTTCTTAATTTTTACCTCACTAGGTTTTCAAATATTACAGTTGAAATCATGCATTAGGTTAAATAATTGTATCAAAACAAAGACTTCAAGTTTCCTCTCAAGACTTCACCATCCGACACCGCTCTCCTTTCCCAAGACAATGCCTCTAAGAGCATCTGAAATATGATAAGCCTACAAAGGTAAGTACTTCCTTTTATTGGAATCATTACAAGGAAAGAAGTCCTTCGAAACACGCCAATCAACAGATAACGATAAAATTAGGTTATTCCTTATAAATAGAATACTTCTGTCCAAAATATATTTTTTGCAAAATACCCTCCTCCACTCATTTATCTTAATATTATTTTTTATTTAATGTGATATACCTAAACAAATCGTATCACATAAATTGAATACCATTATTAAATATTTTGGGGGTAGGGCGATTGCACGAACTAGGGTCGTGATTGTGACCACAGTACACAAGTGTAAAGACCGTCTTAGTGACTCGCTTTGGCCTGTCGTGTTTCGGATCGTGTCGTGTCGTGGATCGGCTTGTGTATATCCAGTTACTCATATACCTTGAGACCTTCAGTCGTAGTATATGGAGGCCGACATGACGACGGACGCTGTCAGCGGATTTTCATCAGTTTTTGGACTACGCTGTACTTACAATCAGGTGCACTGTAGACACTTTGTCGAGCCAGTGTAAAAAAAAAACTTTTCCGTAAGCGCTTGAAACTGTGGGAAGGAGTGTTTAGTTATCCTGTCACAAGTTTTCATAACGACTATGAAAGTTTGAAACGCTAAATAACTCCTTTAAACGTATTATACAATTAGTTGGCTGTGTTCTAAATTAAAATCATTGTGACGTGGAACGCAAACCTTGTGCGGAATGCTGCGGTCACGCTTTGATGTTCTGCGAGTCGGGTCGCTCTAAATGGCTTTGTTAAAATATAACACTCATTGCCAGTACTACCTCACTCCGATACAACTTTGGAACTAGTTTTAGTAGGTATACCATCAAATCAACTATGTACATATATTATTTACTAGAAGGCATTTTCACGCAAAATAGGCGCACTCAGACGTCGAGTTGCGGAAAATGAGCCCGTGTGAACCTGATACTAGAAGGCATTTCTAACATATTTAATTTAAATGACATAATATTTCAGTATGGGAAAGGTATAAGAGATAATCCTTTGAGGTAAGATCCCTTTATATTGCATCGAAAGTATTAACGCCATCTACATACATATATATTTTTCTCGAATAATACTTGATCCTTTTATGGTAACCCGGGGGATACTCATTATGGACCATCAGGGAGCAGTGAGAGTCGCCCCTCGGAGTGTCGGACTTGCGGCGAGTAAAATCCCTGGAGTGTTCCTCCTAACCGTTCGCCGGAGCCAAGGGCAAGGCCGTGTCATCTTCCTCGGTAATCGGCGACGTCTGGCCTAATAAGAAGGCCACTTCTCAGCATTTGCGAGAGTGTGGTGTAATTAGCCAAGCTCGCCTTCGTCGTCTTAGAGCGGTGCGCAGAACACATCGCGCACCGCTCTCGCCTTGAAATGTTGGGCGACGCACTCCCTCAAACGCGCCGCCCAGGCGTCAATGCGTGTTAGGGAAGGAGGGAGTAATACTTAGTTCCTAATAACCGTCCAAGTCAGTCATTGAGGCGTAAACAAGTGTTACAAATTGTTGTTTTTTTTTAATTCTACAAAAAATCCAGAATTTTTGCCAAAATGGTCCCGAAGATAACTTTGAACGTCGTAGTAGCCAATATGATCCTTACTTAGGACTTTGAAAATAGTGAATATTATAATGAAGAAAAAATAAATTAATTCTACTAAATATGGTCAAACAGGCTATGTAGGATACCAACACAGTTTTATAAAAGTTCCTTAAATTTTAAAACAACGGTTTAAAACACTAATGAGTCATCAATTGCATACAAATTTGTGTTACATTAGAGATTAAAAGCGTTTTAAAATTTGAAGAACATTTCTGAAACTGAGCTTGAGTGCTTTTACTCAACATCTACATACATTACAAATCTACATTAACTTAAATATCGATTACATTAAGAGTATATCTCTTAAGGGAGTTTTCCTTTTACAAAAATCTAACAAATTACGCTTTCAAAACATTTGGTTGACGGGACTGATCTTATATTTTGAAATTTTTTTGTGGGAAATATATATATAATCTTAGAATGATGCGATATTACACAACATTGATAGTTCTTACACCAATTAAACTGTAATTCACTGAATTTCATTTTATTTACCATGTAATCTATGACGACTACAATTTAAATTAACTTTTAATACTCGTACAATTATTTTAAAGTGAGTGTAATCCCCTGGTATTTAATTTAGAAGGTAAATCACAATAGACCAATATAACCAAGAATCCGTTTTAGGATCGTGCGGTCAGTGACGAGATTCGAGCCCCTAACAGCATTGTTATAACTCTATCGACCTAATGAGACCCTTTGTGACCTATTTAGATGCCACATACAAAAACATAATTCACAATAGAATAGTGAGCCATTTTAAGATATTGTTTGAAATTTATATATCAAGGGTGAAAGGCTTAACCTTTCACCCCTCGATATAATTTTTGTTTTATATTTTAGGTACCATACCTGAACCAATGTGTTCGTAATATTTTCAGTTTGTATAACCATTGAATATAAACCTTATTTTTGAGTAATCTGTAAATAATACGTACTAAAATAAGCTTTTACCATTTATATTAAGCTTCCGATCCATACTAAGTTAGAGTAACCTGCGACCCTGCGAAATCTGCAAATGAAGAGATTTTCAATAATAGTTTACGAGGAGTCAATACAATCAGTCATCAGTCACACAAAAGCCGGTAATTCAACCAAGACAGCGCCCCACTCCGACGCAGCCTTGAGTTTCTTTCGGCGTTTCTTCTCAAGGTAGTCGCTTCCGAAACGCTAGTAGATCACCTGTAGGTTTCGTATTTTTTGGCTGGCGATCCAAGTCGAGGTTCGTACCCACTGGGGTGCCCTTGCATTTCCACCCAACCTATAAACTCGCTGGCTGAGCACCTTCTGTGCTCGCCCCCTAAACCCGGTTGAGCTGTAAAGGCCTTTCCCGGCCCTCAGTACTTAGTTCGTTATAAAAAATACAGGACAGCGCCCTGTTAACCAGATATAGGCTAGTGGATTCTGCACGCGATATCTATTTGCCAGGCAGTAATTGTAAATAAACCCTAAAATCTTTCAAACAGCTTTTCATACACTTGTTTAAATAAAACACAATTTAATTTCTAGCTGATTTTGGCACCATTCAAGAAAACAATTTCTCTTTTTCACTATATTACCCAAATACAGTTTATGCAATAAATGGTCTACAATTAAAATAGGATCGTCAATTCCAACAGTAGAAATCGTTTTAATCTCGGGCGAATGGTGGACACAATTATTCATCAGTAAAACAAAGCTGAATAATCCGAACATATTGACCGGCTATGTAGCGTCGTCCCATTTCAATGTGTAATATCTAGATACCTTTATCTTTTGTTATTCATTCATTTGAATAAACAGGCGTACCTGTTAAGCCTGTAGGCTTACCTATATTAATTATTTTAAATCTATTAATATATTAGTAAATAGTACACACAATGAAAGTTTTTTTATTATTTTTATACCGAGTCTGGTAAGTAAATAAACTGCATCTGATGTTAATGTCAACATAGTAACAAACAAACCGCAACTATCGAGAAATTGAAGAATATCCGCCAGCAGTTGCTAAAAAACATAAAAGTGCGAATGAAGTTCGAACGCATCCACACTCGTGGTGCGTTAGTTATGTGCGGGACGCAGTGAAAAGCGGATGTAAAGAATGAGCATAGAGTGGAATAACGATCACTTGTTTTTTTTTAATTTTATAAACACAGTAAAGCGCACAGTGCCAGAGAGGCAGAACAATAACTTCCACGTCTATTTCAGTTAAATGGACGAACATAAATGCGAAAAGGTGCATGTGTAGAGCGAGAGAGCTATATTTTTCGCGGCGTGTTTACGCGTGAATCAGGGCCGCAGTTCACGGAGAGTGTAGACCCTTCAGTAGAAACAAAATTGCATCATCTAAGAACAAAAATGAATGAATATGACAGTAAAGTTTGTGAAACTGCAATATAAAGTAGTGTAATTAGTGTGAAAGATTTCTCTTTTTTTTTGTCAAATACATAATTTTGTACTTGAGCCATTGACTTATCTACTACTAAAAAGTTCTATAGCTACCTACCTCAAAGCAGCAAATCAGTTATCATCATGATTGTGCAATGAGACAAATGCTACTAGAACGCTAAACCCCTAAGGTGTCAACTTTATCGTGTAGGAACTTCTGTTGTTTCACAGTAAGAGATGACGCTCACATTTTTAATTAAACAATTTTGGGTTGTACTGTGTAGTGATCTGATCTTCCATTAATACGCACTGCAGTCGCATACTAAGGAATAATTAGGTACAGCTGATAAATATTATGTACCTTCGATAAACATAAGTTCAATTTCTAAGCTTTACCCCAAATATAAACTAATACTAATACTTATTTAGTATTTTCCGAAAAGGGTACCGTAAAGGGACCCATAAAAGTGTGGAACAGCTGCGACAACCACAGTGCTACCTGTAAGGACCGACCGCATCCCAATCCCACTTTATTTAAGCGGATTACCTTTCAAATAAGGTTGAATTTGATCGTTAAAGAGATAATCATAAAGAATTAACAATTTCTCCTTACTCAAAAGGACTATACAAATTTATATTTTGTATTTCTTTAATATAAACATTTAATCTACATATTATAGTGCCAAAATTTTGCGGCTAAATATCATCTTGTTGTCCTATACTATGTAACAGGATTTCTATAGAGTAAATTTGATAAAAATATTGTTTCCGTTTCATAAAATATTATAGTATTACCTACACTCTAGTCTCCGGAAGGCTTTCTAGCAAATTACTTTAAAAATGCTTCATTTCTAGAATTGTTTCGAGTCAGAAATAGCGCCAAGTGACAGTTAAACTGATGTGTTCTCGTGCAAAGCTGAAAAGGGTACATTTGTTAAACTGTCCGTGTTAAAAACGGACCAGTGAGATAAACTCATTCGAGAGAATGATTTAGCATTTCAATTAGGTCATACTTATTACACTTAAGGACTTTTCCTTTCTTTTTGTGTTTATTTACCTATTATCATACTGGGATTTTATCTTCTATAAACAAATGTTTAGCTTCCGTATCCTTCGACCTACATTATTTGTAATTGTAAACATGGTCATTGATTCCGTATTAGGATGCTTAGTAATCCGTATAGAAGTTTTCGTTTTCATATCGTTCTTATATTGTGTTAAGTCACTATTTTAATATCTTCAGTCAATATCTTAACGGCTCTGAGTGAATATTATAATTTTTAATCTAGTGCAGACAATGAAATAAAGTTTTATGTTTTAGTATGTTGTTAAACTATATTCTATACTATATTATATACTATATTTATAATTATTGGTTAAAAAGCACCTTAAATTAAATTATATTTAAGTAGAAAAAAAAATAACGTCTTGTTCAATTCAAAACCATAATGAGACGCATAAAAAGTACGGTTGTAATGAATTGTTTCCGTAATAGACAATACGGTGGGTTTTCGCTTTAGTTTCACTCCAAAGTGGTTGAGATTCTTTAAATGCTTTTTTCTCAAGGTAGTCACTTCTGTAATGCTAGTAGGTCAATATAGGCAGTTCTTATCCTGGTCAGACGCCCAAGCTGAGGTTCGTACCCATACCCTTTGCCAAAAACCCACAAATTCGCTGGCTGAGCACCTTAAGCACTCGCCCCTCTCGCCCAGGAAAGTCGTAAAGGCCCTCCCAGGCCAACAACATTCCGTCACGTAAAGAAAAAAGTGCTTACTTAATCTTTCAAAATAAAAAAGTACTTAAGAATATTTATTGAAACTTATCTGAATAACTTAGGTTATTTTAAACAATCATCGAATAAAAATATTGCCACAAGTAATATATATTTTAAAGGTATGGAAAATTATATAAAATAATTACAATATAATTTTAATTGTAACTTTCTATCAAATATTTATCGAAAATCCCAAAGGTCGAGAACGTTCAAGAGAAAGTTGAAAACGTTTGTTTTCGCAACTCCGACTAGACTGGATACATATGCAAGTGAACGTGACTAAACTCAAAAGGTATTCAATTACTCCAAACGGAGACCGCACAATCGTCCCAAATCATTTTTTATCCAAATTTCATATAAAACGGATGTTTTAAAGGTGTAAAAACCATTTAATTTCATTGTAAATTAAAATAATACTGAAATATGTAGTATTTTGCTGTGTAAATACTAGGGCGTTCAAAAAATATATATATATATATTTTTCCTCGGAACCACGCTCAAAAGTTTCGTTTTAATGCCAAAATAGGCCTCTGAAAATATGAGCCCTTAATATTAATATTTAGGTTGTCCGCATCGCACTTTTCGATTTCCCATACAAATAACACAGGATAAATGTTTTTTTTTCTTTTGATTTCTATAACTAATGAACGATATATCGTATTGCAATACCCATTCATTATTTTGTAGAGAATTTAACGCTCTACAAAAAAGGTCTGAAGTCAATTTTTGATAAATTAACTCAGTCAAAAGTTATTCAAGATCGAAGTTTAACTTATCCTCAATTCAGCTGTTTTTTTTATAATACTCTCAAATGTATAAGTTTACGGGTTTTATAACAATTGATTTGTCTAACACGAGTGTCTACCTACATCTTTATTTTTGTAAATTATATACTTACATTTTAGCGGTAGCAGTTGTATTAAAAAAAAAAATTCAAATAACTATCTGTAAATTTTATTTCAAAGGGTTATTTAAAGAATTGTTATAAAATTGTTCTGGTTTTTAAAGCGATGGATTTAGAAACTGGTCCGAACAGCAATGAAATGTGCTTGAGGATTGACAAGCAGCGCATAATGCTTGCAGAGAGATCGCTGTCTGAAGCTACAACAGTGGAGGACCGCTTTAAAATCTAATAGGAAGGGAAAGGAAGAGAAGGACACTGATCTAGAAGGCAAATTGTACGACGCAGGCATTGCGGATTGTAGGTATTGCAAAATGTGTCAATGAGTTTCTATAACTTTAAACATGTTTATTTCAAAACTATACGTTTCAAATTGGCCGCACCCATAACTCAACCAATTTCCAATCGATCCATTTCATGTTTTGACTAGATCTTTAAAAATACATTGTCTAGATAAGTACGATTTTTCGTACAGCGTACTTCTTTTGTTATTTACAATGATCTGACAGGTTTTCTGTAAATTTCACAAGTTTGACTTTATACTTTAAGTGATCATAATTCAAAATTTACAGCTCTTGGTACGACCGTGGACCCTCCCAAAATGGAGAGGTCGTCTGAGAAACGCTGCGCAGCTGCCATTTTTGTATAATTTATTTTATAAAAAATATGTTTCATAGTCAATCATATGTACAATAAAGGTCTGCCTTTGCAATATCAATTCATTGGTTTTTCTAAAATAAAAACCTATTTTTCCGGCCTGTAGATTATGCTAACCCCTTAATGTTTCAAAACTTTATATGTTTAATAAAAACATTTTGGTAGGTACCTACTACAAGATTTGAACTCGAACGATAATATAAAGTAATGTCATCAAATATGTTTTGAACTTTGAGGAGTGTGATGTCGGTTCTATCTCAACACTTCAATATTAACTTGAAGAACAAAGGGGTTCAATATCCATTATAACAGCTATCTGAGGCAGCTGTTTCAAATTAACCCATAACTGTTTAATTAATTTTCATCTCACTATACACTGAACCGGAATATGTAACTACGAGCAACTAAAACGCATATTGTATAAATTTTGTTCAATATAGACCAATTAAAAACTCGAGGATTTACACTGACATAATATGTACACATTTAGGATACGAAATAAAAATAAAAATTAGTGAATTAGTATATTTTGGGTAGGTAAGTAGTAAACGCATAATTTAAATTAATTTGCTTTCACTGATATCAGGCACTTTTATGATTTTGAATTTACTTTTTTATAAAATGAAATGAAAATGTATTTTATATTTAGGATAGTTAGTATATCTACCAACATAAATATAATTAATATTAACTATAGTTATATCAAAGTTACCCGAAAATATTTTCATCTTATTTATTTACTGTGAATATAATTTTATTTCTCAAGAACTCGCATTTTTTCCTTTCGTAAATTAAAAATGACATCTCAAGTCATTCAAATCTTACAGAGAAAAACCTTAATTCAACCCTCGAGTAATTTTTTAGACGGTGAAAATTAGGTAGCTCTAAGAACCCACGGGCGTCAACGCAAATCCGATTTGAGTAATGAAACGGAGTCTAATTAAAAATGTCTGGCAAAATATTGCAGGAAAACAACTTTTTAGCTTTGTACCTACATAATATCTATTTTATTAACAGGAGTACATTAACTATTATGTATCTTGCAATTATATTTTCTTAAATGATTTTATCGTAAATTTTTTATCACTTACGTATTTGAGTTTGCATTATACAGAATCAGGAGATCTTAGAAATGTTAGTGATTACCCTTGACTTCGTCTGCGTTAACAAATGATATTCGTTATAAATTAATACACATTTTATCTGGCAAAGCTATTTTTACCTTCAAAGCTTTCGTAAAAAAGCACTTGCTCGATTCTTTGGTTACTTAGCAAAATACCTGCGAAAAACTCTTTTGTTTAAAGGATATAATTATACTGCCTATCTCCAACTTGGTGTTTGGAATGGCCAAACAGCACACAAAATTGGCCAAACCATTTTTACAATCGCATGAAAAGGTCTAAAGATTACCTCTTACATTCAAACTTATAAACTTTATATTAGTGTAGATCAATCTGAAATGGGAAATATTCGACTGGTATAAAAGAAAGAGCGTAGTAAAAATTAGTATATTTATTAATAATATTTTACTGTTAATTTTACTTATCTATTTTAGTACAATATTAAATTCCAGCAATATAGACAATCTCATTAATTCTGCTTGAAAAATATATATATGTACAATTTGAAAAATATAATAAATATCAAGTAATAAGTAAGTCTTTTATATTTAATACTTTCAAATAAATACCAAAATACATTAATAGTTTACATAAATAGTCTTAAAATAGAACATCAAATAGAAAAATATTATTTTTACGCTATTAAAGGTTTATTACGTCACAAAATGAATAATAAACATAGTTTAGTTAGTCAGTGGTGCTTGTCGATGAACATTTAACGAATATGTTAATAGTACATACTTTATTTTCACATTATTATTGTAATGTAAAGAGTAAATTATCATGAACCGATGAAATCTTAATAACATAATCGCCTAGCAATAAGATTTTACATCAGAGGCCACTTCTCGTAATTCAAATATTGTGCGAAGGAAAGCCCATCAATTTAAAAATATATTACGAATTGACTAAAAACAGTATTTTTGTAACTTAAAGTTCAGTGTATTTTTAGTATAACATAAATATATCCATAACATCAACTGATCAAAAGTTGGCAAATAATCAAAATTAATAAGAAATTAGCTTTTAGTTTAGCGTTGTTTTCAGTCAAGAGAATTGCCAATTGCGATTTCAGTTATACTAAAAATACATTCCAATTATAAATTGGACGTTTCTAAAACTACGAATGCTAGCTTTCTGCTCCATTATTTCTTTAATCAAATATATTCAAAATATAATTAGTTTTATCACTAAATAATATGAACTTTTAGTTACCAACCGAAAATATGTATGTTGGTACCGTACTTCTTAACCATAATTTTTTTTTTATTTTAAAATGTCACATATACTACACATATGTTTTCACTTTTTATTTACAAATCATCGTATCACCTCAATCGAAGGGATTTTGCTAAAGAGTTTGTCGCAAATAAAACACTTAACAAACTACGTCGGGTAAGCATGATTAAGCAGTGTTACATACAGTTCTCAAAGAATTCGTACTATGAATAAAAACAGTAAGCATTTGACGTAACACCTACTACATACTTGATAAGTAATCATTAACATATTATAATTTATTTGGTTACCAATAATTTATATAATCAGTATGACAGGTTCAATTGCGCTGTTATTTAAAGGGAATGTTTTATATGTCCACGAGAATTATACTCAAGCTCTCTTTTGTAAATCCAGCCGTTCCTAACGCATTCAATACTAAATCCAAAGCAATTCGCTCAGTCACGGTGCAAAATTACCGCACGTGAAACACGGGTGTTGAACAAAATCCAATAGAAACCACTTCATTACGCTTTATAACGTAGAAAGAACATATAAAACGTAACATTAGTTGGTGATTTCACATAGACGTGGGGGACCAGAAATTCATTTCACGTAGCTCCGAAGGTTTCGGTAGGAATGAATGTGCCGGCTTCGTTAGTTTGGGTTGTTGAGTTGGCTCGTGCGGCACTAATGTTGGATCCTTGACTTTTGGAGCAGGACCGAGGTTTTCTACAGACTCAACCAATACGCCACCTGATGATAAAAAAATTATTATGCAACTCCTATCGTTTCAAAATAAAATGTTGAATCGAAAAGACATGCATCCAAGCATGTGACATAACAACATGTGACAAATGTAAAGAATATAATAATCAATTAATATTACCTTGTAATCTAACTTCGATGGAGTCTTCCTCAGCTAGAGTCGACGTAGAAGTTGTCAAATCCTTCTTGAACCCTAAGAGTGCCGTGGACAACCAAGAACGGTTCCCAGAACTTTCTATCGGCTCAAACGGTGATGTAAAAAATCTGGAACAATATTACAAACTCTTAATATATTTCTACATTTCGGTTTTAGTACTTTTTTGATAGGTCAAGCGTTAGGTGTAACGCCCGTTTTAGTTAACGACATCCATAATATGAATAACAAGATTACTTGATGGTGCTTTATCTTATAATTTGTTGATAAACGATTATATACTTGGCTAGGTGCTGAATATAAAATATCGAGCGTAAGAATCCAATTTAACGTATAGAAGAAACAAGAAAACTTATTTTGTCTATCAATTCTTTTTTTTTTAATACGAAAGATTATATGATGTTATACGTTGAATTATATTACTTCTCTAGCTTTCATTTTGCAAAGTCGCACAAATTATAGATTATTTATAAAGATATTTAAATATGACCTACTATCATTCATTGTAACATACAATGAGTATACAACCACAGTATAGAAACTACCAGTGGGACGACGCCTCTGTACAGTGCTGAAATAGCTAGGGTTGTTTCAAGTTAACAATATTCATAAATTCTGGTATTTATTTATTTGAGATCAACATTATCTCCTTTGGTTATATACAAATAAATAAATAAAGCTTATAAACTCAAGTGGTGTTGTTGTTAGCCCCCAAACCATGCGAAAGCGGCTGTCTGAATACGGTCCATGAGATGGACGCCCATCTGGACATACAATTCGTCTCGGGTATTGCGCTCGCCGAAATCAATGGTGTAGGGAATACAAAACATAAATCTAGGAGCAATGGAATATTTTTGTTATTCTGTGATGAGTTTCGATTCGACTGGAACCCTCTTGTTACATCATTCCATTTGCACAAACTCATGGCACCGGTTTCAAGTTAATGCATGACAATGCGCGTGCACATACAGCTTTGCGAGCCTGGTGCTTTCCTGGCGGAGTCAATCGTCAGAGCTCAACACTGTCGAGCACGCACGGGATATGCTTTAGAGAAGTGGTTTACAAAATTTGAACTGAGTGACAAGCCAAAAGCTAAAGGATTTAGTAAAATTCC
The DNA here is from genome assembly GCA_036320925.1 of Automeris io. NCBI lineage: Eukaryota > Metazoa > Arthropoda > Insecta > Lepidoptera > Saturniidae > Automeris > Automeris io. The sequence goes on along the minus strand of JAUDJH010000012.1, from coordinate 8,238,836 downwards.
ATTTGGCGCTATTGTTTCAGGGTAACATTAACAAACAAAGGAGGCCACATTTTAAATTATACATTTATTTTACAACAAATCAATTTTAGCAATTTAATTTTGTTTTTAATAAGTTTTTTTGCTAAGTACCTTACTTTCCACTACGCGTAGTACAATAAAGTACAATTATTAATTTGTTATAAAAAAAAATGTTTTGATATCAGTAAAAAACAAAAATTATTATGTAAACTATAAAATTTAAAACGTTATAACTTAAAAAAACATTCTAAAATTAAAATTAGTACATGTTGCTTACACTTTTTGGATGTGTATGTAACAGGGACAAAATACCAAGCCTACCTATACGCCGCGCACCGGAGTTAATGTCTACAACCAGTAAAATCATGGTCAAACCGAATCGTATGGTGACCCTACCTTGAAAAAAGTAACATCCTATCAATTACAACGCTAGTTGGTAGTCCAAAACTGTATAAGATTTCGAAATATCATCTGATCTTAATAAAGTAACCACTTTATTAATATTAAACATTTTTGGACATTCTACTAGCATTATCTCTAATAGAATTTTACTTTGACGCCTCTAATGAAATGTAAGCCACATTGCTAAACTATTTTAATTATATATTTTATTAAAGCCCCTCACCTGTTGCTGTTCATCTTTCGTCGAGCTGTGGGACTTGTGTTGGGCGTAGCGGGGAGACTCTTACTGCCGCGGCGAGCCGACAAGTTGTACTGTTGCAAGTCCGGTGCTACCGCATCTTCATCCGGAGAGGCTATAGCAAATCCTCTCTGAGAACGTGACGACGTTATCATTTGTTGAGCTACCTGTAATTTAAGCATTTTACGTTAGGTATCACCTTAATTCAAAAAACTATGTGATTTACTACTCGCACAAATGAAGAATGAGATTGGAAATTATTATTAAGGTCTTGGATCGTCATGACTTATATATAAAACGTATAACCAGAAAACAATCTAATCCCTTTCTTTAGCGACCCTTACCCAACTGTTCCAACTAGTGCTAGTGCGAGCGAATACGAAATGGTATTTACATTCCCATTACTTAACTGCGTGTCGTACTTTAATTATAATTAACATAATTTACTACAATTATCATAAAAGTTGTAATTAGCCCAAAAACTGTAGAGACAGCACATCGTACTTGTATATTGATTTATTCTAAGTACACCGATGTGCTCTAAATGACTAATTTTATATAACAAATTAGCTTTTGCCCGCGGCTTTGCTCGCGTTAAGAAGTATTACTATTAATTAGGTATAGTTTTCGGGGCTTTACTTTTGTTTAGCGTGTGTAAAAAATTAGGGCCTACAAAACTTTTTTGTTCACAGTATTCTTAACTAATCTGTCATCAGATGCTAAAACTATCAAGCAATTGGATGAACTTACTCATGAGCAAGCAACATAAAACTGTCCATGAGAGAAGCAATGTTCTCTCAAGTCAATACCCGCAAATTTGAGAGTTTGCCCCTGAGGCTTGGTTTATTGTCATTCAATAGCCTTTTCATGTATATGAATAATGTCTGGATAAACTTTAGACAGCAATTCTTGAAAATCTAAGAAGATTTATACAATCTTTCAACCCCTATTTTACCCCCTTAAGGGTGGAATTTTTTAAAATCCTTTCATAGGGGATCCCTACGTCATACTAGCCTTATGCATGCAAAGTCTTAGCACGATCGGTTTATAATTGACAAAGTTTCATACAAACTTTCATCATTGTCATCAACATAATTGTCACGGCAAAAATGATATGATTTAAGCAATTACTTTTGTCATTAGTAACTTTTGACAATGGAAGCCATATTTGAACTTGTTTTGCTATTTTTTTTGTTTTAGAGATATTAACTAATACTCTAATAACATACACGTTATTAGTGTATTATCATTTACTAAAAAATATACTAAAGTGGGTATCTATTTAGTCTCAGTTATATTTATAAAATTGACGTTTCATTTATTTGCGCCTTGTAAAATATAATATCTAGTATAGATGAATCTTACATATAAAGATGCAATTAATATTGATTTTAACACAATCAATTAGCACAAAAAAAAAACTAATTTATTACTCTTGGTTCCAATAGTACATTATGATACGAGTGTGTCAAAAGGCACACATTTTTTAGACGGCGAATTTCATCTCACTTGCGAGGAGAAGGGCAGTCTTATATTATATTAAAACATTTTTAATTATTACAAAAAAAAGGGCAAATAAAATTTTCAGTTTAATGGCAACTCTCATTTCGTGCCTCAATTAATAATTCCGACGGGGTTAAGACATCTTGTTCTTCTACATTACTTGAAGTAACATATTTTTATAAAACAACACACATTTGTTGTAACAAAATAACACCTATTTATACCTATAACCATCGAATTTAAAATACGTGGATGTATAATCTAGTACAAAGCACACGAAATGTGAAGTATCATAACTCTATGATTTCGTTAGTACATTCATGATCATTTTGTTCTAGCATATTTTCTTCTAAAACTACTATTCTCTTTATATTACAATTAATAATAAAATTTACAAACATCTTTTAGGGTGTGCGTATGGTCTTGTTGTGTTGCGTAATACTATTAATGTTGACCATTTATTTTTAAATTACTCATTATTTTTTTATTACGAGTTACGCCACTAATAGGCAGCGCATACAGCTATTATTAAAAAAATCTGTTAATTACGAAATTTGGGTGGTTAATATAAGCAATAAAGCTTGACAATGTTACGCTATGGCGATGGGTAAGTAATTATCTTCATATTCCTGACACTGTTAAACCATTTGATAGAATAAATGTTACTCGCGTACATTAACTATACACAAAGGTCAATATTAACGAAAACAAACACTAACCTTTACGATAGAATTACCACAAGCCGCACCCTCGCCTTTAAATCCGTCGTCGGTGCCAGCTGGTTTGGGCTTTGACGTCACAGAATTTCCTGAAAAATTGTTATATGTTGTTTAAAATTAAATCAAAAAGAATGTCTAAATTAAATCAAATTGGGAAACAACAATAACATAAAAACACAAGGAAAATGTTTTTTCGTTTTATCTTAAAGTTTTGCATTTTCACAGTGACATTAAAATTACAAATAATTAGATTTCTGACGTCTATAATAATGTTTACTTACTTCATCACGCGAAAGTATGTACATAAGTAATCATCTAAGTACATAGTAATATACAAATAGGTATATACATGGAGCCCAGGGACAATATTATGTTAGCAGAACAATACAATTGCACTTCGAATATTAAACATAAAATGTTTAATATTCGAATATTAAAGCAATGCTACAACGATGTTCTTTCATTAGTTACACTAAACGTGAATATAGTTACATTTTTATACAGCTCTTTCAACAATTTCGAAACTGATTTTGATCCTTATTCAATCTCCGATGGTAAAAACGTATTTACTACCTAATTTAATTTATTTCGAACAATTTTAATTAATACTTGATGAAGAATTACAAATGTCGACTAGTTAATTTATTAAACTATACATAGATAGGTCAACTATCTAATCGTGTGAAAATTTCCGTGTTTGTCTTCCGCGTTATACGCACATTTATTTATTTATTCTCTTCCGCGTAAGAGTAACTGTATGTGGTTCACTTTATCTTAACATATTCATATTTATAATTATTTATAAATGCAACTACAAACTGTTTTAAACATTGACATGAAACTGCGTTGTGTTCTGAGGACTCAAATTTAATGGACGGGGGTTGTCAATAGGTTATAGTTTTTTGGCGTTCGTCATCGTTCACAAACCGCGGTAAGCTTACCTTTAGGTAAAGAGATATTTTGCAAGAATGTAAAATGTCATCCAAATAAATTATAAATTATGAAATTCACTGAAAGCCTGAAATACATACCGGCTGTGTTAATTGGCGCGATGCCGTGCAACACGTCTTGGCACGGCTTCGTGTGTTTAGACCAATCCTTCTCTCTGACGACGCTGTACCCCGCTGCTCCAGTTACTTCCTTACTTTCGCTCACCATTTGAGAAACATTCTCATTATTTTTTGGTCCCCCAAACAAAACATCTGTTTTTGGATATCTGATGTAAAAGAAAGAATCTTCAGGTCCCGGCGGAGACGCGGCAAAAGGTTCAAAATCCCTGTGACCAAAACATTTTTATTATGTTAATATAAGTAATAACTTACAATAAACTCGGCAAAGACATAAAATATCACTTACGATTGTAAAATGCTATTGACTTGAGTCATCATATTTCTTTTTCTAAACATAGTGAATATTTTTTATTTCTATAATATAAATGCCGCCTAAATAGAATTGCAATTGAAATACAAATAGTGTTTATTTATACAGAAGTTTTGTATCAATGCCAAGGAAATCAGCACAACTAGAGCTTTATAGTAATTTCAAGTACAGGAGATTGCGATGTGACTATACGAACACGATCTCAAAATGAAATAAACCGAAACGAAAACGTTCTCACTTTATATACATTAATACAACCTAGATACGGTGCGCACATTTTATCACGATAACGTTTCAGGTGTGCATAAAAACAACTGCGAAAATAATACTAAATTCGTGTGACGTCACCATACGTCAACCAATGGGATTCGCTTATCAACGCACTCCCTCGCTGAAAAAGCACAAGACCCGGTGACTGCGTACGCTCGAGGCGAAATACAAAACTTCTGAATAGTGAACAATAATCATTAAAAAATTCTTGGCGCTCATAAAGCTTTGAGTAAAAAATCTCCGATTCATAATTTTAAACAGAACAAACTTGTTTTGGAACGAAAATTAAAATAAATACGAAGTTAAAAAAAACTACGCGTCTGCCAAAACTATAACTATCTTTGAAAGGAGTCTCCTATGTAGAATTGTGTTTATCCGTTCATTCACCCTTTCAATTTTTAACTAATCCTATTGACAACCAATTCTTATAATTCAATTATAGATTATCTATACCTTGCAATCATTTACTTAACTCAAAAAGTTCATCACTTTAATACGTCATGTATTTATGGACAAAAATGCTGCACAAAATGTAAACACGTTTAATATTGCCTTACCCGATCACTTTGGTGAGATATTACGAACCTACAAGATTTTAAATCGATCTAACATATCGTGACCTATTAAATTGACGTCACTTAAGTATCCTCTACCATATTTTATTTTATGATAGCTCCCACGACTCCGTGCGTCGCGGTTTCAAGCACGTACGGGCACATTCGTAACATTTAAAAAAAAATATATATTTTCGCTACAGTCAATTATTTAATCGTTAAAATAATATGTACAGAAAAGATAACAAAATTTTTAATTTTTATGAATCCATTATATCATCAACGAAGTACTTTAAATAAAAATTATCTTAAAAACTAAATTATAAAAACACTGTTTATCAGTAAGTTATTAAAATACTAAGACCGATAACATGATACATGTGGGGTGAGGTATTGAGAGGTTCTTATAAGTTACGTATATACCTACAGAAATGAATAATATTGACATTCAGATTATTATTAAATGTTGCTAAGGACAAACACTATTAATATATATACCTATACTACACGTTTGTCTGATAAGAGCATTAACGTGATATACTTAAAAATGTTTGACAATGGTAACTTTAGTATGTATAAGGTTTAGCCTTTATTGTAAAACTTAACAATAATATTACTTTTCGCTTGCAATACAGTATTATGCTCCTACTTTTCACCAAAGAAACCGATAATATAATGGTCCAAGACTATATTAACTATGTCAGTGCAGATATTAGTCAGTGGGCCGAAGTTATAATGAATATCTTACCTATCCTCTACTTTTAAATTGCAGTTCTCAAAATACGCATTTCACAAATTAATAAAGACTAGGTAATGTTTCGTACCAACTTTCCTTTTACGGTTTTCCGTACGGTGAGTTTGCTTTATAAAATTTATGAGACACTTTTTTTAAAGTGAAAAAAGAGTGAGAGTGTGTTAAAAGAGAAGGAAGAGATGGAAACGGAGCATTCCTTAAGAGGTTTTTAACAGGCAGCTAGTTTAGGGAGACTGCAATAATATTAAATTATGACGATCTTATAATACATGTATCAAACACGTATTAACAATAACAATCCACTACAAATAAAAAAAAAAACATTTATTAGAACAGCTCTTGTTCTGTATGATAGATATTATTGATTAATCTTTTAAGTGTCTATTCAATACTTTTATTTATCAAAGTATCAGTTAATTCATTTATTAATTTTTCTGAAAGAAATTTTTATTATTTTGATTAAATTATTTATATTTTTAGTTAAACTAGTCCAATAATGTTATTTATTTAATTTTATATTTTTATGAAAATGGACTAATTCAAAACTTATTTTATATATGGTTTAAATTCGTATTTGTCATTCGTTTTGCTTTTTTTTTTCTCTAACACCAATATAACGACAATAACAATTACTATATAAATTATCATATAAAACTGATTCTTTAATAAGGTAATAATAATATAGGTAGGATGTGGTGGCTTAGTCGCTAAGGGATCAGTGTCCATGAGGGGAAACGCGAATGGTCGTAGGTTGGAATCCCGGTATGTACTTCAGGGATTTACCCGATTATGTACGGATTTAGACGCAAAATGCTCGCGGTGAAGGAAACAAAAACGTGACGGAACCCAAATAGCATCTGATAGAGATGTCATGTGTAAGTTCCCTGAGAACAGCGATCAGCCGAGCTGCTGGTCACGTTGGCCACGACAATAAGGGCAAAATGTATACACTCACTAATGTACCTCTTTTTTTTTTGTTAACCCGGTGGAAATCCCTTCGGACCGTCAGGGAAGAGGTGAGGGCCACTCCCCTGGTGTGTCGGACTTGCACCGACTAAAACCACCGGGGTGCCAGCACTGCCTACTCTTCACCTTTGCCGAACCTGGGAATCCAGATACTTCCGAGGGCCCGACGAGCGATTGGCCTTAGGCAGGCCTCCTCTCTGGGAGGGAGTCATAAATTACCCTCTCACTACCTCTCATTGGGTACTAATTTACCTCTGCTTACCCCGTAAGGGCTAACGCGTGACGATATAGTATTATTAATAGTATCGGTTTTATTTAAGGGTGGATCTAAAGTCATTGGGTTATTTCCGCCCTTAAACGAGATATAGGTAAAAAAATCTACATTAGACTTTTGTTTCATTGGACTCACTACCTTATCAGAGTTTTATTTAAGTAATAAAGTATTGTTATAATTTTAATAATATAACTCCCACTCCTACCCCGGGTTAAAACTACAAGATTAGAGTAAGCTTATCCATGTACTTGTCAAAGTCATTGGCACTACTTTAGGTCACTTCGAATCTACATCACGTGTTTAAATTATTAAAACGAAAAATATATCCTGTGACTAAATTAAAGGTTCGATTTTTTAGATTTTTTGATAATAAAAACATTGTAAAATATATCTTATAAAATGTTAATTCGAAGATGGTCCCTGTAGAATAATAATGATCAATGATCGCTGTCTGTACATAGATGAATGGGAAAAAAACATTATTGAAGACCTCTTTATCGAACTAGAACCCAAAATCATGATTGTTAGAATTTGTTTTACTGTTCGTATGTCAGTGCGTTTCAGAATGCTAATATTAGAAACGGCTTAACTGATTTGGATATGTCTTTCACTAATGTATAATATTATGGTAAGCTTTACTTAACATTCAGTGTTCGTTTTATTTCAACCAGTTTACAAAAAAAAAATTATGTCAATTTATAGAAACATGGAACATTTATAAAATACATTTGTAAAAATGCTATAAAATAACTGTTTAGTGAGTTTGGTTGAAATTCTATTTATTTCGAGAGTTTGATATGGTATCGTACCTGGGCGTATAAATGCAGAGTTCGCTAGTCAATAATATGCCTTATAAAAAATATTTAAATTGATTTTGCTAATATTTAAGTATTTGATACAGATGACTATGAGTCTAGCAAAGCCTATAACACTAATCGACCTTAAAAAATACTTTCACTGACGTAATGTTACATATCAAGTAAAATTTTAATCATCAACTTACCTGGAAAAATTAAATTATTTCTACACAAAATAAAATATATATATACGTATATAAATTATGTAACAACAGTGAAAGTAAAGAAATAAATGTATGGTCTGATTGTTTTTGTAGATTGTGTCATGAACAATAATCTTAGAGGTGATTGTACGGAATGTAGCGATATTTTATCAAGAAAATCGATCATTCGTGACAATTTCAACTATTTTTAACAAAGAAATTTTATTAAACGTATTCACAATACTTTTAATAAAATACACAATCCACATATAGAAATTACGTTTAATGACAATTAATACCTACTACTAAAGTAGAAAGTTAAAATGTTTACCCGGGCTGAAGAAATAAAAGCACTTGCCTAAACCAAAAAAAACAATGCTTCTTTAAGCTTGAGTTACGTTTGACAAAATATATAAAGTTTAGAGGTGAGTCTAAACACACGTCTATGTTGAAAATGATTTAAAAGATAATATAATTTCGTATACTTTTACGAATACAGACTTCAACAATACATTAATCTTTTGATTCGTACTCACCCGTTCCGATAGGTGTATGTATGTGTTGGAAATGATACATTTGTTTCTTTTTAAATATACTTTTTAGTTTGCTATAATATTTATAACAACAAAAAATAACTCTTACGAATATGTGAAAATCACAACAAAATTGAACTTAAACAAACTTCAACAGACCGTATAACTAAGAATGTAATAAATTAGTAACGTAATCAAGTTCATCCTTGAATTTTCAAGCTATTATTCTCATTATATCGTAATTGTAAACGAAAAGAAAACTAGATTGTAAACTCAGTATATCTCGATAATGACTGAGCGTGAGCTGATGGTGTCCGTGTATTGTTTTTCCTTCTTTTTGCCATAGATTCTTAAATTATTTGGTATTGATGCAAATTTTGTTTTCTAATATTGTTATTATTAGTTTTGGTTTACTTTCGGTGCATGCTGCGGTAGCCTTCACCGGTTAATGCATTTTAATGTTTTTTGTCAATAATTGTCATTGTTATATTTTTGTATAATGTATCGGCTACTGGCTGCCCTATAAATAAATAAATGTTCAAATTCTTCAAGTGTTTTGTTCTCATATTAATGATCTCATCGAGTTATCGCCTGAAGTAACAGTTAACAATACACAGTAATGTCGGATGCCCCTATATATTAAGAATTGAATACTTAAACCCAATAGGCCATTTTTTTATTAGATATATTTCATATTCTTTCTCTGTTCAACCATGTAAACTACGCTACATACTACACAGATTGATCTGTTTCTACATAAAATATTACATTGGAATACATATTTTCTAATTAAACTATTTAACTCAAAATATTATTTAATTAGAAAGGAAAGCTATTACCATAAAAGTAACTATAAAGTAATCCTAAATAATTTGTTTTTCTGTTAATATATTATAAGTAGTAGTGTACAATAGTAGGTTTATTACTTAATTGACAATAATATACGAATCTGTATTGGGTAAATAACGTGGCAACTACATCATGAGTGTCGATAAGAAACACAAATAAACAAACGTGATCACATGACGTCATAGCCAAGCCTCTTGACTCCGAACGTAAGTCGAAAACTAGACAAACATAGGAGTTTCCAAATTAAACCTGTTAATAAATAAATAAACAAAAATTGAATATTTTAACAATATCTAGATATATTATATATACAAATCACACTCACTGGTGTGTGTGTATAACAAGTTACTATTCCTTAGATATAATAAATATTAAAAAGTGTTAACAAAAAAAAAATGGTAAAAATCCCAATCCAGTGAATATAGATAAAAGAAATATAATCAATATATTTCTACTCAAAATTTACGCAAATAGACGTTAATGTTGTAAACTACAGTGTTTATTGTTAGACACAATAAAATTCAATCAGTCACAATGCCAGTAGAAAGTCCAAAAATATATGACATTGACTTAACGTTACGTACGTGATATTTCTATAACCAATTGATATATACATTTTAACTTGATACCTCAACGCGTTCGGTAAAAAAAAGGTCTTAATAGACTGTCAGGCGGACAACAAAAAGATCCTAAAGGGTTCCGTATTCCCGTTTGAGGTAAGGAGTTCTAAAAATTATACGACATCTGCTTAAATTTACTTTTAATCTAATATACTCGTCAAAATAATATTATAATAGGCACCCGTGAAATACGTTATTATAGGTACTTTATTGAATATCAGCTGTAGAATAACTATTATTATTAGAATAACTTTGTAGGTGTCATGTCCTCGTAAGTGTTCCCAAACACTAAGAGATATAATAAGACTACTAAAGTCAGGGCCATAGCATACAAACAAAAATGCCCTTCTCAGTGAATTGTAGCATTGGTCTTAGGTTTTTCACCAAGAGCAATTCATAACACCTGATATCACTTTCAAGACATTGAATGATTGATGAGAAGGAATGAATCAGGCAGTGCTATTGTACCACCGCGCAGAAAGATCGCTTCATATACCTAACAGCACCCAGAGAGCGTAAAATCACTGTCAGTTCCCTACAAACCCTCCTGTGCTAAGCTACAACCACTCAATGCAGTCACTAAAAGATGTGGAACCGTTTGCATGAATATCCATTCGCCTAGAGACAAGTAGTACGAATTCCATTGACCAATACTCATTACGTAAACAGATTAACATTTGGAACACAACATGTAGATTGAAGTCTGAACGACTGGGGGCCCTTAATTTCTATAAATGTCGTATTAGAGTACTATAAGTAATATACCTATATTGAAGAAATTTATCGCTTTGATGGTCCTATAACATTATTATATGAGGCATTTTTTAATCAATATGCAATTAGAAGACAACACGTTATTAGACCTAATGTAGTTACTATTTTCAGTTATCAGGTACAGAAAATGAATTATTGCAGAACAATGCACGCGTCAACACTAGATGCACCAGAGACGCTCTAGTAGAGGCCAGTATCGATATGGTACCAAGGCCAGCGAAGAGTTCCAACTCGAAAACAATGTAATATAAGTAGAATCTGTTTATAAGAAGAATTAAAAATCAGGCAGTGTATAATGAAATACATGTGTGTATATAAACTCGTCTTAAAATGAGTTGGAAACAAATTCCTGAAGAAATAGTGTAGTATAATTTTTTTTCTAAATTGTTTAGGTGTGTATCGATTTACCAAAATCTTTATTTTTCAGTAAAATAAATGTAAACTAGTTTTTTTTTTCTTTGCCATCAGTAGATTTTTAATTTGTTAAACTAAAATAAATAATTATAACGTGTTTCGTAGTTTACAGCCCTCAGAATCTTGTAATTATCTAAGAAATGAAATATACATGTCGGCTCTTATTTGAATTAGAGTAGTATATCTCTATATATATATATATATATATATATATATATATATATATATAAAATTCTCGTGTCACAATGTAAGCTAATGTAAGTTACCTTACTCCTCCGAAACGGCTTTACCGATTTTTACCTAATTTTATATGCATATTCAGTAGATCTGTGAATCGGCTACTATCTATTTTACATACTCCTAAGTGATAAGGGTTTGTTCACCCGTAACATTATTTTTTTTTATTTTTGGACAAAAAAAATTCTTTTTATTTTTGTATAATGTGGCATTAAAAAATACATAGAACCCTAAATTTTTACCCTTTTATCGCCAACACCTATTTTTAATAGCCATTTTAGTAATTCAATTATTTTTTATCCCGCTCGATAACTGATCAATTATCACTTGGAAATAACTTATATGGCAAAACAAAGTTTGCCGGGTCAGCTAGTATATATATATATTATGCTTATGCAAGAATATAATCAAAATTTACAATTGATAATATAATACATAAACAAATTCGTTAATCAGGTCATCCGTCAATTCATAACTTTGAAATAAAATGTAAATGATAAAACTTGATATGTAAAATTAATTGTGTTTCATATCAGTAAATAAATAAACTACTAGCAACCTATGTATAAGCAGGATCCTATTTTAATGTACACAAAAGATTTCATTCCTGCAATTTAGATCAAAATTATAACGTAAAAATATTAATTAGTTTTCACACCAAACATTTGTAGTGAAATCTTAAATTAGGTATAGCATCCGTAAGGTAATATTATCTATGAATAAGTATTGCTCATCAGTGGACAGTGGACTATGTCTAAGCCAAAGCAGTGAAGTCAAAATGCCGCAATGATTTCTTACACGTTTTTTGTATAGATATTATAACATTTCTTTTTATTACAATATTATACTGTGCACTAAAAAGTGAGGTATACACTAACATTTGTAATAATAAAATATAAGCTATTTTTTTCTAATTACAAATTATGAATATAGTTAAATCGTGTAATGATTATTTAGTTTGGTAATAAGAGCATAGAGTTTACAGCAGTGGTAGGCAAAGAATAAATTTGAAAAAATCTTTAGTTTTCCTTAGATTGGCGTGCATTGTGGATGCTCCAAACAGAATTCAATTCTTATAATGACTAATTTTTTACTATTTAATCACTTTAAGAAAAAAAACTCGACATTATAGCATGATTTTGAAACTTTAAAAATCATGATGTCAGACTTTATTAGCCTCTGATTTGTCAAAATCCAAAATGATATTGCAAATATTAAATCACATTTATACTTTATCAAAGTGACTGTTATCAATTATGATTATTTACCAATTTTCATTGTCAATTGCCTGGTCTGAGAATGTTTGCCTAGTAATGTCTTAAGTAGGTACAAGTTCAAGAAAATGTATATATCTTTTTAAAACGGAATTACTTGTCCTGCCCACTGGGGCAGATGCCAGATTAAATTTTGCATATAAGTCAAAAGACATTGACAATACTGACACTTAATATGCTATGAGTTATGAGTTATGTTAATTTGAATATATTTTAACATTGATAGTTTAGTTAGTTCAATCAAGAGTTATACTAATAATGCTTCCAGGTTTGAACCCCACCTCATATCTCTAATGTTTCTTGCATAAAAATGGACTAGATACATGGTCAGTGATAAATGAAAATATTGTGAGGATACTCATACTATCTTTAATAAAATGACATGTGTACTGTCTCGACAGTACAATCACTGGCACATAACGCACAAACACAAATCAAGCTCCAAAGTCATTACATATATGTATATCTGCTTACCACAAAAGGGATATACTATGTTTATATTTATAATAACAACATTTTAAAATAAATTCTAACTTGATAGAATGATGTAGGCATTTATAAAACCTGTAATAAACTATGTAAATTAAATTGAGTGGTACTAAAATATTACTTCTAGTATAGACAATATCCAAATTAAATTTTCAAATAACTGATACTATTAGACATTTTTTGGTAACCCAGGGTATATACATCATGGATTGTCAGGGGGCAGTGAGGGCCGCCTCCAGGTGTGTCAGACTTGCACCGACTAAAACCCCCGGGATGTTCCTTTTCCCACCTGCCGAATGCCAAGTGCAAGGCTGGGCCAGCTTCCTCTGCAGCCAGCGGCGTCTGGACTTGTTCAAGCTCCGCCTACTTGGCGAGGAGTGGTTTAATAGTCACAACTCCCCACATACTCCTAACACATTCGCGGGGAGGGTGGTTGAAAATGCCACCCTCCCTATATTATATATATATATAATATATATATTTCTACTATTGGTTATGTATGTATTTATTTGTCATGTTGTAGTTAGTTTGTTTTTTTAGTTACTGGACAATCTCAAGACAAACAGTACAAGTTGATAACCAACCAATATGTTAATCACATTTGAAAATGCATAACCAACTAACTTTACTCATTTTTAAGCCAACACTGACATTTGTGAAACCAAATAAAAACCAAAACAAACAAAGAACCAATCCTTGTAATAATACCATTAAAAAAAAGTGAGACAGACCTTGCCCACCTCCTTTTTTTGGAGTTTTCACATAAATTACAACAAAAATATACAATAAAATAAATATAATAAATAAGACTTACTTAGTAGGCTTGCTTTTCATCCATACAGGAAGAGTAAAACCATCTTTAATTTCAGGGTCACTGGAGGCCATATTATTTTAAAAATATTATAAATAAATTTAATTTCTTCACTACTGACAAGTGCTTTGTTACAGAATACAGGAGTAAATAGTTTATCTTAAGCAGAAATGATAAGATTGCCTCAATCGGAAATATTGAATAATAATGACATTACAATACAGGCTGAATATATTTAAAAATAATTTTAAAAAGCTTATAATTAGTTTAATATAATTTTGAAAAAATTTAAGACACCATTTGGGCATCACTTGATTTCAATAAAAGAGATAATGAAGCCATCTGAAACAAAAACATTTTCATATTATAATGCTATTTCTTTGTGTTCATTTAATTCAATAAGAACTTTGTGGGTAAACCACAATAAGCAATGATTAAGAATTTGTGTCTTTATTTAGTATTGTCAGAATTAATCATACATGGTGCAGTACTTGTTGTAATACAACAGCAATTACAAAGTTACTGTTAAACAAAGGATGCAAAAAAAAACACATTAACATGAACCAGTAAAATTCTTCTGGTAACAAAAGTCATAGCATTCATGCCTGGCTCGAATACATTAGGTCGCCTTTAAAAAAAAAAGGAACCTAACATAACCTATTAGTGGAGCGAAATGCCAACCTTTTCGAAATTTAATTCCAACTTTAGATTCCATGCAATATTTTAATGTATGTCGCATAAGCAACACATGAGATCTCTACCTATCATGCAACAATAAGTATTTTAAAAATATATTAACCGTTTTCATAGAACAGAAAGCTAGCATTATTTACGAAAATAATTATATTTTATATATTTGAGACATAGTGCACTACTTTGATAACTATTTCTATACTTTTGTCAATTTTAAAATAAATAATTTTTGTTTTGTAACGTTATGTACACATATCTAATCATGAACACTTACGTTTTCAACTGAAATACTTGAAGCACAATTTAACAGCATTATCATTTTGTAATTTGATGTATATCTCAAAAGTTAAAAATGCGAAAACAAAATTTATTAATAAAAGTAAAAACGCGTACAAGCTGAATAACATACTATATCGTTCCACTCCAGTTATCGCTACCAAAAAAAAGTTCATATAGTTAGTAGCGCCAAGTAGCGAATAGATCGAGCAAGTGCTCGCTCCGACTAAGTATTCGGATATAAAAATTGATTTTTTAGTACTGTTTGTTTGTCTAACATACGCTAGCTCTAGCCATTGCAAAGGCAAACATACATGTATACATGGTTTAAATTGAAATCGCTATTTCTGTCTGTCTATTCGCTTGTACCTTGTAAACTAATTTAAAAATATTTAGATACGGGGTTGTACTCAGAAATATATATACAAATTACACACGGTTTGTAACATAATATTACAATATAACACATGCCACGCACGCCCATCACTTTTTACTAAAATAAAAATAAGTCTTAATTTTTTTTAGTAAGGAAATCATTTATAACACAGTACGTAATGGACATTTACGCCATCTAGCAGACAGAGCGTAACAACAAACGCTCAATGGTACATCTATTTTTATGCCTATAAGTATCATTGCCCCCGCTACCAGCAAATGTAAACGTATTTTGCAAAACTTCCGTTTATCTTTATCTTTCTTGTCTAGTTGGGATTATTTTTCTCTTTCTCGTAAAGTGTTGCATACAAAAGCAAAATGTTATTCGTGATAGAGATAAATAATTTGAAATACACGAGAACCAAAGATACAAAGAAATGTTTTGCAAAACACGATATACTTGCTGTTGACGCACCTTAGGCAGACATAAAAAGAAGAAACGTCTGTAGACGCATTTGACTATCAGGCACTGGCAACAATAATTATTTCAATTTCAATCTGGTCACACCGGGTAGCTCCGTGCAGGATGTTCATGTACAAAAAAATATGGAAATTTTTTATAGTGTTAATCGATACTTTGCAATATATCGATTAAATATATCAATATTTTTAAAATATTGTAAGTAATTACTTGTATTTAACTAGTCTATAAGATTAAATAGGGATCAGGTTAATTATGAGTATAAACACTTTAGAGAGAAGAAACAAATCAACTTTATTTGTAAATCATAGAAAAATGATTCCAAGGCCATACGACTCAAAAGCCATGTTTAGCAACTGCGCGTAAAGAATTGCAGCTTTTTCTTTTCTACCATACCAATATGAAAGATTTCTAAATCCCAGTACTTTTTCTCTAATCCTTGTAAAAACAAAATTTTATTTACACTTTTGGCTTGCAGTCTGCTTCTCTGCTGTGTAAGAACCTGTGCGTCCTTTGAGAAAAGATTTTCAGATGGAAATGAGCTAGTCACTATAGTAGATTTTTAAATGCCACATTGTATAACGTTTGGAACTGTATTTTATAGTCTGTCTACACTTCTAATGAGTTTTCGTTAAATCTACTGATTGGAGCCCACAAATAAAGTGATAACTCATATGAAAGATTTTCATTAGTTTGTAATGTTGCAGATTTAAAGGAATAAGTAGATATAAAGAAAAAATGGAATGTGAAACGGTATTTGGTATATCGGATGAAAAATACATATATATTACATTCGATACTAGATGATAGAGATGGTAATAACGGCTGCTTTTTAATAATAAATTATGCTGTTATGTTATTTTCAAATAACCGTTTTTATAACCTGTTATTTAATAACCTAATTTTTAGCATTCATTTTTTTTATAAAGTAGGTCACATTTGGTGTAGAAATAAAATTAGTTTGGTGTATATGAAAAACTTTTATATTTAAACAACATTTTTATTTAAACCAGCAAACTCAACAGAATTTGTCTCGCACAGAGGATCCTGAGACTTTGTAAATAAAATCTGACACAGAGCTTAACAAACATATAATGAGAATCCAACGAAATTATATTTTCGTATAATATCTAATCCTAAGTATAAAATCTCCATAAACTATTGTAATTACGTTTAATGAATGGATGTTTAATAAGCACAAACAGGAAACAAAAAATTAACGTAGCCCTAAACTTACTTTTGCGTCGCACATGTATTTGTAATAGAGAAATATATACAGATTTAAATATAAATATACATCCATGACATCGCAACAAAATAATCTACTCATCACAGAAAAGTATGCCGATACAGGAACTTGAACCCAGAAACTTCAGCATCAATAATAAAGTCACTACAAACTGCACTATCAGGCCATCAACAATAACAAATATTACAAAATAACAAGTATCAATTACTAAAAACTAAACGTTTGTGCATTAAATATTAATGCTTTATCTATTAACTTATAGCCTACGTCGCTTCGTTAGTATATTAAGTTTTAATAAATGATTTTTTTAATGTATAATAACTATGAAATCTAAGATGTTAATATGAGATAATAATACATGTTTGCTAAAACTTTAATTCTATGGCATTAAAATATTATAGTACCGCAAGGCCTCAGTTTACTCCAAACGATTAGTATATACAGACAGTATTACAGATAATTTATGGAAATATTATTTATCTCTGTTATTTATATTGACAAATTTCCATTCAAAAACATAATCTGAGATACTTTCGATGAGGTTAATCTAGTACGTCTATCTGTTATTATATAACCTGCTTTCGAAAATTCCCTCTCGCAAGGCACTGATGTAAGCATAATATTTCCATGCTTTATAAAGAGCAAATATAAAGATGGGTATATATGTTGGTGTTCTCGCCACCATTGTAGAGGACAGGCTTGCCGCGGAATTAAAGCTTCTTTAACATACATGTCTACTTCTTCCACTGCTTTTGTGTATGCTGATTTTGGAGTTTGGACTGACTTCACTTTTGTGTCAAAGTCCGCCCAAATCGAATCTGTGCCACCCGCTAATGTTTCTTGGTTATTAGCAAAATTATCGTCTTTAAGTAAAGCAGCCACTTTTTCTAAAATAAGACATCTCACAATTGCCAAACGGTCTTTATCAGTAAAAGAATATTCTTTAAACCGAGGGTCGAGAAAACTGCACATACCTATAATTGTATTCGATTCAATGCTATCAAATCTAGTAGTTATTCCACATCTAAGTTTTGTTATAAATTCTAAAACTGTTGGATAGAAACTTTTTAAGGCCAATTTGTCCATTATTGATGTAAGTCCCTTCGTTATGATAATAGCTTTGCTTGCTGCTAAATACTTTTCCGCACTCATAACTATGGTAACTTCATAAAACGGTTTTAATACCTCACATAATTGTTGAAGGCACTTCCACTCTTCTAGTGGAATGATAGGTAAATCTGCTGTTAAATTTGGAATGGTTGCTCTTAAAGCTTCTTGTAAGCTTAGAAATCTTTCGATCATTAAATAAATTGAATTCCACCTAGTCGCTACACAAATGCTCAAAGTTTTTGTAGAACCAGGTGGAATCCCTTGAGCATTTATCTGATATTTTACTAACTTTTCTTTAGCTATAGTACTTCTTTTAAAATGTGCGACAGTTTTTTGTACTTTTTGTACAGTCATAGCTATATCAGGTAAATTAAGAGCATCTTGGACGATTAAATTCAATTTATGTAGATAACAACCAAAATGTTCCCATCCCAATATGTTTGCAGCATTAATCATATTTGTAGCATTGTCGGTTACAAAAAAAATCATCTTTTCTTTAATACGCCAAGCCTCCGCAATGGTCTTCAATTCATTAGCTATTTTGACGCCGCTATGAGTACCCTCTAATGCACTGCATTGAATTAAAATAGAATTGTAGTTCAATGTCTGAGAATGAATAAAATGCCCAGTGACAGCTATATATGACACGAGATTTTTAGATGTCCAACAATCAGCGGTCAAACAAATTGATAAGCAAAATTCGTTAATTAGCTGATTAGTTACTTGTAAACGATTCTCAAACTCGACAGGCAATAACCTACGAGATAGAGTGTTTCTATTTGGCAGTTGGTAATTAGGATTTAGAGAATGCGTGTACTCTATGAAACCTTCATCCTCAACTATACTAAATGGTTGAAAATCTTTAATAACCAAGTTTAAAAGACATTTATCAATTTTGTTTTTTTCGCTAGAGGTTAACTTTTTTGGTATATATGATGATACTTTTTGTTGTACATTTTTGTGTGGTCCAAAATTAGAAGAGGTTGTCGAATTCAAAGTTGAAGTAGTGAGTATTTCTGTAGATCTTCGAAAAACACTATTAGTGATTACTGTAGCAGCAGTTGAGCCAGCGGCATTCTCCTTCGTGATAATAACAGCATTCTCACTTGAATTTGGCTCATCGTTAGGTTCGTTATTTTGTAGCGATGCGTTATTCACATTTACATCCTTTTGGTTAGCGGCACCTAAAGGAACACAAGTACTTAAAATTAACAAGTTATTGATTTTTTTTTTAATTTTTACATTATATTATGCAATTTATGTATTTCTTGTCAATGAAAGTCGTACCATGTTTAGACGTGCACAAACAACTAAATATTTTTAAAATTCTTTGTCCCTATTATTATCTAACTGATTTTATTAAAACTTTTGGTAATATAGATAATTAATAGATTAGACTTGCATTTTCACCAGTAGAAATTAGTTACCTCTTTTTTTGTATCTATATTTATTGGTTATTTTACAAGATCTTTACCTATTATACATTCATAGCACTTGGTACGATTGTATATTCGCTAGCGTACCAACATTAAAAAACCTATTTGTATATTTTAAATTATATATAGTGTAACCTCCATGTAATGTCACTGGATTTAACGACAAACTCCCTAAAGCGTCGATATCACTCGGCTTTGGTTGGTTTAGCTTATTTCCCATACAATGATACACGCTATATCAGAAATAGGCAAAATGTAATCAGATTAATGATTAACGATTACAGTTACATTCTGTAATCATTAATCATGATTAATGATTATAATTTTATTGTTGTAATCATTAATCATGATTAACGAAAGTAATCAAAAAAAGTAATAATTTTTCGGTGATTAAGGATTATTAATCTTTAATCGGATTACAATTAATCATGATTACTTTTATGATTACTTTTCTGTTTGATACGTAAAATGTGCTGCCGACAGCAGAGCGGCGCTCGCCTTTTTTTATTTATAGTGTACGACTACTACTAGCTAAACTGGCGAACTTAGTACCACCACATAGTTTGGTGTTAGGGCGATTACTCACGTAATCTTGATTAAAAGTAATCAGATTATTAATCTGATTAAAAGTAATCATGATTACGCCCATCAATGCTCTATATAACATTACATCCACTCTCAATAACGATAGCAATATAATAATATAAAGGACTTTTTAGGTTGCCAAAATTGGTAAAAACTGCGCAGCTGTGTACGTTCTTTTGTCGCTTTATTATCCTAGACCGTAATAAACTCGATTGTCGGCATTACACATACCGAACTTTTTAAGAAATCCATTCTTTTGTTTACAAATTGAGATTGCTTGCACATGTTGACTGTTGTTACTAGGAGTCATGGATTATCTATACCTTATCATATTCTTTGTTGGTCACAAAATTTCAAACTGAATAAAGCTGAATTTCATGGCAAGTAAGAGAAAATCTTTGTGTATTGACAAAACTTTTTCTTTTTCTAATACAGATTTTTCTTCTCTCCATTTAACAACAACTCTCTATAACGTCAAAATATGCAGTCTCTTAAGGGTCGTTATATAGAGTTTGCACTGTATAACTATATTTTAATAAAAATAATTAAATCGTTTTTTATATATAATTATATAAATATAATTAAAACTTCGTGACAATTCAAAAGTTTCAACTGTCAAAAAAATTCAAGTAAAGTCTGTATCACAAAAAGCAAATTATGACTAAGTTGTATTTAGTGGATACAACTATGTGTAAAATAAAATATAGAAAAACATATCCGTATGGTTGGTTATGTCCGCAGTTAATATTTCTTGTACCTTTAAGTACTGAACAATAAAACATTGTTTCGCATACACATTTTTTGTGAACCAGAATAAAAATCTAAGTTCAAACACTAATCATCAAGTATTTCCTCTTACGAAATCAATGGTTATGTTTATTTATATAATTTCACATTTTTAACTTATACTCGCAAGAATACATGCATTTCTACTACGTTCTCGTACTAACTACACTCCATTTTTGTTATTATTACAAAATATTTCAAAATGTTTATACGGTCAAGTATTTACTACATAGCTACTTCAAAGTTCCAATATAGTTACCTAGATTTGATATCTCCGTTCGGCAATATTCTTCGTACACTCCTATATGTTTTTTATTTAAATGTAATTTTAAATTCGTGATCGTACTTTTGTAAGACAAAGTATTTTTACAATAATTACAAGTTGCTTTTTTATTTTGTATATCACATTTTTCAAAATAATTCCATATAAGAGCTGTTGTGGACCTTATTTTTGGCATTTTAAAAACTATACTATTATTTAAAAATATTTAACAAATACAAACAAGATTAAAAATATGCTAACATGCAACAGCGTAAATGACTTTCAACAACGAACTGTTTTAATCGCATGTTTTCGAAGTTATATTTTTTTAGCAAAATAATGTATTTTTTCATTATTATAATTGTTTGACAAAATCAAACATTATTACAAATGCAATAAAGACCAAAATAATAATTCTCGTATTAATTATTCGCAACTGATGATTTTGAATGTCTATATATCAAATAAAATGAAACTTTATTTTAAAAGAAACATAGCCCAAAATTGTAAATCTCATATCAATTATTTCCAGCTGATAATGATGAATCCGTTGTGCTGACACCATATCAAATAAAATTAAACTTTATTCTCTGTAAATAAAAGTTCAAAATTGTAATTAATAAATTAATAATGGTTTGTAGTATCGTTATTTGTAGAGATGTCAATTATTGCCAGAACAAATAATCTAATGCATTATTTAAATACAACGGGTAACACTGTTTATAAAAATCAAAAAAAGTTGTTGTCAATAATTCGTTGATCTCGCTATCAAAGACACAATTCCATTAAAAACAATTAATTAATAATCACTGTCTATTCATTTCAAAGAAACGCGTTCATAACATCACTCATTGGCAATCTGTCAACTCTCAACGAATAATATAACCAATTGTCAAAACAATGACACATGAATTATTGTAGACAGTTGTAAAAATTTTAAGCAAATAACGATACTACAAACCATTATTAAATGATTAATTACAATTTTGAACTTTTAACTGCAAGGAATAAAGTTTAATTTTATTTGATATGTTGTCTGCACAACGGATTCATCATTATCAGCTGGAAACAATTGATATGAGATTTACAATTTTGGTATTTTAGCTAAAAGAAATAAAGTTTAATTTTGTTTAGTATGTTGTTAGAATAACGTAGTTTCAGATTATGGCTTGTGCCAATATTATATGAGAATTAGAATTTTGGGCTTTAGTCTATATAAAATAAAGTTTAATTTTATTTGATATGTTGTCAACACAACGGATTCATCATTATCAGTTGGAAATAATTGATATGAGATTTACAATTTTGGTCTTTATTAGTTTTGAAATAACGTTTCATTTTGTTAAACGATTACAATAATGAAAGAATGTTATTATTTTGCTAAAATATAATTTCAAAAACGTACGATTAAGACAGTTCGTTGCAGAAAGTCATTCACGCTGTTGCTATTCAGCGTATTTTTAATCTTATTTGTTTAAGTTCTATTAAATAATAGTATAGTATTTATAATGCCAAAAATAAGGTCGACAACAACTCATATATGAAATTATTTTGGAAAATGTGATATAAAAAAGCATCTTGTATTTTTTGTAAAACTACTTTATCTTACAAAAGTCCGATCACTAAATTAAAATTACATTTAAGTAAAATATACATAGGGATGTACGAAAAGTATAGTCAGTCGAAGTCATCAAATCTTGGTAACTTTATTGGAACTTTGAAGTACTTATGCAGTAGACACTTGACCGTATAAACATTTTGAAAAATTACGTACTAATAACAAAAATAGAGTGTAATTAGTACGAGAGCGTAGTAGTTCGTAGTTGAAATGTATGTTTTCTTGCGAATGTAAGTACAAGATTTGAAATAATATAAATAAACATAATATTGATTTCGTCAGAAATACTTGATGATTAGGGTTTGAACTTAGATTTTTGATTTCACAAAATATGTGTATACGAAAAAAGGTTTTGTTGTTCAGTACTCGCAGGTACAAGGAAACATTAGCTGCGGACACTCTATAAAGTGGACCACCATATTACCTTCCTCTGTATACAAGCAAACGAATATTTTTTTGTACATTTTATTTTACATATGGCTGTATCCACTAAATACAACATATTCATAATTTGCTTTTTGTGATACAGACTTCATTTGAATTTTTTTGACAGTTGAAACTTTTTAATTGCCATGAAGTTTTAATTATATTTACATAATTATGTATTTAAATAAATGATATAATTATTGTTATTACAATAGATACATATTTCAAATTATAAATAGATTTTTTAATATTGGTACTCTGGAGAAAATGCAATCGTACAAGTGCTATGAATGTATAATAGGTAGAGATGTTGTAAAATAACATGTTATGTAAACAACAGATTTAATTTTTTTTGTGGTACATCGAATTTATCAGCTACCAAATTAAAATCACCGTTGAGATTGACTCAAATCACTAATCTCTATTTATATATAGATGACATACTATTAATTCTAACTTAATACCAACATAATATTCGTTGATCTTATATTATTACTAGAGATGTAAATTATGGCTAGAACAAATAATTTAATGCATAATTTAAATTCAACAAGTAAGCCAGTCCAAGCTCCAAAATCAGCATAAACAAAAGCAGTAGAAGAAGTAGATATGGGCGTTAAAGAAGCATTAATTCCTCGGCAAGCCTGTATTCTACAATGGTGTCGAGAACATCAATATATATACCCATATCTATATTCGCTCTTTATAAAGCATGGAAATATTATGCTTGTATCAGTGCCATGCAAGAGGGAATTTTCTAAAGCAGGTTATATTATAACAGACAGACGTAGTAGATTAATCTCATCAGAAGTACCTCAGATTATGTTTTTAAATGGACTTTGTCTATATAAACACCAGAGACAAATCATATTTCCATGAATAATCTGTAATACTGTCTGTACATACTAATCGGAGTAAACCGAGGCCTTAGGGTACTATAATATTTTAATGGCATAGAATTAAAGTTTTCAAACACATATTATTATCTCATATTAATATTTTAGATTTCATAGTTAATATCTACATTACAAAAATCATCTATTAACACGTAATATACTAACGACAGCGACGTAGGCTACGACGTATAGGTTGATAGATAAAACATTCGTTCTTTTATACACAAATATTTAGTTATTAGTAATTGAAACTTGTTATTTTGTAATATTTGTTGTTGTTGGTGGCCTGATAGCGTAGTTTGTAGTGACTCTACCAGTGATGTTAAAGATTCTGGGTTCTAGTCCCGGTACCGGTAACCTTTTTTGTGATGAGCAGATTAGTTTGTCGTGGGTCATGGATGTGTATTTATATATAAATCTGTGTATATTTATCTATTACAAATATATGTGTGGGGCAAAAGTAAGTTTAGGCTACGTAAATTTTTTGATGTAATTATTTTTTGTTTTCTGTTTGTGTTTATTGAACATCCACTTTATAATATAGTAACAGTATTTTATGGAGTTTTTATACGTAGGATTAGATATACGAAAATATAATTTCTTAGGATTTTCATAATATGTTTGTTAAGCTCTGTGTAAGATTTTATTTACAAAGTCTCAGGATCCTCTGCGCGAGACAAATTCTGTGTTTGCTGGAATAAACGAAAATATTCCCTTTTTCCAATACACCAAACTCATTTTATTGCTACACAAAATGAGACCTACTTTATAAAAAAAATGAATGCTAAAAAAACAATATAATAAATAACAGTTTTTAAAAACCGTTATTTGAAAATAACATAACAGCATAATTCATTATTAAAAAACAGCTGTTAATAACATCTCTAGTTATTTGCTTAAATTTTTTACAACTGTCCACAATAATTCATGTGTCATTGTTTTGACAATTGGTATATATTGGTTAATGGTTATATTATTCGTTGAGAGTTGACAGATTGCCAATGAGTGATGTTATGAACGCGTTTTTTTTAAACGAATAGACAGTGATTATTGATTAATTATTTTTAATGGAATTGTGTCTTTGATAGCGAGATCAACGAATTATTGACAACAACTTTTTTTGATTTTTATAAACAGTGTTACCCGTTGTATTTAAATAATGCATTAGATTATTTGTTCTGGCAATAATTTACTTCTCTACTAGATGATGTGATAATATCATAACATGAATCGATATTGTTTGAAATATCGATTTATATCGCCCATTACTAACTCCGTGTCATATTGTTTTTGTAAAATGTTCTAAAACTTATAAAAATTACAAACCCATTTTTATTATATCCAAAAGCAATAAGATGGCTAACGAAGAAGAACCATCAGATTTAGACTGGGTGCAATTGCGTAAGGATATGGGACCTGTTCAGCAAGGCGAAACAACTAAAGAAAAATTTACTAGAAAATTTTCCGAAAACCCATTTGTTCCAATAGGTACTATTCTGTATTTGTCTATTCAAAAAGTAATGACATTTAATTAACTTGTACTTAACTTTATTACCATGTAAATGTTACCAAGAATGTTTAACAATGATTAATACTTATTATATTACACATTTTATTTGTTTTGGCTATATTTTATCAATTATTATATAATATTATTATTTACCACAACAAACATAGAGGTATCTCTTTAAAATGCACACAGTTTATGCCTGGTCTAGTAACAGGAAAAATAGAGTTTTACTTTGAAATTCTTTCAAATTTGTGTTTTCAATATTAATACTGATTTATATCATTTTTAGGTTGCCTGGCAACAGCTGCTGCACTTTCATTTGGATTGTGGAGCTTTCGAGCTGGTAAACCAAAGTTATCTCAGAAAATGATGCGTCTGAGAATAGCCGCTCAAGGATTCACTATTGCAGCTCTTGTTGTGGGTGTTATGATGAATAACAGAGATTCGAAATAACAGAATATTATGCTATCCTCATTCATAGAAAAAAATGTTATAATCTATATTGTATGGTGACAATATTTTAATAAAAAGGTTATTGATTGTTTCAGAATATTAAAGGAATTTATGTTTAAAATATTGCTTTTTTTTATTATTGCAAATCCTAGCATTTATACATATTACAGAAACTCATAAATTAAATGAAATTCTTTAAGGGCAGCTTCACTAGCAACAATCTAGCTTAGACTTACATAAAATGTTATTTAGTGCTGAACTATATTTATTGTCTTTGACATAATCAAATTGCAGTTGTAACAACCCTTAAACTGAAATCATCATTAAGATTGAATTAAATCGCTTCAATTAGTTAGCGATTTATGCAAGCTTAAAGTAGATTTAATTTGTTAGTGCATGCCGCAATTAAAGAGCAAAAAAATTTTAAATTGAGGTTAAGTATGTTATTCTAGTTTTATATTATGATTTCTGATTAAAGTCCCCAAATTACAATTCATAGAGATGAAGCTGATGAGGTAATTCAGGCTTCATCGTAAATTCTAGTTTATCTTTATCAAACTTATAAGTATATATTCATCCGCATTCCCATTGTTAAATCCTATGGTTCCCAAATAAAGCTTCAACCGTTAAATACATATGTTGCCAACTAAAATACGTCTACATTTATTTCAGGAAAAGGTGCAACACCAAAAAAACGATGCAACTTGGAAGGTTGCAAAGGATTTTCGCAGACTCGGTGCGTCAAATGCAAGATTACTTTACTTAGAATATATACAGGGTGAACGGTAATGCGATACATTCCTTGATAGACGTTGTACTATCAATATTAACTCTCCTTCGTATACGCATAATGTCATTTAAAGTAAAAGAGAATCTTCTAGTATTTGTAAAATATTGATCTATCGTTTTCTGCATACCCATAGAGTCCCGATTTAGTTGTTAAGGTCTGTCCCGGCCATCAAACGAACTCCCACCGAAAAAAAAAATCATAAAGTACAATAAAGGTACTAGAGACATGCACGAATATTTTGACAAATAAGTTGTCTTTCCTGTATAAAGATTAATATATTTAAATCCCAAGTCAGTATCAATAATAAACGAACCTTATTGTCAAAAATATGAGATTATATTC
Organism: Automeris io; assembly: GCA_036320925.1. NCBI lineage: Eukaryota > Metazoa > Arthropoda > Insecta > Lepidoptera > Saturniidae > Automeris > Automeris io. The sequence goes on along the minus strand of JAUDJH010000012.1, from coordinate 8,211,469 downwards.
TAATACAAGATTAACAGATATCCGTTAGATATCCGGCAAAGTTTGACAACAAGAGTCACAAAAACAGAAATGAGAAACAGACTTCGAGCTTATATTAGAAGACGGGGCTCACATTTTGAGCAGGACTTGAAATAATGTACCCAGATAATTAGCCAATAAATGTATTATTAAAATACTAAGTTTTTCATCTATTAGGGCCCAAAAATACTAGTTGTTTGTGTGTCTTTTTATTTATACATTTTTTTATTAAAGTATCTACTAGACATTTAAAATTCAAATAAAACAATAAGTATGTAGTTTTTGTTGACACCTGTACCTTTTTGAATAGCCAATCAATCAAGGAACAAAATTATGTAATTTGTACAAAACATTCCATACACATTTTCTTGGAAATTCTTCGTTTATTTACCTAAAACAATTTTTTTTTGCAAAATGATACTTGGTTTTTTAGCTTTTACTTAAGTAATGACGATTCCTTCTTACATATTTTAATTTAAAATGAGATTATTATTATTTAGCTATACGAATACAGCATAAACAATAATATTATTTTGTATTCGTCACTACAAGGGAACATTTTAACATAAAAACTGGAGTTTTTTAAAAAAATACTTAAATCTTGAATATCTCAGAAATTAACAAGTTTCGGACATGGTGTCATATATATATATATATATATATATATATATCATTTACTGTTACTTCAATTTTTTTAAATTATTTTTGATGTTATCTATTAGGCTATCTGTAACAAATTTTTAATACGAAACAAAAACAGGTATTTAAGGTTTAAATCATCCATGTATGCAGCCACTACAGAATTCAATGAAGTAACAAAGATTGAAAATCTAAAAAAAAATTAATCCAGCAATAAATCTTGTATTAGAATATAATCTCATATTTTTGACAATAAGGTTCGTTTATTATTGATACTGACTTGGGATTTAAATATATTAATCTTTATACAGGAAAGACAACTTATTTGTCAAAATATTCGTGCATGTCTCTAGTACCTTTATTGTACTTTATGATTTTTTTTTTCGGTGGGAGTTCGTTTGATGGCCGGTACAGACCTTAACAACTAAATCGGGACTCTATGGGTATGCAGAAAACGATAGATCAATATTTTACAAATACTAGAAGATTCTCTTTTACTTTAAATGACATTATGCTTATACGAAGGAGAGTTAATATTGATAGTAGGTATTTACCTAGTTAAAGATTACGTAATCTAATATTTTCATAAATACCTGTACCATGTAAATGTAATAGGTTTATGCGGTAGGAGACTATCAAAGAAGTTCGGTTCACTTTTGGTGCAAATGAGTGATAGCTAATCAATATAAAAAAATACGATGAACATAGAACAAACAGAGAAAAATTCGAGATTTTGTTAAATATAGTTATGCTTTAAAGTGATCACGATTGCGACGGAAGGCAAGGAATTATGTGATAATTAAGAATAAAGTATTAGTAAGAAACATTGTGTAAATAAGTCTTGAAGTATGTAGAAATAAATCAGTATTTTTATTATTGTAAAAGAAGTCGAGCATAACAAATTCCAAATCACCAAATCCAATATTTATATCTCAACTCTATCTAGCAAATAATGCATAAAATGTCGCATCACTAATTCGTAGTTACCGGGCTTGAATTTGTCGTTTGTACTTTGTAGTTGTTATTAGTCTGTGGTTGCGTTCGGATAATGATTAATTAATATTTAGTTGTAATTTGTACATATATAAACGTAACGGTGTAAAATATCGTAATTCCTATTCGTATATGTCGTAGTTCCTATCTCATTTCAGAATTTATAGCAAAATCTCAATATCATTCTACGTATTCATCAAAGAGCATATAGAAAAATAACTGAATTAATGTAGCAGTAGGATCATAATTTATATTGCTTAATAAAATTAATGGTTATGAGTTATAATAATGAATGGTTTTATAGCTATACATTGTGGTAAATAGAAAGAACAATTATATATATTTCAATATTTACATTTATTATTGAAGTTATTCTTTTCAACTATTTGAATTCTTATTGATATGATATTTTCAGGCGCTGGCTATCATAGTGAATCGTTAAAGAAAGAATATCAGAAAACTTGTAATTTAGCTTGTAGAAAAGCTATAATAGCTCTCAAAGAAGGTGGCAGTGCCATAGACGCTGTAGAGAAAGCAGTGATAGGTTTGTAAACAAAATTAAAATTATAAACAGGGTTAAGTTAGACTTAAAGAAAGGGCCCACCTAATGAGTTTCCTTAGGTCTCTTATTTATATAATTTTAACCATGTTTGTATTTTCAGAATTAGAAAACAGCTATCTAACAAATGCAGGTTATGGATCAAATTTAAGCTGGAATGGGATTGTTGAATGTGATGCTTCGCTAATGAACGGGCAGACACTGCATTTTGGAGCATGTGGTGCTGTCTCTAATATATGGAACCCTATAACATTAGCAAAACAACTTTGTATTAAGCAGTGTGACAATCTTTCATTGGGAAGAGTTCCACCATGTATATTGACAGGCAAAGGGGCTTTAACATGGGCTGAGAGAATGGGTCTAGAAATTGTTGATGGCCACAAAATGGTGTCTACACGTGCTTTTCGTAATTACAAACATTGCAAACGAAAGTTAAAACGGTACTCCATACAGAATGATGTTACATTTAGTCCTTTAGATACAGTGGGAGCAGTCTGTGTAGATTCTAATGGTGTTGTTGCATCGGCAGCTAGTTCTGGTGGAGTATCACTGAAACATGAAGGCAGAGTAGGACAGGCAGCTTCTTTTGGAAGTGGAGTTTGGGCAGTAATGAGCCGAGATGGAGTGATACCATCAATAGCTGCTTGCACATCTGGCTGTGGGGAGCATTTAATAAGATCACAATTAGCAAAACATACTGCTGAAAGTTTATTAGAACCATCCCCAATCCTAGGTCTTGATAAATGTTTTAAAGAACATTTTCTCAACTCTCCTTTCTTGTGGGATGTTCCTGAAAAACTTGGAGGAACATTAGCACTGAGATATGATCCAAATTCTGGTGATGGTGAACTATTATGGGGACACACAACTAAAACAATGTGTATTGGATTTATGTCTGCTGAAAGCAATAGACCAAAGGTGAAGTGTTGTGTATTATTCTCAGTTATGAAACCTTATTTAATTTCAGTCTTATATTTTGCGTTTGACCTAAATTTTGATGAAAGGTTTAGAAGAGCTATATAGAGAGATAGCTCTAGTGTAGTGTTTTAAAATATATTACATAGTATTTATATGGTGTCTTAATATTCCGACAAGTGATTGTATTTTTTTTACAGTGTATTATTTCACATTTGCCACAAAAAGTACAGCCTGGGTATAAGGCTGTAGTTTCAGGACAGCCATTCAAAGTACCTTTACGACCGTGCCCAGTATTACAGTGGGAATTGAAGACTGAACAAATTACTAATGGATCTCCATAAGTATCCTTGACAAAATTAATTATTAATAGTCAAATAAAATAAAACTAAAAAATGTACATTCATGTTTTCTGACCTGGTAGAAATAGCTTATTTAGTTTAAATTAGTAACAAAAATACCTAATGTTAAAACAGATCATAAAATATGTAGAACCGTTGGATTCAAAGTATTATTACTGGAACAATATTTTTTATTCTAAATCGGCAAGTTAAGAGTGGTCTAATTTGTATTTTAAAACAAAGTCTCATGTTTCTATCAATTTTTCTTTTAATAAGTCTTTCATATAAAGTGAAGAAAGACAATTTGATTGTGGGCTTTAAAAATTGTGTTCAAAATTAGGATCAGTAAATAAAAAATAGAAAATTATTGTCTGATTATTTATTTCAAACCTGCAAGTTTTAAGGAACCCCATACATACACAAAACAAATTTATTGAGACCAATTGAATGTCATGATTACATGGTCCTTAAGGCTTATAACGTATTGTAGCTTTCAAAATCATTTATGTGGTCTAAAATGTAGGATATTAACTAGCCATATTACTGATGTTAATAATGAAGAATAGTACAAGTTATTATATAACGGCGTTTACTGCTTAAATAAGTATACGTAATTGTATTTTTTTTAATATATAAGCAAAGTCAAAGCTACATTATGGACTTATTGCTTACATAAATATTGTATCTGAAACTGTCTTTGAACTTAATATTATTGCTGTAAAATCTTTAACAATTTTTGGGTAAGACTATGTTATGCAGCAACAGGACTATACAATAGTACATAAAATATTATTTGTATGAAGATGTAAGACATACACAGCGTTGGAACGATAACGTTCACAACTGACCAATTACGTGAAGCATTGGCCACATGCGTAACATCGTATATTGATGTCGCTACATACATAATTCGTTTCTACAATTCAAAATCGTTTGTATTATAGAATAAACTAAATTTATAATACTACACTAAAATCTGTTTGTTACAATATGAGATAGAACATATAATACGGAAATTAAAATACAAAATGTATAAATAATGTTGCAAAATTAAATTGCTTATATTATAAAATATTTACAATCAAACGTAAATTGTTATAATAGTAAAAAAATGTTCATATTCATAGAAATACAATCAAAATCTGTTATAACGACCGATAGTCGTAACAACCGGTGATGTCTTCGAGATACGAAGTCATTTTTTGCCGGGACCTTTGTTCTTGGTCAATATAATCGGTATGTTGTTCTGAACGAAATCGCCATAAACGGTTTTAAATGTATTTCGTATTAAATCAGTGATAAAAAAAGAATTCATTCAAATGACATATGGAATTGTGATCTACCAAAATTGTCCTGATAGCCTATATAAAAATTTCATGTAGTGTTATCATGTTAAAATATATTGAAGATTTTTTGTACTTAATTATTATTTCAAAAATCTAAAATTGTAATGAGCATTATTGCATTACAATTTAAATAAATATAAAAACTAAAACATATCAATATAATGATATTCATACAAAAACATTGTATTAAATAAAGCTAAATCAATCTCAAAACTTATGATAATGTTAAATAATATGAAATACAAATAATTCACAATGTTAGTCATAATGTAATAGATACCTTAATAGCTAATTCTATTTTTACAATAAGCACTTGTGTGTGTTTGGATTTCTAAAAATTAACGGCAAAACGTTAGGCACTTACAATTCCAAGATATTTAAACTGGAGATAGAATTGATTCCAAATAGCTAACGCGAAATATAGCGTTATTGATTTACAAATCTATATAAGTCATTACATTTCTAACTTTAACTTTGTGCTATTATCTCGGATTCCCGTATTTTGTTAATTAAGTAATTATATCATAAAATTAGTATTTTAAGCAAAATTAACTTACGTCAATATTTATAGCCTCAATTATAACATCAAATTATTGCATAAATTCTAAAGAAAAAGGCATCTCCCAATTCATGAGCAATTTTGTTGCTAATTAAGTGTCACCTTATATGTAACTTAAACACGCTAATTGTTTTGAGGTATCCATGTTACATAAGATTATGCATTTTATGTTATTTTTAAAATTGAAATAAACTGATTATTTTAACTATAACTACTAAAGAAATATGTATTTATTTTCAATATTATAATAGTCCTGTCAACCTAAAATGCGATTGTTGATTTGCCTTAAAATAAATATGTAATACAGTATATTAATGTAAGCAAATTTTATATTATAGACACATTTAAATGCCAAGGTAATACTGTATTTTTATATAAGAAATATCACAATTCTACTTTTTTCCAATTTAATATAATACTTTAATCACAATATTTGTTGTTACGACACTGATTATAATGTTCTAGTACTACAAGGCATCCCGTCAGTCTGTTATTCATTACAACAATACATAATTATACTCATCTTTCACACACAACCATATTCATACCAAATGGCAGACTCCTTAGGGTTATCTGCTTTCTCATTACGGCTAACGGTCCTTCTTTCATGCCTTAGTTCCTGTCTTTCTTGTAATGTCTCGTCAACAGAATGTGATTGTTCAGAATTAGTTCGGTGATGATCCGATGCTGGTCTGTCATTAATGCCCTGGCAAGCACCATCCCCTATAACTGTAGATATTCTGTTATAGACCAAGTATGTAGGATTTTCTTTTGATGGAGTATTCTGAGGTTGTGTATTCAAATTAACGTTGGGGTCATCATCAGATACGTAAACTGTGCGCCGAGTACCCGCAGTTCCGAACATTGGATTCGGTGTAGATGCTGCAAGCAAATTATGTAACTTAGTGTTATATTTTTATAAAGACTATTTTTATAATTCCAGAAGTATCTGTACTAAAAATATCTCCACTCATCCCAAAAATTTAGACAACTTGATTATATAGTACAAACTATCCACATGTCACACTAATTGATGCGGACTGAGATAGCTAAACAATGTTTTGCTATCGACTCGAATTTAGAATGATCAAGAAATAACGAAGGATTTTTAGTCATTCCAAATTCACCCATCAATTCAAAGTGTCAATATATTTTATTCAACATTGATCTTACCAGCTGGTAATCCAGTATCATTAGTTTCTAAACCTTGAAAACTATTGCGATGTGTTGGTGGAACCACTTTATGAGGACGTCTTCTTAGAGAAGCGCGAATAAGAGCATCATCTCCCCCACCACTGTGTGTAGATGCCGTAGAAAGTCTTCTTACAAAATTACTTTCATTAGATAATCTAGCAGAATCAAGACTTGGAATGGATCCACTTAGTTCGATATTTTCAGGTTTATTTATTTTATCATCTAATCGTCTGTTGAAACTTGAATCAGAACTGTTCCGCGGCGATTCCACGCTCATATTCGAAGAACCTTGATCATGGTCCGAAATTTTTGATACTTTTTCCATATCTTGAGTGCCTTGATCTGATTCACCAGATTCGGAACCTGCAAGGGTCAATTGTGATTTTGAGCGACTGGCGTCTTCTATTCTTTTGTTGTTTCTTGACGGAACTTTGTTTATAAGATCAGTGCCTGCTTTGCGAACCCTTTTAACAAACGACGCTCCAAAACCACGTCTCTTTGTCGTGCAATTATCCAATTTCTTATAATGTTCCATTATTTTTTCTTCGAGTTTTTCTTTTTGCCTACATAATGCATTTACTTTATCTGCGAACATCTTTTCTTCCTCATGATAGTGTTGCTTGTCTTTTAATGAATGAGCAAGCAATTCGTGATATTGAGTTAAAAGTTGAGAGACATGATCCATTAGCGATCGCCGATCTGCGTCTAAGCTTTTATTCATTTGAATTAACATTTCACAGTGTTGATTTGTTTTATTAATTTCTAATTCCAAACTGGTAATGATTTCTACTTTTGTATTAATTTCTCCAGAAATTTCAGTATTTCTTAGTTTTAACTGTGTCAATTCAGTCCTGATATTTCTATATTCTTCTTGTAAATTTCTATATTCATTTTTTAATCTATCACTAGCTGTAAACAGATTTCTGAAGTCATCTTTTAATTTTGAGTGTTCAGCTCTAAGATTAGTCAAGTTCCTTGACTCAATCTTCAGATTTTCTTTTTCCCTTTCAAGTTCTTTTACTGTTTTCTCATAAATTTCCAGCTTTTCTTTCAATTCTCTATTTTCAAATTTCAAATCTCTTATTGTACCTTTCACAGGTTCTCGTTCACTTAATAACATTTCATATTCAGTATTTAATTGTTCATGCAATGTTTGTAATGCCACTTGGTCTCTTAAAAGGTTATCTTGTTTATCTTTCAACACTTCAAGTTGTTTTATAATTTCTTCTTTTTCTGCAGCTAATTGACTATTCGCAAGTTGTAGGGTCATTTGCTGAGATATCAATGATCCATTTTGAGAATTTAATGTTGCTATATTGACTTGTAATTTCGCATTCTCTGCTTGAGAATTTTCTAAAGAAGATTGTAGAGTACCGAGGTCTGCAGTAAGTTGTTCGATTTGAGGATTTATGATTTCTTCATCAGTTACCTTTTGGTCCCTATGATTACAATCACATGGAATTCGCTTCAACAAGTTTGCTTTTGCAGTAATGTCAGAAATAAGGGTTTCATAATCTGAATTAGTTATTACTTTTTCTAATAAATCTTCAATATTAATATCTCTGCAAATTACATCAGAAGAATTTATACCGAGTTTTTCCATACAGTTTCGTAATTTATCAAAATTTACTTTCTCAGTTATTAAATCTTTTTGAAGAGTTTGTATTGTCTCGGAATCTATTTTCTTTTGATATTTAAGTTCTTGAGTTTTCTGTTCCGAATCTTGCAGTCTATTAATAACGTTTCTATTAAACTCTTGTTCTCTGATTAGTCTCTCTATTTCTTTTTTCTTTAATTCTATTTCTGTAGTCATTTTATCTATGTTGACATCTTTTTCTTCAACCGATTCCCTTAATTTATTAACTTCTCTTTGTAGATTATGAGTATCTCTTTCACAATACGTTAATTTTGTTTTAAGCTCCTCTGTTTGTATGATAAGACCCGTTACTTTATCAGCCTCTGGTTTCACAACATTTAATTCTTTACTTCTCATGTCCAATGATTTTTCAAGATCATCAGCTCTTCTCTGTATAGAATCACACAACATTTGTATACGTTGTTTATCTTTAGTAAGTGATTCTAAATGTTTTTCAAAGTCTTGAAGTTTATTTTTTTCTGAATCTCTATCGATAGATTGCCTATCTATAAATATTTTTTGACTATCCAAAGAATCTTGGAGCTTTCGATTTTCTTCTAAAGCATTTTTGAAGACTTCTTCAAGATCAGAATTCTGTTGCATTAGCCTACTACAATTTTCATGTAACTGTTCACATTTTAATGTCAACCTTTTCTTTTCTTTTTCCAATTCTAAAACTTTATCACTGCTTTCTAACAATGATTGTTCTCTCAAGGTATCGATTGTAGAAAGAAGTCTTTTATTTTCTAATTCAAGTTTCAAAGCTCTAGCTTGAGCATTACTTGTTAATTGTTCTGATAAACTGTTTTCAGCAGACTCAAGAGTACTCTCACATTCATTGTCCGTATCTAAATTACTGTTATTACTTTCATTCATAATTGATTTTGTAATATATTGTAAGTGATTGTTTTCTTCTATGAGTTCTTGTATTTTTCGTTGGTCAGCATCTCTTTCCTAAAAAATATAAAAATAACAAGTAATGGGAAATATTTTGATTAATTTTGGCAGAAACATCATTTAATACAGCCAGCATTAGACATGATTAATAAATTTAAGTCTTGAAATCTCTACATTAAAAAAAAAATTGGTTTAAAAACAGAAATTACTCTCATAATGTTGTTCTAAAAGTTAATTGTTCCTCTTTTCTGTAAATACACAATATAAATTATTTAGGAATGTCTTTAGATCATGCTCTTTGATTGGGAACTCATATTCTAGAAATTGTAAAAAAGTTGTGAAAATATATCAACTTATTACAAGTGTTGGCAGGACCTTGTTAAGGAGTACATCCTATATTTTCAAGAATATTGTATTAGAATTACAAATAAGAATACGACGTCATCTTTTGAGGCTATTCACGGATCAACCCAATTTTTGGTATCTTCATATGATGTGAACAGCTGCTCGACAGAGCATGGGTCATTGACCAGAATAGATGTTTTTTTTTTTTTTTAAGGGCCCCGCCTCCACCCCGTCACTATGGGAAAATGTGACGTCATTGAAAACTTTTGTTTTTTAATGATTCTATATAATATTAGCCCTTTTTGTGCAGAATTGCAAGGAAATTAAACGGTAATTTAGAATACATGAATAAAAATGGTGCTATATAAAACAAACTTAGAGATAAGAATAGATGTTAGTTGAAGGTAACTCGCCAGACATAACGCACTGCCTCCCTATCGTCCAGGCAGCAGACTCCCTCAAGTCTACTGCCTGGCATGGGTTAAGGTGTCCTCCAATCCATACTGTCTCTGCCACTTAGCGAAGATGCCAAATATTTGTACAATATCGCCAAATTTGTTAAGCTAAGCTAAATAATCCTCTGAATTCTAATAGTTAGTGTAGTTTTTACTTTTCTTGTATACTTTACTGGGCGGCATCGTCACATTACGACAAAGCCCAAGCCAAGTAATAAAAAGAAAAATAACATAATTTTATACTAGCATACTTACCAAAGCAATGTCATTTGCTTCTCTTTTCAACTTAATCATAGCAGCTTCTAGTGTTAAACATTGTTCAGCTCTTTTTCTTACTCTTTGTAACTGTTCTTCTAGTGCATCTCTCGTCTCCATGAGTGCTTTATTATCCTCTCTTAATTCCGATACACGCGTTTTATAGTATTCTGCATCTGCTAACCTATCTCGATACCGCTGTATTTCAAGTTCGAGTCTGTAATTAAACAATTCTCATTAATGTTTAAATTTTTATCCATAACTAATAAAAATTATAAAATATACCTATCACAACGGTCCGCCTTTTCTCTCAAAGCATCCGCTTCGTCTCTGTACCCTGTCGCTTTTCTAGCTTCATTAAACCACTCTTGACTATCCATACGCAATTTTGTTAACACTAATTTTGTATGTTCCAGTTCTTCCCGACATTCTGATAACTGTTCAGACTTTTCTTCCCTAAAATATTAAGTTTAATTAAAAATAACATTGAAATATATTTTTTAATAATAATGAGTCAAACACTTACAGCTCTTGTCTTTGCTTTCGTAATCTAGCTTTCCAATCTGCTAGCTCTACAGCCAAGTGTTGGCTATCACCATTATTTTGATTGACATTCTGCGTAGATCTATTTTTGCCATTTTTATTATCATTTTCACTTTCACATAATTCCTCGTGAAGAACTAGGGAAGCCCAGTTTTGGAGATAGTGGTCGCGTTCTTTAGCTAGACGTCGCATATGATTGAACATTGTTGGTGATTGGAAGAGATCTATTGCATCTGGTGTAAGCACTACAGTTTGCATATCTGTTACCTGTAAATAAAGTATAAATTGGTTGGTAAATGTGATTTTCCATCTTAGAAATAATAATACAAACAATCAGCATAATTGATCTATGTTATGTAAGCAGCTTATTATGTTGATAAGTAACTCCTGTTTAACATAACTGTCATTAGAATTCTATAATTAGAAACGTGCTTCGTATGTTTAAGGACATGTCTTAGCAGTCTATATCCTCTTTATTATTATAAAATTGGAATTTGTTTGCTTGTCCAAGCATAGCACAGACACTAATCAACCGATTTTCAGGATTTTCGAAATGTAAAACATATATGTAAAAATCAATTCTTCAATCATAATAGGAAAAGGGAAGGATTAGAATACAACTCCTGCGTTTATAATGTGGAATATGTTTGTATAATTCGGGAGTCTTTAAATGAAGAGTATTTAGGTTGAGCAGACACAGTCCATCGTCAGCCTCCCCTTCCTTTCACCTAGTCTGAAGAGGGTCAAATGCTTAGCTGCAAGTCTAAAAAAGGATATTTTATCTTACCAATATATTTAATTATAATTGATTGAATAGAATCGGTTATACAACTTAACATCTTCATAATTGTCGCTGTCATATAAAAAGATGTTTTCATTTACCGATACCAGTAATAAATAACGAGAAATGTTGATTAAATTATTAACACAACTAGATAGTTATATTGTTCTCTTCCAACATTTCCAGATCATGGGTCGGCAACCTTTTCTTATGTAAGGGCCACAAATATTATGAGTATATTGGTGCCGGCCACATTTCATTGAATAAACACAATTTTTTAGATAAACAATTTTTTGCATTTTTAACCATATTTATTTTTACTCTCATTTTACTGACTGTAATCGCTTGAACTAAATTTCCAGCTTCAGGACACACAAAACAATGAAATAAAAACTTATTACTATAAGTGTTTTTAATTTGTTGCCTGCAGTGCGGCGTTCTGTGGAACAGTTCTTACTTGCGCGGGCCGCACCATAGTGGCTTACGGGCTGCATGCCCGCTTGTAAAAAAAAGTGCAAAATGTATAGAAATGACCTACCATCTCCGGGTGATTTTCCGAAAGCATACGTCAATCTCATACATTTGCACTTTTCTACTAGTGTAATAGCTGATCAAATGTTGATTTGTTTAAGCTCTCAGGTGTATTATTATACACACTTGCATCCTTGTGTGGACCTTTTGTTGCATCGTATCTACCTAGGATTCACCCATTTACTGACGTCGATATTGGTTTAATTCCGTAATAATTTCCGTTAAACTAAAGAAATGCAAAATTTCTTTGGTGATTTTTGACTGTATTTCGATGAAGATATTGACTGTATTTCGATGAAGATGATCTTATTAAGACTTTAAATTAAAAAAATAAAAAACATTTTGAAGTTTCAAGATTCTAATTTTCAGGTTTTTTAGCTAAAAATTTATAGGAGTTTCATATTTATTTGAGTTTTATGAATTATGGTAAAAAAGTAGCAGCAGGGGTCCATGGAAACTAGTAAAATTTTGAAAGAGGTGTGTGCAAAAAAGGAAGATTTGGCAGCCTCTGAGTTAGTTTGATGTTTAATAAATAACAGAAATAAAAAATATTAAATATTTCAAGTGTGCTTATTAAGCCTAACAAAAAATTCCTTTTTGATTCAGAGAAAGTTACTAGAAAGATCTCCTTATATCTTTACAGAAAAAGAGAAACTATGTGTAAAAATAAAATTCTTAAAAATTATAATCTTTTGTACTGCTCAGTTGAAGAAATACTTTTAAACATTTTTATATAGAGTAATAACATGTTCTTAAAATGTATTTCTCATGCCACTTAATTTTGGCAAACAAGAGAGGTCAAAGTTTTTAAATTAATAAGATGTGTATGCAAATAAATATTTTCATACCTGTTTTATACATTCCACAATATTGTGCTGCAGCTCCACATCAAGTTCTTTAATACGAGTTATAAATATTTCTTTGTTAGGGCACTGCACCGCAGCTCCCAATAGCAACAATATCAAAAGTTTCATGTTTTCTAGACCCTCTCTTGTTTCAGGTGCTTTTCCTAAGCATATGCATTCAGGAACCACTAAGAGTGTCATACCAAGTTCATCTTCATACAACCCCTTCACATTTTTAACTATTGCATCAAAATTTTTCACTCTACCCAGGATCAAAGCTTGATCCTCTAGACCGACAAGTTTTGTTATATGATATGAGGGTTCTGGATCTATCTGAAGGTAAACTTGATGCAAAATATCTCCATCGAATAGTGATGCAAATCCTGATATACATTCTTGATTTTGTGTACATGACTTTAGCTACAATCAGTATATATATATATATATAAAAATCATTTTTTAAATATGGAACACAAGTACATAGAAACTAACTTTAATATACAATTTTTATTTCATTATAAAAATTAAAAGTAAACTCAAAGGAGAAAAATAAAAAAAAAAACAAGAAAAGTAATTGCGATCCTTAGGAATTAAAGCTGAGAGATGTTGAATCCTGATTATGCATAAGTGAAATGCTGCTAGCTAGTTACAAAAAAAAAAATTACATCAAATCTTTACTGGTGATAAAAAGTGGATACATTATAATAATTCAAAAAGAAGAAAATCATGGTGACCTGTCAATACCCACAGCAAAATCCATCATCATATTAATGGAATAAAACTCATGCTATGTATTTGGTGGGATCAGCTTGGTATGGTGTATTATGAGTTACTTAATTCAAGCGAAACAATCACTGGAACTCTCTATTGAACACAATTGATGAGATTGAACAGAGCTCTGAAGGATGCAATGAATTCTAATTAGAAAAACTATAGATTATAAAGTATAAATTCTTCTATTAACACATATTTAATTTATATTAAGACAAGTATTGCTTCTGGTTCATACAACTAATAATTGTCCTGAGCTTATGATCACATTCTATATATGGAATTGGTTAAAACATACTGTATGAGAGCAATTGTGCCTTTACCTACCTTAATAGAAACAAAAATCCCATTTTTTTAAATTCACTTTTATGGCATAGTACATCTCAAATAACATAAGTTTTATTTCCACTTATATTACAAATACCCCAAAAAAGTACTCTTTTTCAGTTTATCATATAAATAAATTATTTTTTATTATAATAATTGAATACACAAGTTTATTACTTTTCAAATCATTTTAATTATAACCATTTTTCTGTTGCATTGACATATTGAGATTTACTTTATCAGAAATCAATGTTTAGTGCATGAAATCATTGTGTTCATTTTTAGTATCTTAAAAAGCTTGAAGTTTATACAATTTATTCATAGATATTTTTAATAACAGCTGTTTATTTAACTCAGACAATTGTAATAAATTAAAAATATTTAAAAAAATGTAATGTAATAGTAGAATAAACAATGCGCATACATATTTGTGATTAAAACAAAAGCGAAATGTGTACTTCATCAATAATTGTGGTTTATAAAGTACATGTTCATTCATATGGAACGGCTAAGATATTATGTCTAACACTACATTTTGTAGCAGAATGATAAATAGGGACATGACTCGTTGTGCACTCACCCACGAAACTAGGGGCCCATTCAAGAAGTCATCAATCTCGGTCCCAGACGCAGCCATTCTCGCCATGCGTTAGGATAAGAGAAATCTACTTCTTTGTATTTGCCAGAAACGCATGGCATCAAAATAATGCCCAATACCAATACGAGCAGCGATTGCACTTAACATCTGTAACTACAATAAAACAAGGGATCACAGCTGCAAATTCGAATATTATTTGTATTTAATATTGACTTTTAACTAATTGTCATTAGATTTTTGGCTTTTGAATAGTTTTGACAGTAACTTAACAATTTGCATTGTTTGTCAAGTTGTTACCATTTTTTTTATCTTCGCATGGAAATAGTTGTGTATATGCCAGTGTCAAAATAAAGCTCAATTGAAGGGTACTTGTTATGTGCCACGACTACGGATCTGGACTGATGCTTGACGAACATTTTTATCAATCGACATGTTGATCAAAGCTTTAATTTGGACGATCCAACACAGCGGAGACCTTCCGCAAGACTTGACTCGATCTACTCAACACTATCAAATAAAACTACATGCGATTAAAAAAATGTAATATTCCTTTCTTGTTTTTCCACTGGTGTATGACCAATGTGATTTTGCCTAAAAAAAATGTAGAAAGTTGCTTAACATAAATGTTATCTTTCTCGAATCAATGAAGGTTTTTTTCCTTTGTACTGGCATATACGCAAGCTGCCGTTTGTCATAAATGAATAGTGCCAGTAATACACACTAAAGGGTTTATTATTTATTTAGTTAATATTTTTATCCTTTTGGGAATTTTCATACAGTAAGCGGTTTTATAGATTTAGGATTTCATTTTTGAAGATTTTTTAATTTATCTTTCTCAGACATAATTAGAAGATAACAGAGGAATTGACAAACATTCTATCATTTGTAATACTGCCAATTACAATTATTAGTATATTTTTGAGGTAATAAAAATTGATTAACCACGATCAATAAATAACTCAACTATTTTTGATAAAATACTTATCTAATAGGCTATTGGTTTTCAGTTTACGATTAAAGCAACGAAAATATTATGATACATTCTGCCTCAATACTCCAGAGCAAATGTTTAGCGTTATGTAAAAAATTAACATGTTTTTTTTTCTTGTATACTTGTGATTATTTTTCTATTTTTTACAATATTTATCGTACACAACGAAAATATTTGCCTATGACGTACGATAAAGAGAAAAGCGAAATACGAAACATTTGCTCCAGGCCCACCATTAGCTTTACTCTGTATAAAATACTTATTTTTATGGAATTTTCTTGATTGGTAATACTGCACATTATGCCGTAGCGCGCTAATTTTTAGAACCCTTCTGCTTTTACAAATAAGTCGATCGATAAATTGACTCAGAAAATTAAGTTACTATCTGTGTAAATTTTACTGATTTCCGCTTTATTGCTATTACAAATGTATTAAAAAATTGTATAAATAACATACTTTCGATCACAAAAATGTTTAATAAAGCTTCATATAAAGTGAAATTTCAGGATCAACAGCTAGATGACTATATTCTTGAGGTACTACTACAGTTAGAATATTTACAAGACAGCAGATAAAGTACAATAATTAGTTAGAGTCAGGATCAGCCCTTAAATAAAATAAAGCAAAAACACACTCAACATTTATTAAAATTTTAAAAACATTATCCTAACATTTATATTTTTAATGTATGGTAATATTAATATGTAGAAATATTATTGTATTTTCTTCTAAGTGTTATTATATTATTTTGTTGCAGAATTCAGTACTTAAAAGCAAATTACAAAGTAAAATTGATGCTCTTTCCATTATGAGCAAGGAATTAGATAAATGTAGTATGGAACGAGACAGGTATAAAGTACTTGTTGAACAGTTTAAATGTAAAAACGTTGCACCTCTTAAAACTCACGGCAATGATTCCAATATTTATAAATTTACTCCTACTAACACAATAAGCTGCAGTGATATCCTTGCAAAGACAAGAGACCATAATAATATGTTGAAGATAGAGGTATGTTTAGTCTTTGTGAATTGGATTTAGTGAAAAGACTCAAAGTAGTAAGTTCGTTTGGGTTTTACATTATATTCTTAGTAGATAATGTTTTTTGAAAGTGTTTTCTTTTAAATCAATAATAAAGGAAATAACTTCTTTTTTTTTGCTTAAGAATATCTATTATATATGGTTAAAATCTTACAGACTTTCTTAAGCAAAATTCAAAACTGTTTCAGTCAACAATAAACAAAGTAAAGGAGTGAACCAGTGTGCTGTTTTGCAGTGTGTGTGTTAATTTTCTTTTTAAGGAGAGGACATTTTGCAGTTATAGATTTTTTTAGTTTTACTATTATTGTTTTGGATTTTATAATGTATAAGATTATAGATATATGTGAATGTATATGTTTGTGGCTGTAGTGGCTTAGCAGATAATAACTACAGTATTAATAAAAAATATGTAAATAAAAGTAGCGTTCATGCCATTAATTCCTGAAAGCATTGCATGCCCTTACAATAAATAAGTCTGGAATATTTTAATTTAACACGTTGCCGCCGGCGCATTTTTTCATTTGATGCACCACCCGGCGGCGCGTAAATCTATGTCGCGCTTCATCTGGCGGCGCGCTAATTTCGCGTGTTCAGGCTTGCACGCGCTTCTTGTTTCTTCAGTAGTACATTGAGTGCTTACTTTGCAAATTGTGTAACTCGTGTTGTTTTTATATCCTGATCAGAGATCTATGCCGGTAAAAATAAACATATTCTTCAATCACACGAGGGGTCGGCAAGAGAGTTCCGTAAACGCTGCAAGGAATGCTACAAAAAATTGTCCAAAACGAAGGGCAGAGATTATGCCACTGACAAAACAACAAGAGTAAAGACGTTTTGTGGTCGCTGCGAGGGTCAGCCAGCACTTTGCTTGAAATGTTTCAACAAATTACACAAAAAATAATAAATCAATAAGTTACAAATAAAATAATATTGAATTATTTTGTTAATTTTATCGATTTTAAGTTACATTTATAATATTATAAGTTATTGAGCAAAAGTTATATTTATAATACGTTATTAAATATAACTTTTATTCAAAATAAACGTTTTTATATATGTACGTTAAATTATCAGTGTCTAATAGCACAATCGAATGCGAAACACCGGTAGTACACGACGCTTGATAAGGCGGTCTAGCACGAGCCACCAGTGGTACACGCCGCCCGATGACACAATCAAGCGCGGGCCACAGGTGGTACACGCCGGCGTGAACGTGTTAAACAAAAAAAAAGAACCCTTTATATTCATATCTATTCTATTTTCATGCCATCTATTTTCCATATAAAAGTAATATAATATTTATTATATAGTATTCAAATTCATTATGTGAATCTGCCTACCCTGTCCAAATACCCTATGCGCGCCACTGGTAAATAACATTTATGATAATTTATATTTGATTTTGAATAAAGACAGTTGTTATGCTCATAAACTGTCCACCATTAATGCCTTTACCTTATAACCTTAGCTTTATTTAGATTAACACAATTAAGTGTTCATATTTAACTTTAACAGTGTTAATAAATAAAATTAAAAATGGAATTTAACATTTTTATATGCGAAATATATTTAAAAAAAACGGAAAATAGGTTATTGGCCAGAGAGGGAAGACGACATAACTATGTGCCAGCTTGCACAAAAGAATAAAATAAAATTATCACATTTTATAAATATCAATTCAATCTCAAGGATTTTCTTAAGTTCATATAACATACCTGGAAACTTTCACTATGTCTATATATAAATTGAACTTTACTAGGTAGAAATACTACGGAGCAATTTAGAAGATGCCACAAAGGATATCGAGGCTTTACGAAAACAATTACAAAAGAATGAGTCAACAGAAGAAATATATAGAGAAAATAAGAAAAATTGTAACCAGTTCACTTGTTCCAACAAAGACTACGAGCAGTTGCTTCAAGATTTGGAAAAAAATAAAAAAAAGGTATAATTATTCATATGACACATTGGGTAAAGTATTACCATTTTTCTCAACTAATCATTACCAAACATATACAGTGCTTTAAATGGGAAAAAATCTAATAAAATTGTGAAGTCTCATCATGACTGGTTTGTTTCGCACAATGCGCATACAAACATACAAAATGTTAGATCTAATTAAACATTCGTTTTTAATCAGTTTTTTTATATCTTGAAATATAAGAATTTTAACACTATCTGATTTTATACAAGAGATATGTTTACTATATTATTAAATTATTTCTGTATTTGAACCTCTTTCATAAATGATATAATGAAATGTATATCACTAGCATACACCGAAAGCGGGACCGATGGAGGGGCCCGCCCGGGCCTTCTGAAAAGACAAAGATATAAAAAATCCAAGTGAGAGTACGCTTCACACAGGATTTCCATACAAACTTGTGACTATGTGTAAACAGAGCTCTTTTTTATTATCATGAAATATCTAAATTAGACCCCGATCTATTTTATAATAATAAAGAAGAGATTCTTATAACTCTTATTTTGCCGAGTTATTAGGCTGCGGAATAGTCTTCCGACGAGCGTGTTCTCACCATCCCTATGATATGGGATCCTTTAAGCGTAGCGTGAAGAGATATTTGTACATGTCGTTGACCTTTTTTGGACTGCACCATGCTTACCATCAGGTGTGGTGTGGTCACTGTGTCGAGTCAGAATAAAAAAAAACTATCGTGCCGACATCGATATTAAAAAGAAAAACTAAAATGTTGTCAATTTAAATGACGAAAATCCTAATAAAGGCCCCCCGAAATATTCTCGTTGCAGTCCTCGTTCGCTTGGTGCATAGACTATTAATAATTATGGTTTCACTCTTTTATAGTACCAGCAAATACAAGTAGACTACAGAGCTTCACTGGATGAAAAAGAAGAATTAATTACTGACAGAGAATACTACAAAAGTAAAGTTCAACGTTTAAATCATCAGATCAGTTATATATTACTAAACAGAGTAAAGGGTCCTCAAATTGATGCTGAATCGGATCCACCGAAACCTATAGTCGATATTGATGCTTTGGTTACTGAAAACAAATATCTACATGAGAGAATAAGTCAGTTGCAAATAGAAAAAGAAATAATAAAGCGCACGTTAAGTAAATATAAGGTTCGTTTGTCATTAAAAAAATTGTGTCCAATTTTCTTATCACAAACGTTATTGAGCCACAGGATGTAGCTACCCGCTGATAGTTATTTGTGTTTTCAGACATTGTTAGATAACAGAAACAATTATCAGACACAGTTTAAAAAGGGATTTAATGATGTTATGACCCAAAAACAAGGTATACTATTATTTCGATAAATTTTATTTGTTCATTTGCTTGACGCATTTTAAAATCAACCCCTTTTAGGCTCACTTCCTTTTTTCTTCCCTTCAAGATATGCAACATGATCGAAACACTATTATAGCAAATATTTCCACTTACCATCTGCTGGACTGTCGCATTGTTTGCGAAAGATACAAAATTGAAATGTATTATTTTTAGCTCGCGAATTTCTCGACAATAATACAAAAACTGGTTCCAAGGAAAATTCGGCAGCTGAATTGAAATCCTTATCTCTTGGTTTGTTTGAAGCGTTAAATGATAAATCAATAGCACTGCAACATCAGAGGAAGACAAATCAGTAAGTTTTAATAATCAATATAATTTATCTTTTATTTCTGGATACAGATACTGTCGTATCCCTGCTCACCCACTTACCTACCACAAGTCACCGAATTTCTTGTACCTATAAAGTTCATGCTTAAAATCAAGTAATATATAATAAAAGAACTACAGTGTGCTACCATTTTTTAGATTCAAATGGAATTTAAATTATATACAATTAGATAAACATATTATACATAGATAATATAATTTCGGTATAGTAATAAAAGCATTCTGTTTCATTTATAGAATTTTAGCTAACAGAATTGCAGAACTAGAACGGACATTGGAGAGTTGGTGTAATGGTGAAAAATATATACCAACATTTCCATCGCAAATGTTGATAGATGAATTCTTACCTGACACCGCATCTACTAAATCTGTAGAGTTAAAAGATAAGTCCTCAAATGAATCACGAGGCATTCCCGAGAGCAATAGATGTAAATATTATGATTCCGATGGGGAGGACAAAGAGCAAAACAATGAATATTCAGACGCTGACCAAGTGCATGATAGTCTAAGACTTTTTGATGAAAATAGAAATGGATCAAAAATAGTTTTGCCACAAGAGTTAGAAGAATTGGTTAAAGAAGCACGAGCCGAGCTTAAACCAGTTGATTAATGGGACCTTTTGAAATAGTTTATTGATGCATTTATAAAGTGATTCTTGTCTATTTGTTTGTTGTCAGAACAATTAATGGAACTCTTCATTGAATGTAAACTTATAAATCGTTATTCTGTTATTAAAATTTAGCGTTTAGGGTAAAGTAGCACACGATAATTTTACAAAGCGTTATAAATTGTAATGACCGTTAAATTGAAATTGTCTCTGGTTTAATGTTATATAACGACATTAAATTTTGTAGTTTATGATGGAATCACCATCTACCATCACAAGATTGTTTGAAGAATGAAGGGCCTGCTGCGGTAATTACGCAACGTAATATTCGTAATCTCTACCATTAGCAATATATGTAAAGTTGTCATCCATGACTGTTGATATCAATGGAGTCGTAAGGGCGTGTAAAGCTGTCCGAAATTTGTTGATGCAATCTTTACATTGTATGAAATGAAGTCATTATGTATGTCTGTTCGCTTATATCTTCTAATCTAAACTACGCAATGGATCTTAATACAGTATTCACCTTAGTTTAGCAGCAAATTTATTACGTTTGGTTTATTTGTATTAAATCTTATAATGTAGATAAAGTGGTTCCGTGCGAAACACTAGGGCCAATTGTATCTATAAGTCAAATATTACATTCGAGTGCTACTGATGAGTTATCTGAAAGATCTGTTATACACTTGCTTTGCTTCCGAGTAATCAGTTGTTAAATCTTATCACTCATGCCTTACTGTTGGAACAACAGTGTGTTCATTTTCATATTAAACAAAATTATATTTATTTAAAATTGCACTAACTATAACCATTTTTTTTCGTTTACTGTTAACCCTACACTGCAACAGTTGATTTATTTCTATCAATCATCTAAGTATAGTTACGGCAAACAAATCATTGTAGTATTTTCTCAAGGGATCATACTTATATTTATGCCCAAAATTGCAAACAAGCTTGTTAGTCATCGGCATTGTTTGATCTATTGTTAATAATTTGCAATAATTAAATTTTGACCTTATTTTTGGTTGTTTAAGTTCATTTGGTATGTTGTGCAATGTAGAAAGAACAAACAATACACCTCAATAACTTGTATTATTTTGTGATGCTTGTTTTATTGCCATTCACTTCCTGTATATCATTAATATGTACCTGTTTGTTATATTTTATAAATATTATTTTGTCTGTTTTATAATAATTTGTACATTTGAAAGGAATATAAATATTTTATTTCAAGAATAATAAAGATTGTTAAAGAAATCTACATATTTATTATTGCTTAACGAATTTGTAATACACGAGAATAAATATATCAGTTTTTACAATATGTATTTATGTACATAAAAAAATAAAACTATAATCAACCAATAATTGTACCGTACTCTCATAAGGTAACATTTCATTACATGGTATAGAACATTTCTTTCAGTCTTTAAAAATATATCTATACAACCAATTACATTTTCAAATGCATGTTGATAAAACCCTGCTGCAAATGTCATTTGCTAAGTCATTACAAAACGTATTATATCCGAATAAACCAGTTTCCATAGTTTACTCCCAGTTACAGAGGAATAAAGATACGACCGCAGTATACAGCAATGGGACTACTTGAGTCATAGTGACAGATGATTATAGCTAAAAAATCAAATTATATTGATTCGCGACGTTGATTCCTAACTCGACTCCTCATTCTGGAGAGAAGACGGAGTTTTATGAGTTGTGATCAGCCGCAGGGCATATTAGCGAGGTGGCCGCGTAGTGCTCCAGCGCAACAGCCGTGTGGTGATGCAGGATGGAGGCGTCACTACGCAGGCGCGCGGCCTGCACCACGCGCGCCACCAGCGCCCTGTGCTCGCGCTCAGAGTACCGCTCGTACGACTCCAACCCTTCCTGCAGTTTCAGTATCAAGCTGTCGTAGTTCTTGCGAACGACGTCCAGTATCTAAAATCAATTTTTATTTTCTTATTTGATGTGGTTAATAAGGTTAAAGAGCACGAGTGACTGCCTGTTGGCGCTAAATGAACAGCAGTGTGGTGGAAGTTTCAAGTTTGCCAGACTGGATCGCAAACACGGAACATGCGCTACGGTCGATTATCATTCAAATTTATTCACGGCAAGCGTGAACACTAGTCGATTGTTATTCTAACTAATCCATCGCAAGGTCGTCCGCTGTTATCGATTGTTATTTGTATAAATTCAATGCTCGCCAGCGCGCAGCGGTAACAAATCGTAATACGATGCGCGCTACCATTTACGATAACTTTAAATATAGCAATTTATTGCATGAAATTGTTTAACCATATTTACTTTTATGCATCATTATTACACTACAATAACCAATTTCATTTGGATCATGATAATTTAAATGGCAACTATAGGACTACATTTGTTATGGTGGGTTTTTATTAAATTTTGTCAGTAGACAAACTAACAAATCACCTAATGATAAGGGATTACCAATGGACAAATACAACATAGTGAACGTTGTTGAGATTCAAAATGTTTACAAAAGTTGAAAATAAATTTGTTTACCTGGTCTTCAGTAGGTGTGGACAGGTTCTGTGATGCAAGCCATGCATCTATCTTTGGTGAGAAATGCTGTATGATGGCACGCACATTGACCAGACAATTGGCTAACCTCAATGCGTCTGCCTTGAATTCTCCATCTCCAGTGGAATACCGTAAAGCTGCATAAACATTATGAGCCATAAATAATTAGCACTTAAGGTATTGAAATTAAATATTATTAAAATTAATGTAATACTAATAATACTTGAACTGTGTTCGATTCAATTAGACTAAACAAAAATAATTTGTAATATGTACTATTAGATTACTACTAGTATATAGATTACTACTAGTAGTTACTAGATTATTAATCTAGGATTAGAAAAAAATTATGCAGTCGGGCAGTAGACTTGAGGGAGACTGCTGCCCGGATGGCAGGGAGGCAGTGCACTATATCTGGCTTGGATTTGGAGGGGTACGCTCTTTACACCCACTCCTCCCAGAGATGAAACCTAAGCAGGCTGTTCGCTTCCTGAGTGCCCGGTAGAATCTGGATTCCCAGCCCCGGGTGGAGTGGTTGGAAGGACATCTCGGGGGTTTTGGTCAGTAGGAGTCTGACGCACCGGGGTTGCTGGCCTTACAGTGACCCCGATGGTCCTATGCAGAATATTCCACCAGGTTAAAAAAAAAAAGAAAAAAAATGAATGCATCACACTGCATTATAAGGCTGCACGTGCTGCCGGCAGCATTGTTGCTTCATAAGAATTAGCTCCATACAAACTAGTCTTGTTTGCTGCCGAGTAGCTTTGGCACTGCTCCGTTCGACATACATTAGAGGGAGTATTAAACACACATGTAGACTTACCCATATAGAAAAGGTTGTCGAAAACATGATGCATTCTGATTAACTCATAGTATAGTTGATCATATGAAGCTGGTGTAGGTAAAAATGTATCACCAAAAGTTATGAACAGGTTAAAAATATTTACGACCTGAAACAAAATTATTCGTTTGTAAATCCTAATTCCACTAAATAAGTTAAATTATAATTAAAAATATTAATTAATTATAACTATAAATTATAACTATAAATCATAATTTTCTTGATAAAGCCATTTTGTTCCTCCCGCATTTTATTTCTGACATATTTATTATAGCAGTCCCACAAGCTAAAGAAAAATTGAATGTAAAAGTTTCAGTTTTTATATCATGAAATTA
This sequence comes from Automeris io, assembly GCA_036320925.1. Classification (NCBI taxonomy): domain Eukaryota; kingdom Metazoa; phylum Arthropoda; class Insecta; order Lepidoptera; family Saturniidae; genus Automeris; species Automeris io. The sequence continues at coordinate 8,186,899 of JAUDJH010000012.1, read as the reverse complement.
TAATATTTTGTACTTGCCTGTTGTGCCATAATGAAGATATTATGTCTCCTAAGTAATGTGCTCTCATTGGCGACTAAAAACTTCAATAGAGCTATGAGCGCCGCCCACAACGATCGCCAATCCCGCGCAAGTCGTACACGACATCGCTTCTGATAGCTGAGTAGACGCAATAGCACCCCTATACATAACTGGTATAGTTCGCCGGGAAATTTCTTCAACAGATGGCACATTATGAATTCAACCAGTAGATCTGTAAATCAAAATAAAATTAAAATACTGCCCATAAAAAATAAAAATAACTATTGTTTGACAAACTTGTTATTAACAATTTGATCCTTAGAATAAAGCGATAAACTACTTTGTAACTCATGTAATGATCATATTCTAATGAGCTCACCACATAATTATATTAATTAGTCGGAAAATGTGTGGTGAACTTTGATATCAGATATTTGAAATAGTGTTCAAACCACAGTAAAGGTTAAACCAGTTGTGTATATAATTAAAATAATTATAATGTACCACTATGATTACATTTCCAAATTAAATAACAAATATAATCTTATTTCAGTTCACAATTTGAATCCATGCTTTTCATTCGCATCCTTTAATGTATTTCCTTGATTTTTATACATAGTTACTTATTTACAAACAAACCTATTAAAGTAGAAGCAAGAGGCTGAGAAGGTGGTTCTTCCAAAGGAATCTTTCTGTGCCGCATAGGAAGTCTATATAATTGTACCTAAAATTTAATAATTGTGAATAAATTTTAAAACATAATTATTAAACTAGATTTAATGCAATAGATTAATAAAATGTATGATTACCTTGAAAGTAAGATTTTGGTCATGCATTATAGAATTAGCGAACTGTTCCTCTACAATACAAGTGAGAGTAATAAAACATAAACTGCATTTGTTAGTACTGGCTTCACTCCGCGTATCTGCCATCACTATAGAACTGTAATATTACAAACACATCAATCTCCTTATTTCACATACTCAAACATAAATTAACCATTTCACATTTATAAACTCACCAATATTGGAAGAAAGTGACCAACAAATTTGTAGGTTGCTCATTATCAAGAGCTTGTATCTGAGATAAATTTGGTGGAGTCTGGAAAAAAAATGAAGCTAATATTTATTAAAGTATATCATATGCAGGACTTTACACAACACCAGGAAAAGGAATAGTAAATAGTATATATAATCCCAGGAAATTTTAGACTATTGATCAAATTTTCCAGAAATCAAAATAATTATATTTACACTAGACTATGACGAGACCTACATACATACTAACACACAATTCCACCTGCGGACAAATTTATCTATTCATAATAGAAATATTTATCAGTACCGGGATTTGAACTTGGGACCTACAGCATCTGTCATAATATAATCCACGTCTTTAACTAATATAGTTTTTAGTCAGTTTGACATTCTCTGAAATTAAAAAATATAGCTAATATAAAATTTTCCTGATCACTAATTTAATTTATTTCTAAATATTTGTTTTATTAATATGGGTTATATAAATACTTTAATGATACCTTCGATACAATCTAACATTTTGATTTAACCACTCATTAATTAGCTTGTCAAGAAACTTTAACTCGATTGTCAACTGTATAGTTATCAATATAAATTGTGTTACTTCACAAATCAAAATTTAATATACGCCCTTTCTGACCAGTAGCCATTGCAAATGGAGCTGATTGTTTGAAGTGTTGGTCACACGATGATGCCCGCGCCATGAAATGGCGGCCGCGCAATACTAATTTGTGGGTATTATACTCCAGCTATCATCCTCAGGACGGCTGAGTAGTCCTGTGCAGGATTTTCCCCAAAGCCATCAATCATATCTACCTGATGTGGCGGCAAAGTTGCAGGCGGCGAAGGCGGCGCAGAAGACGCCGTAGCAGACGATGAATGTGCCAACGTCGTCATGAAATTCCTGTTCAAATGCGCTGCCTCATACAATGCCAAAAGCATTCCGTCTTCTCGTCCCACATTCCTCTGTCCTCTCACCATTGGCTGGGTATCATCACTTGTGAGGAATATTCCTCCGACCATACTTGTTAAAGATGAAAGCCAACCACTGCCCCCACCGCCTTGCATACCGCCAAATGTTGATATAACATAATCATTAAGTGTGGCCGTTATTACTTGACCATAACTGAAATAAATAAACTTAACTCTTTACAAATATGATACAGTTGCCATCACCAATATCTCATTTGATTTATTTAAAAAAAAGGCAACCATATGAAATACAGATTTCAGCTTCTCAATGAATGTGTTAAGGATGTATTTGCAACAAAAAATACAAGAATTATATGGATTTATAAAAGTTTAAATATCTGAAACAATTTTATTCAAAAAATAATTGAGTAAATCTGCGGAATTACTTTATAAATCTCTTCAAAGGAAATTAGTTGGTTTTATGCACTATAAAGTTATGATTAAAGTACCTACCCATTTAAAGCAAGTTCATCATCGAGTATTGAAAGTTTAACCACATATGGGTTAGCAGATTCCTCTTTTTTATAATTTACTAAAAACATTAATAGCATCACCACATCATATCCTGAAACATAAAAAATAATTTCCAATGTTATAAAATATGTTACTTGAGCTAACATATTTTGGTCTATCTCAGAAAGGTTTCATCTAACATTTTACATTTGTCTACAAACCTGTATTTTGACCCTTTTGAACAGTTAGTATTTTAAAGTTACACATTATTTTCATGAAGGACAGACATTATTATTCATATATTCATTCTCAGATATTAAATTTCTTTAATTATTCATATAAATCTATTACTTAACATACTTTTTTTTAAAATAAATTTCAACTAAAAATAGTTTGGCATTGAGAAACAATTTCATTCTCTGCATATTATTTGTGAAGTGTGTGCAAATATTGTTATTGTTTTTATATACTTTAGATAAACAGTGTTTGTAGATATTCTCAGTAGAAAAGCTCATCAAGAGATAAAATGAATATCAGAATAACAATTTAAGTTTATAATGTTACATTGCACTCAAGTAATTTATCAATCACTAGCTGATCCAGCAAACGTTGTTTTGCTATATAAGTTATTGTAATATCTTCTAAGATGTTCATTGAAATTAAGTGATGTCAAAGACAATTTTGTTCACAATTAAATACTCTTAATCAACAACACACTTATTTGAATAAAGATTAACATTATTACGTTGATCCAACTCTTAACAAATAATGGATTAATTTCGAACAAAATTGATTACCATAAAAACGGTTCTAGTGAGTTAATCTTAAAAGATAGACATATACTGTTGTGGACATTTTTTTAGATCGTTTCCAGATGAATAATTCTTTCATACATATATTTTTGGTATCTTGAACCATTTTCGCAGCGCACACAATGGAAGCACTCAAGGATGAATAATTTTCCCAATTTTTTTCACATTTTCCATTATTTCTTCGCTCCTAATAGTTGCATCGCTATGTTATATAGCCTAAAGCCTTCCTCGATAAATGGTCTATTCAACACAAAAAGAATTTTTCAATTCGAACCGTTAGTTCCTGAGATTAGTGCGTTCAAACAAACAAACTCTTCAGCTTTATAATATTAGTATAGATTAATAATCATTATCTTACTGCTAAATTCTTTCATAAGACTATTTCACTCAGAGAGAGAGAGAAATAAACCAATAAGTTAAACAGTAACCAGTAACTTAATTTATTTATAAAAGAAGGGAACTTAACTTTTGTATACTTTTCTAATATTTTGGTTATCAATATACAATCACTTTTTTATCAGCCACTTAAGTATAGCATGGATTACATTAAAAATTATTAGCTAGTTTTATCATTTAATTATAAAATGATGTATTTTCTTTTGTAATGGAAATGATATGATAATAACAGTATTTAAAGTATTATTACTACTTTTATGAACTTTTATTTTATTTTTATTGTATTTAGGCCAAAGCTTTTATTAAAGGTAATTTAAAAAAGAACTGCTTAGAAGCTTCTGAAGTGTTATTGGCTCTTTGTTAAAACATCATGCAGACAATATGATTATATTATTACCATGGTGTTGTCTCTCTGTTGATGTAGATAAAAGCTGTATCATTGGTTCAAATAAAGAGTTATGCATGAAATATTCCACAAAAGGGTTTTCATCTATATTTTCCATTCCTGTTACTATCACTAGTAATATTTTTAATACCATTGTCTTCAAACAGTCTGGTAAGTCTCCTGTTAATAAAAATAACATATTATAGTGAGCATATCAGATTTTAAAATAACAAATTTAAATTAATAATTTGGTAATAACTTATATAATTAGTTTTATAAGGTGATAAAACATATTACTATAATACATACCTGAAAGTATTGTGCTACAATACTCCAAGAACTTTTGCATTTTGCTATCAGCATTTTCTTGTCCAATTAAGAGTACTGTGATATTTATATTGGCATCTTGGCTTGCTCTTTGATAGATTGTCATTAACAAGGCACTAAATGTTTGTAGAGCATAAACTAATCTGTCCAATATATTAAAACATCATATAATACATTATTAAGCAAACTAGTTTTAATAAAATAATTTAAGGCAGTTTATTTCAATAAGTTGTATTATGCATGAGTAAAAAGAATAAAATATATATATGAAAATGTAACTTCAACGAAATACAAACTATTACCTTATATGATGTTCTTGACCTAACATTTCTATACATTGATAAACTAATAAATTCATACTTTCTTTCATACTCATCAATTGTTCCACAGATAACTTTTGAATTTCTGCTTCTAGTTGCGGTATTTTTGGCTTAAGAAGGAAGAACTCATCCCAGAACGTGGGATTTTCTGTTGTCAGATCATCTCCTCTAAAGAACGACTCATAAATCTGCACTACCTTTTCTTTTAAATGTCTTTTAGATCCAGAGCCGCTTCTTTTTCTTGTAGCCATTTTTTAATTTGTATTTAGTAAAAAATTATTTACTTTATATTTGAAATGTATACAATTATTTTCTTATCATAAAGTCCACGTTTCACATAGTATATTGAAGTATAAGTATTTCATAATAATTACATGTGATACAAGTACAGGATTCAAGTATTTTAAAATTATCAATAATAGTGAAAATGAAAAATCTTCTAAGTATATAATGGAAAAAAATATTTTTTGACGAAACGAAAAACTTCGTCAAAGCGCAACAGCAATAATTAAATGTCAAATTGACTTTTGAGTTTTGTCCATAGATACGTCTTAAGTATATATTTCATTACCTATTCGCGAGTACAGAACGTACGATTACAAAGCTAAACTTTTGCCAATGGGAAATATTCATATATTAGTACTGCTAACGCAAAATTTAAAAAATAAATAATAGAACTATAATAAAAATAAAAAATGTTTTAATTTATAAGATAAAATAAATTAAGATTATTTTTTTCTAAAAATGTTGCCATTAAAGACAGTTCTGGTAATTTTGTAAATTCTTATCTGACCACCCTAATTCAGTGTTTTAGATGTGTCAAGTTTTAATACTGTGCTTATCGTAAAGCATTTGTTGGGTGTTGAATAATTTTAACATTTATCAAGATGAAATCTAAAAAGCGTCATCATCATACATCATCTGAAGAGTCGGAGCAATCTGATTTAACATTTAAGAGTAGTAGTTCATCGGAAAGTGAATCTGATGGATCATCGCTGTCAGATCAAAAATCCAAAAAGAAAAGAAAACGTGTTGAATCGTCTGATACTGAATCGGAAACCGACGATCAAAAACGTGTTAAAAAGCGCAAACATAAGAAAAAGAAGAAAAAGCACAATAAAAAGAAGCGACGCTCGGATTCCGGCGATGAGAGTGTGTCGGATAGAGTTGAAGTTTCGTCCATTAGTGACGGTGAAATAGCGTCGAAGAAAAAAAGAAAACATAAACACAAACATAGCAAACGTGGTCGTAGCAGCTCAGCCAGCGCAATTGGTGAATAACTCCTCATAAAAAATAAAGATAGTAAATTGGGTGGTTATTTTATAGCATTTAAAATAAAATGGCTTTTTTGTCTTGCTCTCTTTTTTAGTTGAGGAACATGTACATCGGCGCATACACAGTGTAGTTAAAGAGCGTCGCGAGTTATCTGAAGAAGTTGTTCAACCCACTCGTACATATTACCAGTAAGCATTTCCATTTTAAGTGTGATATACTTTTGTAAGATAGGACTTGTATTTTTTTATAGTGTCTGACCGAACCTTCAGCCTTTGACCATTTTTGGTCGAAGTTTTGGCTGAAGCTGAAGGATTCATATCCCTTTGAGGCCGCACCATCAAATAACCACTTATAGTTAACCTTTTCTATTTTTAAATTGTTGTTCATGTAGATGTTATATGGTCTTGTTATCGATTTATGTGAAGTATTTGCCTTAGTCATAATATAAAAATATAAAGTGATATTATTAGCTCCTTGTACCTGGATAGGATATCTTAAAGATTATAAGGAATAGATATTTATTCCCAGACTTCTTTGGAACACCTATAGGTGATTTAGAACTCCAGTTTAATGTGTAAAGTGTCTTATCATTATATGTATATAATTTTACTAAAACAAATGAGAATTATTCTAGGATGTGTTTTGTATGTAATCATTGCAGAAAAGAATATAGAAGATCTCAATCAGTAGACTATGAGAGGGAACGTGAGGTACAAAGATTTTATAGAGGTTCTAGTAAGGATAGACAACCTCCGTATCAAGAATCATTTAATAAAGAACGTAATGAAAGGTTGTTATTCAATGCTTATTTTCTTATTTTGATAAGTTAACTTAGAATTTAGTTTATTGTTGAATTGTTTAATATATTTGATATAAAAGTAGGTATAACAAGTTTAAGGTACTTTTCCTTATTTAGTAATATTTAACTCCATCGTTGTAAATTATTTGGATTTAGATATAAATGTACAGGATCTTATGTAAACAGTTAAAAATATAATGTTTTCCAAACTGATGTCTATTTTATGTGAAACTGAACTATAACATTAGTTCACATATTTTATTTATAATCAACCAAAATATATATTTATATATAATGGCCACAATATTAATTTTTGGTAAACATTAGATTACATTTCCTAATTTGATCATTTATATGCATCCACTCGAATTTCAGATATGCCCCATATCAACATGATAAGTATGATAAAAATAGAGAGAAGTATGTACAGCATCCTCAATATAATGTACCAAATGAGGAGCATGATAGAAGAGCCAGAAATTATATTCAATATAATAAAAGGTACTCATTAATAATTAAACATATGCTTAAAGATTTTAAAATGCTATATTATGTAAGTAAAGCAAAAGGAATAAGAAAATCACTATTACATTATAGAGGCTTAATTCATTGTGAAATTTACAATATGATAAATACTTTAAAGAGATAAACTATTATTCTTAGGAATCCAAGGTATGAAGACCAAAGACCCCCTGTAGAAGAATTCCAAAGAAGACCAAGAGAAGAGACATATCATCCCCGACAAGACCCAAGAGGTATTAACTTTTTTTTTTAGTAGTTTTATTTTTAAACTTTCTATTTTAAAAATAATTTAGATTTGTTCCCATTTGTAATAAATAAATAAATTGGATATGGTAGCATAGTAGATAATGGACCAGTTTCCATATGCAATGAAGCAAATGGTCGTAGGTTCGAATCTTGGCATGGTCCTGTAAATTATTCCTGATTATGTACAGACTTAGGCAACACATGCTCACTGGTGAAAGTCAACATTGTGAGGAAATCTAATCGAAATGAATATCTAATAGAAGTGTAAGTACCTTGAGAATGGTGATCAGCTCTACTACTAATCACATTGGGTACCCAATATATGTGTCAAGTGGATACAACCATTAATGTGTTCTTCACCCTCCATAAGGGATGTAGCGTGACGATAAAATGTTATTATAAATAAAGTTTAGACAATCTTCTTATAAATAGTATTTACATACATTACATATTATTTGATAATGGAATAGTTTATAATAATTAATTTTGTAACTACTCCCATTTTAAATATCCAGTAGTTTATTGTGCAATGCTTAACTTTATTTTAACTAATTTAGCCAATAATACATTGCTGATATACTCTTGTTACAGCTCCCAACAGGTACAATGCCTATGAGGAAAGGGGCCAAAAAAGGCGAGACTATGTTGAGAACAGAGAATTCAGAGAGAGGTGTGTTGTTTTCATATTTCATTTTATCAATTTTATACATTTTTTAAATCGAAATTTCTTATTTATTAATCTTTCTAATGATTAATTCTACTTGGAATTGTTACTAAATTATTTAAGTCACGGGTCTGCAACCTTTTCTTATATAAGGGCTACAAATATTATGTATATTAGTGCGGGCCACATTTCATCTAATAAACACATTTTTTTAATATAAAACTAATTTTTGTATTTTTAACTATATTTATTGTTACCTTCATTTTACTGACTGTAATCCCTTGAACCGAATTTCCGGCTTCCGCGCAAACAAAACAATGAAATAGAAACTTATTTCTACATGTGTTTTTAATTTATTGCCCGCGGTGCGGCGTTCTGTGGAACAGCTCTTACTTGCGCGGGCCGCTGGTTGCCGACCCCTGATTTTGGTTATACCTGACCATCTAATTAATCTTTGTGCTGCAATACAATAAAATATATTTTTTACAATTTACAGCAGTTCATGCTAAAATATATGCCTTAATTTTTGTCTTTTTTTGCTTTCATTCACTAGTAAAAAATTATTAGAACGTAATATGCTACAAAGTCTGTATCATGTGGAAGGAAAAGAAAAATGTTAAAGAATCAAATGAAACATTTCCAGAATGGATTTTGTAATTTATTCTTAATTTTGTTTTATCAGATATAAAATAAAATGAATTCAGTTATGTTGTTTGTTATGTGCATGATAAATGAGTTTCATAAAGTAGACACTCATGTATCTCTGAAGTATTCGGTAAAGACCGATTAACTTATTAACTTGTTTATTTTAGGCGTATTCCACCAGAAGCCATCCGTATTCAAGAAAGAGAATTTCCAGAAAGAAAAGAGAGATTCCAAGAAGACCCCTACTCCTCTGGAAGGTAGGTGTTCTCCTTTATGAAAATCGTTATAAATAGTTACTACATTAACTCTGATCAATAAGTCAGTGCAATTATCACAGAGATATGCTAAAATATGTTATTTCTTTAGTGTACAATTTAGGACATTGCATAACGTTAGGACCACTTGCATGCCTGCACTGACTTTTTTATTGATCCGCGACCTTAAACAACTGTATTTGTTTTTACAGTGACTACTCTACAGAAAAATGTCTTGATCGGAAAATGTCGGTGTTGCAAAGATATTTTCGTATTTGCACATTATACGATAAGCGCTCTAGGCATTTGTGAAACTTAATATTAATTCATCAGAGTCCTGAATGAAGATATTAATTTCGTTTTTATCCCGACGCGGATTGTACTATTATGTGGTATCTGCAAATAAGATTACACAGGGATAGCATAATGTTGATTCTACAGAGCACTCTTTTGTCATTATCTACTAATTATATGCTACAACAATATTTTATATTTGTATGCAGTTCTCTATTTTAAACAAACTGTTCTATACTACAGAAAACGGTATCAACGAAAAATTATATCTATTACATCATCTTCATACTTCATTGGATAAAATGAGAAATTTTTGGTGGTCTTAAAAATAAACGGAGGATTTGTGAATTATAGACATTATTTTTCATAGAAAATATAAAAATTGTTTTGCAGTTGGAAACTATCTGATTTATAGTGGAAGCAAAACTGGAAACACGAAATATATGGATAATAGAATTGAATCATTAATAGAAACTAGATTGTTACTCAAGGTATAATGTTTATAATTGTTGAAAGTTTTACTTACGACTATTTCACAAACAATATGTTAAACAACAAGAACCACATGTTGAAGACAATAAAATCTGCAGATATATCTTAATATAAACAGACGCCAGAAATTAGCTCCACAGAATATTTTAGACAAAAGATAAAATCAACAAACTTACATACAATTGAAACATAATATGCTGATAAACATAATATGGTTATCATAAAGGATGAAGAAAAGGAAATGTACCCAAACAGATTTGTGTCCTGCAGTTATGGAGATCAAAATTATGAAAAAAAAAGAGATGGAATAAATTTACAACCAAATCAAAATATAAGTTAATGCCTGAAAAAATCTAGAAATAAATTTCACTATGGCTATTTTAAAGCTTGTATTTTCGACCGTCAATAATAAAATATAAAAAGTGGTATGCATTCTGAACTTTTAACCAAATATGTACTACAAATTTTTATGTGATGCAGTTACTATTTTATTGACATCTACGAAATTGGAAAAGAACATAATTATAAATTAAATATTCTGCACTGGGTATAAGAAATGACACAACAAAACCCAAAATGAAAAGTATTGATATATCAAAGATCATTGAAAATTTATATCATGCTGAAAACTGCCTATGTGTATAGTCACGACAAATCCACGATTGGATATCATCACTAGGTATGCTTCCATCAAAACATCGTATATTACATTAGTAACGGTAAGTGAATGATTTATAGGAGTGCCAAAATAATTGGTCCTTCGCGTTGAAGAAGATCAAAGTGGTTGTAATGCTAATATCATCATTAAAAACATGAAATCGGATTCTAACATCAATTCTTTTAATTGGGGTCGAATGGATTTAGAAATTACATATTATTATTTAACATTCATTATTTACTGCATTTTAAAACAATGCATTTCGACCATTATGTAAAAGAATATATGTCTGGGTTCTTCAGTAAGCAAACACTGCTGTATGAAATGTAAAAAATAATCGTGTGCTGTATTTATCCTTTATTTAAAGCTTTTATCCTTTTGTGTGTAATATGTATAGACACAGACAGTCTCGACACAGCCTCGAGTGACTTTAATCAATATTAACAAGGCCAATTATGGTATTAATTGAAATGTTATCGATTACAGACCGCGCGAAATGCGTCGTGATAGGCCTCCAGTTAGACAAGAGAAACCACAAGTACTACACCATGGGTGAGTTGAGTTTTACTTTCAAATGTTTTGCTTGCATCTCTGTCTATGTTCTATAAAGGAATGTTGAAGAAAAACGAATTTAACGTTAATAAAGTTTAAACTAAATACGCAATTAGTTATATAGGATGAGTGAGTTAGAAATAAAAAACGCAAATGTTCTGGGTCCAAAAGTTTCAAATTTGGACTTAATAGTTTCTGTAAAGTCACTTTAAAAATGATGTTTAACACTTCTACTATATGATGTGGTAATTTGTTTTTAAACTTCTCTGTACATATATAGCCTTATTACAGTTTTATATAAAAGTTGTGTTATTCATGTTAATGTGTGTAAGGACGTCTTGGGTCAGTTTGCCCTAAAAATAAAAGAACTATTTCAGAAACAACCCAAGACCTAGAAGCCCTGATGATCGCTACAGAGAGCGCAACAAGAGAGCATACCCTGAGCCTCGGGAAGACAGGGAGCCCCGGTACAGGGATGGACGTGGGGACGAGAGACGAGACCATCCTCCGAGGAACGAGGAGCGTAGACCAGAGCGCAACCGGGATGACAAGGATGACGTCCGATCTCGTGAGCGTAAATCCAGGTGTGTTCATCACTAGATGCGTATTAACTCGTTCGTCGGCCGGTTGATTCGGCTGAGTTACTCACCAGGAACTCAGCCTCATTTTGCTCATCTATGTTTTAAACACTACAGAATTTACAGAATCCCAGATTGCGTACACATTTATGATTTCTTAATGTTTTGAATGGATTTAATCATGATTACAGAGCAAGAAAATTAAGAAGATTACGACTACATTTTGTAATCGTTAATCATTAATCAGATTACATTTTGCTCATCTCTGGCCTCAATAGTATGCACTACGGGACTGTTTCGCTACAAAATCAACGTGGCGATATTGTCGCACGACGAAAACCCGATTCATGAGCTGTCTGGATATATATTACATAAAGTTGTAAACTTTTATTTATATTGCGAAATGCGAAGGAGCAGGTCACAAGTTGACCGTCGTGAGTGAGTGCGCGGTAACCTTATGCGCCATGGAGCAACAACCATATCTGACAGTGACAGGCTCAGGCTGAACTTGTGTTCGCTTCGTTCCTTTTGTCACGTTTGATCGATATAGCACAGTATTGCCGCCAAAAAGAAACGTCAACTGATAATATCTTCAGTAGCTTTCATTCTCTCAGACACGCTGCATATTGTTATCTTATATATAATTCCAAATAAAAGAAAATAAACAGGTGCAAAAGGTTATTATTTACTAAACCACCCCAATATTGAAGTCAACAAGTTCAAATAGTAGATGTTTTATTAACTCGATATCCACAATATTCATGAAATAGATCACTGCTTTAATTTCTTTTGTATGCATATAATAAGTTTGTTTTTATTACAGATTTACCGATGCTGAAGATAGTAAAGATTACAAATGGGGCAAAGCAGATGTTAAAACAGAGGGTGATAAAAATCAAACTGAAAAAGAGAAACCTAATTTTGGTCTATCCGGGAAATTGACAGCCGACGCGAACACTGTCAATGGTGTGGTTATTAAATACACGGAGCCCGACGATGCTAAGCAGCCGAAGAGGCGTTGGAGGTAATTATTTTTTCATTTAGAAGCCAGAATTATATTAGGTCCTTACATATGAAATTGGCGTTTTTCGTACTGGCCACTTTAATCACAAATTTCTCCTCTTTGGTAAGGAATTCCAAATTCAAATTTGTACAGCTATAGACTCATGTATTTGTGCTTCAATGATCGTCATTCATTTGTTTTTTTCTTCTGTTTTTTTCTGTTTGCGTCACTCATTTTACAAAATGGAAAACTTAAAATATCGCATTATTTACGAGTACGAGTTCCGCCGTGGCACTAGTGCTGCGGAAACAACTCGAATGGTGAATGATGTGTATGGCGGTCGTGTTGCAAAAGAAAACACAGTTCGTTTTTGGTTCCAACGTTTTCGTTCTGGAAATTTCGACCTGCAGAACAAGCCCCGTGGACGGCCTGAGACTAAAGTTGATAATGAAGAGTTGAAGGCTATTGTGGAAGCGGATCCATCGCAAACCACGTCCGAGTTAGCTGCAGGCCAGCGGCCGGCCCTGTTCGAAATAAAAAGGAAACGGTGCCTACTGGACGCCGAATCCATTGCGGCATGGGAGACTAGGCTAGAGCACCCCAGTGCCGGCCTGCGGACTATAGAAGCCATCCGTCCAGTGTTACGGGAATCGCTCAACAGGCGCCATGGGATCGTCTCCTACCGGTTGACGCAGGCACTGACCGGACATGGTTGTTTCGGTTGGTACCTTTGCCGAATAACCGGTAGTGAGCCGACCCAACGCTGCCACCACTGCGACGGAAGTGCTGAAGAGTCCGCTCAGCACATGTTTGACGGGTGACCAGCCTGGGCCCCGGAAAGGGCTGCCTTAGCGCAGCAGGTGGGAAATGACCTGTCGTTGCCCATACTTATTCGGGCAATGCTCGACAGCGACAGGTCATAGAAGGCGGTCCTCCGCTTTACAGAGGAGGTCCTTAAAGGGAAAGAGGAGGCGGAGCGCGAGCGGGAGAGGCAGGTTTCATCTTCCCTGTCCTTTCCGCCCCTCCGTCGCCCTCGCCGTACTGGACGCAGGAGGGAAGCCTACTCAAGGCACTTCCCTCCCTAACGGATTGACGCCTGGGCGGCGCACTTGAGGGAGTGCGTCGCCCAAAATTTCCAAGGCGAGAGCGGTGCGCGATGTGTTCCCGCGCACCGCTCAAAGAAAATGAAGGAGAGCGGAATGGTGTCCAGGGGCCTTCCATCAATAGGCCAGACGTCGCCGGGTGCTGAGGAAGCTGGCACAGCCTTGCCCTTGGCCCCGGCAAACGGGAGAAGGAACACCAGTCGGTGCGACTCCGACACACCGGGGGGTGACCCTCATCGTCCCCTGACGGCCCATAACGGGTTTCCCCCGGGTTAAAAAAAAAACTTGTGTTGTACACTTGGGACGTTTTCAAATGCCAAGTGATCAATCATCCATAGTAACGGCATGTGTAATTGTTCTAAGAACGGCGATCAGCTGCGCTACTCGTCAATTTGGGTGCGATATATAAGCGCAAAGTAAATACGGCCACTAATTTATCTCTGCTTACCTAAAAAAGGATATAGCGTGAAGATATTATTCTTATTAAATTAATAATGTATTTTCATAATAAAAATGTTTTTTTTTTTAAATAATTATGTTAGTGCTTAAATAATTTTATATCATTCTTTCGTTTCTAATATCTATGTTAAATGCTTTTCATTGCTTTAACAATGATTAATTCAGAATATAGGAGTAATTGTGTTATGGGTAGTTATTATAATTACTACTATTACTCGAACTAAACTAACAGAAGCTTTCGTTGTTTTTAAAAAAAATCAAAATATACACAAATTACGTATTCCATTTTTAGATTTGGAAGTTCGATTAAAATGTCTGATTTTTTTTTCCGATTTCCAAATTTATTGGATTGCATTAATTCATTGTTGTTTAAAACCTTATTTTTAATGTCATATAAAAACCTCTTTTAATTTCATCTCTTTTCGATATAATATAATTTGTAATTTTTTAATTTAGAAGAAGATATTTGTTTTTTGTTTTTAGTTTGTAAAATATAAATAAAATCCCTAAAATAGTAAAAACACGTTGAATTATTTAATCATCGCCTTCAACGCATACAATTGTACAATAGGCAATTTGATTCTCTCGTTCACTTTCGCATACAGTTTAATTATATCCCTGGAACTGAAAGTAGGAAAATTCGTTTTACATTAATGTATTAAAGGCATTTTACTTTTCATACAAATCGCTCCTACGATTTCTCTGAGAATTTTTCGCTCTATCTTATATTTTCAGATTTGTCCAACCAAATTGACTTGAACTTACCATGTCTATTTCAGATTCTACCCGTTCAAAGGTGACAAGGCGCTGCCCATACTGTACATACACAGGCAATCGGCGTTCCTGATCGGGCGTGATAAGAAGGTGACGGACATTGCGCTAGAGCACCCGTCCATCAGCAAGCAGCACGCGGCGCTGCAGTTCCGCGCCACGCCGTTCACTCGGCCGGACGGCACTCAGGGCCGGCGCGTCAGACCTTACATTATTGATTTAGGTGAGTCGCATTACATTATATGGCGCTGATTAAAAATAACTATTTTTTCGGCAGTACATTTATTAGTGGTCGGAATAGACCTTGACAACTAAACCGGGGAGAGGGCGAACATTGAAAGTGTTCAGCCAGTGATTTATGGGTTAGGTGGCAACGCAAGGGCACCCCTGTGGGTATGAACCTAGACTTGTGTCGCCAGCCAAAATACAGACCTTAACGGTGATCTACCAGCATTTCAAAAGCGACTACTTTGAGAAGAAACGCCGAAAGAAACTCAAGGCTGCGACGGGAGTGGACTTAAAAATAGCACAGTTTATTACTTTTTTTTTATTTTATTTATTATAAATTGAATCATGTGACCATTTATTTCGTCACATCCTTACATTCTAGTGTACAATAATTAGTTTGCTTATACTATATGCTTATTTCCTATCAGATTATACAAATTGGTTTCACTTTATTTTGTTTTATTTTCTTTTTCTATTCTTTCAATTAAGATTATGCCATACTCTAAAAATTTACCTCTGTATTCTTTATTGCTAATTAATTCCTCCAAATTTTCCTCCTTTATTTCCTTCCCCAATACTTGCTCTATGTTATACCTTAATAAATTGTACTTATTGCACGTCGTTAGTACATGCAGCGAGTTATGATTGGCGAGCTGGTGTTGTCACAAGAACATTTTGATTTGTTAAAATTTAGCATTTTTCTAAGTATTCATTGAAACATCCATGACCTGTTAGTATTTGAGCTGTTTTATTATTCCAATCAAATCCCTTTAATATTTTGTGGCTTTCTTGAATGTTTTTGAAGAAATATTTTGTGGTTTTCCCGTTTTTTGTGTTGTCATACCTGGTTTGCATTATATGTATTGTGTTTTCCCTTATTTCCCATTTTATGTGCGATACTGGTATTAGTCTATTACTTTGTATTACTTCAAGAGTGGGACCTAGACATATGAATATTGTATTTGTGTTAAAAAAAATCATATCTTTTTCATTATAATGTTTATAAAAATAGGTTTTATATTTTAACAATGAAAATTTGAATACTTTATCAGGACTACTTCTATTGCATCATATGTGTTTATTATAATTAAAAGTAGTAACTTTTTTGTCTTTAGAAACAATAAAATGTACAAAAAAAATTACGAATTCCATTTTGAAATTAGGATTTTAAAGTTTGAATAAAATGACGGTTATTTGTTTTTCTGATTCTAATTTACCGGATTACATTATCGATATATGTTACGCAATCAATTCATTCTTTTCCATGCTGTTTGTTTTGCGTAAAAATAACAGAGACAGAGAGAAAGAGAGAGACGTAAAGAGACAAAAACAAAATATTTACATTTTTATTTTAATAATTTGTTCAGCAACGCAATAACAACCCTCCTTGTGTCGCAGTTGTCTATAAGCGACGATAAACACTTGCCGTTAGGAGGGCTGTCAGTTTGTTTGACGAGAAAAGTAAAAAAAAAAATGTTTATAACAGATTCAGCGAACGGCACGTTCGTGAACAACAAGAAGATCGAGCCACGTCGCTATGTGGAACTGCTGGAGCGTGACGTCGTGAAGTACGGGTTCTCGCAGCGCGAGTACGTGCTGCTGCACGAGAACAGCAAGGACGACGCGCAGGATGACGACAACCAGGAGCTGCCGGTCGCCACCACCGAGCAGATCAAGCAGGAGAAGAGGATCAAACAGGAGACCGCCGCTGATGGAGAATAAACACAGCGGTACAATCATAACTACAGCTTGTTGTACTTCTTGAAGTGCAAGGATATTAATATTACCTTATGTAAACCTGATGAATTACAGAATTAGCGTGTGTACGTTCACTTATTGATACTCCTAGAGGACTTCTGTTGTGGTTGAGGACACCCGGGTAAAGAGAATAATATCTTAAGCTGATTATTCTTTTTTAATTATAACTAGGAAGTATGAAACAAATATTTATAATTAGTCTCTATTTAAAGAACTTCCAGAATTGTATAACATTGGCCCTTAATATAATTTAAATTGTTAGTTATATACCATGTTTGCAACAATGGCATACTATCCAATTTGCCCGAGACTCCCAAGTAAAGTGGATATGGTAGCAAGGCAAAGTGAATAGCAAAATTTTTTTGGCATGAAGTTAAACTCAAGAACGAAATAAACATTGAAAATTGGTGAACATATTTCAATTTTTTTTTTTTGCTACAAGCTGATTATTGCATTTATTATAAACAAAATCATCACGATATTTGAAGGCAAAACACTCTCATAGTCACCACTGAGCACAAGTATTACATTGTATCCAGATTTCCGTTGGCTTGGCTGATCATCTTCAAAGTACATTTTATCATAGAAAATACAGATAACATTAGTAAATTTCTTTATTTTCTTGTTTTTATCTATCTTTACTATCTTTCTCAGTCTTTTTAGCAATTCTTTTGATATAACAGTCTTTTTATTAGATTATATATTTTTAGAAGTCTTCTTGGCAGTCTTCTGAGAAGTTTTATTCGGAACATCATCTAGTGGCCTCAAAGCTGTCTTTCTTGCTTTTCAAATTTCTGTTTCTGCCCTGTTCCTTGGTATAAAATTATATTATTCGTGGGGCAAAGTGTATACAGTATCCACTTTGCCCGATCCGCTTCACATTTTTGAGCTTTTATCAAGTAATTAAAAAACCAGTGCATCTAAACCCTTTATTTACACATAGGTGAAAGCTACTTGATCATGAATTATATCCTCATAATCATCAACATATTATAAATAGCATTATCATTATAAGCGAAATACTTGCCTGTGTAAATTAAAAATTTTCGCACAAAAACACTTAGTCGACACATTTGCACTAAGTGCGATGCAAACTTGCGACGAAGCAGTTGCCGCCGACTGCATAGGAGATCGTTGCTATGACAACGCGGCTGTAGGCCAACAAAAAAATTTGGCATCAATAAAAATATTCGCTTTGCCTGGCGTAGCCACTTTGAACGGGTTTCCCTATATGTGGACTTGCATTACGGCCAGAGATGGCCAAAATGTAATCTGATTAATGATTAACGATTACAAAATGCAGTCGTAATATTAATTTTCTTGCTCTGTAATCATGATTAAATCCATTTAAAACATTAAGAAATCATAAATGTGTATGCAATCTGGGATTCTGTAATGTTTAAAACATAGATGAGCGAAATGCAGTCATATTAACGGTAAAAAATGTAAAATGTAATCGTAATCATTTTTATTAATCTGATTACATTTTGCCCATCTATGATTACGGCGGCGACTTGTAATGGATTAATTATCGCCCCGCAATGATCGCTGCTTTTTTTGTACTACACTGCACCTGATGGTAAACACGATGCAAACCAAAAACGACAATGACTATAAACAGTAAAAAAAACATATTGATTGTCAAAGCAATCATGCTGCCTGCACAAATATCTCTTCACGCTTCATTTAAAGGACCCCATATCGTAGGACAAATAAATAAATACAGCTGTACACAAATACTTTTTTTTTGGTGTCTCGGGGTAGAATCCTGCATAGGACCATCAGGGCCGCTGTGAGGGCAGCAACCCCGGTGTGTCAGACACCTACTGACTAAAAACCCCCGGGGTGTCCCTCTAATCGCTCCACCCTGGCCTGGGAAACCAAATTCATCCAGAGGCCCAGAGAGCGAAATGCCTTGTCGAGGCTGCCTCACTGGGAGGGGTAGGGGTAAAGAGCCCACCCATCCAACACCTATCTGACAGGCGGCGCGTCGGATACTTCAGCTTAGTCGTTTTATTGAGCCAGTATAAAAAAGCGACCATTAGGAGCAGAATGGCCCAAGTGAAAATTATTTGTGTTTGCTACAGTTACACATGAAAGTCCAGAGGGGCCCTAACAAAGTAATTATCGACCAGCAGTAACACTAGTATAAAGGTGCAGTATTTATGTCTCAACGTGATATATCGAAAGCTTATGTCAATCCCCGTACATTTTAAACTTTTCTACTACCGTTATCGCTGATCGAGTGTTACTAAGTTATCTTTATCATAAATCTCAAAGCATTTAACCCATAAATGGACGATTTTTGTTTCACGTTTGAAAAAAAAAATTGTTAATAGACTATATTAACAAAAAATTAAAAGATGGTCAATTTTATCTGTGGTTTTTAGTATGTTGTTTAAAAACTACATTGTGCATTTAAGGGTTAAGTCTCAGAGTGATAGCGTGTACTTTAAATTTATATAGGCAACGCTGGCTGTCACAGTGGTCGGGCGCGAGTCTGCCTGAAGGCCTAAACAAAGTAACATTCTATAAACGATAACGATAGTAGAAACTGTATACATGTATGCAATTGAAATAATAATAATATGTCGTTATGCTATATCCCTTTTGGGGGTTAGCAGAGATAGATTAGCATCTGGCTGCATCCATTGTGCGCTTGTATAAAATTATCGGCGCATATTCCAAGTAACTTAAGTGACTTATATTTCTAGTTTCATTTTTTTTAATTTAAATTTACCGTGTTTGTGTAAAAAAACAGCGTCACTGTTAACTTGAGTTGCTTTAAGTATATTTAAATTGAACGCTTTTAGGCGTTATGCTCATTTGAGGAGCATCTGTTTACAAGTTCGTAATTTACTTTATAACTGTTCTAGATTTTTTAACACATGGCATAAAACTATAATGACTAAGCTTAGAAGCGCTGATCCTTCTGTACGTCTAATCTCCACATAAACATTAAAATTTATTTACATTGGAAATACAACTTTTTGAATATGATCTACTTATGTGGACATTTATAGGCCCAATAAAATTTTAACATTATGGATTTACCTAATGCATTGAAAATAATGGAATTTACTTTTCATCTCTGTATTTAAGAGAATAGAATGATGAGATTGTTCAATGTTTTTTCTTAATTGTTCCAAATGTTTTTGTATCTATTATACTGTAGTAATGACCAGGTAACTTTTACCATGCCAGTGTTAGGAAACTTAGCATTTAATATCCTAAATTGTAAGAGAACATTAAATTTATAGAATATGTGTCGGATTAAAACCATTTCTTAAGTAGATATAAAAATGAAACATGCTACTACTGAAATATTGTTTATTTACATAGATTTAATAAAATATTGGTAAACCTTTGATTTATTATTATGTATATCTTATCTTTGGTAAATAAATAAACGTCGCAGATACGTGTAACCGCGTCTTTAAAATAACATACATAAACAAATAAGGCAATATATTTAGTAATTGATAACAATAAATTACATATTTTGTCTATTCGTGTTATTTATTTGTTCCCTCTTATTCTCTAATTATAAGAATTTATTTAAAACGAATATATACAAGACTTTGATCGTTTATTTACAACTATCTAAAAATAAATAGTTTTAACATTTTAATTTATAATATCAATCGGTGGAAAAATTTACACATCGGTGAAAGAGATTCCTAATATCACAGTTTAGAATGGAGTCTTAAATAAGTGAGTATCGAAGTCCAAGTCCAGTCTTGGCCGGTGGCGCGACGACCCAGGCAGCTCGTGAAACGTGAAGCCCTCCCGGCTGTCCTCGCAGAGAGAGGCGCGCTTTGCGATTCCATTTCGGAGAGGAATTATAGTCGCGTTGGGAGGTCGCGTGCTGCTTCTGAGTGATAGCGTGCGACAAATTCGAGGCTTAATCAGTCTGTTGGGAGCGACGCCGACGATACTGTGCCGCGAAAATGGTATGTACGTGCTCGGCGTCCTCGGGATCTCGTATCCGTCGCATACTGTCCCCGGGGCGGAGTCGCTGTCGTACATTAACTCCAGGTACTTTGGAACTCGCTCTGGAAGTAAACGCGACGGCTCCATTTGATGGCTCGGGAAATCTTCCTCTGAGAAATATGTAAAGAAAGCTATAAGATCCTTAAATTTACAAAAAGATTAATTTATTTAACTTCTGTAATTCATTATTCCTGGCAGTTAACTTCTCCTTTATCTTTCTATTATTCAAACCACCAGAACCTAAATGACCTATTACTTGCCATTATGATGATTGTTAATGATAATATGCAAGTGCAATCAGCTGCTATCATTTACTAATAATGCATTAGAAACGACGAGTACGACGCTATAAAAATAAGAATGTTGCAATATATTATATTGACGTAGTATCTAATGTTCGCTTACTCCGCGTTTATTTTATTTTTTTACTTTAAATTTATAATAAATGTTTTCTTGAGTCACTGGTTCTGGTGGGATCATTAATCAATTCAAAGATATCTTCTTATTATAATTATGATTGTTTTAAATATCTCAATATGATTTTAAACTGTTATAGACAGACAAAAACTGATGATTGAAAAGTTGATTAAAAAATAAAAATATATTATTTAATGAAAAAATGTATAAGACGCACCTAAAGGAGCATTTGCATTCTCGTCCAACAGATAACTCCGATTGTCGACAGCGTCTACACATGCAGAGCGTGCATAAATAAAGATTTTAATTGAATAATTTACCTGAAGAAAATTAATATTTTTTGAAAATAGCATGCAATGTATAAGTATGATTGATTCTAATTGAAACTTTGATTGATTGAAACTTAATTATTGTTCTGAGATTATATCAGATGTTAGTTTGGCATTTACTGTAATTTTTATTGCTTAGTTGTTATGGTATCATGCATGAAATAAATGATATATGAATAATAAATGAATGATAAGAATGACAATAAACAGTTTTATCAGTAATAAATTTAATAATGATTCATGCGTAAGGCATATTTTATGCAATGTTTTAAAACAGGCTTTCATTGAAGTTATAAGAAAACATACCATCTGGAATCAATGTTAGATACTGTGGCACAGGAACGGGTGTTGCGGTTAATGTAATATTGGATGAAGTTTTGTCTCGCAGCGCTGTTACCAGTTCAAGACAGTGCCGGAATGAAGGGCGCGCCTCGGCACGGTAGTTCCAGCACTTTTGCAGCAATTCGTATCTGTCAATTTTAACATTTACTCGTCTCGCTATTTACCACTTTTGCTATAAAGTCAACAAGAAACTTGAGATTAGGTACAATATTTGTTTGAGCAAAGGTTACATGTATTAATGTTAATGATGTATAAAACTACGTTAGCCCTATTAATTCATAGATTCCTTGCTAGGTGCTATCTAATGTTTGCCTAAAGTCGCCTAAAAGAAAAATATTCCATACATAGGTTTCTTCCAAGCACATGGCAAGCGCGTGCCTTCCTATATATATTCCTATATAATAGTAAAAAAATATATACAGAATATGAAAAAATGCTATTTCAAATTGCATTACTCACAAAACAGATGGACAATTCGGCGGTCTATCAGGCGTGCCTCCAGAGCGAACATAAGCCAATACTTGGCGGTTGGTGCGTGCAGGATACGGCTGTTGTCCCAGCGACAGTATCTATATTAAACAATTTGGATATTACGTATATTTTGAATATTGGTAAGACGGCTGTTAAAGTACACGTGTCGTCCTAGTGATGGGAAAAAATACATGCTAGACAGCCCACTTAATGCAGTGTCTTAAGACATAATATGCAGAAATTTCTACAAGAACTGATAATGAGTGTAACGGGCTATGCTGAATGAACAGGAGGTAAACCGATGACAAATTTTTCGGAAAGGCTTCAAAAATTGGATCACTTAGGGATTAATTTCCCTTATTCTGCTGGATTTAATTTTTATGTAAACAAAATTGCTGCTTTACAACAAATAAAAGTAACTCACAGCGGTTGCAAAATAGTTTTTCACTAATGACGTAAGGAATAAGCCACTAATGAATATTGTGAGTAATTGTATTAATTATGTTTAATAGTGTCTTTACAATCCAAAATAGTTTCTGTAATTCAATGTTAGTCTCTTATACATACCTCCCAACAAAGTACTCCCCAAGCCCATACATCAGACTGACATGAGAACACTCCATCGACTAAACATTCTACAGCCATCCAACGCACTGGGAGTAAGCCTGTAACGGAATATGAAAATTAAGATTTGATAACACCACAGTGCACATTACAATGACTCGGCATAGTGACTACAGTCCACCTGATGATAAGTACAATGTAGTCCAAAAACGAAAACAACTATCAAAGGATGAAAGTCTATTGAAAGTCTACATCATCATTTTGATATACATATACCACAACTGAAGGTATCTAGGTATACGAGTTACGGGATATTCACAAGCTGATCCCGAAACGCAACAGACTAAAGCGAGTCACTATGACGGTCTTTGCACTCGAGTACTGTGGCCAAGACCCAGTTTGGACCATCGCCCTGCTACCTCAAAAAGTACCAAGATGTACCTAGTAAAAGTAAACACTTTATTATTGTACTTTTTTCAGAAATTATAATACCATAGAATTGGACTTTCGATCCATAACATAGATAATTAGTTCTATTGGAAAGTGAACGAAACAATCAATGAGATATTAAATTAATTTTAGAGTACAAGAATAGGTAATATAAAAAACAAAAAAGAATACATTGTGATGAATAACGTAAACATACCTTCTCCTTCTTTTCTATAGTAGTCGTTTTTATAAATATCTCGGGCTAGACCAAAATCCCCAATTTTGACAACCCGTCCGTTCGCCCTGTGCGCTACAAGGCAGTTACGGCAAGCTAGGTCCCGATGGACAAAATGCATCTCTTCAAGATACCGACAACCTTTGGTCACATCCACGCACATGTTTAGCAGGTCCAATAAACTTAAAGATTCTGGTGTGTACTACGAACAAAAGACGCTCACAGCTAATGGGGCAAATCCATATCACATCATCGCTTCAGTTATAAATAATACGAATATAAAGTACATAGATGCTTCGAAGATCCAACAAAAGGCAAGGGCAGTTTATTAAGTACTTATTCATAACCGTATAGATATAGCCATTAATGTTTTTGCTTAAAATTATATAGTATGACGTTAGATATTTTTTTCACAATTTTCAAATTTACGTTCAAAGCTTGGTATCTGTTAAGTAGGTATTTTCGTATTTTGAATCTTAACATATTACAAGTAATTATATATAGCTCAGTACTCACCAATGAAGCTCTTTTTCCTCTGAGGTAGCTCAACAAGTCTCCCTCCTCCATGAGTTCCATTATTATATAATTAGGGTCATTATCGAAGCACACTCCGAGTAGACGTAGGATATGTTCGTGTTTAAAGTTAGACATAAGTGCAGCTTCTTTTAGGAATTCCGTTTTTTCTTGTTCTTCGGCACCTTTTCGTAATGTCTAGTAAAATATTTTTGATAGATTAATAATTGTGGGGCATTTATATATTCTATTTTGATACCATGATCTTTTTGTTTTTTTACTCTATGTCACCCATGTTGGGCACCCAATTTAGTAAAATAAAATAAATAAGATTGTAATTTCAAAATGCTTTAGGTGAATGTAAAATATGATAATTAAATGTAAATACACCTAGCGTCGCCGAATTTATAAATTTATCATGATTTCGGACTGTACCAAACTATACTACTTTATATTTACTTTCATGGTTAACGATTACCAGTGAAATATTCATCACAAAAATGTTTACTTAAACCAGGAGTAGGCCCAAAATTATGTTTCTCACCTTTACCGCTACTTTTGTATCGGCTGTATTTCCATTTAGTTGTCTGGCTACGCCTTCGAATACTTCTCCAAAAGCGCCGGATCCCAAAAATTTAGTAAGAGTTATTTGCTCGCGACGGATGTGAGGTAGACTAGCTAGCTCAGCATCAGTTGGACAATGAACCACCTAGAAATGCCCTCATTTGGAATAATTACGGTTTAATAAATCATTTCAGAAAATAAAGGTTCACTATCTTAATGGCTGTGTATCACTATTTAGCTAGCTCGGGTTAGATATGAATCAATTTTATGCTATTTAACTTATAATAAAATATTTATATTAAGGAAGCTTCTAAAAGCTAAGAAAATTACAATATCCATTACAAAAGTTTACAGTAAAGTTCCATACGAAATACCGCTCAAGTAAATTAAAAAATTATGAATCTTCAAGATTCTGATTTTTTTTTTTGTATAATCTTACCTGTACGGGATTGTAAAGCTTGTTAGTCGAGTGTCTGATAGGCATCTGTCTCAACGTTGCAAGTTCCATGTCAGGACCTCTTCTCGGCGGGCTCGTCTGATTGTTGTTTTCAATTGCAGTTTTTTTAGTTCTATGATTATAAGCTGGAATTAATTATTTAAAATAAATATAAATGAACATAAAAACGGCACCTAATAGCCACTAATACCACTCTGACGTATGATTTATATTTTCGTAAGAATGTCAATTTAAGGCAGATTATTGTGTTTCTAATTCTGTTTAATTAGTTTTATAAGTTAAACATCTGGTCCTAGAAGTGTAGACCTAGAGTCATCCTTCTTTTAGAATCTAGATTTTTCCTTTACGTAATTTGTGTATTACATTATCAAAATTTCATGAATAGGACTGATTAGATGATTTAAGAAGAAGTGGCCAAACATTTATTAAGCGAGCTGAAAAGAAACTTAGAGCTACTCCTTCATATTTATACGGTAAAAGTTTACATTTATGATCAATTTGATCCTGTTCCATGAGCTACAATCAAACCAGCGACGGCTTCCTCGCGGCCCACAGTATGCAATTTGACCATCCTCGATTTAGTCGGTTTAGCTTTGAAGTTAAAATTGACTAACCATAGAAGACAACAGCGACAAGGGCCAATACAAGAGCGAGCAACGCGGCCAAAGCAAGCGAAAGCGTAAGCATGGGCGGCCGCACTGGTTTCAGCGCAGGCGCGTCCAGCCTCCGCGGCAACGACAGCGGGCCCCAGCCCTGATCGTTGCGGGCTTGCACTCGCGCTACGTATCCGCTGGCCATCTCGTCGGCGCCCATCAGCCAGTATGTCTCTGAATAACAGTAGCCTGAGTTATTAACATTTGATTCCAGTTTGATTTTATAACAATAGAAAAAAAATAGTAATAATTACCAGTTCCATTATGCAACAATTCTAGACCTTCACGTACGATTTGCATTTTCATATTATCGTCTATATCAGGTGGAAGATTCTGCGGTAGTAATTCAATAAGATTTTTTGTAATATTGTGATGCTTGGGCCTGAAAATGAAAGTTATAAAATTAAATATCATAAATACATATATTTTAAGACTCTACATTAGATGGTAGCTAGTAATCTATTTGTGCCCTACGCGGGCCGGGATAAGTCTTACCTTATGCCGTTGCACAAAATGCACCCTCGTAGGCGGGACGATTTATAATAAAGAAAAGATTGCGATAATTTGAGACAATCAAGTACTTACCGAACAGCGGTATTCCAGGCACTTTACAACCACTCACTATGTATGTATGATTGCGAATATGTGGAGTATGGTTTTTGAGAAGTTGTGTTGTGTGTTGCGAGTTTGAATGGATTATTCGATGCGATTATAATGAAAGGATGCGATGCGATGTTATTAAGTTTTAAAAATGCGATGCGGAGTTTGATTTAATATGCGAGAACGTTAAGAAAGTAAGTAAGAGAATGTAGTTCGCCAGATGGCGTTGGCGATTAGGTGCGTTCGCATTGTTATTATTTTAAGGTTCTGGGGTTGCGCCTTTTGGCGTGACTATGCCCTATGGGATCGCGATTTCATTGTATGAGAACTTTGTCATATCGCTGTTTTGAATCTGCATATGTATTTCACATACATATGAAATAGGTATTCCTCAAAGTCATCATTATAAATATACTAGTGTGACGACAAAGATTACCAATAGATACTGATCTTTTGGTGGTTTCTGCATTTCTTGTATTGTTTTGTAGGCATCTACTTGACATCATAAATATTATAAGTGATTATGTTGCTGAGTAAGTATTTAAAAATATGTTGGTGTATGTCACACGTATTTATTCAGATATTTTCAAACAGTAAGTATTGAAAAAGAATAAATAGTGAATGCAGTTGAAAGGGAACACGGTTCAGAAATAAAATATCACGTTTACCTGTGGTTAGGATTAGTGCCCCACACGCGGTAGAAATTGACAGGTGATCCGCGAGCATCTGGTTCCGTCCACCAAGCTCGTACTACGCGTTCGCTGACAGTTTCCACGTGTACAGGTCCTGGGGAACTGGGCACATCTCCTAGGAACCAAAATCAAAATTATTGTCTTCTGATCACAAAAAAAGCCAGCATTAATTAACAACCACAGGCGAAATGTAAAAACTCTATAATAACAATAAAATCCATAAGTTCTTTGGTAACCGACATCCAAACAAAATACTTTTATATTTTTATTGTACTTATGCTATTAGGTATACATATATACCGCCTCCAATTAGGTGGTTTTTAGGTTATTTGTATACCTTTAAAAGAAAATAAGGGCCTTCCTGTTAAATGAGCAGCACCTGTACAACAACTGAATACCTATTTAGTTGTTTGAAGTTTTTTAAATTTGATTTTCTGCTATATGTATTTATTTATATATTAATAATAATGTATGGTATGTTGTGTAATACACTTATATATGTGTTGGCGTATCTTCGTGTTCATGTGTATGTATGTACATATCATTATCAATGACACTTGAAAAGTGTCCGCTTATTTGTACTCTATTATTCCCTTCCTCATCGTTTTCTACGTGTTGGCTGTCACAATAATAGGGTGTCAGCTGAAAATCAGTGCTGGGTGGCTCAGCTGCTCAATTAGCATTTGTTGAGGTGGCTTCCCTCTGGCACGTCACACACAGGGTGTTTACACCGTTTATTATTAATTTACATTTATTTTATTTCTTATCTTATGGTCGTTTTTATTCTCTATTTTTTACACTATCAACACTTGCTCAACTTTTTATCCCCTTACCTACCTCATCCGTTTCCTCTCCAGGTTCGAACGCTTCGCCTGAACTGTTAACGCGCTCGCTTTAAAAATCTCTTAAAAACGCTACAATGCTTCTGCTGTACAAAATTTTATGCAAATTCGAACGTTCTGCATTAAACCCACATCGCGTGAAATTGTGGTGTGTGACGCCTGAACCAGCGCTGTGGATCGTGACCAATATGCAAGTAAGTTCATTCCCGGATTTCCTTCTTCTTCTTCTTCAACTTATACGCACCGCAGGATATGTGATTTTGTTCCTTTCTATCTTGATTAACCTGTCCATACGTGTTGTGTGTAATGATGTGTGGCAAATAATTTTTTTTTCTTTCTTCTTTCTATATGTTATATCTATATCTCGAAATGATCGACACCTTAGTAATCGAAGTCAGACTAACTGATAGCGAGATACGATGAATGATGATAGCTTTGACCCAGTCAAATAATATCAAAAGTGCCTGACTATATTTTTAGGTTATGTAGCCCTTATCAGGAGTAAATCTGAAAAGATTGATCAGAACTAAGTCTACTAACCCAGAGTTTCAAACGTGAAGCGATCATCATTTGGCCAGTGATAGAGAGGTGCATCAGGAGCATACTGCAGTCTTAGCCGAAAGCGATAACGCGTGCAAGGTTTGAGCTTTCGAGCGATCCATTCGTCGCGGCCCTCTCTTACACTTTTCTTCCATTCTGCGTTCGTAGCTGTAGCTTGCATATACTCCACATTGAAGCTGTTACAATATAAAAAAGACTTTTTAGATAACTAACATATGTGTACATTTTTTTTATCATAGTAAATTTTAAATAAAGTTTAAATAAAATTTTAAACTTAATTATTCATAAATATAAATTTAAAAAAATATAAACGATAAAAACGATTTATAATACCATATTATTTTGAGTAGTTTTTTTATTAGATTTTATTGATTTTTCGCTAGTTTGCAGGTTCTTTCTGTTAAATTAATTAACGGTCCTCGATATTATCACAATGAAATATAAACCATAGTTTTTACAGTAAAATAAAAAACAGTAGTAACTTTTTGTTATTTAGGAAATAACTAATAAGTCTGATTATCGTAATAAACGGCAACTGTCAATGGTATTTCGTTTTTTTTTATAGTCGCTGTCGTTCTGTACTTTACATCAAGTGGACTGTAGTCACTTTATCGAGACAGTATAAAAAAGATCGAATCCACTTATTTTTTATACTTATATTTTAGTTAGACTGCTAATAACAAATCGATTTGAAATAGGTGTATATATTAATTACCTATGTAGATGATAAGCGGTAGGTGGTGACCAAATAACATGGATGGACTCTGGAGTCGCGTAGGCTTTTGTGAGCGCCTCAGGCAATGTGTACGTGCGCAGACGTATCGGCTGGGAATCAGCACTCTCTGGGCTATGAGCGGACCGCGTTCGGACCCACACGGTGTACCGCTTGCCCGCCGACAGCCGACTCAGGGTCGCACTCCCACCGCCTAGCACGCTGATAGAGTTGTGTTCTGTGTGAAATATCAGGGAATAAGAAGAGGAAATTGTACTAGAGCAGAAATAAAACAAGCTCCGTAATTTTATTTTTCCACATTCTTATAATTAGGAAGCCTTTAAAAGAAGAGTGAATAGGCATTATTGTTGGGTAAGCCCGTTTCCATTATCGCAATCATCTTTACCTTTCACCGGGAGCAACTGAGGTCAATTATATGCTTGCACTATCTAAATAAAAAAAAATACGTTGTTTTTTTAATGTCATGTAGATTTTTCCCAGGTGTTTTTCTTCATCGGCCAGTATATGACACTTAAGTTCGTATTAAATCTATAAAAATCCAAAGACACCCGGAATCAAATCTGCTATCGACCGCGTTTTTTCAGGTCACCACAATAACAAAAATAAAATAATGGAAAAAAGTTTCTTTTATTAATTGGTTTCTAAGAGGCTTAAGGAAATTTTTTCTGACTATGTCAACTTCATTGTAGTGTTTCATGGGGTTATATTTTTTTAAGAACTAATGGGTTACTTACAGAGATATTCTTTTTACGTTCTTAGAATAAGTAAAATAGTTTTTTTTTACTTTTTCAGCAAATAGACTTACGACTTAGCGACTTATTGTATGTGGTTAACGCTGCCTATGGGCACCCACAATACAAGCAAAATAATTATGATAATTACAAGCGCACAAAGCAATAGTAATGGTATATGCAGTTTAAGCGCAATATTTACAATAAATATCAAACCGTTAAATTTATGCGTTTGCGATATGGAATCCTCGGAGCGCCAGTGAACTTCGTATTGCAACCCTGGCTGTGGTGTCCATTTTACGTGAGCCAATACTGGACTCCAAACAATTCCTTTGACATCTTTAGGTGCCATCGGGGCTACAATAAAAAAAGTAAATTTACAAATTTACTAAATTTAAATATGCATGGAAAGAATTCTACAAGCATAGTTGCTGACAATAATCAATCTTTGATATATGTATCATACTATTATAGTATTTACAAGCAAAATATGGAGCCGTTAGGTGCAATATAATGACTGTAAAAAAATTACCTTCAGCAGCTGTTTTGACTACTAATGATAATCCACTTAATGGCTTAGTTGCATGTAACTTAGCATAATAATTAGTTGCTTCTAACATCACGGTGTAGTTAGTAAAAGGTTTCAAATCATTAAGAACTATTTCCGAATTTGTTGTAGAAATATAAAGACATGTTTGTTTATCACACATTGCGGTATCATTGAAATTTTGAATTTTATACAACACCATGTATTCAATTAATGGCATTTCATAGTCGTAACGTTCACAACCATCTGGCTTAGAAGCAGAAGGTAGTTTCAAAGTTATAGTGTTAGCAGAATTCGATAGCACTTTCGGCCGTAAGTCATCTAATTTAGGAAACAAACATTCCTTAGGAGGGTATCTTTGATTAGCAGGGTCCAATGCTATTATTTTATAGCCATAAGAAGCTTTTACTTCTTCAATCTTAGATTTTCCATTTTTATTAGTATAATATATAATTTCTTGCGAAGAGTTAAACCAGTAAACATATTTACTATCGACAGTAATAGACATAGGGATAAAACCATATTTATTCTGTTGTGTAGCATTGACTTTAATTTTACATTTACATCCCGTTATATCAGTGCCAATTATTTGGTGTGTCCATGGATCAATCCAATATAGTTCAAAATCTTCAGTCATATCAATTACAAATGATTTGGCAACTTGAGGATTTTCTGGACAGTTGCAATTATATTTTGTCTCAATTTCTTTATTTGCATTTTTGAAAAAAGGTTTTACATATGAACCATTTATATTTGAAGTTATAAGTGTTCCTAATCCAGGATGTTCACTTTCTTCGTACCAATACAATGTCCTAAAATGCAACATCTAAATATAATAAAACATGTAATACATTTAAACTCTAACATTATGAAAATACCAAAGCAATCAAAGTATGTTCATGACTATGGTCTGTGTAACCAGATCAAAACATATGGTAGATCGAAAAGTGTTTCACGTTTAAAATCCGATAAACTATCGTTCTAATAAAATATTTATTTCATAAAAAATGAAATAAACTGATTACATTCGCATCATTTTTAAACATGCATAACATATACAGGGTTATAGGTAACTAACGCACGGCCTCTTAAGGATGGCTTTGATTTATCAAGACTGACAACTTTTGTTGTACGACTTTTGCCAAAACCTAATACATCGTTAGATTTTTTTTTTTTAGTTTTAGTGTGAATATCTAGTCATCGTTAGCTCTATATTCCAACTTTCATTCGATCTGGCGTAGGTATCCAATCAGCTGGTGCTATGCAGTCGTGCGCAAAGTTGCTACGCAGCGTTAAGGATCGTGTAGCAGAAAGTTTATTAACCCTATACCTTGTTTATTTTACAAAGTCGCTTATAACAATTATTTGAACGTAAATTTCCATATTTAGTTAAATAGTGAAAATAAATGTTTATTGATTGACGTACTAATACACTATTAAAACAAACTAGAATCAAAATAAAACATTAAATAATTGTTTCACAAACAAAACCAACCTATTATTTGTCTGCCATAGGGAACATCGTAAAATGAACAAGGTAAAGGCCTCTACGTAAGTTAATGTTTCAAAGGTTGTACATATTTATACACTGAATCCACAATCCCTTCATACTTATCCAGGCTTAGGACTGGCTACACTAAAAAATAAAAAAGTAAATAGAAAAACACGAACATTGATACGTAATCAAGCAATTCATCGCACCAAAAGAGGCGCGCGGTCTGTTTGAAGATAGATAATTGCAAACTATTTTTTAATGTAGGCGTATTTAAAAAGTGGAATCACTCTATTTACAATAATTAAACTATTTACAAAAATACTCACAAATCTATTTACTCGGTGTCAACACATTCGGAAATAGTCTCGCGGACTCACGGCAAGCTTCAGACAGATTGTCACCGCACCGAGCATAAACACGCACCATTTCGGTATATTCAATGTTAGTGTATCGATTTGACATTGTGATTTATGAAACGAACGCGTCACTGGGACAACTAACACATGCTGGGCGCACACGCAAGCAAATTTGCGACTGACATGACCCGTGTTACACAGTAGTCAAGCACATGTTGCCACGCCCGCTCACCGCGCCGCAGACCCCTTTCTTCGTTAGTAGCGACACAAGACGCCGCGTACTACGTAAGTCTGTCTTCGGTCGCCTTTGTCAGCGTGGCGCGATCGTCGCCTTACGAAGAGTTAAAAAGTTCAGAACTGCAAATCTGATTTTTATTTTTTTTGTATGGGAAAAAAAGTAATTGAATTAGAAAAAGTCGTACAACAAAAGATGTCTGTCTTGATAAATCAAAGCCACCCTTAAGAGGCTGTGCGTTAGTTACCTATAACCCTGTATATATATATATATATATTTATAAATATATTTACCTTCGTAAGGGTGCAATTTGCATGTTATACATTGGCCGTTTTCTGTTAAATAATCTGGATATACGAGGTCGTGTATTAACCAACCCTAGATCTGCTCTATAGGTTACATAAGATCCAAGAGATACACTTTCTATTTGAGTCCAGTATACTGAGCGTCCTATCCAATCCATACATATACTAGTTGCTGAGCCATTTATTGATGTTAACTAGAAAACAAAAAATATATTTGTTGACCTTTTTTTTAAACATGGTAACTACTCTACATACTACATACCTTATAATGTCCACTGCCGTTAATTCTAGATGAGAAAATTTCCTCTAAATTATTAACCCAATACACCAAGTTTTCTTCAATGGAAATTGCAAAATCAATTGGTGTTCCAGTGCTTTTAGGAATAGTTTCACTCTCTCCGGAATCTAAGTCAACAATTTTAATGAACTCTTGTAACGATACAATGACCCTTGGTATCGGATTTATATTATCTGATGAAGACGACACAATCTCAGAATATTGTCCAAAACCAGCATCGGTAAATGCTCGGACCTGAAAAAAGATCAGATTAAATTTTGTTTCATATTGAATATTAAATTATTAATTTACATTTCTAAACAAGATTTAGAACTTATTTTTTACACTGGCTCGATAAAGTGACTATAATGCACCTGATGGTAAGTACAGTGTAGTACAAAAACGAAAGCGACAATCAATGAATGAAAATCCGTTGATAGTCACCGTCGTCATGTCGGCCGACATATACCACAACTGAAGGTCTCTAGTATGTTATATATGAGTAACTGAATATACAAAAACTGGGCCAGAAATGCGACAGGCCAAAGTGAGTCACTAAGACGGTCTTTACTTGTGTACAGTGGTCATGACCCAGTTCAAGTAATCGTCTTACCACCATAAAACTTAGGTGTTTTTAGAATTATTTTAGAACCTGGAAAGCTGGGTATTATCCATCGGCAAGTTTTGCATATCTCATGAGGAATGCCGAGTCACCGAACTGTAACACGTTGGGAAAGATTGAAGATGTGTTTCACTTGCGGATAGAGTGTACCCGGAATGACACACAAGAGAAATCGCTGATGAACAAGTTGAAAATTAACAAATTGGAGCGCGACATTTTGGCACATCATATGTCTAGTGAAACCAGAATGCTGTGCCAGATGGTGACGCTTACTCATCGGCGACTCCTCTAGGATATAAGAACGTAGTTTAGAGGACAATGAGGCAGATATCCTTAAGAAAAAAAGCCCCTAAATAAAAAATAAATTAAAAAAAACCTGGAAAGAGTAGTTATAAGCTGGTAGTAAATCTTTTAGGACAAGCTGTGTACGCCCTGGCCCGAGCTTCATATCAGAACAATGATTAATCTTTATTCGTGGTTTTCCAGGGCTTGATGCCCAGCATTGCACCTCATAACCGCGAACAACGCCGTTTGCACGAACTGGACTTTCCCATCGAAATATTGCAGACGGTGAACCTCCGCTGAAAGAAATGTATAATATGAAAACTTACAAAATAACAGAAAACAAACCATTTATATACATTTAACAGTGCAGAAATCTATGTAGTTATATAATAGAACCGTATTTACTAGATAGACATTGAATTTTACAAAGGTGATTTAAGTAAATAAAAAATCACATTGACTATAATTGATAGTCTTCTAAAACTTTGTTTTACCCTTATATAAACTATTATAGTGGGGATCGCTAACCAACAAACGTAACGTAGATGGCAGAACGATGGAGTGACGACTTCCAAAAGGCAGCCGGCAAATGTTTGACAACAAAGATTTTATTAAAATAGGCCTATGTCCGAAAAAGTCCGAAAGTAGATTAGGGTAAGTTGATGATTTGAGAAAGGTTTGGAGGTGTGGGCTCTTTCCACACACTCTCCCAGAGAGGAAGCCTGAATAAGACCATTCGCTCCCATGGCAACTGGACGAATTTGATTTCCCAGGCTGGAGTGACACTCAGGGGGTTTTTAGTCTGTAGGAGTCTGACACACCGGGGTCGCTGCTCTCACAGTGCCCCTAATGATCCTATGTAGGACTTTCCCTCGGGTTATAAAAAAAGTGTGAGTTGATGATGATGCTCCTCACCTGCTCGTAGATTGTACGTAAAGACGCTGTGCGGGTGGAGCGGCGGGCGGAGCTTGCGGTGAGTGCAACATAGCTCGTGCTGGAGCGGCACCTCCCCAAGGAGTGTGTGCTCGGACAGTTACCTCGACTGCACTGTACGGGGCCACAAGCTGCGACAATACTTCCAACCGGGATGTCTCTACTGTCTTCTGAACAATTCATACTTTACATTGCATTACCGTTCAAATTATTTTAATTAGAATGGTACAATTTATTGCAACATGACAATAATTTTATCTTAGTTTTTGGTATATGTAAATTATTTCTTGAACTTGTTTTTTTTTTTAATTATCAGAATATTCAAGCGTTTTAGTTAAAATTGAGATACAATCATATATATATATATATATATATATATATATATAATATATTACAAGTACAATTGTACATACGTGTAGTTTTTTACATAATATAAATTGAACTTGCTATTTTTGTGTTCTGTTTGTGAGCTTATATTCCAAATTACACAACAGATCTGATGAAGGCAGTTTACACCAACATTTACAGGTTTATGGCGCTTGGTTTATATGTATAGTTGTTTAAAAATAACAGGTAAATATTGATGTTTCTGATGAAATTACCTTTTAAATTATACAATGTAGGGCTATGTAGGGTATACACATTACAATTAGGATGACTATATTATGGTAGTATGCGCAGACGAAGCTATGACAGTTCGATAAGCTAATGTACCACGGTCTTGTGGTTCAGAAAAACGACACAGGAAAGTTCGCAACATCATGTCTAACTGTTAAGATTAAACCATAATAACCATATTTATGTTTTCAAAAAAATATTTTTTTTTTGACGTCTTTAGAAATAAAATATTAACCCTAATCCAATTAAATATGTTAATTACCTACTTACGTTGTATTATTTAAATAAATATCGCAAATATCATAATATTTTTTTTGACGTCTTCAGAAATAAAATATTAACCCTAATCCAATTAAATATGTTAATTACCTACTTACGTTGTATTATTTAAATAAATATCGCAAATATCATAGGTTTTACAAGAAAATTCAAACCGTGCCATGCTATCCTGGTTACGCTAGTATCACTTAAATCAACAGTAAAATACTGAAATAATTTATGTGAATATTGTCACTTACCTCAATTTTTTGTTGTCCCAGAAAATTTAAGCTAACATCATAATAAACGCGACTATTGTTCACGTTAACTTGTTGGGCCGGTGTCCAAATCACGTCAAATCGATCCCACTCGCCAGTTATTATTATTGACGAAGAGTTTACTGTTTCCGGTATACCAATCAAAGATTCTGCAATTTGTATAAACCAACATTTTAATAAAGTTCTCATGGTGTGAAAGTTTTTTTTAATTCCGAAATATTTATAGAAATTAAGTAGACTAATTGTAAAATTTTAATATAAATACATGTTTTTATATAAGTTTTCTTATTTAACCAGTTTTGTTCTATTTCATTTACTTAATGCTAACCACTCTCTGCATGCAGCAATGGATCCCTAACAGCTATGACATGAACTCTCGGCACAAGCTCTGCAGTGTATTTGCCGGCTAAATCAGAGACCACGGCACGCGATGCGTCTTGTACCCATACCAGTCGATCACTAAAGTAGCATAGAGGACCAAGGGTTGCTGTGCCGGCTAAGCGAGCTACCAGGGATCCAGTAATCTGAAAAAATAAGTACAAATTACTTAATAACACATTTTCTAAATTCCATATCCCATAGCGAGTTTCTATTAATTTCTTATTATTAGAAATTATAGTATATTTATAAGCAAAAAGTCGAAGTACGCACTTCTGTAACACCGTAAGATATTTGATCGGCAGTAGGAGCTCTGTGTAATTCAGATCCATCATAACTTCTAACTAACCAATACAACCACTTTTTCTGGAGATCAGTTGTGAGACCCATAACTGCAAAAGAAACATTTGTTAGCGTATTTCCTATTTTCTTTGATTTCTTTTTCCTTTCGTGTTTATTACCTTGTTTTCCGCTAAATAATTGTGCCGGATAATAAACAGTTTTATTCTCTCCATTCAATCTAGCAGCTTCTACAGCGTGTCCGGTGTTCCAATAAATGTAAGCTTCTAATGAATCTATTGTTAACTCTTTAGCTACAGTTACAATCGGCACTGGTTCTCTGTTAGATCCATCAAAATTTCCTCTTGTAATCTGGAAATTTAATGAGTTCATAGAGTCAGTAAAGGAGAGGCGGCTTTTTACCTGAAGATGATGTAGCTTTTGTTTTTATATTATATTGTTTTTCTTAAAAAGTAGAATATAAATTACCGGATTTATAAGAAATAAATCAACAACAATTTAATGGTCTATTATGTATGTAATAAGAACAGAGTTTGATTCTCACCAACTGTTGCTTTGGGTTTGACCAGTATATTTTTTTTCCTACCCAATCTACTGCTAAGCTTCCGACGTTTTCCATATTAGGCATCAGGCCTTTTAAATGCGAAGTAGTGTTGTACCACATTACAGTTGAAGCGTTGGTTACTAAATAAAGCTTATCGCGATACCAGGAGATATCAGTGATATGAATGTTTTTGAGATGATCTCTGCAATATATAAATAAAAGCTTATGTTAATACAAATTTTGTAATAACATTTATTAATTCACTTAATCGTAACTATATTTTTTGAGAACATTTACTTTTTAGTGGTTTACTTCTAGGGTACGTTAGCGACAAGCGAGTATAAAAGTAACCCTTTCGTTACCGCAGTCCATTCCGCCGAAGTGGTAATACTGAACCGGGCAGCACGCCGCGAAGTGTACACATTGCATTGTGGCAAGTTGATGTTCGAATTTATATTTGTGTTTCAAGTGAATCGTGCTTCAGTAATGATTTTTTATTATATATTTTTTTTAATTTTCTATTTTAGTTTCCAAATACGAAATTCACTTTAAAAGAATTGTTTTCTGGAAATTGAATGCTGGCTAAAGCTGGCGCTGGTGCACATGGGGTGTTTTGTGAATGTCGGCTAAAGCCGGCGTTGGTAACGAAAGGGTTAAATAGAAAATTACGATACTTTTGGAAGCTTTATAAGTTTGTGTTAATGTACAATAAAAACAAATAATTTTAACAATAATAATAAATTTAAAAAAACTACTTGTGTATTAGAGTTTGTAGATTCTCCCCAGTCAAATTTGTTTGTAATAATCCGTCGGGACCTGACCATAATAAAGTACTATGTAAAATTCTTGGTGAATACGCCAAAGTTCTACCAACAAATTCTGATGACCAGGGTCCTGCAAAATCGAATATTTATAATTTATCCGCTAAATCTTGTTTGTAAATTGGAGTTGTACTTGTACAAATATAGATAACATATTAATTATACCTGAACCAGATTTAGTCATAGCTGCAACTCTTATCACGTACTCAATGTCTGGATTAAGATTATCGACTATGTACACAGATTCCCTAATATTCTTTCTGAAAATGAAATAAGCAATTATTTGGCTTACTCTTTATCGTTATTATTATTTATACACAAAAGAAATTATATAACTCACATTTCACGAGTTTCCCCATTACTTGCATGTGTTATTTGCAGATGGAACGTCCATTGCTGCCAAGCGCCACTACCTTGATGTCCTAAAAGATGCGGCGGAGACCATGAAACTTTCGCTCGGTTAATACCCATCACACTTTGTACTCCGAGTGGAGGATTTACAGGTACGGGTATCGGTTGACAACTTCTCAATGCTATCAACACTTGTGTTGTATTAATTAATTTTGTATTGAAAGCTAAAGGATACTCGTTATGAAAGTAACTGTTACTCCGAGCATGGTATTCCTCAGTAAGCATCTCTTTGCCATTAGTCCAATAGAACAGTCCGTTTGCGTACGCTATTGAACGTGTAGACTGAAACATGGGTGTCTGAGTGTTACTTCTGAAATCACTTACTTCACGCCTGGAACCATTCCAAAATGGAAATAACCGTTATTTATTTTTTTACTTTCAATTGTTATAAAAGTGTACAAATATGAATTGAAAGTAATTAATAAAATAACCCAATAATTAAACGACTAAGACAAAAAAATACATATGTCAAATCTATTTCAGTTCAACCTAAAAAGTTTTAAGAACAACTTTGTTACAATAATCTGTAAAATTTTCTTCACGAGATATTAAATAACTATAACCATTTATATTTTTTAACGGGTTTCCTAGTAATATGACAT
Organism: Automeris io; assembly: GCA_036320925.1. Taxonomy (NCBI): domain Eukaryota; kingdom Metazoa; phylum Arthropoda; class Insecta; order Lepidoptera; family Saturniidae; genus Automeris; species Automeris io. The sequence goes on along the minus strand of JAUDJH010000012.1, from coordinate 8,147,487 downwards.
AATATTAAACTTAGTGGTTTATTATTTATATAAATTTTTAGAGTCCGACCGAAACTGGTTTTCCGGCCGAAACCGAAACCGAAACCGAAATTTCGGCCGTGGCTTCAGTTTCGGCCGAAACCGAAACTCACGTGGTCAAGTATAAAAGTCAACGTGGTCAAGTAAAAAAATGAAACAAAAACTTACATGTAATCAGTTGCATCAAAGCATAACCTCTAAAGAATGTTTACGTCGGGTGATAACGCACTGACTAAGTTGTGTTGCTATAGAGCAATGCGAATTAGATCCGTCAACTGTCGTCTACACGACGCAGTTACACTCCGACGCAGCCTTGAGTTTCTTTCGGCGTTTCTTCTCAAGGTAGTCGCTTCCGAAACGCTAGTAGATCACCGTTAGGTTTCGTATTTCTGGCTGGCGGTCCAAGTCGAGGTTCGTACCCACAGGGGTGCCCTTGCATTGCCACCCACCCCATAAATTGCCGGCTGAGCACCCTCAGTGTTCACCCACCCGCCCGGTTAAGTTGTGAAGATCTTTCCCGGTCAACAAACACGCGTAAATTCGAAAAAAAAAAGCAATGCGAACGGCGTACGAATCCTGAACAGGACCGCCAGCGTCCGTCAAAGCGTTGCCGCGAGAAACGAAGCTAGGCAAGCATGTACGACAACTACCGAAATCAGTTTCAGTTTCGGCAAAAGTTTCGGCCAATTTTGGCCGAAACCGAAACTGCCGCCGAAACTTGATTTTTGGCCGAAACTCGGCCGAAACCGAAACCGAAACCGAAATTTCGGTCGGACACTATAAATTTTTAAAATCCGAAGGTGATAGTAAGCGTACGCGAACCCATTCCCAATTGCTGGCTTATATGTATGTATCTATACAAAAAAAAACCAGGACAAATGAAATTAGACCCTTAATCTATGTCTTAATAACGTTAATAATATCAAACTCACCCATCTAAAGAAACAGCTAAAACAGTGTTTTGTTTAAGATGTGCAACAAGAATCCTGAAGTCAGCGTGATCTACAGTAAATGCGCCAAGGTTTGCATCATGGACTATAATTTCGTAGTGTGTATCACGAGAAACTCCATTTGAAATATTTGCTAAGTCTTGTCTGTACAATCCACCCCGTTCCATTCCGTGTAGCGCCCAAAATAAATACCTAGAATAACCAATTAACTACATACTTGCAATTACAATTGCAACTTATGAGTTACTAATTGTAGCCAATTATTTTCAGATTCTCATTTAATTTTAGACTAACCCGTTATAAGCATCTACTTCGAAATGTATTGGTCTCGAATTAAATCCAGAAACAGCAACAATTTGATTTTTTCCATCAAAATCACATCGCATTATCTCCCAGTTTGGAAATTGAGTTACATTTGTTGATACTTCTTTAGTGTAGTGAACTTCTCCGAGCACATACAAATGTTTATTTAACCAATCGACAGACAAATCTAAGGGTTGGTAATTTATATTCTTAGGTGTAAGTATTGGTTCAGAGACGCTTCTTTTGGATAACGTGCTTCGATAAACGAATCCGTTAGAAACAGATATAAAAAGAGTATCACTTGAAATATCCAAACCGACACCTGAAATATATTGAGAAGATAAATTGGAGCGTATATTAGGAGTACAAATGCGTTTCAAGTTAAAGTGTTTTCAAATAGTTTTTCAGCAGAAGCACTACATTATCACGACGACGATCATTATCGACGAGCATTATCATGTAGAAGAAAATTTTGTCGTGTCTGCAGTAGTATTGAAGGCATCTTCCTTCAATACTCGGCTCAATTTCCTCAATTGTGTTTGGTAGATTATTCGAGTGATTGCTTCACTTGGATTAAGCAACTCGTAATACACCACACCCAGCAGATCCCACCAAATACACAGCATGAGTTTTTTTATGTCTCAAATTTTGATATTTTTAGACAGAAAAAATGATGCTAGCACGAAGTTAATAATATGATAGGGTTGTTGTTCTTGAATGAGTAACCTTTTTTTTTGTTGACCCGGGTGGAAATCCCTTCGGACCTGAATGAGTCACCTAATTTTCAAGTTGATTATCATCTGCGAATTCTAACGGAAACCTCGTGCCATGTCATCGCTCTCAAAACGGCGGGTACTTATTTTTACTCGTAATATAAAAATAAGATTTTTTTTAATTTAATTTAAACAAAGAAAACCTGATAAATACGAATTATATGCTTAAATTATATTATATTCAACCTTATATGAGTATTGCAGATACATACCGGTTATATTGTGCTCCGTACTGTATAACTCTGTAGGATCAGAAAGCATATCATTAGCTGATGCAGCTAGAATATTATGTTCTCCTCCCAAAATTAAAACTGGTTGTTGACTAGGAACAGCTTGAAAAGACATAAATACATTATTGATTTTTCAATAAATGGAAAACATAAAGATTAATTAAGCATGTTTATGGATTTACTTTTGTAGCAGGCGCAGAGGAATTAATTAAAAACCATATTTAGATCGCACATATTGTATATTACGTATTTTATGACACCATAATTTTCTTATGTGACACATTCTAAATTCATCGTGATATGACTTTTCTCATTTGTATAAAAACCTTATGAACCTACAGACGTCGACCTCTTCAACACCCCCCCTCGAAGTCGTAGGTACAACTGTCTTCATACGTACACACATCTTTAATTCTTAGGTTATATATAAACTGACAATGTTCTATAAAAATTAAGCCCTTGGTTAAAACATCCGCAGGGACTCTCTGTGTATAAGTATTTTAAGTGCATTCGATAGGTTTCTCTTCAAACCTCACTGACACAAAACATAGAAAGACTTTTTCATCAAATATACGACATTATTAAATTAATTTATACCATTACGTAAGCGTTTAGCAGTATCTAATATTTTCTTGTCTTGGACAATCTTTTTGCATGTGCCAATCTTTTTCTTTGCGAGTACTCTATCTAAAAAGTAGCAGCAATGCTTGCAGTTATTCTTTCATGTGATTCATCATTTTCTGAATCATCACCGCTGTCTGACTCTACTTTGGCAGGTATGTACACTTTACGTGGTCTACCTGGTAAGCCTGTTCTTATTAATCTTGGTCTTCCTTTACCTCTTTTTGGGGGTTCTAATGGTATGTTCCAAGATATTGGTGCATTTAGTATATTATTTTTTGACATGTAATCCTTTTTATTTTTATCATTGATTTCCACATCTTTATTAACTACATGATTATTTAAATCAACTAATATTTTTCCATCATCAACATTTTCATCATCAAGGATTTCTTTATACTCATGTTTAAATGCAGTTTCATTTAAAAATTTTACGTCACGTGTAATAATCGTTGTTTTAAATTTGGGATTATGAACTCTGTAAGCTTTCGATTGACTGTCATACCCCATAAAGATTCCTTGTTTAGCTCCTGATTCTAATTTTCCTTTCTTAGAACCTTTTTGTTTATAATAAACTTTCGCTCCGAATAGTCGCATATAAATAACTGTAGGCTTCTTTTGGGTCCATACAGTAAACGGAATTTCTCCTTTCAATGCTGCCGTTGGACAACGATTTCTAATATAATTTGCAGTATTCATTGCTTCAGCCCAAAATTCCGGAGGACTACCAGCTTGACGCATCATACATCTTGTCATCTCGATTAATGTTCTATTTTTCCGTTCGGCTACACCATTCTGTTGCGGTGTATAGGGCGTGGTCAGCCTCCTTCTAATCCCTTCATTTCGCAGGAATTCATCAAATTTATGATTCACATATTCTCCACCATTGTCAGACTGAAGAGTCTTTATTTTATTTCCCGTGAATTTTTCAGCATAAGCTTTATATTGTTGAAATACGTCAAATACTTCATTTTTATTTTTAATAAAATAAATTTCACACCAGCGCGACTTGTCATCTATGAAAGTGACAAAATATCTTTTCTTTGAAAAAGATTGGTGGTTCATTGGACCGCAGACGTCGCTGTGTACAATCTCTAACAATTCACTTGTGCGTTTTGCACTACTTTTAGGGAATGGCATACAAGTAATCTTCTCACTAATGCAAGTCTCACATTGTGACAATTTTTCGTTGTCTTTCAAATTTAGTCCATGAACAAGACCATTCCTTGCCATCATCTTCAAATCGCGTTCATTGAGATGTCCTAGTCGCTCATGCCATACGTCAATGGGCTTCTTCGTTAATTCTACATTATTAGCAGAATGACTCATACGAACGTGATACAAATTACCTTTTCGGTCAGCACGCATCTGAACTTTATTCATTTTATCTAGTACAATAGCATCATTTTTTCTGAAATGTACTTCAAAACCATGATCAGTGATTTTAGCAACTGACAATAAGTTTGTTCGTAGATCCGATACATAAAATACTTTTTCAATATTTATATCATGATTTTTATTTCCTGTGTCGACTGAAATTGTTACCTTTCCTGTTCCTGTAATTTGAGTACATTCATTGTTCGCTAAATTTAGCTGTGTATCAATTTCTTTAAAGTTTTGAATCATGTTCTTCTCATTGCACATATGTCCGGTGCATCCACTATCAATACACCAAATTGAATTTTTCTGCTCACTCCAGTTTACCTCTTCGGTAGTGTTAAGCATAGATAAATTTTCTTGTGCAACAATATTGGTTTCCGGATTTTGTACTCTTTGCCTGATTTTGTTTACATATTTGACTTTGCAGTCTCTTACTATATGACCACGTTTACCACAACGATGACATATAATGTTGATATTTCTATCATTTCTATTCTCTTTGGAATAATTCTTCCAGTTCGCATTATTCGTACGTTTGGCGATCATAGCCCCCTGATCCTCTTTGATCTTCGATTTATGATGTTCATATTCTTCTAAAATTTTTACTTTTAAGATATCTGTTGTCGGAAGATCGTCGCGTGATTCGATTGCAGTTCGAAACATTGAAAAGGAATCAGGTAAACTATATATAAGCAAAATTGCTAATAATTCATCAATGACAACCAAACCGATTTCTTTGAGCTTTTTTACGACATCGAAGAAATCCGCTAAGTGTTTACGCAGGTCATCTTCTTCCTGCATTCGTGTCAAAACTAGCCTTTTTAATAATGACGCTTTTCTCGCAGGCCCGCTCGACTGGTACATAGATTGCAGCTTGTCCCATACCGCTTTTGACGTCTCCAAGCCATCTAACGCAATCAGTTCACTTGCCGATACAGCCAATAAAATTTCTGATTCGGCCTTACCGTCCATTCTAATCCAGTCTGCATACTTCGAATCAGTGCGATCCGGTTTTGGTAAAATTCCTGATACATATTCCCATAAGTCATTTTTCTTCAAAATAGCCTTCATGTGAATTTTCCATGTATCGTAATTTTCACCGTTCAACGCATCTATTTTTATAGAGGCCATTTTTGTAGCCTGGGCCCTTAACCTTTTGTAGCAGGCGCAGAGGAATTAATTAAAAACCATATTTAGATCGCACATATTGTATATTACGTATTTTATGACACCATAATTTTCTTATGTGACACATTCTAAATTCATCGTGATATGACTTTTCTCATTTGTATAAAAACCTTATGAACCTACAGACGTCGACCTCTTCAACATTTACATTGTAATTATACAAAAAAAAAAGTAATAGCGTTCTAAATTTATATTTTTGCCTTATCGTTTGAGGTTCGCTTGATTTTGTTGGTTCTTTATTGTAGACCCTGCTGTTATATTAGTAGCTTTAGAAGATGCACGTTGCAATATGAATTTATATTTCAATCGTAGTATATTTTAATGACTATTTTACTGGTAATATTTATATAATACAATATTAAGTAGAACTTACATATAGGTAACGGAGGAGTAGAAATCCTAACATATGCTCTAGGGCCCTCTCCAACAGCATTTCTCATAGCTACTGATACTTCGTACTCGCGTGCTGGAGCCAAGTTTTGAAACATATAGAACAAAGTATCATTTGAAGCTGGCATATCCTGTAATTACGACATTAATAAGCTAGACTTATTTATATGTGAATACGCTAAGTTGTTAGCATGCATTTATTAATCATTGTAATACTACACCTCTAGAGCAACATTTGTATTGGGTTCTGTATCAGCAAGTCTCAGCACATAAGATATCAAAGGGCCGTTAGGAAATGGGCCAGGTTCCCAGGAAATTGCAATTCGACTTGGATCAGGTGCAGCCGCACGCAAAGCTGTAGGAGCAGAACTAGGCTTGCCATTCTCTAACGTTGAAATCACAACCGATGGTGCAGAGTAAACTGGATCCCCTGTGCCACCGGGACCAGACAAAAGTATGGCGACTCGAAACTGACAAAGAAATTATTTATTGATAAGTAGCTGTCTAAGACTGAGATTTATAAACACTATTTCGACTTTGCTTAGCAAAGTTCTCAAAAAAATTAATTCATTTTGCCAAAAAACTGAATATACGAGTATAACAGGAACTTGAGTATAGCTATAGTATTCGCAGAGCCAAGTCCATGTTGACAAAATCGGTGACTTACCAAATCTTTTGACATTCATTGAGAAATATAAATCATAATGTTTTAGTAAAACAAACTTAAAGTTGCGTCTATAAATGTCAGTCTAAGTACCCACGTAAAATGATTTTTGGATGGTTATAAGAATATTAAGGCGACTTACTCTATATTTAGTATAAGGTCTCAAGCTTTTAATATGTATGATATTTCTATCCGAATGACTGGTATTCGAGTAGTATTGCCAGCTTCCCAATATTTCTTCGTATCGCCATTGCACCAAGTATGTCATATTGGGAAGTTTTGGCGCTTCCCAGACGAGGGATAAGGATGTAGCTGTGAGACTGTCTGCAACTAAAGCTGGCGGCGGAGGGGTGCCGATAAGCTCTAAAAATTACCATTAATCTATGAAATTTGATACTGATTCTACATCAATTATGAAAAATATACATAATTTTGAACACAATGATGATATAATTCTAGAAATATAAATTATAAGCGAAATAATAATTACATTAAACACGGAATGACTATGATACACCTTTACATGAAAAAACTTATTAAAACACTATAAGCAAATATTCGTACCTCTTAGTTGTTGAAAGTAAGTATTTAATGCCTCATTGCAACCCATAACGCAGTATAATTCCCTAGAAAACACAGTTTCTGAAGTTACGTTCTGTAAATAAAAAAATATTTTATTGCTATGGTTTCACGATGAAAACTATAACTGTTAAACGTAGATTTTAAAATAAAAAATTAATAGGCAAACGAAATTTTTATATTGATATCTAGTATAATATTAATAGTTGTATGGAGACTTCTATTTCAGTTAGAATTAAGTAGTTCTTTAACTCTTTACTTTGTTAGGTCATTGGATTCTGAAATGATCCTCTGATGAGCGTGTTCCCTTCGGTCTGTAATGTTTAGGTTCTTCAAACAAAGCAAGAAGATATATTTGTGTAGGCCGGCATGATCGCGGCCACTATTAGCAGGTGTCTCTTGATGGGAGTACTCGATTTTTGGATCCCATTTTACTTTCCATTAAGTGCGGTGCAATCACTGTGTCAAATTTGAATAAAAAATAATAATTCGTCTATTTTTCAATTAGATGCCCGTTTTTAAGCGCGTATAATTACTTCAATAAACTATGGAATTATAAAGGAATAACTCAATTAAAATAAACAAATAAATAACTTACACAAACTCTTTGACAAGAATTCACTAATCCGTCTTGCCACAGGCTGCATCCCAATTTACACTGTTAAAATAATTTACAATAATATAATATTATAATTAATATCAATAAGTTTTAATAATATCCAACATATATTATGTTTTCGTGATTAAAAGGTACTTATTTATTTTTGAACAGTTACAAAATTAATTATTACCAACAATGTTTTACTATTTTCTAAACGGTGAAGATTTGGTAGTTTAATGCTTTGTTAACATTAATTACCACCAAATGTTCGGGTTCTAATCCAATTAGGTACTACCGAACTGTTAATATTTACAAATTCTTCTTTAATTCGTTCGGTTATCTTTTACATTTCTTTTTAGTTAAATTGTGTTTAAAATATTGGACTTGAAATTAGATATTCCTTGTGTATGTATATTAGAGTCCGACCGAAACTGGTTTTCCGGCCGAAGCCGAAACCGAAACCGAATATTCGGCCGTGGCTTCAGTTTCGGCCGAAACCGAAACCGAAACTCACGTGGTCAAGTATAAAAGTCAACGTAGTCAAGTAAAAAAATGAAACAAAAACTTACGTGTAATCAGTTCCATCAAAACATAACCTCTAGTGAATGTTTACGTCGGGTGATAACGCACTGACTAAGCTGTGTTGCTATAGAGCAATGCGAATTAGATCCATCAAATGTCGTCTAAACGACGCAGTCACACTCCGACGCAGCCTTGAGTTTCTTTCGGCGTTTCTTCTCAAGGTAGTCGCTTCCGAAACGCTAGTAGATCACCGAGATAGTAGATTTCGTATTTTTGGCTGGCGGTCCAAGTCGAGGTTCGCACCCACAGGGGTGCCCTTGCATTGCCACCCAACCCATAAATTGCCGGCTGAGCACCCTCAGTGTTCGCCCACCCGCCCGGTTAAGTTGTGAAGACCTTTCCCGGTCAACAAACACGCGTAAATTCGAAAAAAAAAAGCAATGCGAACGGCGCACGAATCCCGAACAGGGCCGCCAGCGTCCGCCAAAGCGTTGCCGCAAGAATCGAAGTTAGGCAAGCATGTGCGACAACAACCGAAATCAGTTTCGGTTTCGGCAAAAGTTTCGGCCAATTTTGGCCGAAACCGAAACTGCCGCCGAAACTTGATTTTTGGCCGAAACTCGGCCGAAACCGAAACCGAAACCGAACTTTCGGTCGGACACTAATGTATATGTTTTTAATTGTTATGTGAAATATACATTAATAGAAAAAATAAATAAATTTCATAGTAGAGATTATCTACCTATTAATAATGTGTTTCTATTATTTTAAATATGTTTGTCTCATTTGTATTCAGTTTTCACATTATGCCTATCATAACTTTTTGGAAGTAAATTTATTACCCCGTTGAAGTATTTTGCTTTCGCTTAAATATACGAATCCTTCAATAGCTCAAAGGAATATCAGTATTTCTCTGAGTATAATAGTTATTATCAAAGATGCCATATCATTTGATGTTATTTTCTGTCTCAAATATAATAATTAAAGATTACACAGTATCAGCTTACTAATGTCTGGGAATACCAAATGTTCATGTTTTAATAAACGTATTTTAAATAAAAACATCTTGTGATAAGTAACAGTATAGGAAGAAAAATAAAATTTTGTAACGGATTTTCATGGTTCGCTTACGTCCTTTACGGATAGTGACTTGGTTTGACCGGAAGACACAGGTGCACCTTCTAAAAGTCACCCTCGACTTAGAGAATTTTAACGACTATAAAATATCTACCCTTATGCTGGTTACAAGTTTTTTTTTTTATACAGGCTCTATGATTCTTTAAATTACCATAGCGATTACCAATTAATCGCTAATGGCTACGTGTGATAAGAATAAAAGAAAACAATATTATGACCTGTCATTTTGTTTTAATTCGTCTTTGATATGTCTTCGTGGCAATTAAGATACTAATAAAACTGTTCACCGATAGTTTGATATGAGATCTGTACATGTGGTAGTTTTTCATCATGATGCGCTTTTAAAGATTTTTTTGCCTTACGTCGTCGGAAAAAGATTATTTTATTACTGCAATTATTTTTTAATGAAGTTTATTAGTAAACTATTAATATACTACTCGTACATTAACAGCTATGTCTACTTTTGTAGAAGAAACTTTCTACATTTTAATTTTAGTGTATGTTTCATATGATATACATAAACCATCCCCTTTTGTCATATCCATTAGCCTTGCCTTCAGAATAATTTGATGTAGTGTGTGGTCATTATGGATGCGTCTTGATTCAACACATAATTATATTGTTTCTGCCAGCTAATATTGTAATCTATAGCATTATGAAACTACAATTTGAGCATTATGACGAACCTATAATATGTAATTTGATTATCTTGTAAATATGACGTGTGTACATACATTGTGTTCATATTGTGAGTCACCGTCTCATTCACAGTGCTATAATGAACGACGCGCGAAACAATTAAAACTGATGCATGGATGGACGAGTGTGCGAGCGATCTGTGCCGTTTGTTTCGGTTGTTTAATTGTAGGTCGTAGCCTGTGGGCTGTGACACCGCATCCTCATCTCCCATATACGACAACGGATTTAGTGGGATTAAACACAATTATAACTGCTCTCCAATTATTTATATTCCGTAGTATTTTTAAGTAAAAAAGTACATAATGATATCCAAATTGCATAAATTATTATTGTAAAATTATTGCTTTATTTTATTAATAACATCTTAATAAATGTTTTGTAAATTAAATATTCACTAAATTTAATAGCTTATTCGTCGAACATTTTATTATTAAAAACTAATCAATAAAATTAATTTCTTTACATGTATTTAGACTGTTAAAAATATTTCTGTATTGGTATTGTAAAGTTTGAAATGCACACAATTATTTAGATATACTCTTTTTTACTAAAAACAGGATTACGCTTGATCTCAGCCACTCTTGTTGATTGTTGGCGTAGAATTGACATCTTTGCAGCGTTTGTAGGTTGTTGCTAACACAATGCTTTATTGATCTAAATAATTTTCTGTTATAGCGTCGCTTTCTGTGGCTAACATGACACTTCCGCCATGGCTGTCACAACAACTTCCAGATAGACGAACCCTTCATACTCAATTTAAATAGGTACTGTTTATTTGATGTACAAATTCCATTTCGTATATATTTCGTGGTAATTGAATGATAAATTCAAATGGTATAAACAGGACATTCAGCTACTTTGAACCAATTAATAATTGTATCGTTCTTTAAATCATGCATAGCACGATTAAGTTCCATAGAGCCACTCGAGTGTATTAGTAAATTCAAACTATATACAAAGCTAATAAAACAACTAAGTAAATTAACAGCTATTTAGCCGGTTTCCTGTCTCGTGTCATAATGATAACTACTAAACAATAACTACTCCCTTTGGTGTAATTAAATTCGTCGCGTCGGTTGGTTGTTGAGAGCGATTTCGGAAGCGCTTTCGGAAGTCCAATTGGGAGCGGAGGCGGCTGGAGCATACCGGACGCTCTCCACATCAGAATACGGGTAAATTACTTGTTACATTTTAATTGTTATATCTCAATCCAATATTACTTACTTAGCCAAATGAAAAAATTATCAGTGTCTGACTGTATTACTGTTATCTTTCTGCATTTCAATATTCTATAACGTATCTGGCTTTGGGATTATAAAAAAAAACACACACACAATGAGATACGGCTGTGTAGTTTCTGCGTATGTAAAAAGTTGTGTAAATTTCGAGTAAATTCGATTGTCGTAAAATTAATTAAGAAACCGGACAAGTATGTCTCAGACCAGCACACCATGGGTTCCGTACAAACTTAAAATCTATAAATAAAGTTATTATAGAATTTGAATTTGTTATTTAACTTCTACAGATCAAATGTTTTTCATATCCTACAAAATAATTATCCTCCGATTTTCGTAGAAAGTTCATACTTGTATACTGCCCTCAAAAACTAAGTACTCACAATTTTTTATTATATCTACAAATTTATGGCTTTTGGATTTTTTTCTAAACTTGTGATAGTGTGATCTTACTTCTTGGCTAATTTGGATTAAGATTGGGTGGATAGTACCCTATAAGTTTTGTTTCCCTTGTAAAAACTGCAAAACCGATAAAAATGCAAAATAAGGTAAGTAACTACGAGTTAAGTTAGAAGTAAGATTTGTTTCATGCCATAAGGAACTACAGACATGAGTATTTAGTATTAATTTTAAGTTGATACCTTAACGTGTTCCTAAGAAAAAGGTGCAGAGAAAGGTGGATAGACAGACGGACAGCAAAGTGATCCTATATGGATTCTGTTTTTCATTTTGAGGTACGGAACCCGACTTACGAAAACGACTTAACTCGGTCACTATGACTAGCAATTGAATTTGCGACGTTCTTTTTTTGCTTCAGATTCCAAAAATATTGATTATAAATATTCTGAGACTTAAAATTGAATAGAATTATAATAGATTTGAAACTGTTTAATGTTTTTTTTTTTAAAGTCAACTGTTTTGTTGATATATTGAGATAAAACTTAAGTTCAAAATGGCGGCTAACGTACCGGCAGAATTTTGTCACTATTTTGAATTAAAACGACTAATGATCTGCCCTAAAGATTAGAGCAACAAAATTTCTATCGGGAGTTCAAGTACTGTAATTACAAATTGCACTGAGTTATTGTGAGTCTGAGTCAATAGGCATTTGTTAAGAATCGCGTTCATCATTGTCATATTTTTCACCTTTCAAAAATTTAGTTTTGTCAAAACACTTTTCGCAACTTTTACAATGATCAACGATAGCAGTCACATATGCTGATCATTAATTCATTATTAATATCAGCTTCTACGCTTTTTTTTAATTAATAGGTTAACCTCTTACCTTATACCACTGAATATAAAATAATATTTAATGCTGATACAGTAAGCGTGAAAATAATACTTACTGGAAGTTTATTTAATTACTTGCGCCCACTTTTCATATCAGTTGCGCTGATTTGTAAACAAGCGCCAGTTTATTACCTCGTGTTTTTTTCTAATACAGTTTATCGCGACCTCAGATAAACTTTAAGATAACATATATTCCTCTTAATTTCACAAATTGTTTATTAGTATATAACTTAAAACACTAAAAACTATAAATAAGTACATATACCGGCTTCCAAGTTACGGTACAATAGTGAAGGAAGGCAAACTTAACGTATATTTTTATAATCAACCAACTATGTATCGATGACAATATAGGTTTTTGATAAAAATGTGAAAAGGAAACGATTAAATAATAATATTTTATTTAAATTAAGGTTAAGAAGTTTTTAGCAACAATAACCGTGGTCCTTTAATTTTATACAAAACTCAATTGCGTAAATCGACTTGTTAACATAGATAGAATTTTAATCTCACGGGCGAATCATTGTGTTTTATGGATGTATGAAGCTGTAAAATTCATGGTTAATCTTTTCATGAATGTTTTTACATATTATAACGTTTAATAATAAATATGGGTATTTTTTTTTTTACATAAAAGATGGCAATCAGGCTGAAAGTCAACTAACATTGAGCGGCTACTATAACCTACGTACAACTGTTTTATTCAACGTGTCATTATTGCGTGGACGACCTTGAAAAGCGTGATACTTGAATCAATGGTATTTTAAAGAATGCCATGTTATAGCGCAGAATAAACTGCAATTGTTTCAAAAATAATAAAATAAGTATACAATTTTTACGTGTAAAGACGGAGTGGGAATGATTTGGCACTCCAAGGTACGATTATTCACTCACTTGACCAGTGATTGGCCTTAACAAGAACCGAATAAAAATTGCTTAGACTACTTTGTTTTAGTAAAAGATACACATAAGTATAATTTTTATAGCTAGTACCGAATAGGAATACGCATATAATGATACTGCTTGCTATAAAAGACTTTTGTATCGCGGCTGAGAGCAAGGTGATAGCAATTTGTCAATTATTAATTATTGATCTGATTACAATTTGCAGTGAGATATAATAATAATTTCCTAGTCGTAAAATACGACAAGCTCGGTCAAAAAGGTTGAATAACATTTAATAACATTGATAACAAGACCTCTTCATAAATACCAATAACGGAAATTACTGACAATAATGAGATGGAAGTTTGTAAGAGAATCGTTTAGTAAAAAGTATACCGTTAAATATCAAAGATCTGTATGTCACATCCCTGCTCTAAAACAAGATAAGAATGTTATTATATTAAAAATGAAAACGTGATTCCACGCTATTTTATGCAAATCAAGGTGATTCACCATTGTCCTTGTTAAAAAGATCATCCAAAGTCTATGATTTTTGCAAATTCCGGTAAGTTCTGCTGGTATATGTTAAAATTTAATAAGGCCAAGGTAAATTTTGTAACTTAATATGTATTATTCATACTATTTTCTATATTAAACTTAAAAAAGAATCAAAATATAATATATTAACTTGTAACATATTACTTTTTAGTTTTTACGGTCAAAATAGTTTTTTAGTATTTCTCACTCTACTTACTAAACATTGACATGTAGATTTTTAATATTTAACGACACAAGTAATGCGAGCTGTTTAGCAGTAACTAGAATCGGATTACTAATATTTAATATTTCTTACTCGAAACTACAAAAAAAACTTAAGCTTTTATATAATATCCACGATAATAAATAATAATAATTGTTTAGATAAGTATAGGATATTTATAACATTGCAAAGGGACTCAAAACATGCAACCAGGTCACGCGCTGGCCCACGCCAACCATTTGATTCTGGCAATTGGATAATGCTTATACAAATTGGGGCCCACCGGAGTGTTTCCCGCTTCGGTCGTGCTCGAGAGCTCTCCTCTGCTCTCTGTCTAGTGCTATGCAGATGGCCTTTATCAGTCCATTTATATAACAGTTGCCTTTTTCAGATACGACGAATTACTCAAATCACATACGAAAAAAGTTGTGTTGTGACATATTTCGGTGGATACTATCATATACAAATTACAATAATATCTAGGAACAAGTATTTACATTGTAAATTTATTTACGCTTATATTATAAATGCTTATTAATACGTTCCAGGATATTGTACTCTAATTGTTTTTCTAAAGTATTCCTCAACTAAATATATAAAGGATGAGTTTATTACGGTTAAATTGCAATTGATAACAGATCCTACTTCTTAGTGGCTTAACTATCCTATAAAAAGACTATAAATCAATGTAATATGGTTAAATAAAGGGCAATTTAACTCAACGGGTTTAAAGGAAGAATAAGAAATGGCGACAGGACTGAGGGGATAATGGACAGTTAAGGTGAGGTGGGAGGATACATTGAATGGGCGCAGTGCGAGCGCCGAGCGTGGCTCGTAAGCCGGGAGTGGACTACTTAATGAGGAAATAAGAATTAGCGGGCGACGAAGTTGAGTGCAGTTAGTTCTTTATGTTATCCAACAAGCACTTTGCATTTTAACACTAACTTATATTATTTAAAAATGTTACTATCACAGTTTTACTAATATGTGTTAAAAATACTCAAAACTTGGCTGTGGTGGCATCGTGAATTAGGAATCGGTGACCATCCGCAGCAATACGAAATGTAGATTTAGATACCGGCGAAGAAAAATATCGTATGGAAATTCGCATGATATCTAATAGAAATGTCATGTGTAAACGCTCTTAGAACGGCGATCAGCTGTGCTACTACTCGTAGTTACGTTGGGCACGACATATAAGTTCAAAGTAGATATAGCCACTAATGCATCTCTGCTTAACCCGAAAGTGATATAGCGTGACGATGTATTGTTATTATTACTGAAACATTGTACTTATTCAGCAAACAAAGTAATTTTTTAAATGATTATAAATAAATATACAAAGAGAAAATCAATTGCTTGATGACGTATCATTAGATTGAAAAACAATGTAATAATAAGTTTATTCTCATAAAGCTAGTGATACTTAATGAGTAAGTATTTTTAAGGAATATTGTATTATTCTTTAAGACATTGCTGGGTGTGAGCCAAAGTCCTCAAAAATAAATTCGTTTTAAAAAAAAGACTATATAATAGGAACTTGAGTATAGCCTAAGTATTCACAGAGCCAAGTCCATGTTGACAAAAATCGGTGACTTAACAAATCCTTTGAAATTCATTGAGTAATTTAAATTGTAATGTTTTAGTAAAGCCTAAGCAAACTTACTGTTGCGTCTATAAATCTCAGGCTTAGATCCAAATTAGACGTATGATGTATTACGACTGATAATATGAATCATTATTATATTAAAGAAAATTATCAGATCTTCAAATACGTGTCTAAAGGTCTTATTTTTAGTTATGTCAAAGCAAAAGATTGACGGAATGGTAGGTAGATATTATTAAATAGTGTACTGCAAGCATAGATGGGCAAAATGTAATCAGATTAATGAAAATGATTAACGATTACATTTTACGTTTTTTACCATTAATATGAATGCATATTGCTCATTTATGTTTTAAACACCACAGAATCCCAGATTGTATACACATTTATGATTTCTTAATGTTTTAAAAGGATTTGATCATGATTACAGAGCAAGAAAATTTAAATGACGACTACATTTTGTAATCATTCATCATTAATCAGATTACATTTTGCCCATCTCTGACTGCAAGTATAATAACCCAGTTTCTTAGTACAAGTTGCAACTAAATCAAACAATGAATGCCTATAATTAATCTATTACCACCTAAGTTTATATCATGTTTAATGACTGGAATTATATTCGAGCATTGGTAATTTGATCTGTCTGGGTGTGAATTAAAGCTAGACATTGAGTCGGTTAGAAATAATAGCTCAGAAGGGTGAATAATGACTAAATTGAGTTTCAACAATTACCACAGTCTAAAATTAGCTTAGAGATTACTACTAATGTCAAGAGAATTATGTATACTTCCCTTGAAATAATTGACGAAACAAGAATGTTAACTGTGTATGTTTGGAGCAGCCTTTGTGCTCGAAACTTGCTACAGGAGCTTGATTTCAAAAGGGAGCGACAAATAAGAAATGTTAAAAGTTTATTAAGTAATGGAAGGGCTGAGCCGACTCCGTGTTGCACATATTTCAATTAATTGCTGGACAAATTGCATGACTCGCGTATTTGTTTTGTGCAATAAGTTCTTTGTATTCGGAGTATTGGTACTAATGTCGAATTATAATTATGAAACATCTATTCGAGGGGAGAAAGGCTAAGAGAGATTTTTTTGTTATATTCTATAATACACATTTTCGGAATCAGCGTTTTTCACTGATTCCGAAAATAAATACTTCCAAATCACCGAAAAATGTTGCTTAAGCCAAATAACCTTTCACCCCTATGGAATAAGAAAAAAATCGTAGATTAGAATTTTTAGTAACCATTTCATTGTTACCATTATTGTTAATTAAGTTAAAGCTACTACATTACTTAAAATGCATTTGCTTTATATTCTCAAATAGTTGAAACCAGTAAAGTTATTAAGAATATTCATGAGTGCACCTGACGCCATGGCCGTATCTCATTTTAATTCCGTCGTTCCGAAAGCCAGCCTGTTTGTGTGAAAGCATTGTTTTGATGTTTTTGGTCTACTGGTCTCGTGAATAAATTATTTAAATATGCAATATTTAACCAGCGCCGCGTTAAAAAATAATTTTCCCACACTGATAACGGTCTAACAACAAATTATAAGTTTTGGTTTTAAATTATTATCGTCCTTACAAAATGCTTATTATAATGGTATCTCAAAAGATAAATAAGAACATTTATGAAATCATTTCTAATGGCACCAAGATATTAATTCAGCTAGTAAATTCTAAACAAAAAAAAACGATTTAACCTCACTTCCGTCAGCGATTGCTCATTTCCGAACTCAATTCATTGAAGCGCGTATATAATAAAGGACATACCTCCACACACAATCCACAGTCTACTGGGGTTCTAATGACGAACAATTTGTTGAATATATAATATGTGTATGTGTATAAAAATGTTAATAATAACATTGTATTTTATATATGTTTTAATGATTTAATAAAATTAGTTATTAACTTGCATCTTTATATTTGTAGGAATTTGTTATAAAAATATAAATAAATATGTTTTTAGAAAAAAAAGTTCTCAGTTTATCGATAGGGGGAACATAAGGATGGCAGCTAACCCTCTGAATTTTGTATACCTTCCTACTATCTAAAGTACTATTGTCGATAAAAGTTATTTTTGCAATACACTACTTATAATATGTATTAACTTTTGCAAGCCGCGTGGCGAGCCCCCTCTACTCGCTAGCAGCGCTGCAAGAAACACTGCGCTGGTTGCTCTTATGCTGAGTGGACATAAAAAAAATGTTAACTATGGGCGATTCTTCCACGGAAGACTTCTTAAACCTTTTTGCTGAAGATCCTAGAGAGCTACTTTAAAAATACCTAAACTAAACTACTAAGTTACTTTCTTTAGTTATATAACTAAAGAAATTAAATTAAAAGATAGTTATATTCGTTTATATTTATTTGACTAGATAGGTACCAATAAATAATTAGCATAATATTTTGTCGAGGTTTTCCTTATATACTTAATGTTTAATGTAGGTGTCTTCGTAATGAGTAAGGCTAAAATGGGCGCGGAACCTGGCTTGAAAAAATCTGATTTGCTCCCTTCTAGCAAAGATCATGGGTACCCCCCTCTGTCCATGTGTATAAACTTCAGATTCAAATCCATACATCCGTGGTCAAATCGAATATATTAGTCAATTATTTCCTAAACAAAATAGATACACGAGAAACTATAACGTAAATTGATATAATTCAATGATCCAATGATATTTCACAAAACAAAACTTTTGTTTTTCTCATTTAATGTTTCTTCTGCATTTTATAATACTAGTATTCCATATACAATGATTTTTAAAGAGAAGGTATGGACTATATGGGAATCATTTCTATTAAAATGATGATTAACTTAGTATTCTAGATAGCTGACTCCGTAAAAGGATAGCATAAAATGAATTAACTTTAAAATAGATCCGAGGGGAGCAGAGGTTGGCAACTAGCAGCTTCCTTCCTGCGCCCATCCGGCGTTGAGTCTCACGCGACCCCTACCGCGGCCATATCGAGCCACGGCACCGTACCCACTCACCATGGCGCACGACCGCATGGTGGATGACCACCACTTAACTACTCACTACAACGGATATTCACGGCTTGCTGCCATTTACTGTATTTTGTCTAACAACTAAATCGGTTCTCATATCTGTTACCATTAGGTACTCATAGCTTTATGTTAATTGCTAATAAATCTGATTAGATATTATTTTCTGGACAATATTGTTATTGCTTATTTATTGGACCTTGCTTCTTGCTAAATTTCATGATTGTAGGTCAACGAGAAGTACCTTATAGGTTTTGATTCCCTCGATAAAACGGCAAAAACGATAAAAAATTTGAATGCGTTAACTTAGAAATATATTTTTTTAGAGCCATAAGAGACAGAAGACCACAGTATTTGCTATTCATTTCAAAGTGATACTTCCACGTGTTTCTAAAAAAAGGATCTTGACAGACGAAAACAAAGTGATCCTATGAGGGTTCCGTTTTTACTTTTGAGATACGAAATCCTAAGATTGAATATTGTAGAATGGTACTGGTTTCAAAGCATTATTTTTAACGTTAATTGCTAAGACGAGTACAAAGTGATAGGTAATTAAATCGAGAAGCATCTTGAGAGGAACTCTAAAAACGTAAACAAATGTACGAATACATTAGAACTGCCGAATGGAAGTAAAATTGTATGCAGGCTGCCACACCTTGGCAACGTGATGAGCGATGTTAACCAAAGCAGAACTTTCCTTGTTCAAACAACATTATTACAGGAATTGTAACAACTGTGAAAAAGGTTTGTAAATCATTTGTACTAGATTTTTTTTTCAAAAGGTTAATTGAGAGGAGTATTAAAATAATAATAAGCACTTACTAATACATTTTACAAAAGTGATACTTATAATAATGATTTATGATGTAGGTAAGTATTAAGAAATTACTTCGAACACTATGATTATTTATGTATATCATTCTTTTTGTAACGTGGAAGACTTTTTGGAGAGTCTTTTAATACAAATTATCGCTCGGTTTCAGTATAGATTTTATTTTAATAATTTTAAAATGCTTTTGAACTCTAGTGAACCATCAAGTGCTTACAGATTTATAATTAATTAGTGTTTAATAGCATCTTTAAATTTAACGAGTATATCAGTAGGTGTATTTTGCAATATCGGATATAATAGATATAATAATATTCCTAAAGGATATTATTGAAATAGTTTCAACGAATAATAGCCGGTTTAACTCTAGATATATGGCCATAATTTATATACCCGCTGCCACACAGAGAAAATAAAGTAATAATAAACGATAACAAGTCAATTTACTTCATTTGATGGGCGACTAAAGCATAAGGGGTGCGCGTTTACCGCCCCACTATGCAGCAATCACTTGAATTTTTTTGCGCCGAACTGTCCATAAATTGGTAGTAACTGATAATTTTGACATAAACCAGTAGTAACCGTCGTTGTTTGGCGGGCACAAGTGTTCCGTTTTATGTCAGTTTTTGTGTAGTCAAATGATGGATAACACAAATTGCCGTCACAAACAAATATTTCATAGAATATTGTGGGAACACAACAACATATAATAAATACTGATTTATTTGTTTTAACATGTGTATATTTGTAACGTTAAATAATTGTTGAGGATAATGCTAATATAAAATTAAATATGTTAAGATGCAAAGAAAGTAATGTAGGTATAGAAAAAGTATCTAACTGTTCCTTTGATATACATTTTAAAAATATAAAAAAAACGATGGGAAACAATTTTTGAAAAATTGTCTGTACAATAAATAGAGATGTCATTTCTAAGGTACATTTATTCACCCACGCGGTTTAGCTTTCAAGACCTTTCCCGGTCAAATAACATGCGACAATTAAAAAAAAGTACATTTATTTTGTCCTTTACATTAGTGTGCTGTTTTTTTACAAAATATATCAGAATATCCTCGATACCATTCTATACAAACTAGTAACTTTGGTTGTAACCGAACAGCATTTAATGCTGCTATCCAAGTATCTGATTCGTACCTCCGCTTTAGATATTTTATGTATATATTGTCTGCTAGTATATGTACATTTACGAAAAATCTATATTAAAAATATATATGTCATCCAAGATTATAACTTAAGTTTATAAATATAAAATTATCTATTGCCTATGGTTAAATTCACCTCTCTTATTTAATGTTCCCAGCGACTTTAAATAAAAAAGATACTCCATAAAAAATGAGCGTTTGTGAATACAAAAAATATTACATTTAGATTAAATATTTTGTTAAAATACTAGATTAAATATTTTGTTAAAACACTTAACCTCAGTGTGTGCGGGTTATCACATATTTTGGATACAGTATTCATTAAATACCTTTATATCTTGACAATGTTATAGTTAAAGTGCTGTGATTAAGTTATCTGCAATTAATTATTAACTCAATGTAAATAATTTTTGATTAGTAACCAAATCGTAGGTATTTTTAAAATACAGCTTGGTAAACAAGAATAGGGTGCTCCTGTACAACGTGGATTAAAAAGACATAATATTATTCATGTGTATTATGTGTATTGTATGTTTTAAAAGACATACTAGTATTGCTGTGTATGCGAGTTTGCCTGTTACGCTTTCACGTCTTAAGTACAATTGATTATGAAATTTTCCATATACGTTGTCAGAGGTACAGACAACGGTATAGGGTATATCTAATCTCGAGAAAAAGTACTATTCCCGAGGTATAGAAAAATAATTTCACGCTAAATGCCAATTCCATAATGAAAATTAAATATTTGACAGTTACGAAACCCATGAACATATGTAATAGAAACATGTTTCTTCTTTTATTAATTTTATTCGTCAATTTTCCAATGTTTTTAATATTTATTCTGTTATTCAGGACGCAGACAAATACAATATATTAAAAACCATGAGAATTGGTCCAACCCTTCTCGAGTTATAAGTGTTCGAACAAACCCGACCTTGCTATATATATATATATATGTGTGTATATATTTGTCCACTAAAATATTTATTTCTATTTTGTAAATATACGAAATATATTTACCCACTAAATTGTTACGTAAATTAGGCCAATATATGTATATGTAATACATGCATATATGCCGTAGATATCGTTATACCTACCCAATAACAATACGCTTCCTACGTTTTTGTGCGACTTGGACGAGATGGGAAGTAATATCGAACTTCGCAGCGGCTGCGGCCTTATGCGTCCCAATTTCCGTTAGTAAATCGTAAAATTGTAACATACTATATAATCGTTGAACATAAATATACAATAACATGCTTATCGGTTCATTGCTTTTTACGGCCATCAGTTGCGTAGTTATGATGAAGATTTGTTTAAAATAAAATGAGTAAATAGCACGTGATTACAACATTCTACATGATGTTTTACAATATTATATTTTCATCTTAAACTAATATGTAAATACAAATTTTTTTATTTCATTGTGACACTTAGCAATAAATTGTTCATACTGTTTTTTGTAAAACGCAATTTTTAATAGTAAAATTTTAATTTTAAGATATGTACCTATATAGTATCAAATATAAACAAAAAAATATATATTGTTAGTTATATATGATTTGAATTTAACGATGTAAAAGCTTTAATATAAACATTTAAATAAATGAATATTTGGTACTACTTAATATCAACTACTCACCTTTTGAACACAGGACACGTCAAAGTGGCTATCACCAGTTCGGTTCTGGGGACAAAAATACAAATTAGTTCACTTTTAAATCATTTTAAAAAAATATGTACCTATACAGATTCTACTGGGATCATTTATCTAAATATGAACGAGTTCGGGTAATATTGGAGCAGGTAATAATAATATATTATTTAATCGCTTAACATGAAAATATATCTACATGTGGTTCATTTAATTAGCCTAAAGTGAATCCAAGATGAACAATGTCTTAAAATGTTTGCTTGTAATCAATATTCATGTATTATATTCCATAGTGACAGTGATATATCGTAGCCAATATGTTATTTGTTTTTTATTAAGGACAGGTTTTATCAGAGCGCTTATTTGTCGCAGTCACTTCTCATAACTTCCGCTGCCGGTCAACGCCTGTGCTCAGTTGGCAGCCAACCGTGCTAATCGGATGCTACCTGCTCTAATTAGAGAATTGTAATCGGATGTGTGGATTTTTCATTTCTGGATTTGACTCATTAACGCTATAGTATGTTTAAAATTATGTAAAGCCCATATTTGTAATAAAATCTCTGTTATCACCACGATAATTTTCTTTCGAGAGGAGCATAAAAAATGAAACTTTATTACTCTCTATATTTGCTAACATCTTGCGCTTTCATAACATTTATTAATAATTTCGTGGTCCTTTACCGATTTCGTCTACTATTAGACTTTACCTCGTCTCCATCAAGATCCTCTAAGGTATAAATCGAAGCCTGCTACAATACAATATTGTACCTACTCGTATTTTGTAATCAACTTTGCTATTGTAATTACAATAGCCACAGATTATGTAAACAAGAACAATTCTTATATAGGTATTATAGACGCTGTACAACCTTTTATATACTTTTGTACTTCATAAAGAACGTAATAAATTAAAAAAGTTGCGGTCTTTGTTTTTGGTAATATCAACAAAAAGTTACTGTATGTACTGAGTATAATTGGTTGTAGCAGTTATATAAAAAAATATAAAGTCAAAATTTCATTATTTAGTTTATTGAAAATGGCATTGGCAGATAGACGTGAACTTTGATATAGAAAATATTGAACAGCTTTGATATAGGTAGGTAGAGTAATGGTTTATAATCAAGCTATTTTGTTATTAAATATTTTCTTTTTTTACAAATAGCTAATAAATATTGTAAAGAGATGTTGTACAGGTATAGAGGATTATTTGAAACTCGCTGTATTATTGGAAGCGTGTTGATAGAGAACCAAAAATGCAACAATTTAAAACCGTAAATCAACCACGTATCTCATATAGAAACTTAAAACATGTATCTTAACTAGTGATGAAAATGCCCGGGAATTTTCCCAAAGTGCCCAATAACTTCTTTGGGAATATTCCCGGGAATTTACGAAATGTTCTCGGAAGTTTTGGGCACTTTGGGAAAATTCCCGGGCATTTTCATCACTAATCTTAACCAAAGAGATTTCTTTCAAGCAAAATATATGATAACTTAATTGTAGTATTATTAGCAGCTATGCTCGGTTTTATACATTTTCTAAATATTCAAATATCTTTACTGTGACATTATTATTTTCCTAGATAGGCTTTTATTTTCCACCAGTGGCAATATAGATAGGTATATAGATACAGGTATATAGGTATAGGTTTTGTTTTTTTTTTTCGTTTTTTTTTTGTGTTTTGGTTTTAGTTGTCTGTTTTGATATTGTTAGTTAATGCTTTTGGGCCATGCTGTGGTTGTCTATTATTGGTATCCGTTACCGACATTTAGCTTATTTATGTGATTCAGATTGTGAATGTGAAGTGTAATGGAGCTGTTGACAGCCCATAAATAAATAAATAAATATAAAGAAACGCTTAAAAATAGGAGGGACAGTATGAATATTCATTCATTCAATGTAAAAAGAAGAATTTCCATAATGTTGTCTGCATAAATTCAGCAATGATTATGTTCAACTTAAAATAATTTCATTAAACTCTTGTAGCGTACGAGATAACATAGAGCAGAACACCGGAGATAAAGCTGATATTTGTGCATACGACTAACTTCAGCAAGCGTGGGACCGGATCCAGTCTGGTCTCACTTTGTAGGCTTCAATGTCGAAATATAATACCTGTGGTTTAGTTTTCTCTTTTTGTGCTCTGTACTGTGATATATTTGTTTGCAAGCGACGTTTATAAGAATTGTTTACATATTACTTTAGAAACTTATTTGCTAAAAACGTGTAAAATATCGGTGCCAACTTAAAAATTATAATAGGTAAGTGTCCTAAATAGGTAGACACGGTATATCCTGTTCTGGAAAGCAAATAAACCTAAACAAAACTATAACTATTTTTCAAAACGCTTTATTTTATACCTGCGTATTTTTTTTTCTTATTCTGACTTAGCATAGTGCTCACACCAAACGTACTGTTAATAAATAAGGTTTATTAAAAAAAAATCATAGCCGAAGCATAGTAAAAGCTATCGATAAAATCGCAGCGATAATGCCGGATTGCACAAATATCTCTTCACGATTCGTATAAATTCTTATATAGAAAAGTCTTGTTTAGATAATAGCTAAATACCGATAGTATATAGATACTGTTGCATCATTAGTACAATTTATTAATAAATTATTTTAAACCCATTCGATATTATCTAGACACTTGGGCGCAATACAATTTACTGTAACGCCGCATCCATACGTGGATGACAGACTTGATCCATGATCGCCTCTACCGCCCATATTTAGGAACTATGTTTATGTCCACATTGAATTAATCGTTTATTTGAACAATAAATATGATTTCGAGTACTATTGGTATTAGTTTCCGTCAAATTTTGAAACCTCTTTTCCTATTGTAGTGCCAATTAGAAAAACCGTAAAACTAAGCCCATATCAGACGAAATATCGAAAATATACCAAATAGTTTAGCGTGGTACAAAAGAATAAGTAATTGAATAGGATCAAAACTGTAAAGCCGTAATGTGTACAGCGCGATCGTAATGTTTAGTAACAGTGAACTATATTTAGCGTATTTGTGTTGATCACAATAGCTCGCTAATTGTCGACAATTACTTAGATGTGCGTTGAACCTGCAGCGCGTTTGCCGCAAATATACTAACTCAAGATGATGCTGGCCTCGTACAATAAACAATTGATTAATCTCTCATCAATGAACGGTTTATAACAGTCAAAACAAGCGTGACATTATGGTCACATATATAATCCCAAACTGACATCTTTGTTAGTTTCTTTTTCACTTTGGGCGATAGTAAAACTTTTGTACATGGACATAAAAGTAATGATACGCTTATTTACAGGCGCCAGTAACCATTTCCAATCAGATGAGCTTGCCATCTTTTTCGACTAAAAAATCAATATGCACAACGACAGTGATTCTCAATTTTTGGTCTTCTAAGATCCGGATGCAAGATAATTGACAGTAATATTTGCATTTTTTATACTCCAAAACCCTATTATTTATATAAAACTCTATTTATTTTTTATATAGATCTCGTTAGTATATGTTAGTAAAATAGTAGGAAGTTACTGCCCGACTTGGTCGTGAATTCACGACTCATAATCATACAACATTAATGCACAGACCGACATAGTGACTTGCTTCAACCTGTAGGTTAGCTTGTGTTCATCGAATCATTCTAGCGTAGAGTCTACCCTAGAGGCCTTCGGCAATGGCATATATAGGTCGGCATTGCGACGGTGACTACCATGGAGCTCTCAGTTCTTGACTGTTGACACCGTTTTTAGACTGCACTGTATAAGCCGTCAGGTGCGGTGTAGTACTTTACCACCCACTTTAGAGCCCCCACCCTGAGCAGCCACGATCCCAAAGGCATCTGCCAACAGGTCGTGAATTTACTGGTCAGCTGGAACTGACGCGCCGGAGCTGTTGTCGCCCCTTTTTCTTCGTCTTGGAGCAGGACCGGCCCTCTGCCGCGTCCGCTCTGCAGCCCCCTTCTGTGACATGACGTCCTCACAGAAGGAAACCATGGATGTCCAGTTGTCATGTCCTGCCACCATGGCCAATACCACTGCCGACAGGGAGAAGTTATATCACGTAATGGTTGATACCACTGCCGGCAGGGAGAGGTCATGTCATGCAATGGTCGACAGCCCAGAATTTCTTTAATGTATTCCGCTGAAAGTACAGCATTCAGGCTCTAGACCCTGCTCTTATGTACCATTTGCCACACCATTTTTTTTTACCCGGGTTAAAAACCTACATAGAACCATCAGGGTCGCTGTGAGGGCAGCGACCCCAGTGTATCAGTGTGTAGTCCTACTGACTAAAACCCCCGGGTTGTCTCCCTAACTGTTCCACCCGGGCCTGGGAAACCAAATTCATCCAGATGACAACAAATATCCGCTCCAACCTTGGCAAACAGGTTCCTTCATGGCATATGTGTAGGACTTTTAATAATGTTAATAATGAAAGTCAAGATGTTTTTTTTTTAGTTATATGACCTCTTTCAAAGTGTTTTAAAATTGTTCCAATGTTAAAATACCTGAAATTTATGGTTTATATGTTGAAGCGCTTTTGTTTTCTTTAGGTGTATCATGTGAATTTTTATTTGTTTTTAAATAAGAATTTCATTTTGTTTGAATGGAAATTATTTTAATTTGTAATGCATATTATGCTTTCATTTAGTTGGAGTAGAGCACTGTTATGGTATATACATAGCATATTTTCTAATATTATTTGTTATGTATGTATGTACACATTCTGAAATCCTAATAAAATAAAATGTCCGATCTTTCTAGACTAGATTCCACCGCTCGCTGTCCCACACCGGATAATGTGCAAGCGTATGCTGGGCGGAATCCAGTTACGAATTGCAGTAAAATGCTGGAGGGCAGAAAACGTGATAAAGTAGTCGCTGCATCGTAGGAAATAGTTCTTAAAGTGCGTGCGATACGTATCGCCAACAACCTCTCCAGGGTACTTGATAAACAGCCTTATCTGTATGTTACCTACACGAATCAAAGAATCAGGGTTCTCTGCATTAGACCAGTTTGTGGAACCCAAACCTGACTTCCACGCCCTAGGTAAGGTCCTAATACGGAGGCAGCTAACAAAAAGCTGACTCAATCTATCGCCCAGGTGCTTCTTGTAACCTAAGCTAATCTACCTAGCGCGATAGTAAATATAAATAGATTATAGAATAATTAACAATTATATATTATTTGACTGTCGCTGTGGTAGCCTGGTTATATAATATAATGGACCGGTTTCCTTGCGCGGCGACGCAAATGGTCGTAGGTTCAAATCTCGACATGTAGCTTTGGTTTTTTCTAGATTACGTACGTTTACGTCGATTACGTAGGCTTAGGCGCCACAGGCTCACCGCTGAAGGAAAACATCGTTCAGAAACCCCCATAAGCATCTAATAAAAATCTTATTTGTAAATGCTCTAAGAACTGCGATCAGCTGCGCTACGGATCACGTTGGGCACGACATGTAGCGCAAAATGGATACAGCCAATAATGTGTCTCTGCTCACCCCGTAAGGGATATACAGCGATAATATATTATTATTATATAGATTAATTTTACTGCAGACATAATAGTAGCATCGCACTGCCAATGTGATTTTAGCTAGTTCTGATTAACAATTAATTATTTGACTTTATACCTCTAGCTGAAGAGTGTTACAATTAAATAATGTTTGTCATAAGATGAATTGATTATCTTCATGCAGTCAATATTGTTCTAAGTGAATAAAAAAGTAAAATCCATATTATTTTATTAAGTAAAGCTTAGACAAGAAGAGTTTTTCGCTCAATCTTGTGCACACAATTTTCGAAATTGTATTTTTTGTTTCATAGTCGTAAATAATTGCATGTTTAAACAACAAGATAATTCACGCTATGTCTTTTTGGACATTAGAAGACATCTATGTTCATATATTGTTTAGATGTTACAGTTTTCCCAGTCAGCAAATTTTTTAGGAGACTAAGTGCGAGAAAACTCTCTTTGTCCAAATCCCTCTTTTATACTTAAATCATTTAATAGTTTTTAAACTTGGTAGTTAAAACTGCTTATCCAACCTGGAATGGGCATTTTTCATTGCATCGAGCCACAGCTTCCGCTCCAAATTTCTCGGTGATAGAGCTGTAATCGCAGCCAATTGACCGGGCGGACAAAGCCAATCCGAACACCGACAACACTAGCCATTTGTGCCAATTCAGCGGCGCGCTCATTGTCCCAACCAGCAACGTAGAGGAACCCACTCTTGTACACCTTCAGACCACATTTAATTCACATATAACACCTTAATCCAGGGGTAAACAAATATAGTCTTAGATAATAAATAAAAAAACTGTAATGTTGTAAGTTAACAATCGCATATTAACATGACGGCGGTCGTAATATGAAAAACGCGTAGGAATAAGTCAAATGATGTATGCGCACACACAACAGAAGTTAGTGAAGGACTGAGCTACGCGGTACCGCCCGCCAGCGCACGCGCTACATTTTCGTGGACGCTACGGTTGGCCGCTACGCTATTGTGTTTATTCCTATCTGCATCACTACCTGTTGTTACACTTGTCGCTATTATTAAATAGGCATTGCCCTGTAGCGATAATTTAAAAAAAAAAGGAGACCAACTTATAAAAGTAGTGATTTTTATCTCGCTAGCATTCCAAACTTCGCCTAGCCTTAGTGTTACATTGCGTATAAATGTATTTATGAACTAACGGACTGGGCCTGCCTTTGCTCAGGTGCTATAGACCATTGTGGCATAACAAACGATCTAAATATTAGGAGCGCAACAAAATTCTCACTGTTTTTTTTTTTTTTGTGAAAATACTTTATGTATTTCAAAACTTGACAATCAAACTAATTGCCCACCATTAGCAACTTAAAAAGCATTAAACGTTATTAACTTTTTCCTGTCTTTATGGCTATAAATGAATTCTCAAAGTGTGCATGAAATATTTATGACAAGAATTCCTTGTTATTTATTATGTTTATAAGGATTATTTATAGCTGTCCAAATATCACAATGAACGTGACCATATGTCACCGTGGACTTTTCTGTAGACATATAATAGAATAATAATTCCAGCATGTTGTTTTGTTATATCCCAAAAGAATTAAACAGCATTTCCGACGAAAGGTCCCAGCCGGTCTACTTTAATGCGATATTTTCAAAAATTATCGTAATATTACATAAAACCTAAATACTAAAACTTTCCTCATGAATTGCTATACACAGTGCAAACTCTATATAACGACCCTCAAGGGACTATGCATATTTTGACGTTATAGAGAGTTCTCGTTAAGTGGAGAGAAGAAAAATCTGTATTAGAAAAGTTTATTTCAGACTAGTGTTAGTAATTACATAAAAAACAATTCTTATTTGATCGCTATTGAGTATAGTTTGTAATTTTTGTCTGACGTCTTTTCCTGCACCAGTGATATTGTTGTGTTTTTTAAATTATTTTATTTATATCTTGAGATATTGAGGCATCTTGGTGATAAAGAAAAAACTTTTCCAATAATTTAGCTGCTTCCAGAGCTTCTTTAATGCTCGGCGGAGGCTAAGGCTCATCCATCTCATCTTCTTCATCTCCTTGTTCTTGATACTCGGTTTTTCTCACCGAATCCAAAATTGCTTTCTCTGTGCAAGCAATCCCAATTTGAAAACAAAAGAACGGATTTCTTATCTAGTTCGGTATGTGTAATGCCGACAGTCGAGTTTATTATAGGCTAGGATAATAAAGCGACAAAAGAACGTACACAGCTGCGCAGTTTTTACTAATTTTGGCAACTTCAAAAGTACTTTATATTAGGTCCTTACATATGAAATTGGCGTTTTGTATGGGAGGAACAAAAAGTCGAATATTTTTTAATATAACATATTTAATTAATCAAAGTATGAACCATTATTTTCTATGCACTTTTGCCATCTCATAGGTAGTTCATTGATCCCTTTACTAAAAAAACCAGTCGGACGGGAATCAATAAAATCTTTGAAGGCGATTTGGACTGCCCCATCGGAGTTGAATTTTTTCCCTTGCAAGAAGTTATCCAAATTTCGAAAAAAATGGTAATCTGTTGGAGCAAGGTCGAAAAGAAATTTAACATTAAACGCCAATGTTGTTTTTTCGTCTTTTTTTTTTGGCCAGACGTTTGTTGGCGGTGGGAGAGACCCTCACAATTAACTGGGCGACAGAGCGAACACAGAAGGTGCTCAGCCAGCGTTGGGTAGCAACTCAAGGACACTCCTGTGGATACAAACCTCGACTTGGGCCGCCAGTCAAAATACAACACCTAATTGTGATCTACTTGAAGTTGAAGCTAAACGCCAATGTGTTCACCCCAATTAGATGATACAGCCCCAATAGGTTGATACAGCCTATGTTCAAAAGGTTAAAAACATCAATAGCAATAAAACCTTTGAAAGTAAAATCAAGTTATGCTTAAAAACGTTCTGAACAACTTAGCTAAAGATTTCAAATCAATGTCCCTATAATCTTAGAGATGATTATATAATTTACTAAGGCGAGGAACGGGTGAATAAGATCCAATAAAAGTATATTTAAAAAATATTTTCTTAGAAATACGTGTATTAATGCCATCTATGAGTTACGTTTAAATTAAAGTATAGTAAAATTTCAATCGTGTCGTTGATTGGTTGCCATTTTGCTGTTCATTATTTTGAAAGAAGATATCCTTTACTTCTAATAGATGGCGCTATAAAAATTGATTTTTGTATTTATTAACAAGATGTCGCTACTTACGGTATTAAATAGTAAAATGTAGGGATGTAACGGAGGCAGTTTTATCGGAACCGAAGTCGGAGTCGGACTTTTTAAATTTGATTTATCGGAGTCGGAATCGGAGTCGGAGGCAACGTCAGACACAAGTGACGGCAGAATAAGATAGTTTTATTAAGGGACAAATAAAAACATTATTCAGTGAACCTTTTTAATTAGAAAGTGATAAATTTACAAATACACAGACAATAAAAATTGCTGTTTCTTATTAACATTTTCATAGTACTGTGAGAAAGCGATTACCTGAGCTACTGGTCGGTAGTCCACGACATTTAAGCCCAAAGTGGATAAAACCACTATTGTATGTCTGCTCACATAGCGCGATAGCGTGAAGATATGTTATTTATTATATCTTAAATTTGATCCCATTTTAATATGGTGCAGGATTGATACATGTCTTCGAAAGTATAAGCCAGAACTTTTGAATTGACAACAGCATAATCCATTTCCCTCTACATCTCCCTCGTGTGTAGACAGATGTTGAGAATCGAGACTGTTTCCAAGCGTATATCAGGTTTTTTTTTGATAGCCCGGGGGATATTGTTGATGGACCTCAGGGAGCTTTTT
Organism: Automeris io; assembly: GCA_036320925.1. Taxonomy (NCBI): domain Eukaryota; kingdom Metazoa; phylum Arthropoda; class Insecta; order Lepidoptera; family Saturniidae; genus Automeris; species Automeris io. The sequence goes on along the minus strand of JAUDJH010000012.1, from coordinate 8,115,624 downwards.
GGTTGTCGGATTTGCACCGACTAAAACCCCCGGGGTCACACAGCGCTGTTGCCTGGATAAGTTGGGCGGCACGCTCCCTCAAGCGCATCGCCGGCGTATATCAAGTTGGGTCAACACAACACAACACAACACAACCCAACACAACACAACCTAACTTGGGCAAATAAAAGCTGTTGTTCACAAAGTGTTGGATATATCAGAAACCGTTATCCTCCAGTGAACATTGTCCAGTAAACAAATTAAATCAAATTTGCTGCAGGGTTGGTTTTGTGTTAATTTCTATTTTACTTAATTTAATGTAAATGTAAAATAAAAAAACCCTTTTAGTAATAAATTTAAATGTACATTTAGTTTTCAATTTAATAATTTAATCATATTTTTAATCTAAATTTTAAAAAATGTCTTCTACAAATTAAGTAGCACTGATTGTTTGATTAATTGATATTATGTTTCAACAACATATAAAGTAAAATAAAATGAATTGACTGCAACAGTGGTGGTGACCTCCGATGAATACCTCCGATTAAAAAGTTTCGGAACCGAAGGTGTTATAACGATCGGAAGTTCCGACTTATCGGAGTCGGAGTCGAAGCTCTGTAACATCCCTGGTAAAAAGCTAAAATAATAATAATTGTTTTATCAAGCTAGAGGCTAGGTTAGAGGCCAGCAAATTACATATCTGCAAAATGTATATCTTGATATATTTTCCTGTTTCCTTGTTTCATTAAATAGCTTATACAGTACGTTAATAATATTTACAAATATAAAGTAGGTACCTATAGTTACAAAAACCTTATTAGATTTGTTTGTAACTTTAATGTAAATCAACTTACATCTGTTATGTACAGGGTATCTACAGATATGTAATCAACATTATAATAAAATATTTAAAAGGTAAAAATAAGAAAAACTTATAGACTTTGAAAATATCACTTTAATAGGGTTTTCTTGATTGCTAGCTCATACTTGTAACCAAGCATGAGAAAAAAGGCAGGACCAGAGGTGGAGCCAATAAATAAAATACTTATTACGAATATTGATAGCTAGTATAGTTAGATAAACAAGGACTTAAAAATTAATAAAACACAGAAATTAATACACCTTGTCTTGAATGGACGTCTGGAGTCGGATTTTTTATGCACAGGTATGTAAAAAGGTAAATAAGGAAATAAAAACTTTTATTAATCCATTTAATTCATACATGTACAGTTTGAGAATAGAATCTGCGACTGCTAAGCCTGCTGATAAACCTACCGCTTAGCCGCGCCGCTGCGCCAATTAATGCTTGTACTTACTTTTCCTTTAAGAAATTACCTAGTGGGCTTTTGCAAACATTATCTTGTATGATTCATCAAGGTAAAAATTAGAATCAATTTTCCTCATTCATCTTTACTGCTTTACGCAGAGAAATAATACGTGTCTACCTATATTTGTTTACTTTTTAGATATCTTAAATACTTTGTCAGCTAACACAGGCCTAAACTTAATTATTGTCTTTACTTGAAACGTTACTTGATCATTTTTGCACATTTATATTTTACATGGTAAAGTTATTCAAGTAGTTTTTATTTAAATAATACAAAAGTACTAACATTTCACAAAATGTTATCAATTGATATAAAAAACTAACAATCATGATAAATCATGAATATTGAAGCCCTCTTGCCTATATTGATGCCATGCCATACAGAATTCATAGAAGATATTAGGTCCTTACATATGAAATTGGCGTTTTTCGTACTGGCCACTTTAATCACAAATTTCTCCTCTTTGGTAAGGAATTCCAAATTCAAATTTGTACAGCTATAGACTCATGTATTTGTGCTTCGATGATCGGCATTCATTTGTTTTTTTCTTCTGTTTTTTTCTGTTTGCGTCACTCATTTTACAAAATGGAAAACTTAAAATATCGCATTATTTACGAGTACGAGTTCCGCCGTGGCAATAGTGCTGCGGAAACAACTCGAAGGGTGAATGATGTGTATGGCGGTCGTGATGCAAAAGAAAACACAGTTCGTTTTTGGTTCCAACGTTTTCGTTCTGGAAATTTCGACCTGCAGAACAAGCCCCGTGGACGGCCTGAGACTCAAGTTGATAATGAAGAGTTGAAGGCTATTGTGGAAGCGGATCCATCGCAAACCACGTCCGAGTTAGCTGCAGGCTGCGATGTTGTGATAAAACTGTTTTAATTCACTTGAAGCAAATTGGGAAGATTAAAAAGCTTGAAAGGTGGGTACCTCACGAATTGACTGAAGCAAACCGGCAAACGCGCGTCGACTGCTGCGTTACATTACTAAACCGGCACAATAATGAAGGTATTTTAAACCTAATCATTACCTGTGATGAAAAATGGGTTCTTTACGGTAATCGAAAGCGCTCAGCGCAATGGTTGGATCCTGGCCAGCCAGCCAAATCCTGCCCCAAGCGAAAATTAACCCCAAAAAAGTTACTAGTAAGCGTTTGGTGGACTAGTGCCGGTATTGTTCATTACAGTTTTCTCAAATCTGGCCAGACTATTACAGCTGATGTCTATTGTCAGCAATTGCAAACCATGATGGAAAAGCTAGCGGCTAAACAACCTAGGCTGGTCAATCGCTCCACGCCACTGCTGCTTCACGACAACGCTAGACCACACAGTGCGCAACAGACGGCTACTAAATTAGAAGAGCTTCAATTGGAAAGTCTAAGACATCCTCCGTACTCCCCGGACCTTGCTCCAACAGATTACCTTTTTTTTCGAAATTTGGATAACTTCTTGCAAGGGAAAAAATTCAACTCCGATGGGGCAGTCCAAATCGCCTTCAAAGATTTTATTGATTCCCGTCCGACTGGTTTTTTTAGTAAAGGGATCAATGAACTACCTATGAGATGGCAAAAGTGCATAGAAAATAATGGTTCATACTTTGATTAATTAAATATATTATATTAAAAAATATTCGACTTTTTGTTCCTCCCATACAAAACGCCAATTTCATATGTAAGGACCTAATATTATTAAAAAAACAAACATATCTGTGTACACTGTGGAGTGTGGAGCAATAAATCATTTGATTTGATCATAAATTTCACAACTATTGCATTACACGTCAAGTTACTCATATTAAGTACAAATTAATAGATAAGCATACCTTGTATAAAAAAGTTTTGTTGAGAAATAATTACACTTCAGTCTGGGTACGCTGAGCCCACAACAATTGCTGCCCTTATTATGTACCTACAGGCTAATCACACAGCGACTATTGCCACTGGTCTATGAGTAGGTTATATTGATTACAAGACATTGGCATAAACGGGCAAAATGTAATCAGATTAATGAAAAATGATTACGATTACATTTTGCGTTTTTCATCATTAATATGACTACATTTTGCTCATATATGTTTTAAACACTACGGAATCCTCAATTGCATACACATTTATAACTCCTTATTGTTTTGAAGGGATTTAACGATGATAACAGAGCAAAAAAATTTAAATTAAGACAAAATTTTGTAATTGTTAATCATTAATCAGATTATATTTTGCCCAACTCTGGACATAGGTTATAATTTAGCCCTAACGTTAACTAAAACTAATTGTTTAAGAAAACGGGTGATAAATTACATTCACCAGGAGGATAACAGGCTATGAATAACTTCCACTTTCAAATGTGTTTTATCATTTTGTAGGATGTTATAGGTAGCTTCGTATCATCTAGGTACGTACCTTTGTACAATGTTATGTACCTAACGTTTATACCAATAGATAGTTTAAATTACTTTACAGTTTCCATTTATTATAACAGCAATCGATTTTAATTGAAGCAATAATACCAATAAAGTATATAAAATTGTACGTGTGTCATTGCTTCCATAGTGATAAATGATTTAGTCTTTGTAGGTAATTTATTGTCACGCAATTTTTGCCCTGGATCTAAGATGTAAATATTGAAAAAAATCCTACCTAATTTTTAAATTTTACAATAATAACAATTACCACAAAATTATTACGCTATATTTCTTTCAGCGTAAGCAGAGCAAATAAACGTGCGAAGAACATTAGTTCTGTGAAAAGTTGAGAGACTTAAATTGGCCTTAAATTAAACTTAAAGGCCTTTTCAAATAAAAAGCGAACTATAACGTTACAAAAGCAAATCGCCGTGCCGCAGAAACGTCAAACTAAACGCAACCATACATACATCGAACCGAATACGTAGTTAAAAGCATATTTATAAAACAAAAATTAATTTACTTCAAAAAGTTAATAATAATCTTGCCTGTTTGGTACAGCCAAAAAAAACATTTTTAGAGCCCATGCCATGTCATATATTGCTTAGTTCGTCACTAGCTTCATGACTAGTGATGAAAATGCTCGGGGATTTTCCCAAAGTGCCCAAAACTTCCGAGAACATTTCGTAAATTCCCGGGAATATTCCCAAGGAAGTTTTTGGGCACTTTGGGAAAATTCCCAGGCATTTTCATCACTATTCATGATTGAAAAAATCTGACTGGCAGTTTTAGAATAATTAATTAATTTCTTACGTCGGTTGATTATTTTTTTCAAAATGCTTCTATTTGACTATGTTTTGCACGCTATAATATACTATTTTTATACTGTGGTTTTGTGTTGCCGTGGAATCATAAACTGTTTATTTATTATTTGAGACAAAACCCTGATTGAAATTTACCTAAGCACAATAAATCAAGGAAAATCTTCGTTAGACAAATATGCATTATACGATATCAACTTCATGATATACCCTATTGACAAAAAAGAATTATCCACATCGATTAATATATCACGAAGTATAGGCGAACATACATAAAAATAACCCAGTCTAATACAGAACCTACCCTGTTTGAAGTTGATTATAAAAGCGAACCACTCTGGCAATAATTTTCCATGTTTATATATCATAAATAAATTATTATAATTTACGTAACTATAATAATCGGTACATAAAAGAGAATTAGTTTATTGTACACTCGCCTTCAAGTTAATAACACTTGGTTAACAATAGATTTTATATTACGTGTATAATACTGAATTCATTGGGGCAATTCAGTGGTTGCAATTTAGATAAACCTTATTGTAGTATTTACAGAGATAATATGTTTATTAAAGGTGCTTACAAGGAACACGCGACGAAGTAGAGGTTCAACTTTCAATTAATGTTGACGGTGATACGGAGTGCCTTTAGGGGCTTGTGCTCTAAGTCCAAAACAACGGAGAGCATGGCCAACAACTCGATTTATTCCAAGGTAAACATTCTTTTACACAAAATATAGTGCCTATAATATGTCAGACCGACAAGGAAGTGAATTTACATATACATATTAGAATTTGTATCGTGTTTAATAACAAAAAAATTATAATTTTTGTGTACTAAGTTTACGTAATTAAGTATATTATTTACATATTATATAGCTACATGAACACATGTAATTACCAGATAGGAATAAAAATAATTGATAAGTGTAAAAAATCATAATATAAGGTGGAATTAATATTATTATTTAAAGACTTCTATTACAAGTTTAAGTACCCGATAAATTTGAGTTGGTTTTTCTTTTATTTATTTATTTTCTTGTCGATCTAATTTATCAAATCTTGATGTAGTTAGAAGAGAGTGGGGTGATTCCAAACATCTAAACAGGAATGCAACTAACTCAAATTAAACAACAAGTATAGGGATGAAACTAAGCATACGTTTGCTTATTATCTAGGTTAACTAATTCACTACAAACTTCTAAGCATTTTGGCGGATTTAATAAAAAAAGAAAAAAAAACAAGTACAGACCCTTAGTATAGGGTAAATCCGAATAGTGTGTAGGGTAATTATGTTGATGTGACGTAGTTAAAAATATACTGTTAATTGTTATTTTTAGTTGCAAATATCACTGGAAAAGCACCTGGGTTTTTATTTATCGTTGACAGTTTAAACATTAAAAAATCGAGTTGGGTATTGTACATTGTTCCCCATTATCCCCCTTAATTCCTTCGCAACTACTTACCTGACGGGCTCAAATAATTAAACTTAACAATTTAATTATGACTTCAATTATTTAACATGAAAAATATTTTCGATGAAACATTCCTTTATTATAATATACATATGTACCCGACAAACTTCGTACCGCCATGAATGTCGTGTCAACCCACTTCCTCTCACCCTTTCCATCTATCCTCTCCGTTTCTCAATGTTTTCCCACTCCTTTGTTCTCATCTTATTCCTCCTTCTACCTCTATTGTTTATATTCTATCTTCTTTTCAAAACATTAATAAATATGTAGTGTCTAATTTATTTTTATATTTCGTCATCGGAGTGAGACCCGCGTTTGAAGTACATTTTTCGCTTGTTAATACTTATTTTGCTATGGCTCTTGAGATATTCATTTAAATGAGATAGTGTGAAGGGTTATCACAAAGTGAATGAAATGTTTATAATAACTATCATATTTAAAATGATAACAATTAATACAGTATCTGAATGAACAGCTTTAGCATAATAGTGTTTAAATAGCTTCCCAATTATCGCATTGTTATTGACATTTTTTTTTAGAAATTAGAATGAATGTAGTAAGCTGTTCTTAAAAATTATAAGGATGGCATGTATACTGTACATGCCGTCCTGGACTCTTTTGTCGACCTATAAAAGAAGATTAACGCCCGTTTACATCAACGTCTCTTTAATCATTCCCTAACTAGGAGTCCACTTGGCTAAGTATTTCCTAAATACAGCTCTTATCTTAAATTGGTTTTCCCCACGCTAAGTGCCACTTTAATAGGGAATCCCTGATTTACAGTGATGACCGAGACCGTATTTATATCGTTTAATTTTTTCAACGACCATTTAACGGTATCTTGCTACCTACTATTATAATACAATAATTAAAATTGTGTATTTTAGCTTTTTAAGACTTTGTCAACAATTAACGACATTTTTCAACTAATGTATACAAAATCTTCCCCGTTAATTACTCTCTCTATTCGGGAAAACTCATGAAATCCCGTTCTGTAGTTTTTAATTTTATTGCGAATTAACAGACAGACGCGGCAGGGGTTTATGTTTTTTAATATTTAGTGACTATATAATAGTATAAAATATAGGGAGAATATAATTAGGTACATAGCACCTACCTATTAAAACAATATTTCATAAGAATAAAATTATATGAAGTGAACACAAACCATTTGTATGGAGTTGCCGTTAACAATAACTGAAATTTTACTGCGCAGTTCCATGTTCAAGTAAGGTTAGCTCTCTCTGCATATAGTTTAATACTGTGTTTAATTGTGCACCACATGCAAACAATGTGTTTAAATGTGATACAAAAGATCAGCTTTTCATTAAAACATCCGATTTTTAAGAAAAATCAGCGCCCGTATTTTTTTTCAGATTTCATTTGAATCATAAAGCTGATATAAACTCGTTATATTAATTCCATTGTCATAGCCGAAGAATTTAGATAAGTAAAAACACTCAAAAGATAACATATAGGTACCAGAAATACAATTTATATTGTACCTATTTCAAGGACATTTAGATATTATCATAACAATTTAATCAATCTAATCTATTTGAACTGAAACATGACATTATTCCCAACTTCAATCTAGGTACCTCAAAGAAATATAATAACAATAAATACAAATATAAAAAACAAATTTTAATCTATTTGTGATTCATGGCAATTATTTTAAACTAATATAACAGTAAAGCTTCTTTTCTCATTGCTGCTTATTTAACAACATCTAGAGGTATGGTATGGGCTTTAGACATCTACGGACTGTCGGATAGTTTTATGTCATTCTGTCAGCAGTACATGCTGGCAAATAGTACCTGTACCTGTTGCGATTTTCTCGGAATAACCTCCCTACAAATCTATACAAACCAGTTGTTTTGCTTGCTGCTGCCTGTTGCCGCTGCTTTGTTCACATATGTTACTACCATATGGCTTGTGAAAGTTAACTATTAGAAATCAAATTCCCATAATATTGATATCAATTAATAGTATTTGTACAATTACATGTACAAGCAGACTTGTTGCCATTCCTTTACATAAAAAAGTCAAGTAAAACCATACTTAAATTTTCTTCTTCTTCTTCTTCTCCTTCTTCAACTTCCAGCCACGCAATACTGAGTGAAAGTCTTTTCTATTCTATCCCTGTTTTGGTAGCGAGTCTTGGCCAATTAGTTTTACCCACTTTCACCAGGTCATAGGTCGATTTGAACAGCTGTCTCCCCATATTTTAGTGCAGTGATACCTAAATATATTTTTATTAGGCAGTAAATTATGAAATTTTCACAAATATGGTGTGAAATCATGTTGTTTATGAGCTAATAATCTACCTCTATGACTCACTTACAGTAGATAGATACGGTACTATAAAATATTGGATTATATGAAAACATAAGCCGTAATCACTGTTTCATCAAAACTGCAACGACTGTAAAATTGATTATAAGCCCTTTTTTTGGCAACTCAATGAAAATCCTTATGGACCGTCACGTCTGCTGTGAGGGTAGAGGCACCGGTGTACCCAACTTTAACCGACTTAAGCTACCGGGATGTATACCTTCTACCCATCTGCCAGTGCCAAAAGTACGGCCTAGCCGACTTACTAAGCACCAGACGACGTCTGGCCTCTTGCAGGCCTTTACTCTGCTTTTAAGTTGACGAAGATTGATGTAACTAACCGACCCCTCTCATCTCTTGTATTGACTATCCCTAGATACCGTTGTCACTGTGTCATGTAATTCAGTTTCTATATAGTGAGGAAAATCATAATTTAAAAGTAATATCAACTTATTTTTACCCTCTATTACTAAACCTTGATCTTATCTTGTTGTTTTACCTTTGTCTTATTTAGGTACTTACAATAATAATTTAAATCCGGTGAAGCTATGTACACTGTGTAATCTGTTGATTATACCGTTGGCTGGGATTTTATTCCAGGTAAACAGAATTTGACAGGCCGAAAAAACTTACAATAGGTAACATTTTATTATTGAACATTTAGAAACATTTTCCAATGTACTTCCAAAATAAGATCGTGAATTACAAAATGTACTGAGAAATACTTGTTTTTTAATTATTTATCTTCTCAGACATTTACTTTTATCTAAAATAATAATATTAAATATGTAGTACCTACTTCATATATTTTTTTCCTGCACTTATCTACAGATTTTCCATGTAAAGATAAAACAATACGTGAAATAAAACATAAAAAGTAAGAAATAATAAAATTGGTTTAAAAAATCCTTCGCAATTTGAACGAGAAAAAGCTTAAATTTTACTTACATTTGAACAAATTGTTTCGGTTTTATCTATATTTACTTAGTACCTCTTTTTAAATTACAAATTTGTTTTGTATATATTATGTGATTGTAGATAAATAAGTATACGTTTTGTAGTTGTGTAATGAATTTTATTTTTTATTTATTTTACACTGGCTTGTCAAAGTGACTACACTGCACCTGATGGTAAGTACAGTGTCATCCAAAACGAAGGTGAACATCAACGGGCGAAAATCTATTAGGTCTCCGTCGTCATGTCGGTCCATATATACCATGACTGAAGATCTCTAGGTATAATTTATAGCATACACAGATTAATCTCGTAACGCGACAGGTCAAAGCGAGTCACTATGACGGTCTTTATACTCGTGTATTGTGGTCATGACCTAGTTTGGGAAACCGCCCTACCGCCACAAAAATGAATTAGAACGAATGACGGTTCTCCGATGCAGTCTTGAGTTTCTTTCGGCGTTTCTTCTCAAAGTAGTCGCTTCTGAAACACTAGTTGATCACCGTTAGGTTCATTTTCACTGGCTGGCCGCCCAAGTCGAGGTCCGTACACACAGGGATGCTCTTGCGTTGCCACCGCCCACTAACGAACGACACATGAAAAAAAAAAAACTTATGATTCTGCTACTTTAATTATATCGTTTGTAAATAAGAATAATTGTTTACTAGTGAGTAACTAGGTACTTAGTTACTCTGTGAATTCATCATCAACGGTAAATGACGCTTGTGCTTAGGTAGGTATGTTGTTACATATAGCGTATTGTCCTGTCGTTTTAAGTGGATATCGCTGTTACCTAAGTACCTATAATCTTCACTGTCTGCATCTATCAGCATAACAAACATTATACCCCTTTACAGTGATAAAAACATCTATTTAATAAATTATTGTACGCATAGGACTTTGAAATTATTTTATAAATTGCAATTTGTATATACGGACCTTGAAACTAGATATCGATAGCTATGTTTAGACAAAAAAGTTAGCAATCCTATCCATAAAGGTATTTAAGTGATTTTTGTAGCAATACCTTGTAAATAGTAGGGAATATGGCTAAACTATCAAACAAAACATAGCTTAGATATATTTGTAAAAATATGGAGTTTTAAGCGAAATTGCAAGCATAATAAGTAATAGGTACATATTATGAGATTATTTGAATAATTAAAAGGAATATCTTCTGTCAAATTCTATAATTACGAACATACATGCACATGTTACGAATTGTTAAATAATATCTTTTTTTTTTTCAATAAATATTTAAAATGCGCACGTGTAGCTTCTCACGGAGTGCAAATCGTTGAGTCTTACATCATATGGTACATGCGTGAGGGCACGTCAACGCGTCAAAGACACGCCTATACTCGACATCCTGTATCAAATGCTCTATAAAACATTATCAATAAAGAAGTTCAAAGTATACATTTCACTTGATTGTACGGACATCGTAAAATTACAAAAATGCTGGCCATTTTATGCGGATATTGGTTACTAACATATCCAATCTTCGTAATGAGCTTCCGACATAAATTCCTTCAATGCAGGAGTACCTGAGTAATTACTATTAATCTTGGACCACATTACCCGTTTCACAATGGAAATGTCATGTTTCAATGTGATTTTATTTTTCACCAGATCCACGTGGCATAGGAAATTATATTTACTTCATTCTTTCGTCTTTCGTAAAAGAGATATGCTTGCATCGCCAATAATAATATAAAAGTTTCAGTGTAATAACAGACATTTATTTCGATATACCTATCCATTAATATAATTATTATAAAAAATAATCAATTCATGAAGCAGTTAGTAAAAATACGAAGGTAATAGGAATCTAAAATAGTGTAGATTTTAAGAATATTATGTAAGCCAAAAATAAATTAAAATGGCGGTATTGAGGAAAAATATGAACAAATTATAGCAATCTGACAGTTGTCGATGACCTTGACTAGGAAAATAAAGGTACTAATTCTGTTTTGATTCTTTGAAAGCGAAACATTTAGCTTTAGTAAAGAATGAAAAATAATTGTATTAAATGTATTAGTGTTATAGAAGTATAATTTTTTTAATTAATCGTTAGTAGTAGTTGTAGTCCACTCTAACTATATCTAGACATAATCTTAGTTTAAATATTAAGTACTTATGACCTTCTTAATGTACCTGCATACTATTTTTGGTAATTTCCTATTAGTTATTATGCTTATAGTATTTAATGGGAACGTTGAATATAGACATTATTTAGGTATAGAAGCTTTATTTATATTAAAATTGCATATACAATTTGTCGTAAGTAGCATTGTAAGCTTGAAATATTATTATTTAGACATGAAATATTGCTCGCAATTGCGTTATCGGTACGTTATATTGCGTGACTCTATGTGAGCAAGCGTCACGTGACCCGCGAAGGGGACTAACCGGTCCGCAGTCCGCGGTAGTGTAGGGCATGAGTGAGCAAAGTGTAATCAGATTGACGATTACAAAATGTAGCCGTTATTTTAATTTCGTTAATCAGTAATCAACACATATTATCATGATGAGAACCCTTCTAAATATTAATAATTAATACATATAATAAATCAGCCTAGCCACCTAGATGTAAGCAAGCTAATTGGTAAACTGTACATTTAGTAATTTAACAAGGAATAAATACGAAATTTAGTAAATATTTCGTGTGTGCGATGTAGATTATTTTAGATTTCTACAAGAATTTATGAGATTTTCATAATAATCATATTAATGATTACAAATGTAACCATAATCGTTAATCATAATCTGATTACATTTTGCCCATCTATAGTGTAGGACAGCTATGGCGTGCGGGACGGGGGATTGGCAGTGTGACGTCACGGCGGTACGACGCGGCGCGGGAGACGAGGCCGAGGGTGTGGTGCACATGCGCCAGTGTCCGCGTCAAGGTGACCTCCAATTCGCCGAGCAAGTTTTCTGCGCCTCGCCGCGTTGTTCACAGCATTATCGCCGTTCGAACAATTCCTTTCACTTCTGCATAACTCCGCGCTATCAAATACCGGTATTTTGCCAAACGCGGATACAATTTTTATCTCTGGTGCTATTTATGACAGCACGCTGTGGACGCCAACGCTCCTCGTTCATCACCTTTTATCTCGGTCGTCTCGGCTGACAAGACGAATCGATATGCGTCAAGCGCGAGACGTCGTAAGTATTCAAACACAAATATCTAAGCAAAATTTTCCTCTAACACTATAACGATAGTAACCTATGATTTTATTCTTTTAAAAAGAATCATTTTTGCATAATACTTTATGAGCATCAGTATTATCTTGCTTGATCGCATGATGTGAAACCGTACATTGAAAAATCGATAAATAGCTAAATATTGTTATAAGTATTTAGTTCAATTTTATTTTAAATAGATTGATGCCTCTTTATCCACAAAATGTTGTATTAAATACTAAATATTATATTAGAATTACTAGAATAGATTTATCAAGGAATGTAGGCAGTTATATCAACTAATATTCATTGCTTCAATAATAAAAACATGTATTTTTTACTTTTACTAAATATTTCCTTCCCACTGCAAACTCCCCTATAGTATGCAATACCTTGCTTCAACTTACACGCACAATGACATGGTAAACATAAGTAGAAAATGCTTTCATAATAAAATTAAATGTCTCAAATTCTAAAAAATAAAAAATCATATAAAATATATAATGATAGCAATGTATTTAAAAGGTTAATTAAATTCGTCAAGCCTCCTGTCTTTATCCGTGAAGGTCACTCCGCAAGGTCATTCAATAGGTTAGATAACTTCTTCGATGAATACATTAGCAAAACCTTTCTATTCACTTGTTTATGAGTATAAAATAGAAGCTTTAAAAAGAATTGCGTTTATTTAACGGGCTAGCGTGTTAATAATTGTACATTTGTACCTAATGATGTACATGTAGAATGACCTTCATTTCTTATCGTTATAAGAAAATGAAAAGGAAACCTTTGAAAAGTACCAGGCCATTGATAAAATGAGGTTTCCTATTCCAGATGCTTTCGATTTGGGAATAATAAATTTATTAAAGCCGGATTTATTAAGTGGTACTGTTCCAAATGATTGTTGTTCCTATTAAATGAGCTATTTATTAACCTCCATGATATTATTACACAACCCCAGGCCACGTTGATCATACCCTCCACTGAGTCCAGTGCGTGAAAAAATAAGCTGCTTGAAAAGCCTATTCGGTGCAATTCTGCTTAGGGAAATTATATTGTATCTCCAAACATGGAATCAAAAGTACCGGAATATCTGAAATGATTAATTATACATGGTCATAAACATGTACACATACATAAACTGAATAATATCAGACCTTTTCATTAGAGTTTCAATCTAAAATGTCTTTCTATATCCCTAATTGCTGAATATACTTAACATTTTGCTTAATATTCTTGTAAAAAGTGTATGAAAATATTACCAGTAATAATCATAATTTTCTAATTATTATTTTATTATTGATTGAGGATAGTTCTTATCCTCAATTATGGAGATAGACGTTAATTTTTTTTAAAACAAAAATTAGAATCCATGTTCAGGACAACAATCGGAAATCTATAATCGTATTCATAACTTAAATCCCGTATTTCAAACAATCATAACTCTATAACCCTGTTTTATGGTAGTCTATGGAATCAACGACTCACGCTTATGATACGCTACTCGAAGGCACAATTTCGTGGATCTTGCATACGACCATTGCCACCCCAAGCTCGGCGAACTGGGTGGTCCTTTCGAAGGATCTCCCGATAGTCAAAACAAGCGTGTCGTCTGTGTTAGCAATACAAAATACAGAGTAATAAATAATATTAATTCTTGTGGAAAATTTACAAAATATGTAATAGCTGTTAGTAACGTGTAAGTATACGTAACATATCTAACAATTTATAAGATGGATCGCAAAATGAAACATACAATGATGTTATGTGCTTTACTTGTTAGTATACATGTAATAGTGTACATGACAGGTAGATAAAACTAGTTTTTGTCATGAAATATAAAATTTGCAAACGAAATATAGGTAACTATAATGATAATCCCGGAGTCATGACTTCTGGATGAACTCTATTAAAATGAACCAAGGTTGCTTTGATTTGTCGTCTTAAACTGGTTAGGCAAATAATACTTTAAACATTGAACAAAGCGATAATATGCTAGATAGCCGGTGTCAAGTTTGTTAAAATAAAATTTGTAGGTATAGTTATAAAAATGATATAATATGCATGCTAAAAAAACGTGTTATAACATACCGATCGTTGCTAGATCGATTAATAAAAAAATAGTGTTGGATCAAACTATTTCTAATTTCAAAGAGATTATAAGTTCATCTAACCCCCTTGCCTGCCCTTGTAACCATCTAAATTGATCAAACCATCTTCAAATACGTAGTTTACTGCAAAAATTTAAACGAATTTTGTACGTTCGGTCTACTGATTAAATATAACGGTCAGTGAAATCATACTCTATGCTTTATTAGTTCTTTCATGTTTTATGGCTCAGTGACCGATGATACTATGGGCATATTTTATGTTGCAATTTTTTATATATTACTTATAGAACGAGATAATCACATAGGTGAATTAGGTACCTACACACTTATCTCTAAGTCTCTACTGTGTGTATAAAATTAAATTCATTTTTACATCTAAACTGTTATTCTATCTAAACTCAAATGGAATTATGATGATTATTATTCCATTGTCATTTGGTGAATTATCCATTGATAATTGCCATTTGTTCTGATATTTGGCGTTTCAATAATGTAATTAATATAATTTGTATTGTAAGTCAAAGTTTATCATGAATTCTATGGAACGTTTCCATTATTGATTTGATAAAGTTATTTACAATAATAAATAGATACATCGCATTTAATGATACTTTCTTGGAATTGTTGGCGCTCTGTTGGCAATGATATTATCGTAGAAATGCTATCAACTTGATAAAAATTACAAAAACGTTTATCTGTAAGCCGATATGTGTTTATCAGTCTACTTCAAGCTAAAGCAGCATGACGATGCAGTCTGGCACACCTACATTTGTATATACAATTGTTAATAAAACGGTTATTCCCAGCAATTATTTTCAATTTAATACTAATACATATACATTTGGGTACACATAATAAAAATTAACTTCACAAGTGTTACAATAATAGAGGAGCACAACGGCAAATGTCACTGATGAGCTAGGCTGGATTTATATCCAGCAAAAATAAAATATAATAAATATAAATAATTGTTATTAAATGCTAAATATTAATGTGAACACCATTAACAATTAACGTATACTTTACAATAAATATATTTTATGTTGGCAAGCATAAAGTTTTAATGGCGGCGGTTTGAGTAGTTGAGTGGCGAAAAGGAAGGCGTGTGATATTGTGCTGGAGTTCTGTAAATGAATAACACATAATTATGTGGTCGGAGTTTGATGCAATAGACCTCACAGGTGTCAATCGATCCAGTACGAAGCCTAGAACACAAATAAAGAGGGGTCTAATGGCGAGTTTAGCAACTAGCAGATAAGATTTAGAGTTTATAATATTTTATCCTTTTAAAACTTCAGAAGTGTGTTCAACCCCACGCGAATTATATTCAAGTAGGTAAAATGCTGATTTAAGTTACTGCTACGTATTATTACATGATTTTAATTCAGAGAATATTGCAGATGGATGATAATCATGTCTTGTTCATAGCAAACACCAAGCAGCTTTCTATTATAACATCGCCATGATATATTAATGAAGTTTAAGATATACCTACTCAGGCTACCCCTATATCACCTATAAATTATAAATAATTCGCTTACATGTCCTAAAAGATATACTTTCTGATTATGATCAAGTTAATACCTGTTTATAAAAACAATTTATAACTAAGTGCCAGCCAGACGTTTATAACCGAAGTGGTGAGCATGGTTTATCGAATTAGTTAGTTAATATGGCAGTAGGTGGGCCGCAGGCGCCATAATCTGACGACCTTGGTAGCCGAAGTAAACCGACCAGACCAGGTAACCAGTGGAGATAGAATGAAATAAGATTTATCTTGGTGATATCTAGCACAGTGATATTACTAATTGCATTAATGACTACTACTTATCTACACTTAGTGTACTACAATTCATTTAATTAGTCTTATACATATTACAAATTTGTTTTATAAAAATATATCTAAGACTGTGTGATTAAGAAATGCAGACGGTGTGCATACAGTACTAATCTGAGCAGGCTTAATCAAAAATGTATTCTTACTATATCACTGTACCAAGTACTGGATAAAACAATCTATCTCAGTGTGGAATTTTAAATCTTATTGTGAATTATAGTAAGGAAGTTTTATTTACTTTATCAGTCTTGCAAACAACAACAGACAACAGTTATAAAACATAGTAAATTGTATATTACATTAAGGAAGTAAACTAAATTGCTATTCTATTGTTGTATTCACACATAAGGGTGAAAGAGCAAAAATTTAAAAATAATAATAGAGGATATATGGTAATACAAATAAGAGGTAAATTAGTTCTGGCTTTAAAGGGGACTACCATCTGAGAATTTCTTTGTCTCTCTTTTTTAAATATAACTAATTTCACCATAGTAATAATTAAATAATGAAACACTACTGTTAAAAAAAAAACACATTTTACTACATAATATATTACATCATGATTATTATAATTTTTAGCTTCATTATAGAATCTACACATGTTAATGATGGGATGAAAGAAAAATGTCAATAAGCTTTGTGCACTCTAAAATAAATAGGTATATAAGTTTTGTGTACAAAAAAAATATGCCAATAAGCTTTGTGCGTTAAAAAAAAAAGTATCAATAAGCTTTGTGCACTATAAAAAGATATGTCAATAAACTATGTGCGCAAAATAAAAATGTCAATAAGCTTTGTGCACTATAATAAAAAAAAAGGGTCAATAAGCTTTGTGCGTTTAAAAAAAAAATTATGTCAATAAGCTTAGTGCGCAAAAAAAAAATTATAATATATTTTTTTTGTCAATAAGCTTTGTGCAATGTTAATAAGCTTTGTGCGTTTAAAAAAAAAGTCAATAAGCTTTGTGCAATGTTAATATGCTTCGTGCAATGTTAATAAGCTTTGTGCGATATCAATAAGCTTTGTGCACTGTTAATAAGCTTTGTGCGTTTAAAAAAAAAAAAGTCAATAAGCTTTGTGCAATGTCAATAAGCTTTGTGCGTTTAAAAAAAAAGTCAATAAGCTTTGTGCAATGTCAATAAGCTTTGTGCGTTTAAAAAAAAAGTCAATAAGCTTTGTGCAATGTTAATATGCTTTGTGCAATGTTAATAAGCTTTGTGCGATGTCAATAAGCTTTGTGCACTGTTAATAAGCTTTGTGCGTAAAAAAAAATGTTAACAAGCTTTGTGCAATGTTAATAGGCTTTGTGCAATGTTAATAAGCTTTGTGCAATATTAACAAGCTTTGTGCAATGTTAATAAGCTTTGTGCAATGTTAAAAAGCTTTGTGCGATGTCAATAAGCTTTGTGCACTGTTAATAAGCTTTGTGCGTTTAAAAAAAATGTCAATAAGCTTTGTGCAATGTTAATAGGCTTTGTGCAATGTTAATAAGCTTTGTGCGATGTCAATAAGCTTTGTGCACTGTTAATAAGCCTTGTGCGTTTAAAAAAAAAGTCAATAAGCTTTGTGCAATGTCAATAAGCTTTGTGCGTTTAAAAAAAAAAAGTCAATAAGCTTTGTGCGTTTAAAAAAAAAATGTCAATAAGCTTTGTGCAATGTTAATAGGCTTTGTGCAATGTTAATAAGCTTTGTGCAATGTTAATAGGCTTTGTGCAATGTTAATAAGCTTTGTGCAATGTTAATAAGCTTTGTGCAAAGTTAATAAGCTTTGTGCGTTTTAAAAAAAAAGGAAAAAAAAACTAAGTAAGCGTTAAACGCATAGACAATACAGATATTACTGGGATTACATCATGATCAGTTAAGTATAAGCCTGGTCAGGTTTCTTTTCCTTTTAAGAGTATTATTACTGCTTAAACTATAAACTGTTTCAGGCACAAGTTATTATGTCAGTTCCTACCCCGTAGTAGACGTTGTAGGGAACGCTAACCGCCGTGGGACACGGCAAAAGCAGGATGGCCGAGAGTGTTACTACCCGCTACAAATGCACAGGATTGATTCCACAATAAATGGTACCCCTTCAATATTGTCATTATAAATGACATACAGGCATGTAGTTACTAGCATAAGCATTACTATTGGTTTTGATTCTAATTAAAGGTAATTATTTAAATACGTCAGGATGACACATTCGGCTTGATCTTTTGGCTTGGTTTCCGGTTTATAGATTACTATAGTGAAAGCGTAGAATAAGAACTTTTGGGGTAAACAAAAATTTTTCAGCAGGGTGTTTTGCGAAACGTCGGTGAGATATACGTAAAAGTGATTTAGGATTAATTAGTGCATATTTATCTTTTTTTATATACTGGCGATATTAAGGCATCTTGGTGATAAAGTACGTACCTTATATTATTAAATTGCTGTTGTTATTTAGAGTGGGTGTAATGCTTTATAGAGTGTATCATTATATGAAAAACAATCTAAACCAACCAGGGCCGAGTGATATCGACGCTTTAGGAGTTTGTCGTTAAATCGAGTAGCGTAATAACCTTAAATCTGTGTGACCAAGAAAGCTATTAGTCCAGGAAATCTGTGCGGCCAATAAACCTATGTGACCAGAGAGTCTATGGAACTAATAGAGCTGGATGACGAATAAAGTTTTAAACCAGGAATTCTGTGACGTTACTTAAACCTGTTTCATTAGTAGTATACCTGACTACAGGGCAGTGACATTAATTAGACTACCGTGAGGACACGATTGTTGCAGGATGGCCGAGTGTTACAATAATAGAGGAGCACAACGGCAAATGTCACTGATGAGCTAGGCTGGATTTATATCCAGCAAAAATAAAATATAATAAATATAAATAATTGTTATTAAATGCTAAATATTAATGTGAACACCATTAACAATTAACGTATACTTTACAATAAATATATTTTATGTTGGCAAGCATAAAGTTTTAATGGCGGCGGTTTGAGTAGTTGAGTGGCGAAAAGGAAGGCGTGTGATATTGTGCTGGAGTTCTGTAAATGAATAACACATAATTATGTGGTCGGAGTTTGATGCAATAGACCTCACAGGTGTCAATCGATCCAGTACGAAGCCTAGAACACAAATAAAGAGGGGTCTAATGGCGAGTTTAGCAACTAGCAGATAAGATTTAGAGTTTATAATATTTTATCCTTTTAAAACAAGTTACAGAAAAAAATATGAAAAGGGATTTAAACCTGTATTTAAAGCCCGGAGCTAATTTCGAGCAAAGTGTATGAAAAGTTGCTTACATTTGTGATCTCATCTATCAATAGCTTTATGATTACATACTTAGGTAACGACACTTTGTTGCTATATACCTTAACACGTATCTTGGCTTCACACTAGACTTACTGTACAGGTCAAAATGACCTGTCTCTATGTTTGTCTTAGAATTTTTTTCTTTAATATTTTATCATTTAGAATGATAACACATATTTTACTAATATAAGATTTTGATAAATATTACAGATTTAATTTGATTTATAACAAATCAAAATGAACCATGTTATATCCATTTCTAAAATAGATATAAATTGTTCCCCGATAGATCTGGTCTTAATAGACTTAAGTGCTTTTTAAAAACAGATTATATTAGGTCCTTACATATGAATTTGGCGTTTTGTATGGGAGGAACAAAAAGTCGAATATTTTTTAATATAATATATTTAATTAATCAAAGTATGAACCATTATTTTCTATGCACTTTTGCCATCTCATAGGTAGTTCATTGATCCCTTTACTAAAAAAACCAGTCGGACGGGAATCAATAAAATCTTTGAAGGCGATTTGGACTGCCCCATCGGAGTTGAATTTTTTCCCTTGCAAGAAGTTATCCAAATTTCGAAAAAAATGGTAATCTGTTGGAGCAAGGTCCGGGGAGTACGGAGGATGTCTTAGACTTTCCAATTGAAGCTCTTCTAATTTAGTAGCCGTCTGTTGCGCAGTGTGTGGTCTAGGGTTGTCGTGAAGCAGCAGTGGCGTGGAGCGATTGACCAGCCTAGGTTGTTTAGCCGCTAGCTTTTCCATCATGGTTTGCAATTGCTGACAATAGACATCAGCCGTAATAGTCTGGCCAGATTTGAGAAAACTGTAATGAACAATACCGGCACTAGTCCACCAAACGCTTACAAGTAACTTTTTTGGGGTTAATTTTCGCTTGGGGCAGGATTTGGCTGGCTGGCCAGGATCCAACCATTGCGCTGAGCGCTTCCGATTATCGTAAAAAAACCATTTTTCATCACAGGTAATGATTCGGTTTAAAATACCTTCATTATTGTGCCGGTTTAGTAATGTAACGCAGCAGTCGACGCGCGTTTGCCGGTTTGCTTCAGTCAATTCGTGAGGTACCCACCTTTCAAGCTTTTTAATCTTCCCAATTTGCTTCAAGTGAATTAAAACAGTTTTATCACTAACATCGCAGCCTGCAGCTAACTCGGACGTGGTTTGCGATGGATCCGCTTCCACAATAGCCTTCAACTCTTCATTATCAACTTGAGTCTCAGGCCGTCCACGGGGCTTGTTCTGCAGGTCGAAATTTCCAGAACGAAAACGTTGGAACCAAAAACGAACTGTGTTTTCTTTTGCAACACGACCGCCATACACATCATTCACCCTTCGAGTTGTTTCCGCAGCACTAGTGCCACGGCGGAACTCGTACTCGTAAATAATGCGATATTTTAAGTTTTCCATTTTGTAAAATGAGTGACGCAAACAGAAAAAAACAGAAGAAAAAAACAAATGAATGACGATCATCGAAGCACAAATACATGAGTCTATAGCTGTACAAATTTGAATTTGGAATTCCTTACCAAAGAGGAGAAATTTGTGATTAAAGTGGCCAGTACGAAAAACGCCAATTTCATATGTAAGGACCTAATATAGTAAAGTCTTTCTATTGGTTCCTAATATTGGTCGTCTTATCCTGTCAATCACAAATACCATAATTGTGCAAGCAAAATAAAGCTAGGCACCTAACTTACATCACAACTAACAAATCAAGTGGCAAATACCGGAGATACGGATGTACCTAATTATCACTTGTCTTCTACAGCCTTGGATAATTATAAGGTTGATGGGTACACAATGTACTATACCTACGTGTGAATTCAATTACGATTAGTTTCTGCATGAGTCTCCGTCTACGTTAGTAATGACGGAGTACTCTAGTAAAAATCGCTTATGGTTCATACACACGTATTAAGTACCGAAATAAATAACTAAATTTTAAGTATTGTAACAGTTACACGTGTTTTAGTGAAATTATAAGTATATTATATCATCAAACTTATGTGCTTCACTAAATTGTTATGAAGTTCACACTTGCTACAATCCAATTTAGTAAAGCCGCGCCTTTCAGAGAATATGCGGGGTACAGGGGGTGGTTATTTCGTCAAAAATAGGATTGATTCTATTCTACTTGTCTCCGTATTCACTAAACCAATATTCAGTTAAAAGTTATAAAGTCATTGTCTATAACTACAAATTTCGTTAAATTTTAGTTATTTACTTCGGTACTTAACACGTGTATACGATCCATTAGACCTTATATTTAGTAAGTAAAATGATTTGATTATTACGAAATAATAACCAATTTACTTGACTTTATTATGAAAGTCGTCGAGTAAGGTACTCGATCAGACAACCAAGCCTAGGTAGACTAAAATTTTTATTAAATAACATGCGAGTCTTCTTACTTTGTTGTCTCTACCACTGAGCATGTGGTGCCTACGTTTTTAGTTAATTTGGTCAATTACATAATGAAATCCATAGCTTTCCTATATTTTTAGAATCATTTAATGCAAGAGTTGTCTTGAATAGAGAACTATTCTAGTGATAAGACCGCCTACTGCCCATTATAAGACACATGCTTGATAAGTCATGATTAGTTACTTTTTGTTAATTTGTTTTTGTAACTTTCTATATAGTAGGTACAACAGCTCTGAACTTAAAGGCCCAGTAGTTAGTCAATAGTGAAGCTGATCGCTCTGGATTCGAAGCACCGGTCAAATTTAGCTATAATTAATTTATCTATTACATTGAATCATATTGAACTTATGTGTACAGCGAGGGGCAACAAAAAACTTCGGTTAGATATTGGAGACAAATCTTAGGTTCAGCAATTGAACAAAAATCGCGTTTATAATTGCATTACGTATATTACGTATTTTCTAGTGAGGAACACCCGCAGTATTTTGATCTTGAAAGCTACTATTGGTTTTATTGAAAGGTGCGTCAGACAAAAATTTATTGCCGCATGCGTCAGCGTCACGAGACATTTCACTACCTAAGTTACAAAAATAATCAAATAGGAACACTGTGCCAATACAATTTTGCGTGCGCTCGACGCCAGTCAAATAACAACTGCTTAAATAATAATATAGTTTTAACTGTAAAATTACTTTAAGTAGCTTGCACCATTAAGTTAAATCTAGTTTAAAGTTATATATCGTAAAACCCTGTTTAAAGGTAAATAGCACTTGTTGACCGCTTCAATTAAATAACGTTTTATACAAGCCTAAACTAGATTTAGTTTCTTCGTGTAATTAATATTAATCTAAAAAAATTCTTAACACATTGTAAGCTAGATTACTTTTTGGCGAAAAGCCTCAACGACGCTTTTCACTTACCCGGGCGTATGTATGAATTTGGTTTCTCAAGACCGGGTGGCGCGATTTGGTGGACCCCGGGGGCTTTAGTCAGTAGGAGTCTGACACACTGGGGTCACTGCCCTCACAGCGTCTCTTATGGTCCTATGCAGGATTTTCCACCGGTATATCAAAAAAAAATTATAAGCTTCTCGAAACTCTTTCGATTACTATTCTCAACCTATTCCCGTTACCTTTTTTATCCAATTAAAACATTGATATTACATATGTAGCTCTCTATTTTTTGAGCGTACGTATGTTATATAATTTTATGTTTATCAAACCTATTTTATTATTGCTTCTTATGCTACGTCACACGATAAGTTGGACAATTGACGTCAATGTGTAGTTACCTACTGTTTTTGTTACTCTTATGGGTGTATTTTAGGAATATTTGGACTTTAATCAATTTGATAATTAAACAGCCAATGGTTCCTTTTTACAATATTCGTTTTTTCTAGATTGGCAAATGAACTATACTGTACCTGATATAATAAGTAGGTACGTAGTGCCACGGTATACATTCTACTATATTTATACTGTGGTGCGGCCCAGTCAAAAACTGATCGGTTCTATGGATAGTAAACGTAATCAGGCCAGTGTTGGCAAAGATCCATTCAAAATAGAGTTCTTCAAATATTTAATTTATTATAAGAATAGATAATGTTACACTAAGGATAGGCGATCACAATAGTTGTAATATGCAAATGTTCGCAGTCGCAAAATATAAAACACACCACAAATGCGTTTGTAAATATAGAAATGGAGGAATGTACGTGACGTCACGATCGAGCCCACGCGTTAACCAATCAGGTCCAGACATCTGGAGGCACGCCTTGGGATGTTCTGATAAGCAATGTAAATTGAACATGCAAATGTAGGTTAAAATAATGTATTTTCAGGACTATGATTCCAATAAGAAAGGTTAAAATCTTTTACTAGTAACAAAAATTTCCGTAAAAAAAGTCAAATTTTTACACTACTCTGATATACGTGGTTTTGCTAAGTGGAAATGAGATGACAATATTATCATGAATGAACAGTATCGCATGTACAAGTTCAGAATGGTGGCGGTCGCGACGATGCATTCGCTTGTAGTGTCGTGCCGTTGTTGTCGGTATTCTACATTTTCTTGCCGATTTGGCGAGACGTGCCACAACGTTTAAACCCCAATTTGTCGTGTTGTTTATTTAAATAAATTAAATTAAAATTGTGTATATTAAAATGGGTATTGTTATCAATAATTTACCTCTGGTGAGTTCTAAGTCAATAAGCAGTGTAAAATATATTTTTAAAATATTCGATTTAGAATTGGAAAGCAACGGCAGTGTTGTAATGACCGCTTTGACCTTGTGAAACTCGCTTACGATAATGAATAACTCACTTGTTTTATTTAATCGCTTATTTATTTACTTTTATTCCCTTACAGGATAATATTTACAGTTGTAACTTTGTCACTAAAAATGATTAAAAAATTAATTCCTTCAGATAAAAAAAATGTTATAGTTGCATTTCATTATAAGTTTTTAAAACGGATTTTGAATATTTATAACGGATGGCTTTTTTGCTGATAGAAGGGTATTTTGTTTTATTCAAGTTCTTTTCATGAATATGTAGGTATTTACATCAGTAAACCAAACATTATTAATACCTATAATAAAATAATAAAACTAACTCCTTCACAAATGCAATCTACAATGATGCTGCAATAATATAAAGTTGTGTTTTCGTAAGTGCTTACTGATTACTATTTCATGTGAATAAAAAAAATCTAAAATTAGCATGACTGGTAGGCAGACACATACCTACTACGTCTATGTTGCGGTCATTTTAGAGTGTAGAATAAACGTTTTAATTGAGTTATTTCTTTTTTTACAGATCCGCGAAGAATGCGAAGTATTTCATATGTCCGATAAACAGATTAGGGAGATCATGGTCAGATTGCATCAGGCGTTAGTGGATGGACTGGGTCGAGATACACATGCGAAAGCTACAGTAAAATGTTGGCTAACTTATATTCAGGATTTACCTAACGGAAAAGGTAACTACTTTATATATTATACGTCTTTCTAAATTAAAATCTCTTGTAGTTGCTATAGATTTACCGTTTGCATCGACTCTATCTTCAGGTTGGTGAAGTTTGTCAGACTTGTAAATAAACGTTTATACTAAGACCGTTTATAAACAAAATATACATAATGCCTCTACTTTTTCAACTAAGCTAACTTTTTAGATTGCAATATTTCTTTATTTATGTTTTAGAACGAGGAAAATTTTTAGCATTAGATTTAGGGGGTACAAACTTCAGAGTTCTTATAATTAATCTCGGAGAAAATCATTTTGATATGCAATCAAAGATATATGCCATACCAAACCACATTATGACAGGAACGGGTGTAGCTCTATTCGACCACATAGCTGAATGTTTAGCTAACTTTATGAAGGTAAATTATTATTTGATAATATCGTTTTATTGTACGTTTTATGTAAAAGAGGATTAAATCCTTTTTTTTTATATAGGAACACAATATTTATGAAGAACGTCTACCCCTTGGATTCACATTTAGCTTCCCGCTTAGACAAGTTGGTCTTACAAAAGGGA
Organism: Automeris io; assembly: GCA_036320925.1. Taxonomy (NCBI): domain Eukaryota; kingdom Metazoa; phylum Arthropoda; class Insecta; order Lepidoptera; family Saturniidae; genus Automeris; species Automeris io. The sequence continues at coordinate 8,089,917 of JAUDJH010000012.1, read as the reverse complement.
TTTTGGAACGCTGGACAAAAGGATTTTCTTGTTCCGGAGTAGTTGGAGAAGATGTTGTGCAAGGACTTAAAGATGCTATCGCTCGACGAGGCGTAAGTTTTTAAATTATATATCCTATTAAAATAGCTTAAAATACTGAAATCAACAAATTGTGCGGATGACTTACAAATAGTTTGCGATGATCAAATTTAATAAATAAGAAAAACGTGAAACAAGGCTTATTTTCAAACAATATACATCTTATTTTAGTAACTATATCTAGAATATACACAACTATTAAAAAATCTTCTCTTGACAGTCATTCATTGACTTTAGTTCTATCACTGCACTATTTTCGTATCACCCGGTGCAATTTGTCCCAGTCCAGTTTAGACTAACTGAGCCATGGAAATAAGTTATAAAAACTTTTTACAGGACGTTGCAATAGATGTGATGGGAATTCTTAATGATGCCAGTGGCACGCTTATGTCTTGTGCACATAAGGATCTTAATTGCCGAATAGCGGTCATAATCGGTGAGTTGAGGATGATATCAGCTCTCCATTAGCAGTGTAAGGCATGCATTTGGTGCCAAAATGAGAGCCGTGTAGAGGTTTTCAGTTAATTTTCTTTCGTTTGATAAATTTTCAAACATGTAAATGTCAATAAACTCTCGAAACGAAGCAATTAAGCATTTAAGTAAACTGTTATGTAAAATATACTTTTCTGTTATATGATCTTTTAAATTTTCTTCTTACTTCCAAGGAAAATAAAGTTAGATAGTAAAACTGTTTGTAAAAGTATTGGAAATGCATGATTCAAACTAACTTTTCACGTTTAAATTCAATATAAGTACAATTAAAAACCATAATATTTTTTTGTGAATTTTTATCCCAATAACATTTCCATCAAGATTGAGATTTAGTAAATTCGTGACCATTAATATAGTTAAATATAAAGAAGTAAAAATAATAAATGTTAAGCTCTTTGAATGTGTTACGTACCGCGCTGAGCGGCGCACCTGAGCGTGCGTCTCTTAATTAATGACCGTTGACCTTTAATGTTGACTCAATAACTTTGAAAGCCTCTACAATAAAAAATCATCTTCAACGCAAAGGGGGACTCTATTCAATCTACTTACTAACATTCATACGGTATTACAACGAACTTCAGTTACACCTCTCTATAATGCATGTTTTTTTTTTAAATCTTTAGGACGTACAAATTGACATATGTGCTATATTGAATGATACTACGGGAACTTTGATGTCCTGCGCATGGAAAAACCACAACTGCAAAATAGGATTAATTGTTGGTAGGTTTAACTTGATTATTCAAGTGTTTGTTTGTGACGTTGTCGTAGCTTAACCTATATATATAAAACTATATCCTTAGGCTAAGTACACACCGAATTTGTTTAAAAACTGTATTTTTCCATAGTTATAATTATTAATACAACTAGTTAATTATTAAAGTTATAAAACCTTTCTTTTTAAACATACTCTATGCAGTGTGTACTGAGCCTTTCTCCGGACAAACTGACATCTGGCGTTGATAAATATTCCACGTATATTTTGTCATTTGTCCAAAAAGTACACTTGACTGAGTAAGTACTGTGAACTGCCAATAACACTTGATATGACGTCATAAATGCTTGTATACCCATCATTTCACGTAAGACCTAACATGACATTAATTACTAAAGCATGATTCATGGATGTTTGCATGCCTAACAAAACTTATTATTAATAATGTTTTACACAACGTTTTCCTTTTAGGTGCCTAAATTTTAAGACTGGAGAACACTGTTAGTATTTATATGGTTTTTCCTGGCCTATTTATTGTATTCTTTAATTCGTTGTAACACATTGACAAGAAGAAACAATATTAACTACTTTGATGTTAACCTACCCTTTGTTTTAGCCGTTATACTTTTATACACTTATTCAATGAATTCAAGCGCTATTTTTCATCGAATGGCATTATAGTCTTAAAAAAATTAGACGATAATTTAAATCAGTCTAATGACATTAAAAAAATGAATTGAAATATTTTTTCTAGTGTTCGACATATTTTGAGGATTTTTTTCCTTTCTTCGATGCTTATGTTGACTGATTTTTAACACAAATGATTATTTTTCGTCGTGAAACCTAGGATTATTATAAAATAATTGTTATTTTTCAAATTATGTTGTTCATTGAAGACTTTAGAACTTATAGATGCGAAAGGTTTTTTTTACCATACTTTAATATTTCAGGAACTGGTAGTAATGCATGCTATGTTGAAAAAACGGAAAATTGTGAGCTCTTCGACGGTGAACCAGGGAAAGAAAACCTTTTGATAAATACGGAGTGGGCTGCATTTGGAGATGACGGCGCTTTGGACTTCGTGCGAACAGAATTTGATCGCGAAGTTGACGACAGTTCTATTAACCCTGGCAAGCAAATGTATGTATATCTTATTTACGTATATGTACATATCCTTTCCTATAATATTTATCTTTATTGTTCACATTACCTACGATAACACAATAGCGTTATCCAATTATATTGTCTATACAAGTAAAATGTATCTCGAGAGTTGTCTGTTATGGTATTAAAATATTTTCCGATTAATCCAAAATATTCTATAAAATTACCGTTTAACCAATTTACACACTATTAATGTAACCTAGTTATTGATAGGCTGTAAAAATAAAAAAATGCGAAACCGTTATTAATATGTATATATTTTAATAATCGATATGTTCAAGTATTTAACTTTAAATTCATTGAACTTAATTTAACACATATCGCCCGCCGAGCCGTCGAAAGTATTCGGATTCCCAGGCTCGGCGAAGGCGAAGAGAGGGCAGTGCTGGCACCCCGGTGGTTTTAGTCGGGACAGGTCCGACACACCGGGGGAAGTGGCCCTCACCGCTTCCCCTGACGGTCCGTAGGGATTTCCACAGGGATAACAAAAAAAAAAAAAAATTTAACACATATTACGTTAATATCATTTGTAATTTGATACGATCGGTAATGCTTTGTTGCTGTTAGAATATTGTTTTCGTAATTACAACATACCACCGGATTTTCCTCAAGTATAAGAAAATGTTGGTTGAGTAATCCTATAGCTGGGAATCCCAGGCCAACGACAGGTAGGGCGTCATGTGGCCGTATTCAATTGGGAACGTTTGTTTTCCTTGTTTTAAGTTTATTCTATAGGACAACCATGTCTATAATATAATTATCTTCATCATTATCAGCTGAATTTGTCCACTGCTGGATATAGATTTCTCCTAATACTAGCCATTTAGGTCGATCATCCAGCGCAGCTTAGTTACTAGATTTTTATTGTATTTATATTTCGTTCAATTTAAAAGGAAAACTTTTCTTACGTCGATGAAATGATTTCTTTAATATTCTACGAAAATACGATCTATATTATTGAAACATATAGAAAATGCAGAGTTATCAAACTGTTGGCATTAATACTTAAAATAAACAACTAACTTTTCGATTCTGTCCGATTCCTTGTCATCTCGTGCATAAGTTTACCTAGAAAAAAGCTTTCTCGAATCACGTATAAACTGTAGGTATAATCTGTTCCAAGAAATGTCCCAAATTGAATATGAATTATATGCACATAATATTGTTATTTAATGTAAAAAACAGTTACTCAACATAGTGGAATTTTCTTCTTAGTCATAGATGTGTTTGACCAATGGACAATAGACCAAACATTGTTTTGTTACATTATTCTTAAATATAAAAATAATGAATTTTAGTATGTAGATATTACAAGGCAATCGATTTCGATTTAAAACTCGCTACATATTCACAAAAACTTATTACTCAATCAGTAAACGTAGGGCTAAACTCTGAGTAAAATCTAAAAGATAATTTATAATAAGTATTGGTCTTAAAAGACAGCCCTTTTTCATTGCAACTAATATAATGACGATCGATAACACAATTATAAATATAAAATTATCATCATTAAAAAAAAACTACATGTTGTCTTTGTGTCGTGACTATTTAAATAATGAAGAACAAAAGAGGGTAGAAGAAGTAACTTCCCGTCCCCGACGAAAACTCCGCGGCACATCAGTCTGCTCGTGTCCCATGACTTGTGTAACGAGATCGAAACGTTGAGGCTTAATAAAGAGTAAATTAATTCGCGCATAAGTCCCGTTACGATATTTATAATGGACATGGTGTAGTACGTATGAGTAAGTACACCTATATGTATTAGGGATTTTTAATTTTGAGATAATGCAACGTTATATAGTAATAGATTGATCGTATATATGTCTTGATTATAATGGATTGAAATAATTTGACAGATAAAAACTGTATAATTGTTGTAAAGCAATTAATTATACTTTAATACAAAATATGAACATGTACAATGTACGAATAATTTTATGAAATGCTCGCACAGTTTTTAACAAAATACGTACCTACGGCAAAGTACATCGTGAGAAGGTTCACAGACTAACGATAGTTCTTTACTTTAGGTATCTCTATATGAAATATAAAATAAATTGTAGCTTTCTAGTTCATACAGCTACCATAAACATACAAACTTGACATTTCTTATGAAATAATAATGACATTACACGATATATTAGGTCCTTACATATGAAATTGGCGTTTTTCGTACTGGCCACTTTAATCACAAATTTCTCCTCTTTGGTAAGGAATTCCAAATTTAAATTTTGTACAGCTATAGACTCATGTATTTGTGCTTCGATGATCGTCATTCATTTGTTTTTTTTTCTGTTTTTTTCTGTTTGCGTCACTCATTTTACAAAATGGAAAACTTAAAATATCGCATTATTTACGAGTACGAGTTCCGCCGTGGCACTAGTGCTGCGGAAACAACTCGAAGGGTGAATGATGTGTATGGCGGTCGTGTTGCAAAAGAAAACACAGTTCGTTTTTGGTTCCAACGTTTTCGTTCTGGAAATTTCGACCTGCAGAACAAGCCCCGTGGACGCCCTGAGACTCAAGTTGATAATGAAGAGTTGAAGGCTATTGTGGAAGCGGATCCATCGCAAACCACGTCCGAGTTAGCTGCAGGCTGCGATGTTAGTGATAAAACTGTTTTAATTCACTTGAAGCAAATTGGGAAGATTAAAAAGCTTGAAAGGTGGGTACCTCACGAATTGACTGAAGCAAACCGGCAAACGCGCGTCGACTGCTGCGTTACATTACTAAACCGGCACAATAATGAAGGTATTTTAAACCGAATCATTACCTGTGATGAAAAATGGGTTCTTTACGATAATCGGAAGCGCTCAGCGCAATGGTTGGATCCTGGCCAGCCAGCCAAATCCTGCCCCAAGCGAAAATTAACCCCAAAAAAGTTACTTGTGAGCGTTTGGTGGACTAGTGCCGGTATTGTTCATTACAGTTTTCTCAAATCTGGCCAGACTATTACGGCTGATGTCTATTGTCAGCAATTGCAAACCCTGATGGAAAAGCTAGCGGCTAAACAACCTAGGCTGGTCAATCGCTCCACGCCACTGCTGCTTCACGACAACGCTAGACCACACACTGCGCAACAGACGGCTACTAAATTAGAAGAGCTTCAATTGGAAAGTCTAAGAGATCCTCCGTACTCCCCGGACCTTGCTCCAACAGATTACCATTTTTTTCGAAATTTGGATAACTTCTTGCAAGGGAAAAAATTCAACTCCAATGGGGCAGTCCAAATCGCCTTCAAAGATTTTATTGATTCCCGTCCGACTGGTTTTTTTAGTAAAGGGATCAATGAACTACCTATGACATGGCAAAAGTGCATAGAAAATAATGGTTCATACTTTGATTAATTAAATATATTATATTAAAAAATATTCGACTTTTTGTTCCTCCCATACAAAACGCCAATTTCATATGTAAGGACCTAATATTAAACTTTATTTCGGAATATAATTCGTACGCAGTCGTTGTACAGGTACATGTACATTATAAGCAAAGATACAACTACAGCCAAAACCGTTTATAACGACGTCGTTTAGAACAACGTACCGGGTATAATGATACAAAAAAAAGTTCCCGGAAAAAAAAATGGACTTTGTATCTCGAAAACATCACCGGTTGTTAAGACTATCGGTTTTTACGACTTAATATGAGTATTCCCTTCGCTGTCGATATAACAGATTTTCACTATACTTTGTAAAATCATTAGAATTAAGAATTTTAAATTCATTATTGATATTTCGGAAACCGTAGAAAACAATAATTATAATTATCGATCTTAAGGTTTATATTATTGTTACAGCCAAGAAAAAATGATATCAGGAATGTATATGGGAGAACTTGTGCGACTTGTCTTGGTTAAACTTACGAAAATGGGGCTCCTGTTCGGCGGACAAGGGTCAGATTTACTGTTCAAGCGGGATTGTTTTTACACGAAATACGTGTCGGAAATCGAATCGGACAAACAAGGAAACTATGACAGCTGTATGGAAGTATTAGAAGAACTAGGTAAGCTACATCCTCACTACAAACACTACACTCTTTCATCAATTGAAAACTCTCAAGTATATTACAGACGAATATTATAAATTGACCATAGATAGCACCAAAATCGTAAACATACTTTTCTATTCTTTGGGTAGCTTACCTTTCATTGTATTACTATTCGTAAATACTATTTAAATACTTTTTTTTTATTTAATTTAATTACTATTATTATTCGTAAAAGTTAACTTGACGTCAATAAATGTTTTTAAGTAAAGTTTTGGTAAACATTATTATATTCTCTAAAATATACTTCATCAATCATTCTAATACATCAATATTTAGTGTTCAACTTACGTAGGAAGTTGTGTGAAATTCCATTACTTTATTTAAATTTAATATTTATAATATTATCGAGTCAACAGGAACCTCGGTTTTTGACAATTCTATTTAATATTTATTAAAATTATTATTGTCAATTGCAATGTACAATAAGATGTCAAAGATATTTCTACAATAATTTATAGTACTTAAACCCAGTAGCGTTCATTCCATAAATGCCTGAAATCATTGCATGCCATTACGATAAATAAGTCTAGAATAAATTCCTTTAATTTAATTCTTAAATTTAATTCTATTTTCACGTCATCTATCTTCCCTATGAAAGTAATGTAATATTTATTATCATTATATAATATTCACATTCATCATGTGAATCTGCCTACCCTGTCCAAATACCCTATTAAACCTATACCTATAGCTGATTGAAGTGAAATAAGAAACTTGTGACTTATAAATATGTATGTACAAGTACAAAGAAATCACAAAAGTATAGTATGACGTGGATAAATCAAGACCTTTTTCTTTTAGTAATGTATAACAATAGGTACTGTTTAGTACGTTACGAATTGTCAGTGATAGCTCTATAGCTCAATCTCCAAATTATCCCAAAACTCTGGATACACCTGCCATAAAAAAAATCTTATCTCTTATTATAAAGTTCTTAGATTACGCACACAATCTATGAATGACAGGGTACGTTGGGTTATCATTAAAAATATATATTATTCTAAATAATCGTAAGTTTAAATGCCGGACTTCGGAACAAACAAGATAGTTATTTTGTACGCATTGTTATTATGAGTCGCAATATACCTAAATTGGGGAGATAAAATAAACATTATTCTAAAAAAGTTTGTTATAATCAAAACGTTTATCAGTTTGGGTTTCAACTGTACGTATCTAATAGTGCGCCCAGACGTGTGATACTTCACTGTAACATGACTGTTATGGTGTCATAGTAACATCGTAACGCTTTCTCAGATGACAGATACCAGTCCTCGTTACCGTTACTGACACGATTAAATGACAATCCTCCCTACACAAAGCAACACTATTTTGTCGACAATGCTAGCAGAAAAACGCAAATATATTTTGAAAGCTTGTATCAATTCCATACATTTAGCACCTTCATATTAGCGCTATAGTTTGTCGAATATTACTTTGTCTACACTCCAGGGCTACGGAGCTCTGATACAGTGAAATGTCGAAAGTCTGAAAGCAAAATATTTCAAAGTTATTCAAGTAGCTACGTTTTGCAATATGCAATCAATATAGTTTATTATGAGCATAGCTCAATATAATAAATTATTAAAGGATTTTAACCTTGTCTTTATTCATGAAATTAATTCTGAGAGGAAAGCTGTAGTTTCCTCGTAGTTTTGTGACCTTGTATTAATTAAATACAGACAGAACACTGTTTTCTTATAACTTTCACTGATATATTATACAAAGGAATAATATTGAAATGTATAATAAAAATTATGTTCCATTACTAATTATCGTAACGGCTGTGACAATATATTTCACTATATATTGCGATGAATTCATCGTTTTGTAGACTTGTTTTAAATATGAATAAAACAAATACAGACAAGCGAATTCAGTATTAACAAGTCAACGCGAAAACCATTTGTTCTTGCAAAAGTTTCTCGCTGACTGAATAAAATTATCTAATTTAGTTACGGTCATTTTAATAAGTGTTTTTCTCTTTTTGAACATTGTTTACGCTGGATAGTATTATTATTGAAATCCACAGACAGTAGGTATTGTATAAAATTAATATAATCTGCATCTGGTTAGAATTTTACTGTTTTTTTTTTTTATAATAGCTCGACAAAGTTACTAGAAGAAACGAACAGTGTAAGTCTAATAATAACAGTAACCGCCCAGAGACGACAATCAGAGTCGCCATCGTCAGGCCGGCCTTCATATATTACGATAAACGGCCTCTGCCCTTTAGTTACATTGACAACCAGAGATGGGCAAAATGTAATCTGATTAATGATTAACGATTACAAAATGTATTCGTAATTTTAATTTTGTTGCTCTGTAATCATGATTAAATCCCGTCAAAACATTAAAAAGTCATAAATGTGTATACAATTGAGGATTCTGTAGTGTTAAATCATAGATGAGCAAAATGCAGTCATATTAATGACGGAAAACACAAAATGTAATCGTAATCGTTTTTCATTAATCTGATTACATTTTGCCCATCTATGTTAACAACTATACTTACACAAGCTGATCCCGAAACGCTACAGGCCGATTTGAAACGCCATGATTATGATTTTTAGTTTCAGTACTAATGAGATAATTGTGCTTGACGCTCTTTGCTTTATAGACAAAATATTAAAAAGATATGTTTATATTCAAGGATTGTCGCACGCGACAGAAGCAGATATGGCAGCAGTCCGGCACGTGTGCGAATGCGTGTCGCGGCGCGCGGCCCATCTCGTGTCCGCCGGCATCGCTACACTCTTGAATAAAATGAACGAGCCAAAAGTAACAGTCGGTATTGACGGATCGGTCTACCGCTTCCACCCACACTTTCATGCACTTATGTATGAGAAAATCTCGCAACTAGTCCGACCAGGCTTACAGGTGAGTTCAGTCTTTTTACCTAACTCTTTTCGTAACACTAGATAAACCTAGGTGAGAAATCTTCATGGACCTTCAAAGCTAAATATTATCGAAGTGTATCTCTCCTTACTAGTATTTTCCATGCCTATTTTGTTTTAATGATTTGGTAAAAAATGTTTATAATCTTACTATGACCTGAAAAAAGAGCATCTAATAGAAGAAACAATTATATGATATCGATGAGTAGTAGTTAATTATATTCATTACTATTGGTAACAATAATTTAAGTCGCAAAAGAAAAAAAATATAATTTCAAACTTTAGTAACACACGAATTTGAGATTTTGCATAAATTTTATTTTCTCGATATCTTAGTTTCCCGGTTATAATTTTATCTTTTACTGCTGTTCCTTTTTTTTTAATTTTGTTTATTTTTTGTTTTATGATTAATGGACAGTCTCGACATTTTCATTTCGATTTATCTAAGAAGTTTGCATACTTATCAAAAATATTAATTCGAAAATAATCCTGAACTTTGATGCAGTTTATGAGTCCGTCAGTGTACTTTGTTTGTTGTAATTGTAGGTACAAGTATGAGTATGTAAATTATACAATACTTAGCTATGGGCCTACTGAGCGAAAACTATGCTTTTACTATAAATCCCGCAAGCTTGTATAATAATAGTAATAAGTAATTATTACTCAAGCAACAAAATAAATTTTACCTAGATAAATATTCTGAATATTTATGAATTGTAAAATTATAATCTTGCCCAGACATCTACATAACAATTATAGTTAAAAATGTTATCATAATCACACTGAGTGATGAATTATAATATTATCTCGGCACAGTGCAGAAAGATTTTATCTAAGGTGTAATAATTCCAGGTGTTCGATAGGTATGATATTAAAATTTATCAAGTCGTAGGTGACAAGCAATTTTATATCTGTTTGACGCACTACTAAAGGACCACATAATTATTACCAAATCATTATTTACATTACATCATGAAACATAGCACCCACAATAAGTAGGTACTGAATAGTGTACGTCAGATAGAATTCTCGACCGACATCTTTGCATATTTTTTTAATTTCTCACATGGTTGTTCTCGTAACAATTTAGGTAGTAGATTACCTACTTATACTGGCTTAAATTTTGTTATTCTTATAATACATGGCTATTCGGAGTATTTTAAAATGTTTTTTTTTCTCTTTAAAATGTTTTTCCTATATAATAAATGTGCAAACGTTATAGCAATTCAAAAACCTACCCATATTATTCACACACACACACATATACAGTCAATAATACAATTTTGTAGTGACAACTACGGAGTACCTACTTGCGAGTTTGCCATGCCTTTTAGGTACTTAATGGTATTTGATAGATATGTGGAGCGGCTGAATGAAAAAAATATTTTTTTTTTTCAGTTTGACCTCATGTTATCAGAGGATGGCAGCGGTAGAGGCGCGGCTCTGGTGGCTGCAGTGGCATGTCGGCAGAGTCAACAAGGGGCATAAATAAATTAGTTTTTGATACCCAGCAATCTCTCCGCCGCACCGGCACGGCCGATATTTAACGGCGCTATAGCCATTGTACGTCAAGCTTTCCTTTTAGCTTAAATCATAGCAACTATGTGTTAGGAAATCATCATGGCATCATATTTAATATTAGCAACTAAGCTAAAAAAGCATGACGTCTACCCAATCGTCTTAGTTTTATTAGCATTATTGTTTTTTTTTTTTGAGGACTCTCCAGGTTCGTATTTAAAATAATTTAAGTAAAATGATTTATTTACTTGATTTTCAATTATGAAATCGATTAAATAATTAGAATCTTAACAGATATTTTTTTATTTAAGACAAAATGACTTAGGCAGTATAAACTTAAACTTAGGCTCTAGTGCTCTAGGTTAATTCGTACTTAACCGAAGCACTGGCTCTATTATATAAAACTATTCGTTTTTTCTTTAATTAGGCACTAAATATCAGAACTTTTTTGAAATTGTTTGCATTAATTTTTTTGTTCTTACTTGTTTGTAATTCAGTCAACAGCGCGTTTAGAAAATTGTCTACTACTTAAAAGAAAACTGATTATCTACTTACTATAAAATTTAGTTACCTGTTTTTTCGCAACAACCTTAATAGCTTAGCATTAAATGAAGACTGATTCTAAGGATAAAAATATAATTTTACTAAATCCCAGTCTAATTCCATTTCGACCGTAGTGTTTGATATTCTATGCCTCGCAATAAGCCTATTAGCGTACAAATGCCTATCTTAGCCGGCACAACTACGTTGTCATATGGCCCGAAGCTACTATATTCAATGGATTTATTTTTGTTACTTTAGCAATAAGTAAATTAGTAAAATTGTATATTTTACCGGAGAGAAAGCTTTTAGTTGTAAGTGCGTATCTAAATATTGTAAAGAAAATTAATTAAGGATTGTATGTATTATGTTAATTTAAATGTGTTGTTTATCTATAATGAACATTTTATGCAGCAATAGGTCAATTTCTAATGGTAATAAGTTACTTTTATTGGTTTATGGTGTCCAATAATTGAATCGCTTGTTTCAAAGCCACTCTCATCCGTGTTTTATAATTATGCAACACCTGTTTATGTTTGCCTTGATAGTATAATCGTATTTTGAAATTATTTTACATTTTCTCTTCTTGAGACTACAATATCAAAACAGTTCAAAAATCAAATGTTCTATGGAAATGAAACAATATAAACTAGCAAATATTTCATTTAGAAAACAAGTGATTTAATTGTAGTCTCCTTCTACAAGTTATGACTGCATACAAGTAGCATTCTATGTGCGAATCTCAGTGTCCATTATTATTGTAAAAATAAATTTACATGTAGTCAACCATTATTTGGATCATTCCATTAGCTCATCATTTAATGACAAGTCACTTTATTTTAAATAAATAGAGGGCATGTAGATATTAGATAAATCTGTAATGTTTTATTGTACTTAACATTAATCCATATCAGCGGTATGAACTTTTTCCCATCTAAATACAATTGCTACCACGATAGTATTTATAAGATGCAATTACAAGTGATGTTTTTGGAATATATTTTAATGTAGAGAACTACCCTCAGTGCAATAATGAGGTTGAAACTGAGACCGGATGCGAATTGGTATAAAATGTTATGATATTTTACTGTGATAGAACTAGTACTATTATCTAAATATATATTTTCATTTTCATTGATTTCTTTCTTTATTAATACCTGACCTTTATCATACCAATACAAATAAGGTTATAATTACGATTTTTCAGGCTTGCAGATAAGAAGCGCGTGCGCATTCGTTTACAATTGGATGTTTCATGTTGAACAAGCAAAATGAAATATAATAATATAATTATATATATATAATAATATCCAGGACACGACAGTATTTTGGGAGCACAATAAAAGTCGACCGTACTTGAAAGTATATATTTGCAGAGAGGTTACTTATAAAACCATATCTATACAATAACTTAACATTTAACGGACGGGCTCCCTAGATTTACGTTTGTCCATTCTGACTTTCTGGGATGGGCCACGTAGATCTACATTTTTGCTTAACTTTTAGGTATGTTGCGTTAGTTTTTTTTTACAGATTTTTTTCTTGGTACCATTAGTTAGCACTATCAGTCTACTAGGAAAGAACGGATTCGGCCCGTCCGTTAAGTGTTAAGACTAACCTACATATATTAAAATATATATACCATGTATTTACTATATCTGCTACAGTTCTGTTCGGCTGTATTGATCCATGTTTCAATTAAATGACTGAATGATTTAGATAAAAACGATAACAAAATCTAAAACGTTCTGATTTTATGTAATTGTACCAAATTGAAAAAGGTCTTCACTTGGCAAGAGAACCTTGAGGCTTTATTCAGTGTTTTGTACAATACGCTGTGGTTAGCAGCGTTTCCAGTGAACAACCTACTGAAATCAACGCGAATGCAGCTTAATATGAGTTCATTTTCATAGCATGTAGGTACCTATTTTATTTATAAAAGCAAAGTAGACTTAAGGGGTTATATCCACCTTATGCTCAAAAAACAAGGCATTTTAAATTATTTCTTTTAAAGGACATTTGAGATTAAAGGTATACAAATAATATACTATTGGATATAGCAACTCTTGAAGAAAAGAAAAAAAAAATTATTTATATTTTTTTTACAAAATGGCGGCTGTTCAGTGATTCCCGTGAACAGCTTTTTTAAAAAGGTCTTCCGCGGCGAGCAGTAGAAATCTTGTCCAACTCCACCTGTAAAAAACTAATAATTTTTTTCATTATCTACATGAGTTTAAATTGTTTATAACTTTTTTTCTTGTTAATTAATATTTAAAATCGTGTGTACTTCAGTAGATAATGAAACAATGAAGCTACTGGAAAAATTTCAAGTCAATCGGGTGTAAACTTTTTAAGTTCTACGGCTTGCCGATTTTAAAATCATGGTTTCGAGAAAAACGCGTTTGAAGTTTCAAAATGATATAAATCTTAAGAATCATAAAAATATAGTCCATAATATTTTTTTACCTTCACTCTGCTATCCCTGCACCATATAATTGTCCTTCAGGGCCTTTTTTTCCTCATCTTCTTTTTTTTTGTCTGATGTAATGTTGCGTCTGGCCTCTTTCGCGATATCGGACATACGATGCTCAGCGGTTTTGACGCGATTGGCGTCCGTTTCCATGCAAATGGAACATCTTTGGTCCAACAGTGAACCCAAAAGCATCGTAAACGGCAAACAGACCCGACAAGCCGTCATTGAAGGTAATAACAGCTACGTCAGTCGCAATGTCAACTACAGTCTTACCGCATGACACCGTCTTTGGGGCAATTGACCACACCACAGCATTAAACGACTCGTTATTGTTCTGAGTATATACATATATGCACCCAAGCACCGTAGCAAAAGGTTGTCGGAGCTGAGTTCATTATAAATGGGTTTTATTGCGTTAAAAACATCCTCATGCATTGGAGTCTTGTGCTCGTACGTTGCAAGTGTCCAAAGCGCTTTACTGCGCTGCCAAGAACACCAACAGTCTACTCCGAAGGGACACTTCTCGTGCTGTGGATTCTCGTTCGTCGAAATTTTATGAAATAATGTTGCCCATATTTCATTCCGCATTTTTTCGACTGAATCGGAGTTTCTCCTAATAGCAAGTCCGTAAAAAATAGAAAGTTCATCAATTAATTTTCCGGTCAATTTTCCTGGGCCGCCAAGACCTTTCGTTGTTTTTTTTTGTTTTTTTTGTTTGACATCTATCATTATAATAGGTAAATTCTACTAATTTTCAAAGACAAGAAATTCAAAAAGCGAGTATCGCTAAAATAAGCGAGAATTGTGATTTTCGAGGATCAAAGCTGTTTGGAAAAAGATGATTTAAAAATATTTTGAGCTTAAATCGCTATTTGGGCGTTGTACATTTTGATTCTAGGATAGTTTTGGCATGATTTAAACCAATAAAAAAAAAGTGGAAAAAGAAAAAAAATTAGGTGGATGTAACCCCTTAAATAATAATTATTATTATTGGCAATTTCATCCCACTTTTTTTTACCACTGGGAAGGGGTTTAGAAATGTAATCAACCAAACATGTCCAATGGGTCTTGGCGGGTGTGCACGGTGTGCAGATAAGGCGTGTGCGTGCATTCGGCATTTTGTATACTTTTGTCAGCTCTTAGAACACCTTAGTATGATGAAGAGGGAGATACATTTTATTCCGCCGCTATACTCCACGGTGAATAAGTATAATTAACCCTAATCTATATAATACATTTGTTTAATGCACAAACAGCACGCAATAATATAATCATGATTGGATGTTACAACGTGCAGTAGAATTCAACGGTATTTAAAAAAAAATGTCTCAACTTACAGGATGCTTGAATCACAGATTATACAGTACTAGCTGTACCCGCGACTTCGCCCGCATGGATTTCACATTTCATGATAATCGGTTAATTAATTAATAAGTGGAAGCGTAACAGTCTAACAAATTTCGCTTTTCAAATGTCCTTCTCTTCAACTTCCAGCCTGTAAGGAATAGTTTCCGGAATCCCTATCCTATGTCCCAAACCCTGGGTCGCAAACTGTCTTGATTAATATCAAATATCTAAATCGGTTCAGTGCTTTATGTGCGAAAGGTAACAATTTTCTTTTACTTTTGTAATGTAAGGTATAGATTCCCATACACCGATTGTGTACTTCCTGCTCTGTGGCGAGAATAATAATTTTACATCAGGTATGTAAACTTTCATTTAAGACCCCGCTAATACAAAATTTAACGCAACGGAAAATGTATATACTTTTTTTTTTTACAAAAAGCATTGCCTTTAATTCCGAAAAATCCGAGTTTTGTCCGCTACCAAACACTCCGGTTAGTATGGCGCCGGGTTCTGAAAAATTTACTCTGCTGTTCGTAAACAATGCTTCCTTCGCGTAATTAATTTGTATTATCAAACGGTTTACTTGTCTTATAGAAACGATAGATGGCGTGAAAATGAAATATAATGATATATGAGAGCCGGCATGGCGACAACTTCGGTCATTGGATTCACACCCTTTCGTGGTCTCTGCCCTTCTTGGTTGTAGTTATTTTGTCGAGCCAGTATAAAAAATACCGTGTATTGCATAATTCAGCAAGATTAGAACCAAAATTACCTAACATCGGACAAGGTCACAAAAGCAGTTTATCAGTAAATTAGCCTTTTTCACACCAGCCCTATTTGTAATTGCTTTAATCCGAAGATACCTAGAAGTAGTTGTGCTTAGGGGCTGTGGTAGCGGATGCCAGAGCAATCGGTCGTTTGTTATTGACTGCACCCTATTGCTTATTTTAATTATAGTAACTATCTCAGATGTTCAGAGTGGACTGTATGTCTACCTACCAGGCATTAAATACACAATGGCTTAACTTTTATTTTGGTGTTTTTCATACGTATTCGTTTATCTTTAATATTGATGTTTATGCTATTATTAATATAAAATTTAATAAAATCCGTATTTTTTTATAGAAATAGAGATGTTATTTACCTATTTCGTTTTTTAAGGCCTATAATTTATTTCCAATTCTATTACACATATATGCACTATTTGAGGTCCCAGTGGCAAGTATTATGGAGAGGTCAAAATTTTTTTTTCCTATACATCTAAAATGTACTGGTTTCCTTTCTATTATGTTATTTAAGCCTTAATGTGGTAAAAACGAATATATTTCTATTTTACTATTTCCCTTGTGATTGTAAATACACATATATCAATTCATAGCAGTTACAGTCAAACTATAGCAAGCTCTCTAGAGAATACTTAATGATGAATACTAAGTGCTTTATGGTAAGCGTAACTAGTGTGAGATGGTAGGGCTATTGCCCGAACTGTGTCGTGACCACAGTACGCGTCACGTTTCGGGATCAGTTGAGTATACCCAGTTGTTCTATTAAGTCGAGATAATATAAAAAATGTCGTAAATCATATCTGTATTATTTAAATTAATGAATGATGTTAATAAAAACATATAATTTGATTATAATTAAATATTTAATAAATATGTTACATTTATATAAGTCAGATCTTCAAAGCAATTAATGATATATTTTTTACTCTCATTAACTTCACGAACATAAATTACAGAATACATTTAATTCAATTTTTGAAAATGTCTCACACACGTTACTAATATTAAAAAGTGTTGTCATGAAAAAAGAGAGTACATTTTTCAAATTAGATATTATAACATGATGAAAATTCGTTACAACGTATTATTGTTAAAACAATAATATCTAACATAATTAAATTATTCAGAGTCAATCTTAAATCTTAGAGCAGTTCTAGTAATTATTAAACATTGAAAACAATAGCATAAAAGCTGTAAATTTTTTTGTGATTTGTTGTTTAATATAGGCACATATTCCATATAATATTTTTTAAGGATAAAAATATACTACTCCAGACCATATTTTTTATAATAAGCCTCATTTTAAACTAATTTATTAAAGCAACTTTCGCTTTCTTCTCTTAACTTTCTATTCAAATACAAAGAGTTTATCTAAAAAATAATAAAAACCACATATAAGGAACTGAATTGAAAAATTAAAGGTATATTGTCCAATGATAATATGTAAAACAGCTCCATAACTACTAGTTAATTTTAAACACGACAAGCACACTCAGATGCACTCCGAACAGGTCTCCTTGGTGCAGTCAATCTTTTTGAGGTTCCGGTGCCATATTGGATTCCTGAGCCTATTCTCTCTGGATCCAATTCTCCTGTTTCTATTTTGGCAAGGATTGCTTTAGAGCATTTCAAAAATGCCTCCTCAACATTTTCTCCAGTTTTAGCACTGGTTTCTAGAAACATGAGTTCTGAAATACATTTATAAATTAAATAATGGATAATTTTATGATACTAACACAATCAGCTACAAATGTCTTATGACAAGTAATTATTTTATTTGAACACAAAATCATGTCAAATATTATTTACGATTTTTAAAAACATTAACTTTAGTATTAATATTATAAATCTGTTTCAATTTCTGTCCTTCATTTATTAAAATTATTCATTCATTGCTATAATGTGCAGTGATATTTCAAAAGTAATTTTTAGTACTTCTATCAGTGATTAAACATTTTAGCTGCCAAAAGTTATAAAGAGTATTACCATTTTCCTGGGCAAATTGGCTAGCTTCTGTATATGTGACTTCACGAGATTCTTCAAGATCTTTTTTGTTTGCAACAAGTAAAATAACTATATTAGGGCTTGCAAGTGTCCTAGCATCTCTAAGCCAGTTTGAAAGAGCATTAAACGAGTCTCGAGATGTTAGATCGTACACAAGTAGTGCACCTGCGGCTCCACGGTAATATGATCGAGTGACAGAACGAAATCTTTCTTGACCAGCTGTATCCCATACTTGCAGCTTTGTCGACTTTCCTCCTATATTCACAATCTTGGAACCAAATTCCACTCCAATAGTATGGCATCTGTCCTCTTTAACTACAACAAATATTATTTTTAAAATTATAACAAAATTAATGTTAAATACAAAATAATCAAATAAAATAGAAAATATATAAAGCTTGACCTTTAAACTTTATATAACTTGACTTAAAAAAAAAACTTTATATAACCGCAATTTACATCTGGAATTGCCAGTTGCTATTGTAATAAAAGTTGCATGTAAAGTCCACAAGCAGTATTTGCTTATGCATTAGAATCACAAGATAAAACAACACTGAAAGTAATGGCAATTTTTTGTAGATATCTGTGGGTTTATTAATAAACAAGAATAATGAACCAGTCTATTAAGACTGGGTCATATATATTAAAAGGTAGATATTTTTACTACATATACAAAACAATTTTTAATAAAATGAGAATATTCTGTTATAAGAACTAGCCACTGGTGCTTTAATAATTACGCTAAACTATTATTGACATAATAAAAAATATTTCAGAAATTATTCAATGTTATTTTTATTAATCAGCAAATATATAATTATTATTTACTTACATTTATTACCAATGAAATTATTAAGCAAACTAGATTTTCCTGTACCAGCACTCCCGATAACAAGGAACTTAAATAAATATTCTGAAATAGTTAAAAAATTTAATGCGTTAAATATTGCGACTTAAATTTCAACAAAATTGTTTTTATCTTACCGTATGATTCGGACATTTTTAATAAAGATCTTAAGCGCCCTTGGTAATGTTGTTGTTCAGCTACCTAACACAATAGAAATATCTTCGCGTTGTAGTAAGTTCAATTACATACTTGTTGAATTTAATTTCATACCAAACGTACAAGCTTCCAAATTTTTTTATTTTTATATTAGCTATTTAACAATTGTAGTGACATTGACACTACTGGCACCATAATGACAGCCCAGTGTCGCCAGCCTGGATATCAAGCAAATCCCCCTAATATTATTTTACAGATGAGACAATTTAATATTGCGTCTGGAGCAAATGCTTCTTGTTTGCAAAACAGCTGCTTGTTTTTCCTATTTCTCGTTTTTTTTTTCAGTTATAATTCTTTTATACTATTTTGTAGAATTTTAACTATCATTGTCATAAATCAATGAATTTGTGTTAACAAACCAACAAGTATTCACAATATGGGTTCTATTTAGCGCATATGACAATATACCCACATTTAGAGATTGTATCGGATTAGGTGAATTCAGTATCTAATCCACCTAATACCGTTTTAAAATACCCTTTTATTATTTATTTTTTTAATAGCCCGGGGGAAATCCCTGGCGGACCTCAGGGGGCGGTGAGGGCCGCTCCCCGATGTGTCAGATTTGCACCGACTAAAACCACCAGATATTCTTTTTTCCCATGTGACCGGGGCCGGAGGTACAGTATTATCCTCTTCTCCGACCCTCGGCGCCGTCTGGCCTTTTGTTAGGCCGCATCTCTGCACTGTGAAGAGTGACGTAAGGAACCACCACTCGCTCACATCAATGTCTTGGAGTGGTGTGCGAAACACTTCAGACACCGCTCTCGCCTGTATTTTTTGAAATACCCTTCCTAATATTTATTAAGTAATGCACGGACCCTGGTTCAGATACCAATATTAGACGGTTTTTATTGATTGGGTAGAAAACATTCGTCATGGATGTTTTGTTTTTTAGGTTGGTTTTTACTCGGGTTATTAATAGCTTCAAAAATATAATGAAATCAGAAAAATTAAATGCAACCTAATATTTTATAAATAACCAGTATTTCTCTTTTAAATTAAGCATCATCTCACATGAGGAAAAAGATTCACTTTATATTAAATACCTGGTATTTTTTGGTAAATATTCTGAAGTCTAACATTTGTATAAATAACTGTTCCACACACATAATCCGATGTTTATGCCTCACCTCTACATACTTTTTGCATTGTCTATATAATTTACTTTTGTATTAGTATTCACAGACTAATAAATAATATTAATATTTACCTGTGATATTTACAATGTTGAGGCTTTCGTTTCGGGTTTGTATTATTTTCCAATACTTTTTCGAAAGATTGATTTTTATATTAGCATTAATTGCAACATTTATTTTTACAATTTGCAGAATGTTTTTTCTGCAACAAAATTGTATTTACCGAGAAATAACCCAAAACGAACATTTTGGGAATTTGTTAATATGATGTTCAATAAGCCTGATCTTGACAGAATTGAGAAATATGGTCCAGATAGAGCGTGCGCTGAATGGGTTCTTAGAAATGGAGGAAAAGTAAGGATGGCTGATGGCAAGACATTAACAGACTATAATTTATTACCTCCGGAAAAATATGATGTTCCGAAAATAATTGAAATTGACGGATCAGACTCCTCAATATCTCATTACGGATTTTCACATCTACGTAATTATGCATACAATAATAAAATCAACCTGCCCTTTCATTAAAGAATATATAATCAAGATAGTCTTCTATATTAACCAATTTTAAATAAAGCACTCTCAAGCAAACAACTTCATACCAGAATCTATTTCTTTTTTTCAATTTATTTACATATATAATTGAGGGCATGAAACTATTCTAACTACCAACACTGACTAACTGGTTTCAGTAACACCAAGCTCTAAATCTATATTACCTATTCTTAAGAGAACTGCAGTATATATTAAAATCAATAAAACCTACTATCTATGGTCATCCATCCATTCTAAGTTACTAAACTATACTAGAAGTGTCTGGTACCAATTAGATTAGAAACAAAATTTTCTTATTGTAAAATATTTTCAACTGTAATAGGAAATATATAAACTAAACTTTCAGGTGGATGTACAATGGTACAAAAAATAATTTTACATAATAACAATTACATTGAAGATAGAGCAATCAAAGGTTTATCTTATGCTAAAGATACACTCACATATGTTCAAGTGTCCAAATGTGTAAATGTCACTGATGCTGGATTAAAAGAAATGCAAATATTGAATAAACTACAAACTTTAGTACTTTTCAATTTACACAGTGTGGAAAATCTGGATGAATGCAAACAATACCTGCAAAAACATCTACCCGGGTGTAAAATTGAGGGTAAATAGTTCCTCATATACACAATTTATGTGTTGTATTTTAATATTTTTAAGTGAATGTTGTTTAAAATATCTTGTTTTCTATTTTCTGGTTTTATTTGATAACTTATTTTATACAATTTCAGATCGTGAGAAGCAAATCAATGAAAAACAATGATAATAAGAATTATTTATAGTTGCATGATAAGATTAACTGGTTTGTCAATTAATTCTTGTCATTTCACTCCTTTACCCACTGCTTCATTGACACTATTATAGCCATCCTTATGAAGTAGATCAGCTAATTCATTTTTTATTTTTGTAACAACTAAGGGTCCATGATATATTAATGCTGTGTAAAGTTGGATTGCACTTGCTCCAGCTAATATTTTGTCATAAGCATCTTGTCCAGTGAATACACCTCCAACACCTATTATAGGGATTTTTCCTGAAAATTTTGTAATTTATTACTTTTAACAATAATATACTATAATGTTATATCTCTTATGAGGATGTACAGAAGCACAGCATTACCTCACATATGATTTTAAATTAATAAGAAATATTAAATATACAAAATTATAATAGCACTATACCTTTGGTCAATTTGTACATCTCCTTTATCATTTTAGTTGACATATTTGTTAGCGGTTTACCACTCAAACCACCACTTTCATTTATAAACCTTGTGTTCTGAAGAGATGATCTATCTACAGTAGTATTAGAGATTATTAATCCATCAACACTGCATTCTTTTTTAGTAATGACAGCAGCAATATCTTTCATTTCTTCTAGACTTAGGTCTGGGGCAAGTTTAAGAAGTAATGGTTTTTTTACTGATTCTACTAATGTTCTTGCTTTATTAACTTCTGTGAGAAGATGTTGTAATTCAGTTTTACTCTGCAATGACCTTAGGCCAGGTGTGTTTGGACTGAAAAGTATTTAAATGTAGTATTCCTTTAATACATAAACTTAAGTGTAAGTGTAAAAAATCCATACCTGCTAATATTTATAACAAAATAATCAGCTATGCTTGAAAATTTTTGTATACCCAAAATGTAATCCTTTTTGGCATCAGCAGAGAGCTTGTTTTTACCTAAATTTATACCTAACACTCCATTATTTAATTCTGATTTATTTATATTATGAACTTTTTTGTATACCGCATCATGCCCTTCACTATTAAAACCATATCTATTAATTACAGCTTTATCTTCAGGCAATCTGAATACTCTTGGCTTTGGATTACCTGGTTGGGCTTCGGGTGTTATAGAACCAATCTCCACTATAGAGAAACCCAATTTCCTCAAACCAATTACAGCATCACCATGTTTATCAAAACCAGCTGCTATTCCAATAGGATTATTAAGTTCATAATTTAAAAATTTAGTTTTCTGTAATGATTGCATATCAATTATTATTTACATTTCATGCTGTGATCATATTATAATTTTAATGTCGGATTTAATAAAAATTGTCATAAATATTGGAATCAGTGTACCTCTTTCATTACAGGTGTTTTATTGTATCAATTCTGGTGATTAAAACTAATTATAATAACAGTAAAGTACTTTAAATAGACTCCCACTCACACTACATACACACTAGTACTAGTAGTTTAAGTACTCAATTGCATTATTGCAGTTTTTTTAGTATAGAATGTAATACTTACTAGAATATCTGGATCTTTAACGTTATCAGGAGGAAAAATCCCGTATTTAATAGCCGTAATCCCTAGTTTGTGCGCCAATTCGGGGTTCAAATATTGACTCAAAGGTTGAAGAACTTTATCAAAGTATCCATTAAAATCTTTTTTGAAATAAACATATTGGTATGCTATGGATCCCCCAATAGTTAAGTAACATAATGATTTAAGTTTCCTCTGGAAATAGGTTGTTAAAGATCAATTATTTAATGCATTTAATGAAAACTATAATCAAGGATGATCTCCACTAACCAATGATTCTTTGCCATGGCTCATTTTTATTTATAGGACGAAACGTTGATATTGACAAAATAAAATATTTACGAATTATGTTTTAATATATATTTATCAGTAATGTTGAATGTGTTTTAAATCTAATAAATTACATATAAATTACAAATTTGAATACGTACAACACTTGATATAGAAACCGGATTTTATTTCTTCGCCTCGTGCAAAAGGCAAAGGCTTGTAAACTATACAACCAAGTCTAATTTTTTTACTAGACTCTTCATATTGACTATACTACACTTGATAGTAAGCATGGTGCAGTCCAAAGAATGACCACAACTATCAACAGAAAAGAAAAACCTATCGATAGTCATAGTAATCATATCAGCCAGCACAAATATCTCATCACATCAAAGGACCGAATATCATAGAACATTGGAAACTCGTTCACTACAAAAGCAATCTACAGTTCAACAACTCGGCAAAAGTAAAAGTAACGCAATATGAGTTACTGCATAGCCCTGACTCCATAAACCCGAGTGCGTGATTCTTTTATATAAGAGAGTGGTTGAAACAAGGATAAATAGCTCTTCAGAACATTCACCGTGATATAAACGGCAGAAAATATTTGGTAAGGCAATACACACAGCACAACTAGAGTGGTTCATGATGCTTAACAAAGTCAGAATCATTCATGATGCGAATAGCCCTCCTCTGCAACCTATCCAGGGCGTTAAGTAAGTACTATGCAGAACCGTCCGAGAGATGCAAACAATATTCTCCACAGGGCCTAACCTGGCCCTTATACAATAAGTGTAGTTGATACGGCGTGGAAAACCATCGCACAGTTTATCAAGTTTACATGATGTGTAGATGACAGCTCCTATATTAGAATATTTAAGGTTTAGATAACAGCAAATATCTATACCTAAGATACTTAGGTCATAGCAAATGCGATTGCAATGGCAAGCGGCATATTCTGTTGATAAAGAAGGGGGATGAATGTTTTTTTTACAAGAAAATACATACATATGTGTTTTCTATAATTATAATATAATATATTCTTATAATTATATTGTATACGTGGTACATCTTTTTTACATTAAGCGTCCTCTTGCTTTTTGGAAAGACATTAACCTAAAAATAGGTACAAAGTATTAACAACTTTACCAATTTTTTGTTGTTGTAAAATAAAATGTAATCTAATACTTGCATAGCTACCTTATCCACGCACCAAATCCTATATTCATGCCTCATCTCTATTCCAATCGTAAGAATGATTTATTTCTGTGTTTATTGTATGCTTGTGTAGTAATTATATGGGAAATGTTTACAGATTTACAGTGAAATAATAATTAAGATTCATTATGAAAGCGACGCTAATTTTTGACACTGTTAACGATTTGCTCTATTTTAAATGGGATGAATCTTTTATTGAACGTTTGAGGAATGTTTTTAACCAGGTAAATTTGTTTAGATCTTCTGTACATTATAGAATAGGTATATGAAATTAAAACTGTAATTGTAATATGTTTAGTGTAGTGTATATTTGTTTATATCTTCTGAAACACATAAAATACCATGATGCAATTTTCATTGTATTAAGGAATTATTGCGGATAATTTAGATGTAGATATTATTTGTTTACGTTAATGAAAAAATGATAAATCTAGATGTATTTAAGAGGTTCAAAAATATTTTCACGAATGTCGGTTCTTCTGTTATGAGATCAAATCCATACAATTATATTTTCTATTTTATAATATTGTTATTGATGCTGCATTTGTGGAAATAGCATTTTTAACCCAGTAATATGTAAACAGTTTTGTTTGTTTACTGCGATTCTTTAAAGTAATCAATTACATTTATTAAACTTCTCAGAAATTCTATCAGTCAGATGCCTCATTCAGTTGTAAAATAAGCAATTTTTTACTGTTAATGTACATATATTTGTCAAATATTAAATGATATCCATAACTTTAGCACCTTGACTATAAAGTATATAACTCCTCATATTAGTGTATATTTGTGCCCAAAAATTATATTACTCTTTTTTGTAAAAATAATGCATATCTTAAATTTATTTAAATTACCTAGTTATTAACAATAGGACAAATAAATATTTTTGAATTTCAATATTATAAAATACACTTGATTTCACAGGAAAATGAAGAAAATGTAGCAGATAATGTGAATGTATCCCAACTACTTGCACCTATTATAACATCTCAGCGTGTTATGGCTGCACAGTTTGGCAATACATATTCATCACTTCAATGCAAAGACAATACAACTATTGTGTTTGATGAGGTATAATTCTCAAGTTACTAATACTATATAAATACAAATATTTAAAAGGCACTTAATAAGTTACATCATTATTTCGGCTAAAGATGTCTTCTATTTTTCTATTCATAATCTGAATGCCACATAATATCCATTTTTAATATTTAAATTTGTACTTGTTTTATTCATTTTTTATTCTTTACTTATTACTCAACTTTATTAATACTTTTATTTTTATGAATCATTTGACTACAATTTTATTTTAAATTATTAATAAGCATTATTATAATGCAGTAAATTTTATAGCATATTTATTTAAAAAATTGCAATTTTTTTAGTACACATCAGAAGTATGTCTGAGCCTTAGACTTTGTTGAGGTGTTTGTTATTAACATAATTTGATTTAATTAATGGCAATTACAAAATGAATTAAAAAATGCATTAGAATGCAGACACCTGAAACCTATTTGGCTCAATAACTAAGATGTGTCTATGACTTTTAGAAAGTATAAATAAAAAAAAAATCATTTTTCAATTCTAACATTACTTAAGAAAGAAATGAAATAAGAAGAAAGGTTGAGTAACTCACATTTATATTTTAAATGTTTCATAAACTTGGTTGGAATACTTTTGAGAAGACCTATAGATATTTTTTATTTAGTGGGATCCAAATAGTAGTGATGTATTCCAGTGTATAATGAACCAATATTGTAAACAGGGAAATAATAAGAAGGGATATCTTTACTCATCAATGAAGTCAAACATTCTGTATTCTTTCACAGTTACAGTGTTCATATGATAATAAAGGGTATTTTACTGTCAAGGTATACCCAGGTCTCACACTTCCATGGGAGATATGAATAGTTGCAAGGTTAAATCCTGCTTTAGCAGGCAACCAATATCATAGTGGCTCAAGTGAAGTTATCAAAATGATAGTGATGCAAATTAAATGGGTTACTCTAGTCTAGTAGTAGTCTATGCAAACAACAATGCTATAATAGCATGAGTGACAAAATGTATTATATTATTATTTCTAATTTGAACTATATTATAGACTTTATACTTTGTGCTAAATTGTTTCAATTTACTTCCAGTTTTTCTTTTGTAGTCTTTATATATCCTGTAATTTTTCTGTATGAGAATTACCATGTGCTGAGCAGTTTGGAACATAGTGAGAATACTTGAATGTCTAAAAATGTAGTTGTAGTTGTAAGAACATTTACATATATGGCTTAACAATTATAGTTACATTGGACGTAATATACAAGCATAAAGTGAACTTCTAAAATATTTGTACTTACCTTAAATACAATATAGAGAAATGTTTTTCTAAATAAAACATGATATAAACTTTCTTTATAGAAGTTACGCGGGCCGGGATAAGTCTTACCTTATGCCGTTGCACAAAATGCACCCTCGTAGGCGGGACGATTTATAATAAAGAAAAGATTGCGATAATTTGAGACAATCAAGTACTTACCGAACAGCGGTATTCCAGGCACTTTACAACCACTCACTATGTATGTATGATTGCGAATATGTGGAGTATGGTTTTTGAGAAGTTGTGTTGTGTGTTGCGAGTTTGAATGGATTATTCGATGCGATTATAATGAAAGGATGCGATGCGATGTTATTAAGTTTTAAAAAGAATGCGATGCGGAGTTTGATTTAAAATGCGAGAACGTTAAGAAAGTAAGTAAGAGAATGTTCGCCAGGTGGCGTTGGCGATTAGGTGCGTTCGCATAGTTATTATTTTAAGGTTCTGGGGTTGCGCCTTTCGGCGCGACTAGAAGCAATACTATTGATTCAGTTTAATTTATTTATCTGTAAAGACATGGGCATTATTAATAAAAGTACATTTTTTTAAAAGAAAATATATATAAATTATATTGCAAATTCTTCAATTGATTGTTTGTTAACTACTTTATTTTCCAATATTTTCAATGTTTTCAGTGGCTTGATCATGTGTTTATGATTATAAGTGAGGATGCTGTTGATGATGCAACCAGAGAGCTTCTTGACTGTAAAACCTTTGTACAACATATATGTGGACAGAATATTAATTTGTAAGTTTCTTCTATGATGTAATTTTATATATTATGTTCATAATGTGGTTATTGTTACAGATTAAAATTGTGTATGTTTGTCAAAATAATATTTTAAAAATATTTTACTATTGATTATATTTAAAAAAAGAAATGCCCTTATGAATCTGTGTGTGTAGAAAATGTGGTTATAGATCTACCCTTTTGTGGTTATGCTATGTTAAAAAAATTTAAGATCCTTTTTGAATCCTATAATTTTCTTGCACTTTATTTTTGTTGAATTAGGATCAGCACACGCCCATATAAAACATTCTAAAATGTCTTATTAAAAATCATGATTTTTCTATTCTTATTCAATTGTATACAAATGTATAAAAGTCATGCCATCGTGTATGCACAGAAGTCATGCCATATCAATTTCCCATATAATGAACATAGAAGTTATTAAGCATGTTTTTAAAGAACCTTGTATGTAAGTGACGATTTACATCTCCAAAGCATTTATAGTATTTTTGTGATATTTTTAAAAATGTAACAAATTCAAGTGATTAGTTAATTTAGTAAATAATAACTATTTAAAATTAAATAGTCACATAACTAGATAGTAGTTACGATGAAAAACACACGATCGATATTTTTGTTCATTAGAAACACGTTTGATAATCGACTCCAAACACAAAAATTACAATTTTAATAGTTAAGAATATAACACATTTATATAATATAAGATAATATACTAGCTGACCCGGCAAACGTTGTCCTGCCATATAAATTATTTCTAGTGAATATCTTCTATATTTGACAAATATTGACATTAATATTTATACGTTACTCGATTGTTTTGCCTTCCCGGAACCTGTCCACTACCACTTGAACTTTATGGTGTGGTATTAAAGTTCAGAATGACTTATAACGAATTTTTTGTATGAGAATACAGAAAAGTGTTATTTTTGGACTGTTGCAGGGAATTTTTAAATTTTTTCTCTCCGTAATAACCTTCCTCAGACTTCATCAAATACAACAAAAAGAAAATCAGCCAAATCGGTTCAGTCGTTCTCGAGTTTCGCGCTTATCAAGACATTTCGCGATTCATTTTTATATATAAGATTATATTATCACATTTTAAAGTTTTGCGTTTTGTATTCACTATAAATACTTTAAAAGCATTTGTGCGCGAATTAACTTACTTTTAATTATGGTTTGATGTTTGACTTGGTTACACAAGCCTTAGCCACGAGTGGACTGACACGCCACGGAGTTTTTGTGGGAGGCGGTAAAAAACCATTATGTGCATAAATCAGCTTTAGCGGAATGAGAGACCTAATGTTCAGATTGAGCTGTATAAGCCAAAAATCTTCTCTAGAGATAGTTTCGATTATCCAAGACTGGTTTGAGAAACAATCGAGATTAAGAAACATAAAACTTTTAGTTTGGGTTTAAACCCAGACGTTCACGCCGGCGTAGTCCACCGGTAGGTCACACTTGACTGTTCCGTGTTCAGTCCCGCCTCATGCGGAAAAACGTAAATA
Organism: Automeris io; assembly: GCA_036320925.1. Taxonomy (NCBI): domain Eukaryota; kingdom Metazoa; phylum Arthropoda; class Insecta; order Lepidoptera; family Saturniidae; genus Automeris; species Automeris io. The sequence continues at coordinate 8,060,713 of JAUDJH010000012.1, read as the reverse complement.
TTCGCCCTGGGGTGAACTAGTTAAGTTATCATCGACGTAGAAGCCAGTTATTAGAAAAGTAGAATCACGTTTTATGTCCCCTTGTAGAAGTGCTGATACTGGTAGTGTTGTGTGTCATGGCTATTCAAATTATCAAGAACCAAAGAGGGTACGAGAAGTAACTTCCCGTCAGTGATAAAACTCCTCGACGCGTCATTCAGCCTGTGTAGCCAGGTCGAAACGTCGAGCCATAATTAAAAGTAAGTTAATTCGCACATAAGTACCGTTAAAATATTTATAAAGATTATATTAATTCCAGATTACATTCATATATCTACCATGATTGGTTATCAGTCTTATTGGAATGTCGTGACAAAGGCAATTCTGTACCTGGGGCGAATGGAGTTATCGGTGAAAGCGGAGCGACTGCGGCGGCACTAAACGCTTTAAAAACCGCATCCAAAACAATCAAAATACCACATCAGCATTATCATCTTATGCTATTCGTTGGCGGCAAACTGTTAGCTCTTTATTCAAGGTCAGTCTTTTTGCTTTAATGTGTCGTAACATCAAGCATCTCAAAATCATCAGAAACGCCTTAACTAGTTTGTTGCCGAAAGCCTACTTTAACATTTAGTGTTCATTTAATTTCAATCGGTTAGGAAGTAAAAATGTTATGTCAGCTTAAAAAAAAACGTCGATCATTTATTGGCACATAAAAGGTATAAAATGATTGCTCACGTGATATGGCTGAAATACATATAATATTATAATTTTAATAAAAATTAATTGATTGCTGTCTGTGCATAAGAAAATATATCAAAAATGCTATTATTAAATACCTTTCTTAATGCCACAGAACCAAAACAATGATTATGAGAATGTTTGTCGTAAATATTTTAACTTTATAAGTCAGATGTTTATCCCGAAAAAGTATTAACGATATCTATTTTCGAGTGTTGTAAGTAATTAGTACTAATTAAGATCTATATTTAGTTATAATAATTTATATAAGAAAGAATCGATGGTATTTTATCTTTTTATAAAAAGATTTCAGCTCGAAATATTATTATACAAAAGTACTAATTCCACGCCAATGATTTCGCGAGGCCAGCTAGTCTATACATATAAACCAAAATTCAAAGGTTTCCATCCATCCATGCTATGCTATGCAACAATATTTTAAAATAATCATAAATTCCACACAGTCGTGGCAGTGAAGATTTGTCTCCGCCGGATTTAATTCTTTTGAGTATTCAGTGTATCGCAGTTCAAGAATATTGGAAGGCAAATGAAACTGATGATAAATGTGAAGATACGGTTAAAATACCATGTACGTTATTTTTGTAATACAATCCTACCATTTAATGAACGGAAAATCCATTTTATTGTCATGAGGTCGTCGCTCCTTATACAAAGAACGTGGGTTTACAATTATTGTATGCTTTTGTGAATCTCGGGTAGTACCAGTCTTCCTAGATTTACAATTTAACATCCAGTCCTTCAACTTATTACAAATAATTAATTTCTATCAGGCATGTAGATTATTAATTTTGTAGCTCTTACTACTGACCATAGTCTCTACAAAATTGTATAAAGGGATGAGACTGAACTTACAATCATTTAGATCATTACTTGAAGATAGTTCTTGTTAAAGATAGAAGGATTGAGTGGACATTTTGACATGTAAATTGGTTAGTGAATAGTATTATTCATCAACCGATTTACATGTGAGAAATAAAACAGGCAATAACGTATGATATAAAACAGAACGTATGATATATAAGAAAGAGTTTTTTTTTCATCATTATTTATAGATTCTCTTATTGTTGGTTACAGGTATACTGAATTGATATTTGATTACATTGCAGGGTTATCTAAAGAAAACAGCGCAATAGTGAATCTTTGCGCCGGTGCATCTGGCAACCCGTGTGCCCCGCACTCAATGCACCTCTCTGAATTGGCGCCTCAAATCACCTTTGCTATTATAGTCGACTTAGACTTGAGGTATTTGAATCAATTTATTGCAGACTCATCCTGAAGTTTTTTTTGGTGGTAGAGTGATTGCGCGTACTGGGTTATGACCACAGTACACAAGTGTAAAGACCGTTTAGTGACTCACTTTGGGCTGTCGCGTTTTAGGATCGGCTTCTGTATATCTGGATAAAAACGAAAGTGATCATCAAAGGATAAAAATCTATTGATAGTCTCCGTCGTCATGTCAGCCCACATATACAACTGAAAGTCTCTAGGTATATGAGATACCAGTATCTCACTTTTGTTTTTGGAATACACTGTACTTACCATCAGGTGCACGGTAGTCACTTTATCGAGCCAGTGTAAAAATCAAAATATATTTCTGTATGGTGTTTTGTACGGACACGTCGGATGAACAAATAATGAGAGCCGAGGCCGTCAGGTACTTATATTTACACAAACCAAATAAAGATAATACTTTTGGAAAATAAAGTCAGCATTATGCGGAATCGACGAGAGTGCATAAAAGATTTAACGAATGAATATTAATAACCGAAGGTAAAATAAATTTGCAAAGATAGAGAAGCAGCGTTCTATACTGTCTGTTTACTCCAATACGCAATCGGCATGAATAATATAAAATAACACATAGCAGTAACGGATTACACGGGCTTCGTAGTCGGATAGTGTGCATAGCAGTAACGGAGGACCTGACCTCCATAGTCCGATAGTGTTGTTTTATAGTGGCACGACAAAGTGACCACACTACTTCTGATATGAGCACAGTATCGTCTGCGAACTACGGTGACCGTCAAAAAAAGAAATTCTAACGACTGTCGCCGTCATTAAATACATATGCCGAATGGAGATCGCTTGGCAAACACAATGAACCCTGTACATGAAAGACCGAAACGAGTTAATGTGACGGCCCTTGCTTTTGTGTACTATGCTCGCAATCTAATCAGGCACTGGCCCTACTACCATAACAACATTTATAATATTCCTATAGTTTATTGGGAATTTATTAAATAATAATACTGAAATCTCACGCCCTAAACATATTTTAGGGAAGTAGGAATCGCAGCTCATGTGTCATCTCAGATTCTCTCAAATTTGAGGAGATTATTGCTGCAAAGGAATTTAGAGATGTTACCTAATACACTCGATAATTTAGAAGCTGTATTGAAAAAGGTAAGTGCTGAATATATTTCGTAGAATCGAATGAATACAACGTATTAACGACATATGTGGTGTCCATCATATCGATTTGACTCCCCTAACACAACAAAAGAAAAAGTTTCACAAGTTTTATGAAAACATCTGTCCATCTGTAATGTTAGTTATGATTAAATACTGTAATTAGATTTGAGTTGGACATATTACATTTTAATTAGTAAAACGTTTTTAAAAAAGGAATTTAAAAAAGATACGGAATATTAACCATTTTACTTGACCTCCTTATGTAGGATGACGAGAACGTGCTATCAGAGATGGGCAAAATGTAATCTGACTAATGATGAACGATTACAAAATGTAGTCGTAATTGTAATTTTCTTGCTCTGTAGTCATGATTAAATCCATTTAAAACATTAAGAAATGATAAATGTGTATACAATCGGGGATTTTGTAATGTTTAAAACACAGATGAGCAAATTGCAGTCACATTAATGGTAAAAAACGTAAAATGTAATCGTTAATCATTTTTATTAATCTGATTACATTTTGCCCATCTATGCGTGCTATGCAGTGGTGTATTTTCATTTCTACCCAATACTACAAATACAATACTAAGCAATATAATTGCCCTAAAAACATCTCTTCAGAAACAATATTTCTCTGTTATTTTCAAATTAATTGCAAATTTGTTTTACTTACAATCCATCCAGTTTAAATATCCTAACTCATGGTGAATACCTCATTATCATCCGTTGTGTAGTTCGGAAGATATAAGCGAACAATCAGAGACAAAAGTAGCGACTATAATTAACAGAATTAGAAGATAATTAATCCATAATCATGTAAGACATTATAAGTGCCATTTCAGACGACAGAGGCACTACGTAAAAATAAAGCGAATGCGAACCTGTGCGCTCGTTTGACTACTCGAATGTTGGAGTTGCGCAAATCATGCACAACCACTACACCGTTGACCCCGGAAACGACAGCCACAGCCATGCACACAGCGCTTGACGCTGTCATAGAACAACTAAGACCAGACATACCGAGTCTCAAGATGGAACAACCCATGAAAGAATTAAAAACTATTTTGGCCCCATACGTTGAGTTCTTAAGAGTGAAAGCTGCAAGATCTTTCAGTCTTGGATCATATCCTTTTAAAAAGCTCATTACTTCTTTGTCATAGATTGTGTTGCATCAGTACAGTTTTATTACCTGGCTTTATTTTGGTATTACATGTTGATTGTATATCAGACGAAATCTTGCTAATACTTGTAAATTTGTTTTCATATTAAAGTAAATGTTGCGATTAATCATTTTAAACCGCGAAAATCCCATTACTATCGTTTTTTTTTGTTATAATTATAATAATATTTACTAACAATTACACACATTGATCTAGTCCCAAATTAAGCTTGCGCTTGTACTATGGGTACTAGACAAAGATATACATCAGGTATCATGCTCACACGGGCTCGCAACTCCGCATTTCCGCAACTCGACGTCTGAGTACGCCTGTTTTGCGTGAAACTGGGCCGGGATGACTTCAATAATTCCGGCTCAACTCCTTCAGGAAATCCGCCAGCCGCCTGATATTGCTTGTTGCTTCCGGAAGGGACCTCGGTGTGCCGAGGTGTTGTGCACCGGTACACTGCACTCGATGAGCATGTGACTGGCTGTCTAAAGATATACATAATACATATATACAACCATGACACGTGAGAAACTCATCTCATCTCTCATCACAGAAAAGTTTACCACTACCGGGACTCGAACCCAGGACCTTAGAATCGTATGTAGGGTCGCTACAAACTGCGTTATCAGGCCGTCAATGTCAATGTTTTGTCCTGACAGATCCTAATACATTAAATTATTAACAAAATCGGTGATGAGAGTCATGACTTTGTTTGCATTTACTTTGCATGCACATTCACTTTGCTTGTAGCGTAACAGAAAATACTTTGTGGCTCAAATTGTAATGTTCAACTAAAATTAATTAATAATAATAATAATTTATTGGATCAAAAATTTTACATTGTATAATTTAATTTACGTTGACGCCTGCACTAGTCGTGAGACTGTATCGCAGAAGTCAGCGCCCACCATTACAGAGAATACAAATATTTACAAAAATATATAAAAATATACAGACGTCTGTGTATAGGTGGTGGTAATTGGTATCATTTGAGACAAAAAGAAAGAAAATCATTCATTTGGCACTTAACATACAATATAGTTGAATAGGTTGATTAAAGTAGAAAATATCAAAAGCAAATACAATGTCTCAATAGAACTATTATCCGATTAGGCATCTGGTAGCTGTTCAGATCACTGGCCCCATGTCATATATTAGGTATTTTTGTATAAGGGTACGATGGGCTGACATATCTACACACGTAAAAATCCCCTAAATAAATAGAATAAAAAAAGTAAATACTTTGTGTTGTGAGAATGTGTTGAGAGAGGGTGTGAGAAAGGGAATTTTGTGACTACGTTAAAGACAAATTAAATGCCACCTATTTCTTGAAACTTCGCGCCGTTTAGTTAACCGCATTAGTATGTATTCATTTTATAAGTTAACATTGGACCATAAGTTTCAATAGATGGTGTTCTTAAGTATTTAAATATTATTGCAATAAATAACCAATTTTTGTTCTGTCCAGTTCATGTAAACTTTTTAAATGTGCGTATTTTTTTTTTTATAACTTATAGGCGAACGCTTGACCTCAATCACACCTGGTGGAAGGTGAAGATGAGTCCGATGATGAACCGCGTAAAAATTGCGTAAAATTTTAATAGTTTTGGGGTAGATTTTTATTATTTTATAATTATGGGTCTTTTAAAAAGTATCTAAGATAACTGTAGATTTTTAAAAGTCGTCGATTAATATTATTTCGAATATACAACCAAAATCTGTTATAACGACATCGAAGGAACGACTCATATTTAGTCGTAACAACCGGTGACGTTTTCGAGATACGAAGTCTTATATTTTTTGCCAGGACCTTTATTCTGGGTCAATATAACCGATATGATGTTCTTTTTTTTTTTTTTTTTTTTTTTTTTTTTTTTTACTTGGGGAAAATCCTCATAGGACCGTCCCGGCCGCGAAGGGGGTAGGCAGCCGGGGTGTGCCGGACTTTTACCAGCTAAAAACCCCAAGGTGACTACTTCTGCGAATTAGTGGGGACTGCGAGTCCTGTAATCAAATCGCCGCAGCCCCACTACGCCGCGCCTGACAGGCACAATCACGGGGGGGAGACGCCACCTCCCCCGATATCACCTAGTATACTTCAGCAGAGCGCGTCACAACGCACCGCCGTCTTCTCGGGGATTGCTGACCGGTCGCTCAGAGCCCCCACCCTGAACAGCCACAACCCCTAAGACATCAGCTGGCCGGTCGTGGTTCGACCGATCCGCTGGGACTGATATGCCGGGGCGGTTGTCGACAGCCCGGCGTCTTCTTCGAGCGGCCTTCTGCCGTTCTCGCTCGGCAGCCTCCTTCTGGGACATAACTTCCTCACAGAAGGAGGCCACGGCCCTCCAGTTGCCAGGCCCTGCCAGCATGGCCGACACCACTGCCGGCAGGGAGAGGTCGTGTCCGATCCATCGGACCAGGTCCCGCCGCTCGCTGTCCCACGCCGGACAATGTGCGAGCGTATGCTGGGCGGAATCTAGGTCCGAACTGCAGTGGTAGCACCGGGTCGTTGCTTCTCGTCCAAACCGGCACAAGTACTCAGGGAAACATCCATGACCCGTGAGTACCTGTGTCAGATGGTAGGTGACGTGATCTCTGCTATCAAGCCAGGCTTCGAGGTTCGGCAAAATGGCACCGACCACGCGTTGGCGCATGCAGCGCTCCTCATTAAGCTGCACGCGCCACGTATTTACGGCTGATCGGCGCTCTAGCGCCTTCAGCCTCTCGAGCGCCATAGGAGGCACGCTTTCGCCTCTCAGGCGGGATTCGTGGACCCGGTTGAAGACTGCCAAGTCCACTTCCGCCTGGATATTAAAGGGCAAAAAGCGTGCCAGGATCGTCGCCGCCTCATAGGAGATTGTTCGATAGCCACGTGCGATCCGTATGGCCATCAACCGCTGCAGACTGTGTAACTTCTGCCTGCAGCGGCGGACGCGCAGTCTGTGACCCCAGACTGGCGCCCCGTAGAGAGCCACGGACCGCACGACTCCGGCATAGAGGCGGCGCACTCCTTCAGACGGTCCCCCGAGATTGGGTAGGAGTCGATGCAAGGCACCCACTACCCTCTGAACCCGGGGGACGAGGCGCTCGATGTGTTCCTCGAAGCCCCAACGACCGTCAAGGGTGAGCCCGAGGTACTTAATGAACCGGCCCACCCTTATATGTACGTCACCTATTCTGATCCACGAATCGGGTGGTTCCCTACTTCGCGGCAGTTTATGGAACCATAACGCCTCGCATTTATGAGGCGCTACCCGCAAACCCAATTCATGGATCTTAGAAACGACCCGTGCTACTCCATGCTCGGCGAGCTCGGTGGTCCCTGCGAAGGATTCCCCGGCGGCAAGTACTAGCGTATCGTCTGCATAACAGACGACGCTGACACCGTCGGGGAGTTCAGCACGCAAGACCGCGTCGTACGCGAGGTTCCATAAAAGGGGACCCAGAACCGACCCCTGCGGAACCCCGCAGTACACCTCTCTCGTATAGCGAATATCGTTCCGACCCACGTACGAGATGTACCTGTCGCGCAGGTACGCCCCAACGATACAGCGCAGGTAGGGGGGCACGTTATGATGTTCGAGCGCCCCCCTGATTGCAGCCCAGGGCAGGGTGTTAAAAGCGTTGGAAATATCTAAGCTTACGCTTAGGACCACCCTACCCTGAGAAACGGCTTGTTGCGACAGGGACCGAACCCTTAAAATTGCGTCTATCGTAGAACGGCCCTGTCGGTATCCGAACTGCATATCATGCAGGTCGGGGCCGACGCGCGACAGATGCCAGCTAAGACGGGCGGCAATTACACGCTCAAAAAGCTTGCCGCTCTCGTCTAGCAGACATATGGGTCGGTACGCAGAGGGAGAATCCGCGGCCCTGCCATCCTTCATTAATAGGACCAACGCAGCCGACTTCCAGGCCCTGGGAAAGATTCCAGTACGGAGGCAGCTATCAAAAAGCTGCCTCAATCTATCGCCTAGGGCAGCCAAAGCCAAGGCCAAAACCATGCCCGGGATCCCATCCGGACCTGGCGCAGTGTTTTTGGCTTTCAGGCGGCTGACGGCTCGATCCAGTTCACCCTTAGTCACCAACCGATATGATGTTCTAAACGATGTCGCCATAAACAGTCTTGACTGTATCGATATACATATGAGCCACATTGTAATTTTTTGTACATTATCATGAGTTAACATTCAAAGTTTATATTTAAGAGTATGTAGATCTTTTCATGTTGTTTTTTTAGAATCTGCTTTCCATACCGTTGCGAAAATCATTTATTATTACGATCGAAATTGCTTATAAGCAAGCTTATCGACATCTAAAAATTTGTATTCCATTTCATTATGTATCAATGGTTGTATGATCGATTATTTCGCTTAATGTGGGCTGTATGCGATCGCACGGGAGAGACAGACGTGACTTGTTCCCTAACGCTGCACAAGTATGTGGAGGAGTTCCCCGGCCTGATACATTTCATGTATGTTGATCGGACTACAGGCAGATACATTGCTCCCGACATGGCAGATTGTGTCGACATGCTGTCTCCTGATATGGTTTGTTCATTAGCACCGTGTTATTATATATTTCAATCAGAGACGCTATAAAGAGACAAAACAAATGCTGACGGAGGAAAGGCCTATATAACTTTACCGGGTGAGAGGAGCGTTTACGGTGCATCGTGCTACGCAAGGGCTCCAGCGACTAATATTAGTCAATTGGTGGTAGGGATATTGCCAGAACTGGCTCATGACCACTCAGATGTAGTGACAGAGCCAAGATTCAGACTGTCTCATGTAGAGGAAAATGATTAAATATAAGCGTTACGTTTATGTAGGTCCGTATTAAGGTAGTAGATTTCTTTTTCCTTGTATAAGTCGTCATTCCAGCTTGCATTCCTCTTCACACTTTGGCATCTGGCAATCTTACTCCACCAGAAACGCTCTTAATATCTTAAACATTAATGAATAATTAATTTGTTGCATTTTATTTCTAGTAGGGCTTTTTTTAGTTTGCAGCAAAGTGACTGTACCTGATGTGATGGTAAGTACTGTGCAGTCCAAGAATGAGTGATCGCTAAATGAGGAAAGTAATGATCGTGTAGCTGCACGTCTGCACGGCGCCACGATCGGAGCAGCAAAACCCGAGTATGATTTCGCGCAGGGTTATATGCACTCTCGGCTGTAGCACCGCCGCTTTCTGATTGGCCGATCAACTTAGGATGTAAGAAAGAACTGCGCGCGTATTATTAGTTAGACTTAAGTTGTACATATAGTTTGTAAGGTTTTTTACAAATACATGTTTTTCGGAATGTAACACGCTATTTATTTCGCTACGTGCTCCAGCCTCAACAGTGGTGACCCCGACGCTCAGAAAATACACACATAGTGCCGAAGAAAAATGGTGATATACGAGTTTGTGGAGACTACAGAAGACTAAATGCTGTTACTAAGCCTGATCGATATCCCGTACCCAGACTGAAAGATTTCACCTATCAGCTTCATGGCATGAACATCTTTTCCACTCTGGATCTCAACAGAGCATATCAACAGATCCCTGTTCTAGAAGAACACATCGAGAAAACCGCCATCATCACACCTTTTGGATTGTTTGAGTTCCCGAAAATGTGTCCAGGCTTAAAGAACGCCGGACAGACATTTCAAAGGTACATTCACGAAGTTCTTTCCGGCCTTGATAACGTATTTTCATTCATCGATGACCTCATTATTGCATCCTGCGACGAAGAAACTCACATACGTGACTTACGTACCGTTCTGGAGCGACTCGACCACTATGGGATAACCATCAATCCATCCAAATGCAAATTTGGCCAAGAAGAAGTCAAGTTTCTAGGCTACAAAGTCTCACGACAAGGAATCAAACCACTGGAAGAAAAAATAGAAATTATCGCCAATTTTCCAAAACCAACAACAGTTGAAGATTTAAGAAGATTCCTTGGCATGATAAACTTCTACCGAGATAGTATACCAGACGCTGCCGCAATTCAAGCTCCATTACATGAGTATCTGCATAATTCTAAGAAAAGAGACAAGACCACGATCGACTGGACCACAACTGCATCTCAAGCATTTGAAGCATGCAAGTCCAGTATTAAAAACGCCACAATACTCGCTCACCCTGCACATCATGCGCCAATCGCTTTAATGTGCGACGCTTCAGATAAATGTGTGGGTGCAGTCCTGCAACAAAAACACAATTCGAAGTGGCAAGCGCTTGGCTATTTTTCAAAAAAACTCTCTGCAGCGCAGCAAAAATATTCAACGTTTGACAGAGAACTTCTGTCGATTTATATGGCGGTCAAACATTTCCGCAAGATATTTGAAGGACGTGAACTCATTATCTACACGGATCACAAGCCGCTCACATATGCCATCAACAAATCTCCGTCTGACAGCGACACTCCACGGCGAATTCGACAGTTGCTCTTTATAAGCGAATTTACAACAGACTTACGACATGTGAACGGCTCTGAAAATGTCGTAGCCGATGCGCTTTCTCGTATAGAAACCATAGAAGCGCCTTCATATTTACATTATGAAAAACTGTCACTATCTCAAGAAAAGGATGAAAATGTCTGTCGACTGCTACAGCAAACCAATATACAACTCAAGAAATTTTCAGCACCAGGAACCAATTCTAAAATTTATTGCGAAATCACAACGCCTCATATTAGGCCGTACTTAACAGAGGAATTTCGACGTACTGCTTTCAACGCTATACATAATTCAAGCCATCCTGGCATTCGATCTACTCGGAAACTGATGCAGCAAAGATATTTCTGGCCATCAATGAACAAAGACGTCGGCAACTGGGCTAAAGCATGTGTACCGTGCCAACAGTCAAAGGTGCAACGCCACTCAAATAGCGATTTTGCATCATTTCCAGACTGCGATCGGTTCCAGCATGTACATATCGATATAGTTGGACCACTGCCTACCACATCACATGGTCATCGTTATCTCTTAACTATGATCGACCGACAAACTCGATGGCCCGAAGCAATTCCATTGAATGAAATAACTTCAGAAAATGTAGCAGCAGCATTTTATGAAAATTGGATTTGCAGATTCGGCTGCCCTACGTCTATTACCACTGATCAAGGTCGTCAATTCGAAAGCCAATTATTCCATGTGCTGGCGAAACTACTGGGCGCCGAGAAAAATCGCACTACAGCCTATCATCCACAGAGCAATGGAATAGTCGAACGTTGGCATCGATCTTTGAAATCCGCACTAATGGCAAGACTCAACACGAGTATCAAGTGGACAGCAGAGCTTCCTACAGTTCTCCTTGGACTGCGCGCAGCCATCCGATTGGACACCAACACAAGCGCAGCCCAATTAACTTACGGCCAAGCTATCCGCCTACCTGGAGATTTTATTACGCCATCAAGATCAATATCAACAATGAATGCCAGTTTTGTTGATCGACTCCACCAAACGATTACGGCTTTTGCACCTGTTTATCAACCACATAGTAACAAGCACAACATCTTTATTCATAAAGACCTGCAAACCTGTGAAGCCGTATTCGTACGAGTCGACAGCGTAAGAAAACCACTTCAGCAGCCTTACGAAGGACCCTATAAAGTACTGCAACGAAACAGTAAATTTTTCAAATTAAGACTGCCAAACAGAGATGTCAACGTGTCCATTGACCGGCTCAAACCTGCATATATAATAAACAATACAGAATCCGACCACAATGTCAAAACAAGCAAAAATTCAACGGCCAACTCCGATATTCCAATAACAACTAGATCTGGAAGAATTATAAAGAAACCCGTACGCTTCGCTTGAGGGGGAGTACTGTAGCTGCACGTCTGCACGGCGCCACGATCGGAGCAGCAAAACCCGAGTATGATTTCGCGCAGGGTTATATGCACTCTCGGCTGTAGCACCGCCGCTTTCTGATTGGCCGATCAACTTAGGATGTAAGAAAGAACTGCGCGCGTATTATTAGTTAGACTTAAGTTGTACATATAGTTTGTAAGGTTTTTTACAAATACATGTTTTTCGGAATGTAACACGCTATTTATTTCGCTACGTGCTCCAGCCTCAACAATCGTCACTGTAGTCAAACCGGTCATGATATATCGTGACTGAAGGTCTCTAGACACGGATGACTGGATACAAAAGCTGGGGCCCGAACACGAACATATATGATAAAATATTCGTATGGTAAACCGAAAGTCCATCTCATTCCAATGGGTTCTGATATTCGAGGCATTCATGAAAAGGTATAATGGTTTAAAAAAAGTCAATAATATCGCAAATGTTTGTTTCGGATTCCACAAGGCGACGAGCTGAAGCGGGTCACTGTATCAGACATAACATCTATGCACCATGGCCGGCTTATTTAGCACCACCCGAGGGTCACGTGTAGAGTATCAAAGGTGTGTATGGTAGAAGTCCATATTATGAGACACTGTCCCTATTTATGATACACAATGTGAATATAATAATTTATAAGAAGAATACCAAATTATAATTTTAAAAAATATAATAAACACATAATTTTATAATTTTTGAAAGAAATTAACGAGTCTAATTGTTAATTATTACTTGTATGTTTTAATAAATAATTAAAAAAGTATGAGGTTTGTTGTTAGCATTCAAAACCGTGGCTTAAAATTGTTGAATGATAACCACTGTACAGTTTTTTACTTGGATGAAATTATATATTTTATTATATTTATATACATAATGTAAGTGTTATCTAAAAGCTTATAAATTATAGATATTGTATGTTATTTGAATTTATGTTAATTTATAGCAATATTATTTTATTTTTAAGTGTCTCACAATACGGACATTTGTTAACGTAGACGTACCGGTGTATGGAACACTTTACACCGCGTATCACTCAATACGGACATCAAGTCTTATGATTGTCCCCATTAATGAGACAGTGTACTGTTATGCGTTTTTATTAAAATATCAATAATGTTTAGTATTAAAAAAAGTAAAATGATTAAATATAACAAATTATTTATCAGCATAACTTCAAATAGTTATTTCTGAGTAAGTATTTTCAATTTAATTACGTTAATTTCAAAACTTAACCTAAAATCAAAACATTAATTTTGCAAGTTTTTTTTTTCTTAATTTTTTATTTGATATTATTGAAATATTTAAAATATGTTTTTTTATACTTTTATTAATTTGTGAAATTTTTTTTTACTCTGGCTTGACACAGTGACTACAGAGTACCTGATGGTAAGTACAGTGTAATCCAAAAACGAAAGCGACTATCAAAGGATGAAAATCCATTGATAGTCTCCAACGTCATGTCGGCCCATATATACCACGACTGAAGGTCTCTAGGTATATGAGCTACTGGATATACACAAGCTGATCCCGAAACGCGACAAGCCGAAACTGGTCACTTTGACGGGCTTTACACCCATGTAATGTGGTCGCGATCCAGACGGGCACCGACGCCCTACCACCTCGCTGCTGCTCGTTCAGCACCACCCAGGAGTCACGTGTAGGGAAACTAGGGTAAAGCCTACGGACGCGAGCAGCTTCGACTCCCCCCATCGACATGTCTCTCGATATTTTAGGTTACGTGTCAACAGTGAACAACAAAAAACAAATTATTGAAAATCGGAGTAATGGGGACAACAGCCGTCTCAATCAGCAAAAAAGAAAGTGTTGTGTTCAAAAGTGGTTGATAAAAGACTTAAATATGACCCAATAGATGTAGAAAATGCTTTAAAAGCAATAAAAGATACCGGGTCATCATTACGGAGAGTAGCTGTTGCCTTCGAAGTATCTGCGGCTACTCTAGGCAGAAAAAAAGTATTGGGCTAGATGAGATAAAAAGAAATCTAAACCAGAAACAGTCTTATCGTCTCAGGAAGAAGATGATATTGTCAAATGGGTGCTGGACAGGGCTGCAATAGGAGCACCTGTAACAAAAACTGAGTTATTGGATTGTGTTCAAAAATATGTCCAAAAATTAGCTGTAAAAACTCCGTTTACAGAGTCGTCCTAGTCGCCACTGGTATGAAGGGTTTAGAAAACGTCATTCAGAATTAGCTATAAGTAAACCCCAACATTTGAGTGTTACAAGAGCAGCTGTCACTTGTGTAGAATTGCAAGAGTGGTTTAAAAAGTCTGGAGCATATTTTGAAAGTAAAAATGTATGTAATATTTCTCCTACAATTTTTTTTAACTGTGATGAAAGAAGTTTACTCCTCTGTCCTGAAGCAGAGAGCGTGTTGGCATAAAAAGGATCACCATTCCACCGCGAAACCACTAGACATCGTGTGGGATAACATCCGTATGTGGTGGATGTTCCTTATATCAGCACGAAAAGATTCGCTTCTACATTCATCATGCGAACGGCTAAAGAATGGAATACGCTTCCAGAGGCAGTATTTTCGCGATGTTATGACCTGGGAGTCTTTAAGAGAAGAGTGAATAGGCAATTGCTGGGCGAACACGTTTCATCGTCGGACTCATCTTCACCTTCCACCAGGTGTGATTGAGGTCAAGCGTTCGCCTATAAGTAATAAAAAAAAAGTTACAAGAAGAAAAGAAAAAACTGATGGACAAAGTAAAAGAACTGCAGTAGAAAATTAAAGAAAAAAAGTGAATTAAATACTTTTATAATTTTCATTTATTTCTCATTTAATTTAGTAAAGACTAATTATTTGTTATTTCAGATTCAAGTTTATTATCTATTTTATAAGTATTGTGATTTAAAATTAATAAATAGTTATTTTAAAATCAGTCTTATTGATTTCTAAACTGTCTCAAAAATAGGGACATACATCATGAGACATTGGGGCCATCTACTTTTTAAGTGTCTCATAAATAGGGACATAGAGGTTCCTCTCATAAAAGGCTATTAATATTATTTTTACAAATTAACATTCAATAAAAACTAGCTATATTAATTAAATAATCATAAGACAATTGTATGATACGATTTAAATAGTATTTTTGACTTAAACAGATTATATAATAGCGGTAATGTACGACCAACCTGAAAATGTGTCTCATAATACGGACTTTTACCATATAGAATTTTTTTTTGTGTGCACAGGTAGTCGGAACTGTATCCCGGGGCTTGAGCGTAGTTCGTGAAGGTTATAGCGCGGCTACGTGGCGACGGGGCGCCTTCCATGTTTGCGCTGTGCTGTGGTGGGAACGCAAGGGTGTGGCTGTAAGGCCTGTAAAACATCCGCATCCGGCCGCTGTTCGCGCCTTGCCACCACCTGGAGACATCCTCGGCACCTTTTACAGGTATAACTTGACTAGATATTGTAATTATTGTTAGTATATGCTGAGCTGACTTTCCTTTCGCGCTTCATCACAACACAGGGTATTTGCTTTGCTTTTTTCTTTCTTCCTTTTATAGGACTATCAGGGTCACTGTGAGGGCAGCGACCCCGGTGTGTCAGACTCCTACTAACTAAAACCCCCCCGGTTTCCATCCAATCACTCTACACGGGCCTGGGGATCCAGATTCTTCCAGACGCCCGAGGGCGAACAGCCTGTTTAAGCTTCCTCTCTGGGAAGGGTGGTTGTAAAGAGCCCACTCCTCCAAACTTTTATCACGGGTGGCGCACCGGACACTGTACGCCACCTCCCACTCATCCGGGCTCTCTCAAGTCTACCTTGATTATCCTATTCTTCTGTGTTATGTTATGTGCCGAATAAATGTTTATATTCTATTTTTGTTAACAATTACACCGTAAAATAATTATTTATTTATTACTATCATATAACCAGTAGGCTAAGAACAATTTAGGACAGTGGTTGTGCCTGCTATTAGCTTGTTTATTTTTTCACACGCGTTTTATTTGTTATAGTGCTATCTCGGTCTTTGTCCGTGTCATTTTATTAATGTTAAATGACTAGTAGATTCACGTATCGTTTCTTGATTGCCGGTGAAATAGTCATAAACAACATTGAATTGCCATAAATAAAACAAAATTTAAATATATTAATTCTAAGGTTCAATTTCTTTCAAATATAATCCTTTTATAGCTAGGGACTATATGATATTAATTTTATCTCTTTC
The DNA here is from genome assembly GCA_036320925.1 of Automeris io. Lineage (NCBI taxonomy): Eukaryota > Metazoa > Arthropoda > Insecta > Lepidoptera > Saturniidae > Automeris > Automeris io. Next base: position 8,044,332 of record JAUDJH010000012.1, on the reverse strand, counting down.
GCAGTCATAGTTTTGTCATTAATATGACATCGTTAAGGAAGGTTTAAGTGTATCTGTAAATGTTGAATATTTTTGTTACAGACAACTTCTGGAGCAAGCTTTCCCGAATGATAACCAGGGAGTCAATATTAAGGAACTAATTTGCATCCACTTAGGTCTTTTACCCGCTTCCACTGCTGTCCAGCAGGCTCGTAGGCTGGCCCACTCGATACAAGAGTTGGCAGGGGACAATCCCGCAGTAGCCACTGATCTTTTATAAAAAAAACCCACATCATGACAGTGGTAGTTTTTTTCTAAGACTGTATTATTATCCTGATTTGTATATTTATGGTACCAATGGAAAAAAAAACGGAGAAGAATCAATTTATTGTCTGCCTGTGAATCTTTTAAGACACTTTTTCTCAGTAACATGTTGACTTATCAAGTTGAAATTTATCAAATAAGCAGGTCTTTAGTCTCTTGTGGCCCTTAAAATCATATTTCTAAGTCAACGCATTCAAAAGATATGTCCATTTATGTCGTGGTATTTGTCGTTATTGCAAGGGAATCAAAACCAATGACCTAGAATCCTGAAATTTAGCAAGAAGCAGTGTTTTATATCACAAATAGTTGAAAATGTCCGAAACCCGTAAATTAATAGTTACATAACAAAAAAAATGCGATTACTTTGTTTTAACGGAGGACAGTATGGAGAAATCCTAAATTACAAAATATACGACGATACGTTTCTTAGGAAACTAACACTTTTTATCTAAAGAGATAACATTTTGACCATTTTTTTGTTGTAAAATCTAAAGTGGTTATGCATACATACGTCATATGGAAGCAGTGTCACTATGTACTTATTCCATGTTCACACAAAGCCAACCTAGATTTGCGCCAAGTACTGCGCTCAGTGCGACATGGGTGAAATTTAATCCATATAACTTTTAAACGTCAACTTTGCTTGTCAGAGCTGATATTGATGGAGGTGAAGAGGGAGATGGAGATTGCTATGCAAAATCTTCCCCGGGTTAGCAAAAAAAACGCGATGTTCATACTATTAGGTGGTATGAAGTTTGCCGGGACAGCTATTTGAAATAACATAAGTATAAAAAAGAGTTATTAAATCGGTCGCTCCCTCTCTCTCTCTTTCAGAAGTAATTATTTTATTAATCATGATTAATGTAATGATTGCTGTAATCAAGATGAATGATTACGCATATCTCGGTATGTAATTAAAATTTATTCTATTTAGCTAGTTTCTTATGCTCATCACACCTGCCTTCATCTGGGGGAGATTCTGAGAATTCATAGAGAAAATCTCTATATGCTTTGTGCAATTATGTAACAACTCAGAATCATACGAGGGAGGTTCGATAAGTCTTTAGCCTACAAAAGAAAAACGAAAATTTTGGAAAAGTGGCGATTTATTTCTCTACATAGTTTCCTTTTAGCTCGATACACTTGATCCAGCGATGCTCCTACTTTTTTAACCTGTCTGAAAAAAAAGTTTTCGGAAGCTCTGCAAAATATGCTTCCGTGGCGGCGATGGCCTCCTAATTCGACCAATATATCTACTCTGCGAATGACTTTTTCAAATTTGTAAACAAAAAAAAGTCACACGGGGCCAAATCCGGGGAATATGGTGGATAGGGCAGCAGTTCGTATCCTAATACGACCAATTTGGCAGTGGCGACGGCGGAGGTGTGAGCCGGTGCGTTATCATTGTGGAAGAACCTTTATTCTTCGCCAAATGGTGCCGTTTTTTCTTCAGCTCGACATTGAATCGACCCAATAATTCAGTATAGTAGAGCCCTGTGATCGTTTTGCCCTTCCCCAGGTAGTCGGTGTAGATCACACCTTGTGAATCCTAGAAAACGGTGGCCATTACCTTTCCGGCCGATTGGACAGTCTTTGGCTTCTTCGAAGCACGTTTTGACTGTTCCTTGGTCTCTGACGTGTACTAGTGGATCCATATTTTGTCTAGGGTTATGAAATGACGCAAAAACTCCTTCGGATTGCGCTTAAACAGCACCAAACATTGCTTTGAAGTGATTTCACGATTTCGCTTGTTGTTCGGAGTGAGCGAACGCGGCACCCATCGTACCGACAGCTTTCTCATGCCCAAAATTTCATGCAGGACATGGACCCACCCGGTCTTTTGAGATGCCTACAGTCTCAGCTATTTCGAGTACTTTCAATCGGCGGTCTACCAATATGAGATTGTGGATTTTTGTTACGTTATCCTCCGTGGTAGCCGTTTTTGTGGCACCTGGACGTGGCTCATCAAAAACCGACGTGCGACCACATTGAAACTTGTAAACCAATTTTTGATGGTCGCCATCGAAGGAGAAGAGTCACCGTACACTGCATCTAAGCGCTCTTTGATTTCGCTGCGCAATTTTCCTTCCAAAAACAAGAATCTTAACATGGACCGATACTGCTTTCTACATTTTTTGAAATTCGCCAAAACGCTTGCTTCTACACGGAGTCAAATCTAAACTACGAGCCTCATGTGGCTGAAATTTTGTCAGCAGCGGTCTAAAATAATGTATTACACGATGGTAAATTTCCCTTGCGATAGTGGCGCCATAAGGCGGTGAGGTTAAGTACTTATTGAACCGCCCTCGTATTTAAACATTAACATTTGTAGTGATGTTTATTTTATTATGTTAATAATATTGTGGTTTCAATAAAATTAGAAAAAAAAACATGAACAGCTTTCATTATACTAATTCTATTGATTAGAAAATATAGCTTAGATACAAAACAAAATACAAACAGTTTAAACAGTTACAAAAAATCTTATTATTTTTCCTATATTCCTTGAATGGTAAGTTTTTAACAGAGAGCTAATTAGTTATTGCTTATAAATTACAGTTAAAGATCACTTTAGAGTCGCATAAAGTACAGATTTGTAGGACTTACAAGGCAATGAGTGCTTTTAGTATTAAAAATGTGACATCATAAGTCCTTTATTTAAGTTGATATATAACTGCCGATTTGGCAATTTTAGTGAATATGCTATGGCGCTATTATATTTCAATAATATCAATTTAATTGGTTTTCAAACCTAAACTATCGATTACATACCTATACTTTATGGAACAATGATTAAGAATCATAAATGTCTTGAAGATAGTAAATACTGCTCGATTATTATACTGCTATTTACATATTTTACATTCTTTGTTTTATATTGCACACTAGAAAAATTTTAAGCTTTTTCTTTCTCAAATCCTTGAGGAGTTAAAAGTCATGTCAGCAACATTCAAATGTAATTGCTGTTGTTCAGAGGTGTTGGTGATCTCTTGCCATCAGGTAGAACAACTGCCTCTTAGCTGCAATATGATACAAAAAAGAAAATTGACCTCATTATTGTTAATAGATAATAAACATAGGACATTGATTAATCTGCAAGCAACAACTAATTATACCATCTGCAATGATATATTTAATATGAGGATAATTTTAAATATAATCATTTATTTCACTTAATGCAGTTACAATTAGTAGACTTTGAGTCAATAATATTCGAAACTGAGTGTTTCATTACATATACCCTTTTGTTAAGAGGCAATATTACCGATAAATGTCAAAGAAGGCACATTAATTTTCAGGTGAACTATCACCTAAACACTTGCCGTCATTTATTAAAATAGTCTTTTTTACTCTTTTATCTTCAACATCAAATGTTATCAAATCTTCATTGACGCTGTTTACCTGCTGTAACAAAAATAAAATTTTATGTCCAATATATCATACGAACAGATCGACCAAGAAAGATCTGCATGCAGATTTTTTACTGGGTCAGCAGTAATTACTTCTCGCATCTGATGGAAAGCAGTGTAGTCCAAGAGAGTGACAACTAAGGGTTGAGAATCTGTTGAGTCACTGTAGGCCCTCATGTACCATAACAGAAAGTCTCTAGGTATATGAGCAACTACATCACTACATACTATTGGACTTATCAAGTGAAGAAAATATACATATCTGTATTTTTTAATAATACTAACTGCGCCTGTGATTTCCTTCACGTGTAAATAGTACTTTTATTATTATAATAATTATTTCAAGCTGATATCTTTGTATAAATGAATTGCCATTGATTCTTTATTATATAAATTAAATATTAAAGGTACTACTAATGTACTACCTTCAAGTCATTAGACTTACACTGCTCTACAATTTGTGTACTAGGCTTTCATAAAGTTTTACAAAAAAAATGTAGACACACCTCCAGTATGATGTTATAGAATAATGATAAATGGTACGTGGTGGTATGGTGGTGATTTTCAGTCGAAATAAATGTCTGTTATTATATAAATAAAAACCTTATGTTACGTTTTATTTATAAAAATGGTGAGAATGAGGATCAGCCTTTTTTACTGGTCACTTTGGACACGTCATATAATATAGAGTCATTAATCCATCTCTGCTCAACCCAATAAGGATATAGCGTGATGATATATTAGTATAATTTTGAAACTATTATTAAAATTTTCATAGTGTGTAGTGTGTGGAGTTACTGAAAGGTAATAATAGTTTTTTTTTCATATATCTTCCATTAACACATTGATTATGGATTCTGATACATTTTTACTAACCTATATTATGCAAGTCATATTTTTCTGTATGGCGGTATATATACAAGCTTTGAAATAAATTTTCATTTAGATTTTTTTACACTGGCTCATCATACTGACTACAGAGTACCTTATGGTAAGTACAGTGTAGTCCAAAAATGAAAGTGACTATCATAGGATGAAAATCCATTGATCGTCATATCGGCCCACATATACCACGACTGAAAATCGCTAGGTATATGAGCTCCTGGATATATACAAGCTGATCCCAAAACACGACAAGCCGAAACTGGTCACTATGACGGGCTTTACACTCATGTACTGTGGTCGCTATCCAGACAGGCACCGACGCCCTACCTCTGCTCGTTTAGCACCACCCAGGCGGCACATATAGGAAAACTAGGATAAAGTCTATGGATGCGAGCAGCTTCAACTCCCAAAATAATATTATATAGGTAGGTGGCTAAGAAATGGATTTATTATATGTCTTGGTAACTAGTCTCCATTGCCTATAACTTCATTTTTAGTTTAAACTATGTATCACTCTGTCTCACCAGTGTTGGATAGCCACTACCAAAAAAAGTTCAAACTATACAACCCATTTTAACAAAGCTGATAATAATGTATAGACTCAAAACATGTCTTAGTCACCACTGTCATATTGGTTTAAGGAGGAAAGCATTAAAACTAAAAAAACACAAATTGAGTTTATCTTTAAAACTGATTTGATTAAATAATTTAAAATACTTTAAAATTGAATCCTATCTCTACTATAAGTTCCTGCTAAGCATAACTTTGTCCTGAGAACATAGTAATGATTAGTACTATCTTAGAGGAAAACATTATAGTGGAAAGATTTTTAGAAGTAGTAGTGTAATGGTAAGATGTTAAGTGACAAACTAAAATACTTACACTTGTTGATGCAACTGCAGGACTATTTGCCAAAGCACTTGCATGACTTTGGACTTTGATCGGTGGACTGACTGAATTTACTTTATTACTTACATTATTAATTTTATTTTCTATTGTAATATTTGAGAGTTCATTGTTTGACACACAATTACTTTTACTAGATATATTGTTAATATTTAAGATATCAACCTTCAGGGGTGTTCTCACTGCTTCAACACAAGCTTCAACCATTTCTGTTCCAACATTCACAAATTTTTCTTCAACAATTTTATCAAATGCTGCACTTAATTCAGCAGACTGCTTTTCTGCTAAAATAGTACTCATTTGCTTGATTTCAGTCTCAAGTTCTTTAATTTTTTGTTCATTTTTAGCAGCAATTTTAGCTTCTGATATCAGTCTTCCATCAACTGCCTCTTGTATGCGTAATATAGCATCACTTTCATTACTATTCAAAACATTGCTATCCTTCAAAAGTTTTTTGAATATGCAATGTGGCAAATATTTTTGTGCTCTCTTGTATCCAGTGTGCTTTTCTCCCAAGTTGCCAGTAACATCATCAATATATTCATACATGTCAAAACAATTAATTTTACCAAACCTGTATGTGTATGTGTGAGTAGAGCCAGTAATAGAAATTCTACTAGCCAAGTTACATGTGACAAAATTCTTTTTACCATAATGTTTTTCAAAAAACTTCTGAAGTCCTTTTGCTATCAACTTGTCCCTAAATGTTGGTCTCATGTTGGAATTCATTCTATATTTATACCAACCTACGACTTCATTGGCTGTGTTGGATAACAAGTCTCTAAGGACGTCTTCCTTTATTCTACCAGTTGGGAGGTAGAATAAGGATACTGAAGGCAATGGTAATACTGTTCTGATCACTATTTGAGTGTCCAGTCGGGCGTTTTCACTTTGTGAGTCTGATATGTGAGTAGTTATTTCTGAAGTTACATCGCCGATAAGAAAGCCTTCCTATATACAAAGAACAATAAATAAATTACAGTAAATATAATTAACAAGAATACTTGTTATGAATGTTTATACCTGTGTATACCCGGAATTTGTACATTCGTATAACAAAAAGGACAGAGCTGTCCCACTAAGTGACACTTTTTCTGTATATGCCATTATATAGAATAAATATCGAATAATAAAAATTATTTAAGCAATTTTTGATAACAGCGTAACTAGATTTTATGGCGGATGACGACATGACATCTTGATCACGTGACGTAATGTCCAACGGTGGTGCCAGTGCACAATAGTGAAAAGTTAGACGAACTTCCAAACATGTCATTTTAATCAAAAAAGAAACACAATTCTAATTTTTTTTAATCAAAAATTTGAGTTTTTGACTTTATTTTAAAACGAATAAAATAAGTACTCTCCTCTATGATGTTATTCACAAATAATAAAGGTAAATAGTAACTAAATAAAAGGATCGATTCCTGTTCCAAGCCTGACCGCAGAACTCTTTAAAGAATTTTGATGTTTATGAATTCATTCCAATATATAGGGTGTCCAGCGGAAAATTTTCAACTTTAAAAGTTACATTAAAAAAAACTACATCTGTTTTATTTATTTTTATTAGCATAAAATGGAGAACAATAATGCGGATTTCATTTTTTATATACTATATCGTCTAAATGATGGCCGTTTTTCTCTAAACACTCTTGTAGTCGGACTCTTACATTTGCAATTACGCGACGGCAAAGCTCTGGAGTAATGCTTTGAACTTTACGACGAATATTGTTCTGCAGAGCCTCAATTGTCCGGGGATTGTTATTATAAACTTTTGATTTAAGGTATCCCCATAAAAAAAAATCGCATGGCGTGTGGTCGGGCGACCGAGGCGGCCACAGGATGTCTCCGTACTTGCTGATCAGTTTATTTGGAAAAATTGTCCTCAACTTTTCCATCGACACCCTAGCAGTATGCGGAGTGGCACCGTCTTGCTGAAATTGTGTTTTGTTGTTGTACCCTGAATACAGCTGCAATTGCGGTAACAGAAACTCGTCTATCATACGGCAATAGACCGGAGCAGTTACTGTCTCTCCTTGGTTAAAAAAATAAGGGCCAATTACCCCGCTGGCTGAAAGGGCACACCAAACTGTCGTTTTTAAACAATGTAAACGTTTTTGATGGCGTTCTCTAGGGTTGTTCGGGCACCAGTATCTCATATTCTGTTTGTTAACATATCCATCAATATGAAAATGTGTTTCGTCGCTAAACAAAATGTTTCCTAGCGTGGTAGGTGTCCGAAAGCGTTTCAGCATTGTTCTTGCGAAGGTTTTTCGCAAAGGATAGTCACTTTCGTTGAGAGCCTGAACAATTTGCATTTTGTAAGGATGGAGCCTTAATTTTTTTTTTCAAAATAACATGCACTGTTGGTTTTTTTTATTCCTGTGGAGAGCGCAATCTTTCTAATCGATTTACGTGGATTTCGAATAATTTCATTTTCAACTTCAGACACACGTTCGGGCGTTGTTGTTGACGTTGATGGTCCCGGAGGAGCTCTGTTGACCAGTGTGCCTTCTTGCCTGAATCTTTGTACCCATGACCAGATAAGTTGCGTGCTCGGACCATCATTTAGTCGTCGAATATTAAAATGAGTACAAAAAACGCGGCGCGCGCGAACCAAGGATTCTCCGCTCTTCAAGTACTGCTCAACCGCAAACGCGCGGTGCGCTCCTGACCAGTGACTCATGGCGATTAGTAAATCCGCAAACCCCGCACTTTAAATGTTACCCCTCCCGCCTACCTCACCCCGCTAGTATTTCAATTGGTGCAATTTAAAGTTGAAAAATTCCCGCTGGACACCTACAGAATAAACCATCGGCACTCATTGCATTTACCAAGCCAAATGTCGCATATTAAATACTTTTTTTTACATTAAGTTCCATCATCTATAATCCCTTATGACAGTTCTTCGAACGTAAATTAGTGCGTTTGACAACTACTTACTATGGCCTATTTCTTAACTTTTAATTTAATCATAGTGACGCGACTAGGATCAGATAAATTCGTTTTAATCCTATAGATGTCAAATAAAAGCATGCCACTTAGTTCTATAAGTCACGCTCGTCTCTTTTTGAAGTGAAATTTCTATAGAGTCGTTCTGATTTCAAGCCGGATGCAACGGATAACGATAGGTAAGAGACACAAATACAAAAATTAAATTACAAATAAAAAAACAAGAAAATGTTCAACAGAACGTAGTCGCGAGTTTCGTGCGCGTAAAAAACAATTATTTATCAATCAAAATAGATGTTCAAATATAAGTGTTAATAAATTCCAATAAATTATGTAACATATGTTAAATAAAATATAAAATATCTTTTAAAATTAATCAAAATACTTTCATTTTTAAATAAACTTTGTAATGATCCTACCCTTATTATATACATTCATCTCATTTTTTTGTCAATTTACCGAAGTTTCACTTCTATCGTGTGTGAATCGCGCACACACATTTTTTTTTAATTTACTATCTTTAATTAAATACATTTTGTGAATTTAAGGTAAAAAAAGTATTCGCAATAAAACTAATTGCAATAAATATAAATATATGTTGTAAATTAACCTACATATTCTAACTTAATATATAAACATGTTTATATATATACCTAGATGTCTGATCTAGATGTTTTAAATAGCTTTTTACTTTAAAAAATTTATGATCAGGCTTTAAGCTATATAGTGATGGAAAAAAATAGATTGTTCAATGTATTGATGTTTATTTAATTACCAACAATACTGTTGATACCTGGTATAACAAAAATCGGCTAAATTAAAAAAAAATGCGATTTTAAAATAATAATATATTGAGTTCACTTTTTTTGGTAACTCTGGAGAAAATCTTGCATAGGATCGTAAGGGGCGTCGTGAGGGCCGCTGCCCCAGTGTGTCTTACTGACTAAAAATCCGCGGGGAGTCGCCTTCTCATCGCTGTTAACCAGGTCTGGGGGTCCACATTCGTCCTTCGCCCCAATGTGCGGAAAGCTTATAAAGGTCTCTTCTCTGCGGGAAGAAATTAATTTATCCCTCGTCTAGTCATCACGTAGGTGGTATGCTCTACACACGTCTTCTACCTCATCTGAGCAGCAGATTTCTTCAAGTCTACTTCCAAAATCGCGCGCGAACACCTCCTTCCTCTTGTGTCCCACTCCAGGATGCTAATCACCCGGGCGCGAGATTAGTTTCTGCCTCTCCCGTTCAACTGTCTCCTTCTTAATCATGACATTCATGCAAAACGTGAGCACTGCATGCCATGACCTCTCACTGCTGATGGCTATGGAACACCGCCGGCAGTGACAAGTCTCCGCAAATATTTTTTGACAGCTCTAGACATTCTGTAGTCCAGACTAGGTATTCCTTTAGCACATGCTCTGCTTTCTCGTCGGAGCAGCCGTAACAGTCGGGTCACTCCGACGACGGCTCACTTCGAGTGATAGGACGTAGATAGATTCCGAAGCTGCCGTGCCCTGAGAACATCTGTGTCGTTTGATACGTGAGCGTGCCCGGAGTCGTGCTCAGCCACTGTGACAAAACTGAACGAACTGCCTCCACTGTCCTTATGTAGTAGTTAGGATGCTCCAGCCTGGACTCCAATTCTCTCACCGCGTCCTCTTGAAAGAGCTACTTTTATCTCCTGATTTCTCATGGAGCTACCCGCAGGATCTGGGCTCTCTTCTCCTCATGCTAGTCATACAATGTCGCAAGGGTTCTTGCGTCCAGGTCTCATGGCATAGAACCAGCAAAAACGCGTGCCACTTTTTAAATATGATGCGGTATTCCCTTATAACTCTTATGGCCATTACCCTCTGAGATCAATGAAGGAGAACAATGTTTTGGCGCTTAAGACAAATCACCCAAATGAAGGCACCGTAAAGCACCATAGAGCAGACTACCTGCGTATAAGACGTTTGACGGCCTGATAGCGCAGTTTGTAGTGACCCTACTTACGATGCTAAGGCCCTGGGTTCGAGTCCTAGTAGTGGTAAACTTTTCTGTGATGAGCAAATTAGTTTTCCATGAGTCATGGTTGTATGTATCTATTTATGTATATCTTTGTCTAGTACCCATAGTACAAGCGCAAGCTTAATTTGGGACTAGGTCAAAGTGTGGAATTGTTAGTAAATATATTATTATTATAATATCGCGTGCAGTTCAGGTTGGGGATACCCAGGTTCGGCATAAATCGGCTCAATGCTCCTGTTGCGCCAAGGACTTTTGGCATAAGAAGCTTGAAGTGCATACCGGAATCGCACCGGGGCACATGCTCCGTGTGTTTTATTGACACCTTGAAATCAATGTGCACCTCAATCACTATTATGTGGATGTGCTATGAGAGTGCTACGCGAGACTCGCGAAAAAGAATAGCCTCAGATTTCGGCGTAGCCACTTTCATTCCTAGGAGTCGAATCTTCCTCACAACGTGGGCCGTCCCTGCAGTGGCCAGCAGACTCTACTGCCTATTGTTATCGCCGTGAGCCAAAACAAGTGTATCGTCGACGTAATATATAATGTCTATCCCTGGGACATATTTAGCTCAATAATATCAACAGCAATTTTTTTATAAAATGAACATTATTTTAATGTACAAAAACCTCATTAAAAACGAAGGTATTTTTATCAGTATTTCATTTTTATCAAGCAAAATTACGAAAATATCAAAAACAAAAAAGTATCTCTCAACTTACACTTTATGACTTATTTATTACATATCACATGAGACAAACTAGTGTTTGTCTGGTAGCAAAAATAGAATACTGTAGTCTTACATGCTCCACTGTGAACCGGCTCCTACTATTTTGAATCGCCTGGTTAGCAGCAGAAGTCACTCTCGCTGATGGTACAAAGAAAGCCGTAGGTGTCAAATATTTAAGTGTCAGATTCAAAAGAACTGAGATAAATTGTCTCGGGTTTTTGTCGGTATAGATATCTTTTAAGGTTTTTTTATTCTAGTGATTTTGTTACGTAAATTAAAAATTAAATAGTTTTTGGTAATCTCTTTGAGCTGTTGATTGGCGGCAAAACATCAAGCCGAAGTGATTGCATTTCTCCTGCACTCTCGTTGAATAGTTATTGTTTTCTTGTTGTGGCAGTCAGCTGATTGTTCAATTGTTGTCTGAGCTTGTGTTGTGTGCTTGGGTACCAGTGGAATGCCCAGCTGACAGTGTGCAATGGAGAACTATGATTTTTTTGGCGAGACGCTATCGGAGTGATGCATCCCTTGGGCCGCTGAGTTTTCCTGTCATTCTGCACATACCTCCTTACCGTTTATATTGTGTGTGCGTGTAAAAATGGTGAACCAATCAAGAAATGAAGATGGATTAGATTGAAATGAAACTACGACAGAGATATTGGAGCGTGGCAAGAAGACTTAACCGAAATTTAATAAGATTTGTAAAGAAATAACCTCAGACATGGCTGTATGGCGTAAATCTCTATGCCTTCCCCATAAAGAGGAAAGTATAACAAAAAAAAATCACTTTATATTGGTTATTTTGTATCGATATATTAGATCAAAATGTACGGACGATAAATATTAAATTAAAAATATCGATAACTTTTCACAAGCCTATTTTTTTGACTGTGATTTTAATAGATATATATATATATGGCGTTATAGTTTATTTTATTTTTTTAATTAATTTGTTGGTTACTTAATATAGTAGTACAAAGGATTTTTTTTAATATAGATTGATATAATTTTATTAATATCGAGTTAATTTTATTTATGAAAATTTTGTTTCTTATGATAATGAAGGTATGAAAATATTTCTTGAGTCATTCAAGTATTTTCAGTCGGCTAAATTTACTGTTTCATAGAGTACATATAAAAAGTAGCGCTGGTGAGTACTCTTCAGCGTATATAAAGGTAAACATATTTTTCATAATTTTCTCATTTAATATGTAAATAATTAAGTCTTAGGTAATAAAAACCAGCCTGCTGTTTGCTTAAAGTTGGAACACGACTCTTAAACTGCTTCGTAGTTTAAAATAAGTAAATATTTTAATTTTTGATAATCACTAATCATCGAAGTAAAAGGTAATTTGATATATAGATTGTAGAGTAAAAATAAGTAGTAGACTAATGAAAGCTATGTCATCATTTATTATTATTTATTTTATTTTGATATTTATTCTACCTAATAATATTATAAATATGCTTAAGTCGTCATCTTTTAGAGATTCAAAGGATGGATACATTTTAACTTTGTTTCTTAACATTTAGTTGATAGTTAATAATATAAAAAAGAGCAATAGTTAATAATGTGGCTATATTTTTGAAAAGGCTAATTAAGGTTAAATTTAGTGATAAGCCCTCAACATATACAACAAACATATTGTTTTAGTAGTTAATTTTGTATACATTATTTTTGAACCCCTTATGCAAGTAAAAAGACTAATACTTAGTAGGCATTTAGATGTATACTAAGCTTAAGCTTAGGGTTATGCTGTGTTAATACAGAAATATAAGAACTGTATTAATTTCAATTACACTGCCACTATGTCCTGAGGGGTATAATCTAAGATTTAGTTAAGGATAACCAAACATTACCTATTAACAGAGTATTATATAACACAAATCTACCTTTCTTGCTTCAAAAATAGTAATATCCTTTTTTTAAAAGCCATATTGTCACCTTGTATCCCTTTTGGTGTGTTTTGTGTTGGATGTCATTGTAAAGGTAAAAACTGATTAATACCATTATTATATGATTTTTTATTGTCTTAGTAACTTTACTTATGGCTTCATTTGAATGAAACTCATGTTTCATATGGGAATATGATAATATATATCTTATGTTTTCCCTGAACATTATATCTAAATATTGATGATTTTTCTTTGTATCGCAAGGATAATTAAAGATTACCTCCTACATATGAAGAAATATTACTTCTATATAATATTAATATAGATGTATTATATAGATTATTAAGCTCTATATGATTTAGATACCACTAAGTAACTCATTACAGTGCATTTGAAATGTTATGATGTTGAATCTCCTGTTTGTAAGTTAAACATAAATAAAGTAGATCAATATTAAATTCTTGCTTTTATTTCAGAATATTACAAAATAAACCATTGAAAGTGCATGTTTGGATTTTCAAATATAAAAAAACTTCAGATATATCAAAGACCTTTTTTGTTAAATTTATTTTCTTATAAAATAATTTTTCATAAGAAGATGGATTTTTGTTCCAATAAAGAATGTTCTGTGGTGCCAGAAAATCCTGTTTTGTCTAAGAAGTATTATCGTCGTGTAGAACATAGGTAAGCTTTTCATGATAAAAATATTACAATGTCAACTATTCAAAATTATGTGTGTTTTATTTTATATTTCAAAGATAAATTATCTTTATGAGTTATGATAGGAACTCAATAAGCATATCTTCATAAACAACTATTACATTTAAATATTATACTATTTTTTTGTATCTAAAAATGTACATAATATTTGATTATTTTATTATTATACTGTTTCTGAATTTACAGACATTTTTCATATTCATATGGAAGATTATGTACATATACATGAAAATAGATCTCATATTATTTAAACTTCTTACGTCATTCCTTGACCTTAGGTTACTGTTATCTACTGCGGGGTCATTATTATCAGTACCCACATAGCTTTGAGCTAGTTGTTCCTTACATTACAGTTGTTGTTTGATATTTGTACTAATCAGTAAATTTTCCACATTACTGCTATAAATTAAAATTTAATAATTTCCAAATATGCCTGACGCATTTGAAAGTGCCTACCCTCTATCTCCATCTTTAAATCCAAGTGATATTCGCGCACGCGCAAATTCCTCATCAAAGAACAAACGACCGGTAATTACATTTTTCGCTGGAGATGAAACCTTAGAAATACCAGACAAGTCCGTAGTCGGTGTCGACAAGCCACTTATTAGGGTGGATAGAAGCGAATTCGAATTGGACAGTTTTGCAGAATCAATATCAACTATGCACAGTACTTGGTTAGACAAACGGGTATTAGAACATAGGTGTGTATTATTTATTACCTAAATTGTTATCATAAAATTTTTGTGACATCAATAATTCATCTCAGAAAGCCTACCTGACGTAGGAAGGACGGTAAGGAAAATGTGCTTATTACAATTTTTAGGGTTCCATTCCTCAAAAGGAAAAATGGAACCGTTATGAGATAATTTTGTTATCCGCCTGTCTATTTGTCAAGTCCTTTTTTCACTAAAACGTGTGGGGTTACGTCGAGGTAAAATAAATATCAACTACAAATCTGCAATCCTTTGTGGCTTTGAAAAAATCATAATGCGCAATCAACAGAATAAAAGGACCTAAAAATCATGAAATTTAGCGAAAGGCAAGGTCATGTGTCACAAGAACTGGAAAATGTCTTAAAATCGTAAATTTGTACGAATATCAGAATAAGAAAAGTTTACTTATTAATTTACTTATTAAAAACTCAGTGGAAGGCGAATACTCTGTATATTTTCTACTGCTGTGGTATGGGGAAAACATAAGAACTTGTTGTCTGAAAATAAAATTGCTAAAGGGCGATTCCGCTTGAGACGATTTCCGATACTATTTTTTTAATCACGCTATAATTTGTTTTTTAAATTATTATTAAAAAGAAGAAAGTCAAAATTTAATAATTAATTGATTTTCCTCCATAATTCCTTTTTTGGCGCGTTTGAAAATATTACCACCCGAAGAATTGGTACAAACAGGAAAATCATACCTATCAAACCTGGCGCTAAACAGCAGTTTCTGACAGCTTGTGTTTTATTTCATTACATGTAACTAAAACATGCGTCTAAAAGTTGCACCCGCGATAATGGAATGACCCTAAAGTTAAAATTACGGTCAGACATGAAATTTTTAAAAATATTATTAAGTACATTTTTTTTTTAGAGAAATGTCTAATTTATGTGAGTATCAGTATTTTGTATACCATGAACAAAATCTGGAGGTGAAAGTCAAATTCAAAAATAACGTTTTAAGTTTGTATGTAACCCACGGCAAGCTGACTCACACTTTGTCGGTTTTTTGATATACTCGGCTCATTTCTTTTATCTCATGTGACTGTGATCAAAAACGTTTACCTTAGCTACTCTTTATGTAAAATATTCTTGACATTCAGATAAGATTAGTCCTTATCTAGTGATTTTTGGAATAATATCATTAAAAAAAGTAAAGATTTTAAATTATCTCAGATATTTTATTAGTTTAAAATATTAATTTTCTACGTCTCTTATCTCTCTCTCTCTCTCTCTCTATCTTTTAAAATATATTTGAGTATCGATATAGTTGATTTGATTATCTGGAATCTTATTACTCAAAGCGTTGTTTTAAATTCCGCGAACCTAATATCTAATGTTATCTTATTTCATGTCCGATACAAATAAACTGTCATGACATTGTTATCAGTTCCTAGTAAATCTTAATCCTTAAATGGTTATAATTGAGTATTATGTTATGTTATAATAATATTAAATAGGCATATATTAGTTATTGTAGTCTTCTGTATGTCAGATTATAAGCTTATAATGATTATTATAAGTATCTAATTACATCATTATAATGTTTGCTATCAGTTTATATAAACATGTACAAAGTTTTAAATTTTTGTTACAATATTTGTACCTACCTATTATGTGATAAGGGTACACGTAGCTACAATTATATTCTGTACAATGTTGAAAATCAAGACACCTCGGTATCACACCTCTGATGTGCTCTCACAGTAAATGGTGAAGTTCAAGATTTATTGCAGTTCTGCTAATATAGGAGCTTTTCCTACTTTAAGAGGCTCAGTGTTATGCCGCTTTAATTAGGGGTTTTTACATTTTTGTGTCGGAGCCATCTTAAAATTATTTGCACCTATGCTTGTCATTTTTTTAGTAAAGTAGCGCGACAATGTGGCTCTAAGACCTTTAGTATCAGGTCCACGTTGAGTAATATGAAATTCATACTTTACTATACTCAGCTAGAGCAATATAAGTCTTCGACGTAAGTGAGGATTTGCAAATGTGATAGGACTTTTCGGCTTTACTATGTATTAAGCTTCGTTAAGTGGCTACTTCCAAGCTGTTGGCTGAATTCATCAGTTCGTAGATTTAGCGCAATTACGTCTCCAATCCGGTGTGTATTGGCACCTAGAAGATCATGTCTAGCTAGTTTCGCTATTTGCTTTTTAAGAAATTGTCTAAATATTTTCTCACAATGTTATCAGAACGCCCGTACGTAAATGTAAAGTGTTTTCCAAATGTAAATATAAAATAACCGGTAAATTAGAAAATAGGTATGTAAAATTTTATACACAAAATTTTTGGCTTTTAGTGTTATTGAAATGTTTTATTGCTCTAGTTAATAATATATGATGCTGTGTACAATGGAGTGGTCAAGCTGTATTTACAGTTCTACTTACCTACAAACCATCACCGAGCATATCATTGAGTATTATTTTATAAATATGAGTCAGACCTACAAGAGTTCCAAAAAATTGATTCAACAGTACATGATGGGTAGACTTGCAAAGTACGAATCTAAAATGATACGAGATACGCAATAATCGGTGCATGACTGCGTCGTACGAGTCTCTTGGCTCTGTCGGACATGTGAATCAGCTGTTCGGGGCCGTAAAGCGGAGGGAGTGCTTGCATTGTGGGTGTAGGTAGGTGGTAGGTAGACGAACGCCGACGCCAGCGTAGCGTCAGTACACGCGACGCCCGGCCCCCGTCTCATCGTATCGCACGTCTATAATCCACTAATTCATGCATTGTTATCGTCGCGATTGTTAATACGCTGATCTAAGTGTCGTCTGTTGTTAAGCTGACGTTTTACGTCCACGTAAAATATTATTTCCTAATGTTAATCATAATTCCGCGGCATCTTACTATTTTTAATTAAAGTGTTATGTTATAAAGAGTCTTTGACAGTAACAAGGTTGTCTTTGTAGGCCCGTATATCGTGAAGGAATAAAATGTTATTCAATGATTACATAGTGCATAATATTGATGGTTTAGGCACAGTTGTGCAAGCGAATACTTCCAGTTTAACCGGTTTTTTTGTGTTAGCACATTATTTTCGTAACCGTGTTGTTTGTGTTAAAGGTTTAATTCATCACAATAATTTTGTAGTTCCAGATTGTATGGGATCATGCCCATTATAGTTCAAGGCTTATCAAATTGAATGTTTTAAACTGAATATTAATTGTTATTGTTTTGATGTTCCTGACTCACGGGTCTTATTATCTCTTTGTTCTTATAGATACCTTTATTTTTTTGTTAATGACGTATCAATACAAATAGTTTCAAACAATATGTTTTGTATTTCATCAATTTGTTACATTCGAATATGAATGTATTATCCTTCAAAAATGTATACTTCTTTATTATTAATTTTGAAATAATTTGCGGCGCATTTTCTATAAATAAGACGCATTTCCTGTAAATAGTATTAATAAATACGTATTGCCATAGCTATTTTATTTGGTATAACCATTTCTGTAAGGACTGTGTTGAGTAGTAGATAATATTTGCAGGCTATTATTGACTAATAGGATATATAGCAATGTCTCGGTTAATTTACTTCTTGTACGAAATAAGGAGACGTCTTTATTCACAATGTTATTAAAGTTTACAAGAAAAATCACATCGATTGGTTCCCTGGCAATCTCTCTCTCATGCGCTCTGCTTCATCCCACTCCCATATAACCAATTTAAATCACATACCCGCGACATCGATAGTTCCATCATAATCATATTAGATGCTTGAAGTTTGATATAACAAGGAACTATTTTAATTTATTTATGTACATAAAACAAACATTGAGATATTTCTGTGTAATGTTTAGTACCCTTATTCATGAAGTTTATAAAAGAAAGGTTTTACATTAGATTATTTGGGCGTTTAATTAAAATAGTTTCCTAGTATCTAACATTCGTGTGACTCATCGAAAGGATGTTATTTTTACAAGTGATACAATTAAAGCTATTTTTAAGTAAACGGAAAGAAATAATAATATAAATTCACAAGTTATTAACATTTATATTTTTATTTTATAAATTTCGAATACTGGTCGTCCTGTTCTCTTAATACAGTAATTTATTATTACGTTCTACATTTATTAGTAGAACACTCACTTATGCTTAAAATGGTTGTAAAAATCTTTCGTGTAGCACATTTAATATTTATATATTTGAAGTGCTATCACGTTTAATATACTAAAACTTGTTTCCCTTATGGAATATCATGTTTCTGTAGAAGGCTTTTACACCATTTCAAACACTCAATACGGTGTACATATTTGAAGTTATAGTCATTGAATAATAATTATCTAGATAACCATGTTACTGTCAGGGACATTATTATTTCCTTTTTTCCTTAACACGGTCTACCTCACATAAACCTGCATATTATATATATTGCTTTGTATACATTGTTGTATTCTCTGTGTCAAACAAGGTATTCATTGTGATAACATTTGTATAAATTACAATAAAACATCTAAGTAAATATTAGTAAATAATGAAAGAATTTAAATTGGCAAACGGTGCGTCGATTCAGTTTGAAGATGATGTTTATACCAATGGCTCCTCTTACGGCAAAGGTGACAGATATACTGCCGCTCCAAATGAGTAAGTTTAATATAACCTTGGCTATTGTTTTGCGACGTTTTAGCATGCGCAATATATGCCAGATTCATTAAAATTTGAAATTTCGTACATGCTTTGTATTATAAAAAATTTCCACGGTTCTCAAACTAGGTGTCCTTAGGTATTTATATCTATACTAATATTATAAAGCGGAAGAGTTTGTTTGTTTGTTTGTTTGTTTGTTTGAACGCGCTAATCTCAGGAACTACTGGTTCGAATTGAAAAATTCTTTTTGAGTTGAATACACCATTTATCGAGGAAGGCTTTAGGCTATATAACATCACGATGCAATTATTAGGAGCGAAGAAATAATGGAAAATGTGAAAAAAACGGGGAAAATTATTCATCCTTGAGGGCTTCCATTGCGTGCGCTGCAAAAACGGTTCAAGATACCAAAAATATATGTAAGAAAGAATTATTCCTCTTGAAATGATCTAAAAAAATGTCCGCGATAGTATATGTCTATCTTTTAAGATTAAGTCACTAGAACCGTTTTTATGGTAAACATATTTGGTCGAAATTAATGCATTATTTGTTAAGAGTTGTATCAACGTAATAATATTAATCTTTATCCAAATAAATGTGTCGTTGATTAAGAGTATTTAATTGTGAACAAAATTGTCTTTGACATAACTTAATTTCAATGAACATCTTAGAAGATATTACAAAACCTTATATAGCAAAACAACGTTTGCCGGATCAGCTAGTTCATAAATAAAGTGGCTGATTTTATAACAAGTAAAATTTTTGTTTGGAATTGTTTTTGCATGAACGCATCTCATATACTACTGAACTGTACTGGGAAGTACTGTATGCTTAAATATTACCTTTTATGATACAGTGTTGATTTATTTAATCTCTACGAATGTTTTTAATTCCTAGAAGCATTTATGCATAGTGTATCCGGTCTTAGAACATAATTAATATTCTTACATTATCTTTACATGTTTGAATTATTATTTGAGAATTATTAACGCAGTTATGTAGGTTGCGTCGTATCCGTGATATAAAGTGAGATTTAAATATAAACTTGCTGATGTAAATAGTATTTTGGTCAGTAATAAATATATCGTGATGATAGTATTAGAAATATTGAAATTAACCTCTAGACTCGGTCTAACTTCTTGGCATATCACTAGAATTCTTTCCAGTGAAAGTGTCGCACTCTTGCAAGTGGGCGCGCGTACAGGCTGTCAGTTTGAATGCATTAATTAATTTATCTGAAGTTATATCGATCAATGCCAGAGTTTATATTGAAGCTGGCTATTTCACTATTTTATTTTATTTTTTGTGAAAGGAAGGCAATTGGCATTTTGGGAGTCGAAGCTGCTCGCGTCTGTAGGCTTTACCCTAGTTTCCCTACACGTGACTCCTGGGTGGTTCTAAACGAGCAGCAGCGAGGTGGTAGGGCGTCGGTGCCCGTCTGGATCGCGACCACAGTACATGGGTGCCCGTCATAGTGACCAGTTTCGGCTTGTCGAGTTTCGAGATCAGCTTGTGCATATCCAGTAGCTCATATACCTAGAGACCTTCAGTCGTGGTATATGTGGGCCGACATGACAATGTAGACTATCAATGGATTTTCATCCTTTGATAGTCGCTTTCGTATTTGGACTACACTGTACTTAACATCAGGTATTCTGTAGTCACTAAGTCGAGCCAGTGTAAAAAAAAAATCAGGCGAATATATCACCTTATAATAAGCAATCACTGTCGCCCATAGACAACTTAGTTTGTACTTATACGAAGATTTCCAATGTTTTTGTGATAATTAAACAAAACATTGGTTGTTATTTTTCTTTATGTGATATTAGATAACATTGTTGTGATAAAATTTGAATAACCACAGAAACAGTGTATAACACACAACGTGAACAAAAAACCGTAGTGGAAAGCACCGAAACTGTTTGTAAATTATTTTGTTACCTGATTAATTACTATGGTGTTTATTTGACGGCATTCGATTTTTACAATTTCAATAGTTATAGTTTTGTTGTATTTTTTTCTTTTATCCCATATTATTTGTAAATTAATCGATTTTAGATCAATTAATAAAATAAAAATTTTGTTTACTAATTAGGATCGTTATTTTTGTTTATTTGAGTGCAAATATGTTTAAAATTTCATTCAATGCAAACGTCTTATATTTCGTCATACACAAACAATTTTCCGATGTATTCTCGTTAGCAATGTGATTCATCAAATTATTTTCGCAGAAAAATGTTCCATGGTTGCTGCGGATATTGACACATTAGATTGCTACGTTACACATATACTTCGCCGTGTATTGTTAACACAACTTTCACTACTGACTTCTCGTAACTCTTTATCTACTTTAACCTCTATTGGGTTATACAATGTACAGTGACTGAAGCGGATGCGTCAGTTATGTGTTTTAACTAGCTAATAGTTCTCACATCAATCCAACTTTGAAGTGCGTAATTACGTCGCAGTTGCCCCGTTCACACCTATCAAGCGAATGATGTGACAGTCCGTTGAATGCATTTATTATTTTAGTCAACCCGTGTTAATTTTATATAAAGTGACCTCGACCTTTAGTTACGAAAACATGTTATGATACAGAAATAAGCTAAGTATATATTTGCGTCCCGATTGGATACAATTTAAACGTTTCACCAATATCATTTATTTCGTCAGTCTGAATCACAGAAATAATAAGTTACGGATTATTCACCGTCGTCACAATCTAATGCATTGAGTACATGAATAAATTTTGCTTTTCTTTGACATTTACGGAACTACTTCTTGAAAATATGTAGGCTACTGTAGGGCTTTGTAACATTAATTATTTGTATTATATTGTTTGCTGTAAATCGAAGAAGCATTGTGTTGAACATACATCAAGGTTCAAGTGGCCTTCATTGCAAGTACTTCTGATATGTGTTTTGTTGTTGTAATTATATCTCAGAGAAAGAAGACAAACGCAGACACTGTTCTTATGATTTTTACTTAGCTTAGGATTACCAGAACATTATGAATTTAAAATTTTGATAACCTGTATATCAAATCAACTATAAAATAGTCTCGATAATATCAAAGAGGCAATTAAAATAATTCCAGTCTCAGTTGTGCATATGCCGAAAATACCGCCCGGTTAAGTTGTGAAGACCTTTCCCGGTCAACAAACACGCGTAAATTCGAAAAAAAAAATGCCAAAAATACAGTAACTGTGTGGAATGAACTTCAAATGTTATAGAAGATTAAAATACTATTGAAAATTGAACGTAAATAAAATACGAGAATTGGCATTCAGACATAACGAAGTAATATCGACCCAATTCTATCGGAATATATACTATCAAACTATTATATCCTATAAAATAAAATCATAAACAAAGTTCTTACACATGATGTCTATGGTACTAACATAATTTAAACGCGAATATAAATGAATATGAATTTGTTTTTTGTTCCAGAATTTTTGTAAACCGGTCACTACATTTAGAAAATGTTAAATTTTATGGTTTTGATATGGACTACACACTGGCCGGTATGTTTATACAAATAAAATGAAGTAATAGTGTGTTAGTTTCTTGGAAGTTTTGATATGATTGTTTGAAATTTTTCAGAATATAAATCGCCTCAGTATGAAACGTTAGGATTTAATTTAACCAAAGAAAGATTAGTAGCCAAAGGTTATCCAAAAGAAATATTGGAATTTGAATATGATCCGTCATTTCCCGTAAGGTAAGTAGTCTACTATTAACACATGTTATAGTTATCACACGGACTTTTCCATTCCACAACCTTAATTTCACATTTCTAATAATTTTAAACATTTTTAACTCGATTGCTTACTATGAAGAAGAAATGAATGATTTATTTATTTTTAATTTTGTTTTTCAGAGGCTTATGGTTTGACACCTTATATGGAAATTTATTAAAAGTGGACGCTTATGGCAATATATTAGTATGTGTTCATGGATTTGAATTTTTAAAACAGTAAGTTTGTTTTGCTTATTATAAATATTCTAATATACACTAATCATAATTGAATTGAAAACGTTATATGACAATATTTTTAACAACGTATATATAGGCTTTACGGGAACTTTTTAATGTGTTTTTTGCAAGAAGCAACCAGTAAATATAGTTATAAATTTTTTGGTGGTTATATTATGTTGTTGCAGGATTATGATTAACTTCACATACAGTCAGTCCATAAAGTATTCGTACACTTTGCAATTTCGTAAGAAACTCGCTAGAACAATGCTATTTTACATGCTGTGTCCAAATAAAAAATACTACCTACTACGGTAAGTAATAGGCCATTTATTGCGAAAAAAACACAACAACAAAATATATAACATCCGGTAGAAAAAAATTCAGAACGAAAATAAACTAATTTTGAGGTCCAAACAAGTATTCGTACAGTTATAGTTTTTGTAACAGATTGTTACTTTCGAAGTGTATATTAACAATTCAATATTTGGTCGGGTATCCTATGGCTTTGATGACTGCTTCCATCCACCTAGGGAGAGATTTCACATACTTAGCCGTGAATGAGGAGTAAATTTTATCCCATTCCTCTTTTAATAGTTTTCAAGTCGCTCTTGTTGGAGATTACCCCTTTTCTTATCTCCCTTTCGAGATATTTCCACAAATTCTCTATGGGGCTCATGTTCGGAGATTGGAGAAGGTGTATGAAGCTATTTGAGGCAGTTGTGCAAAAGCCACATCCTCGTATTTCTAGCTGTATGCTTTGTCATTATCTTGTTGAAAGACAAATTCGTTTTCCAATCCCAACTTAGCAGCGCTGGCATGCATGTGCATTTTCAATATGTCTAAAACATCATATGATCCATTGTACCATCAATAAAGTATAGGTTGCCCACACCAGCGGCGCTCATACGTCTCCATACACACACTAAACCGCCACCGTACTTAACAATTGGCGCTAGATTACGGGGTTCGAGTTCGGCATCTTTCTGCCGCCACACTTTCTGCCTACCGTTAGACCCGAAAATATTAAACTTACTCTCATCTGAGAAGATACCCCGCTCCCACTGTTCAGACGCGTCGGACTGATGGTCCCTCGCAAAAGCTAGGCGTTTCTTCCTGTTCGCTTCACTTACCCAACACTTTTTACGCGCAATCCGTCCATTGTACCCCGATTCCCATAGCTGTTTACGGTCTGTCTCATTGCACATCTTGGTACCGCGTCGCTCTAGCTCTGCAGCAACTTTGGAGGTACCCGTACAAGGGTTTTTTTTTTATCTCGCGCACTATAGCGCGCTTGTCCTGCTCGCTGAGGGATAACGGGCGTCGACATCTCGTTTTGTTCTGTAGGGATTTTGTTTTACAGAGACGGTCAATCACACTTTGAACAGTTGAACGCGGTCTTCCAATAAGGCTTGCGATCTCCTGCTGTGACTTACACTGAATATGAAGGCGGATGGTGAGCTTTCGCTCCTCCAGCGAAGTTTCTTTGCCTTTGCGACCAATGATTATGGTTCTGTCGGCTACGCAGTTCAATGCGCTCTCGGAGTCACTTGTAGTCACTTGTGATCAGTATTATACGACGCTCTAGTGTCAAACCCCTCCCTTCCCTTCAAGAATTGAACCAAATTTGCTCCAAAATACGCTAGCTTTGGTTGAATCGATAGGTGTACGAATACTTGTTTGGCCCTCAAAATTGATTTATTTTCGTTCTGCAATTTTTTTCTACTGTATGTTATGTCTATTATTTTTATTTTTTCTACGCAATGAATGACCTGTGCCATACTATAATAGGTAATTTTTTTTTTTTGGTTCCATACATAAAATAGCGCTGAACTAGCGAGATTTCTAAGAAATTACAAGGTGTACGAATACTTTATGGACTCACTGTATAAAAAAGTAAAAGTTACTTATGCTGAGTGTCGGATTTAAGTAAAATAAAAAAAAATAACGTCACGCAGGAAGCAGTCACAAAACATATATCCAGGGGTGAAAGGCTATTAGGTTTAAGCGATAATTGTTGGTGATACAGTAATATATATATTTTTGGAATCGGTAAAAAATGCTGATTCCGAATATATATATGTATATATATATTTTTTCAAAATTGTTCTGTACCGTCAAAAAATGTCGCTTAAACCAAATAGCGGCGTTTCAGCCCTCTATATATGCGATGCTTTAAGTTTTGCGTTGTTTCATGTATAATGCAATATTTTTTCTTATTAGGTTTTAGTAAATATTTCAACTGGTTCCCATAAAAAAAAAAATAGATTTTAAAATATTTATTTTTCAACTAGATAATTTTCTTTAAGATACTTTGTTATGAAATTGACTAACGCAAATTCAATTTAAAACCCGTTTCAATCACATCAATCAATAGCAGACGTAAATCTGACCATTATTGATTCTGAGAATAATACTAGCGATAAGATTTCGTGTAATTTGACAGGCGAGTGACCGAGTGGATGCTTTTAATATATTAAACAAATGTTTCCATGTCTATTTCAGTTCACAAGTATACGAATTGTACCCAAACAAATTTTTAACGCTAGACGAGTCGAGAGTTTACGTTTTGAATACGCTTTTCAACCTTCCAGAAACATATCTCATAGCTTGTTTAATCGATTTCTTCACAAATTCGCCGCAGTATACCAGGTAAGAATGTGAGAACCAGAGTTAAATGAAAGTGAATTTAACGTGGGAGTGAATATTTTAACTTTTTAAATTTAATATATCCACTCCCACGTTAAGAAAGCCTTCGTTTCTCAGAATAATGCCCTCTTCTCTTGGAAACTATTGTGTCTATAAACATTCTAGTAGCTAGGGTTTATTTAAATAATGACATAATTGCTTTTTTTATAATCTTGTCGCACCCGGCTTAACTCCATCACACCTTGTGGAATGTGAAAATGACGCCGAATTTACGTTATTTTTAAACAGCTGTACAATTATATTTTCTTCTGCATTCACGAAGATACATAAATATTATCATTCTACTGTATTGTATAACGCATAAATTATATGTACTCAAAAAGGTTTAAAAATAATTGTATACTAATTCAGTTCTCGCTCTAGACAAGTACTTTGTTTTTG
This sequence comes from Automeris io, assembly GCA_036320925.1. Classification (NCBI taxonomy): domain Eukaryota; kingdom Metazoa; phylum Arthropoda; class Insecta; order Lepidoptera; family Saturniidae; genus Automeris; species Automeris io. The sequence goes on along the minus strand of JAUDJH010000012.1, from coordinate 8,018,137 downwards.
TTATAAATATTTGGAATAATAAATTAGAGTACTAAAAATGTACAAAACTAATGCCTTGAAAAGCGAATGGAACTACATTCCACACTGATAATTTTTTACATACTTTGCTTATCTTTAACGAGATTAATTACGGTCAGTTGCATAATCACATTTTGAATCCGGATTTAGACCCTAATGGATGATTATTATACGTGTCGCTTTGGACTGTCGCTTTTCGGGATCAGCCTGTGTATAATCAGTAACAAGTCATGTACCTAGAGACCTTTAGTCGTGGTATATGTGGGCCGACACGACGACGGAGACTATCGTTTATCTTTTAGGAGATATACAACCTTTGATCGTCGCTTTCGTTTTTGGATTACACTGTACTTACCATAAGGTGCACTGTAGTCACTTTGTCGAGAAAGTGTAAAAATAAAACGTCACAACACAACGTTATCCGTAATGTTTAAGCGTCCCTGAAATTTAATTGTGGTAATGGAAAATACGGATTTAACTTTGTCTTTACGAACTACATATCGACATTAAAGCGGGGACGTCAAATATTTTAGGTAATTTTAAATTTTCATGTCATTAAAAAATATCTTGCCCCAGTGAAATTATTGTGGTTGTGTTTTACCCATCAATGACTAAAAAACTGAAATTTGATTTTATTATTAATGTTGAGAGGAAATCCGCATGATATTTAACAAAAATTTCCATGTAACAACATAATAATAAATGCAGCATTATTTTTAAGCATATTCATTGATTATTATTTTAAAGCATATTCATTGATTATGGCAATGACCACGTTCCATTAATAGGTTAGTTTGTTTGCCAGGTTTTGATGTAGAAGAAAGTAAACCATAAATTTTTTTTGCATACTTTAAATAATATGACAATAATGAACAAATTGCCAAAGTAATGACTGATTACAACAATAGAACTTTTTTTTTATTCTTGAGAAAAAAAAGGCTTTTGACTACGCAGTCATGTCAGCCCCGTAAACATACAAATTTAAGTTCTAATTTCAAATTTTTTTTTAACAAATTTTTAAATTAACAGTGCCTGGGCACTCCCGGGCTCGGTTAAGTATTGAAGGAATGCACCTAGATTCATCACAATAGAACTTTATATTCAAGCTTATAGAAATCGAAATATTCCAATACAAGCATTCAGTTTCGAGTAAAAAACTCATTTGTTTGAACAAATTCCTTACATTATTAAGCATGTCTTTACAGTTGTATTTATTCAATTGTTACTGTTTAATTTTATTGCATAGTCATATATAAAAAAAATATAATTGTAATTTGTACCCAAGAAATTAAATTGTTGATACGAATTCCTTGAAAAAAAAAAATGTCAACAAGACATAATAATTCCCTCGTTAATTATATTTTGCTATTATGTACAGTCTGTGCATTGCAGCCTTTAGCTAACGGAGTTTTCAATAGTTATAAAAATGTATCGTGAACCTTACTAAAATTTTAATAATTAGTTAATCTAACATTATGTAAAAAATGGAAGCATTATGCAACTGACCCTAAAATAGCTAGTAGACGGGGGATATAGTAGTTTTAATAAAGTAGAAATTATATGAACTTTCTAGTTATTGTGAGTGTTACTATATTATTTTTGTATGAAAGCCAGGAGATATTTTATTATAACAATGACTAGATTTATTGTATTTGTTACTACACTTGTGCAATAAACTTTTGACTATTTTGTAACGAATATATAAGTAATAAACAATTAAATTGATCAGAAACTGTTCAATTGAACTTGCTATGTTTTGATATACAGAGTAAAAGCTGGTGTAAGATGTGGTGACCTCGCTATGTCATTCAAATCTATTTTCCAAGACGTAAGGAGCGCTGTAGATTACGTCCACATACACGGTAATCTCAAGCAGAAAACTACAGAAAACCTCGATTTATATTTGAAGAAAGATGAGAGACTACCAACGTTCTTGTCAAGAATCCGAGAGAGTGGCGCTAAACTGTTCATATTGACGAACAGTGATTACAACTTTACTGATCAAATTATGAATTATCTATTCGATTTTCCTCATGGTGCTAAGGTTTGTGTATTTATGATTGCCTCTTTTATGTCCAAGTTTCAGAAACGTTCCTTAAATTATAAAACGCTCTATATAAAAATATAGCTTTGTCCCAATCGTTTCCACCAGTGCGAAGACAAGCTAAACTGAAAATAAACGATTCGAATAGTGGTAGAGTAAGCAGCCTAACATGAAAAGAGTAGTTGTCAGTTAGTGAACTGAGGGGTGGGGGTTACAATCACATACGATTTCTTTATTCACGGAATAATGTAAAAGCATTATCGATTTGAATTGTCACAACTTATTTTCATTTTATTACTTTCTAGCCCGGCGAACCTCACAGGAACTGGAAAACTTATTTCGATTGGATTGTAGTGGATGCGAAGAAACCTCTATTCTTTGGCGAAGGTACAACGCTTAGGCAAGTGGACACTCGCACCGGGGCACTAAAAATGGGCCATCATGTCGGACCCCTACACGAGGGATTGGTGTATTCCGGAGGTAAGATATTAAAGCTGCGCTAATGGTTACATTGGGCACGACATATAAGTGCAAAGTGGATACAGCCACTAATGTATCCTATGTAATGTATGCTCACCCCGAAAGAGATCTAGCGTGACGGTATAATATTTATTATTAAGATATTAAACACGAGTATAAATCGATTAATATTATGTTTACATAAATAATTATACATCACTATTATAAGTCAACCTAATAACATTTCAATATACAAGTTAGGACAGTTGAGTTATAGTGTAATGAACTTGAAATCGTCATAAAATGTTTAATGTTATAATTATTGTGTACTATATACAATGGATTACCCTTTGCGGTCGTATGTCTGCTCTCAGCCACAACAGCAAGGAACCATACGAATCCTATACTGCAACAATGTATCAGTTTACACTTTTGCGAAATAAAATGGATGGATGGATGACTGTATTAAATAAATAGATATCTAAAGTTCACAAAAGAATTACCAAATCTTGTTTATCCATCGTAATCTTACGTGTTATGTAGACCTGCTCTTTCTCGGAAATTAATTCCGACCAGTAAGATACCCATGTCCAAATTTAATTCGTCCGCAAAGGGTTAATGAAACTCTGGTATATAAAAACGTACTATAAACGACATCGTTGTACAGTTATTTGTGAACTATCGATGGCCTCTCTTATCAAAACATTATAGGACAGTTTTACTTCAAGTACAGTTGATAAAAGCTGAATATTATTGATTTTACCGACTATATTATTGTATACTACACTATTGGCGGTATTTTTGACGACCATTAATTTATTTCCTCAATAAATTTTTTACTGTACAAATCTACTTAAAATGTTTACATGTTGTCTTGACATTATCAGAGTAATTATTTTATTTGTGATAAAGGAAGCTCTAAAATGATCTTATTTGAATAATATTTATGTTTGTGGAATTTTAAGACTTATTTTGTAATTAAAATGCATACAAGGACATATTTTTAATCAATATTGCTTTTATGTAAACAGGTGTCTCAGATTTTATATTTTAATCATAAGCAATTTAGATGTATGCTAATGGTCAAAATAATTTCTCCTAGAATATATTTCAATATATTTTAAAATCATCTCAACAAAGTTTAGGACTCAAGCACACATTTGATGTCTACTAAGAAAATTTTATTTTTTAAATAAACATAAGATTTAAAGTATAATTTTATCCTTGTTTGAAATTTAAAATATCCTGGATGTATGAACATCCTTGACGCACATACGTCTTTCAATATTGCCTGGAAGACAGTACATTCTGTCCTTCTAGTATCAGGTCTATGCCCGAATTCAGATTTATCGTAAAATAAAATTTTATCCCATTGATCCTGGGTTTATATATATTATATGTTCCCAAATCATTCATTTCAACGAGTGCGATTCCCGTGAGGTAAACGTGGGCGTGTGATTAGGCATCGAGTTCATAGACCTTATTCAAACAACCGATTTCGCATGGTTTGCGGGCTAACAACAACACTAGTTGAGTTTTGTAACGTTAAACCTTGTTCTCTCGGGCGGTAAACAACGGCTTACATCTAGGAGCCAGTTTATGTATGTATCGTTCTTGACGAGTAGTTGTACTTCTTCCGGCCTGGATGCTGCTCAGCGGTATTTCTTGTGTTAGTATTACGCTGCCAAAGACGGCAAATAACGAATCTGTCGGCATTAAAATACCGGATACCTGAGATTAATTTCTTCCCGTTTCCAACCTCCTTGTAGATCTTTGCGTTTAATTTGGGGTCAATTGACTTAGCTTTACGACGTTTTTTTTTTTTTTCAAAAATTTCACACATCAATTTAGACGAAAACTAATTAAATTATTGTTAAAATCATAAAACCAAGACTTCAATCAAGACCAAATTTCAATTAGCAAAGAAAACACATTTAAATTAAAACAAATGCATTCGCTTTTAATTTAATTTAAAAAAAAAAACAAAACATAATCGAAAAGTTATCTTTACAACCAGCAACTAAATAATCTGGAACAAAAAAGTTAACATACATTTAATAAGAAAAGATAGAATAATTGGTAAATATAATTAAAAAAAAATCAAATGAATACACTTTGCTTAGACTTTTTTGATGTGTTTTTATTATACAAACATATGAGAGCTGTGATGGAGTCGAACTTAAATAATCACTGAAAAAATTGAATTTCCAATTTCCAACCTATTTTGATCATAATCGAATTTAAGACATATGGTATACTGCTTAAACATACTAAAATATTTCAGGATCATGCGATGTTTTCACTGAATTAATCAGCGCGAAAGGCAAAGACGTGCTGTATATCGGTGATCATATATTCGGTGATATATTAAAATCGAAGAAAATAGGCGGATGGCGCACGTTTCTGGTCGTGCCAGAATTAGTACAAGAGCTGCACGTTTGGACCGACAAGTGTCAGCTCTTTGCACAGTTGCAAAACCTGGACGTGCAACTTGGAGATATGTATAAGTTAGTATTTATAATTTTATTGTTTCTATGTTGTTATTAAATAAAAACATCACGTGGTATACTATGTAATCATTTAAATATATATAATAATTTGCAAAAGATGTCACGTTTGGCATGACATACAAACGTATTGTGAATACAAATTAACGTTTTTCTGCTCATCTCGATAGGAATATATTGTGAAGATGTTTTATTAAGGGGTATAATAGTCGTCAATCTTGTATAAATAGTGACCCGTTTTAATATTAATTATACATAATATTTTCTTTAATTAAAGTAATAGATTCCGCGAACCCCATCGAGGAATATCATACTACATAAATATGAAGTGAAATATTGATCTATAATTAAATATTATTGCTTGCTGAATGAACACAGATGTAGCAAAATAAGTATGTACATTATATCTTCATTAAAATAATTATCCAGCTTTGAAACATTTCAATATTTACCTATTGACTACTAAACTGATCTATGTGCTTTTTTTAATATGAATTATTTTTTAATCTTTATACAGAGATTTAGATTCGAGTACAAAAGAGAAGCCGGACATATCGAAATTACGTTTGTCGATACGTGACGTCACGCACAAAATGGATCTCGCTTACGGAATGCTCGGATCGTTGTTTAGGTCGGGATCTAGACAAACGTTCTTTTCTTCACAGGTTAGTAGGACATATTGATTACTCTTCTAATAAATTTTGATTTTAAAAGTGACACCAAAGCCTAGTTCCTGCGAATAAACATGTAATCATCATGAATTAGAAAGAAAAGTTTATTGACAAAAAAGAACAACACAGTAAATACACATATAAAGCAATTAAAGAACAACACGGTACATACACATAATAAGCAATTAAAGAACAACACAGTACATACACATAATAAGCAATTAAAGAACAACACGGTACATACACATAATAAGCAATTAAAGAACAACACAGTACATACACATAATAAGCAATTAAATAACAACACAGTTCATACACATATAAAGCAACTAAAGAATATTACATAACATCACACCACGTATCCCGTGTGCTGTTATAAAGAGCAGTTGGTTCAGCGTATGGTATGGCTACATTACAACGTCATTTCTGTGTATGAACGGCACTACAATGATTATGATTTACTAACAACGTTACTGATATTCCTGAACCAGTTATGCACTGGAGCGAGATCACTACTATATTTAAATTTAATACAAATGCATTTAAAACCACATAAGGCTAGAGACAAATCTAACTGCAAAAACGGGGCAGACCTTCGCTCCAATAATGTCACGCCGCAAAACAAAACAAAAAACTTGTACAGCGCCATTACTGGGCAGACAAAAATAAACGCACGCACGTCAAAATATACGATAATATCACGAAATATTACGTCGACAAGTTTTGTCAATACCATAAATTTAGCAATTTTTTTACTACCGTTATCATTGGTCGCACATTTCTTTGTCTATGCCTTCTACAGCCTGCTAGGAGCAAGGAGATGATAATGCGAATTAAATTTATATTTCCAGGTGGTAAGGTACGCGGACTTGTACGCTGCGTCCTTCCTGAATCTGATGTATTATCCGTTCTGCTACATGTTCCGCGCCCCGGCTATGCTCATGCCGCACGAGTCCACCGTAGCGCACGAGCAGAGGTTCACAGTCGACACGCCTACTATTGATCGGTAAGTTTACTTATAACTTCACTACGAAAAATTGTGTCGTACTTATACAATATTAAGTATTATTGTATAAGTATAAGTAAGTCTGTTGCTTGTGCTCAAAACATTCGATTTATACCTGGATCCTCTTAAGAGACTGTAGGTTGCGAAGCTATAGTTTAAAGAATTAAATATAACAACAGGTCGAGGCACGCGAGCGCTCATCGTAGCTACGGCGTGGTGTGCGTTGCCGAAGACACATCTGAGGAATGTGTCACAGACGTACCAGAACCAACCAGCACTGTAGACGCAAAGGTTAGTTTCACACGTTTGTTGCTAATCGCGCGATATCACGTGAATTCATTGCTTTTAAGTGTAACGGCCACAACACAACGGCGCGCAATATATTAAATTCTTGCTTATAATAAAAATGTTTGGTATTCGTCGCGTAAGTTCTGACAGTGCGAAAGTCACTTTATAGCTGTGATGAGATTTGAATATTTTTGTAAACACAATAATAGTGTGTGTTTAAATGAATTCAGATTTCCACTTCTACAACATGAAAATAGATCTTTATTATTATAACTCTCAAACCATAGTTTTTAAGAGTATATTTTCGATCATTCGTTGTACAACCCCGTATAACACATTTTGTACAAATGATTCACGTTTAGCTTTTCTCGTTAAAGGGTGTTTAAATCGAATATTAAGAAAAAAACTATATTATGAACAAAATATTTGCTTTTTATTAAAATCAAACTAAGAAGATTTTCAATAAAAAAACTTATGCATATGTAACTAAAAACAGTCAATTTCAAATAAATTACATAATTCCAAAAAAGTTTTATTAGATAAATACAGAAATATAACGTGGGAAATCCCCGCGTTATATAGGGGAATACCCGTGTTATACGAGGGACTGAAATGCGTTATAAGGGGGAATAATGCATATTGATATAGCTGTTATTATATTGATTTTTGTTGTTATTTATTTATGACAGGGCGCAGCATCAGTACCCCACGTGAGGCCAGAAACTCCACAACGCCTAACACACACGCACGACGAAGATTGTTCCGATGATGAGGATGTCGCCAAGAATAATCAGCAAAAATAAAACTACCCGCATCATATCCGCGTTAGCGATCAAGTCATTGTGATTTTATTAGGCTACCTAGGAGATTTAATTACCTATGTGGAGCAATCAGGCAGGAAGCTCGAGGACAAACCCAGTATATTCACCTTATTTACAGTCATATCGACGGAAGAGAATGAAAAGTAACCTAACAAAAATTAAATTGTTCAGTACAACAAAAAAAAAATTGTGTGAAATACGTATTTTTTTAGTATAAAATTCATAACTTAAGCGTAGCGTGAAGAGAGATTTGTGCAGGCCGGAATAATCGCTGTAACTACCGTTGGGTTTTTCTTAATTGTCGATAGTCATGCCATTTTTTGGACTGAACCATGCTTGTCATCAGGTGTAGTGCAGTCACTGTGACGAGTAAGGTTAAAAAAATAATAATTTTTTTTGACTGTTTCATTAATTAATGATTTATTACCTGTCTAAACATATCGAGGGGTGAAAGGCTATTTGGTTTAAGCAACATTTATTGGTGATATAGTATTATATATTTGGAATCGATAAAAAACGCTGATTCCGAATATATATATATATATATATATATATATATATATATATATATATATAAATTTATATATATATATATTAGTATAAATAAATATAGTATAGTAAATATATATCACCAAACCAAATAGCCTTTCACCCCTCGATATGTAAAATATGTGTCTACCTATGTAAACAGTAACAATGTAAGTAACATACATTTTTTTTGTTATTTACAACCTTTCATGCTTATAACGCATGGACCGGAAGGTTATTTAGGAAATCATGAAATCATTGTTAATCCTAGGTTGATCTATTGTAAACAAATAAAAGTTTTCAATGGTATTTAAGAGCATGTCGGCCAAAAACATCAGTAGTGAATTTTTCGTTTTCTACCGTGGATATATAGTCGTACGTACACGTATAACTTTACCAATGTTGTGGACGTTATAGTTCAATGTAGTTTCTACAAGACTGTTTGCCTAAAGTATAGGTAAAAAATATTACTATATAGGTTATATGACTTTTTAGGTTGTCTTTAAATTAATAATGTCTGAATCGAGGAAATTTCATTTATAGTTAACTTTAAAATTACAATAGCCTGAATTTTTAGCTTGAAATCGTCAGTTAATGGTATAATTTTGGAGGATTTTCTTAAGATTAGTAATAGCTGAGCAAAATGTTGTTTTTTATAGCCATCTCATTTTAGCAAGTACTAAATAATGTCGGATTTACACACATAAGGCTGTTAAATAACATTTGATATGGTGTTGTGATGCATTATGATATGTATTGCGATAAAAAAATATCAAGCACGTGAGGCTTTGTGAGAATGGATTTGTTTTTCTTAACAATGATTATACGATCTGAATTTGTTACTTTGTGGATATCATTGTATACAACATTTTAGCGCTTGTATTTGTTATTCTTCAGCAAATAGTACGTCTAGTTTCTCTTTATTAGTTTTTGAAATTATCTTATAAAATGTCGATGTATTGGGCATCTTTTTTAAATATCGATATTTTAGACATCCCTAGATTTGGAAGAACATAAATGTATGGTAAGTTCCATTGGTTTGCTTGATCAATACCAATTTGTCTTATATTATACTAATTGTATTTTATATCACAAATGTACTCGTCAATGTATTTTGGCTATTAACTTAATGCTTTTTTTGCCGCTTTAAATTCATTAAATTCAGCAAGACTTGATTTTTACAAAGTAAATTGATGGCACTTTTAAGTGTGGTCAATTTGGCGCTGCTTAAAACGACTTAAATATGTCGTCTCTTGGTCCTAAACTGTACAAGTTCATGTTTTATTGTATAATTGTTATAATGTGAATACATCACATTATACATCGTAGAAAATATCCTTTGTAACAATTAGGAAATATAAACGCGAACGAAAAATGTATGTCCGATTAAAACTCTTATTTAATGTTTGTGATCGTTTGATTTGTGGTCAAATAAAGCGATATTTATATTTACTCGTGTAACGCACAATTGTAACTAAATAATAGTGAATTTATATGTAATACATTTTTATTCGTGGTTTTTATATATTTTATAGGTTTCTTTATGATTCTCAAATTCTTATGATAATGGCAGGCATTTCCAACTGTTATCTACTTGTAGGTTAAAAAGGGACAACCATTTGAGCATATGAAATAATAGTTCAAGTACTATACTACTGTAAGTGATATACCAGTTATTTTGTTGAGTGCCAGTTTCTTTATTATTTTTGTATACTTCAAATTTTAATGTATGTAATGAGTTCATTGTGTTGCTGGAGTTTTTTTTTTATTATTAAATTTGTTATGAAAGATCATTCCTGTTTGTTTTTACTTTTCAATATAATTACTTTTTACTTGTACTGTTTTACACATGTATCATTTTTTATTTTATTTTTACAAATGTCATGGTTTTTAGAAGTTTTGAAATGTTTGTCAATTTAAGTATCAATTCGACTATTTATTATTATAAAAATATGTATCAAAGTCATGCAAACATTGAAAGTCATTTGTAATACTTTTTCTAATTTGTGATGTCTACTGCTTTGCGCGGCTGTCACTACCTTCAAATTTTGTTAGTGTTGATTTTGAAATATATATATATTACATAGTAATCGTATATTGTTATTAAATCTTAGAATAATTATACATGAGAAGAGTGCGCGACGAAAAGTGACGAAGTTAAAACGTAGTCACTCTGACCAAATGTCAAACGCTGTGAACATCTTTTAAAATTGACCACATTAAATGAGTATTAAATGTTGGGGGAGTCTGAATCTGCGGAGATAAGTAATATAACGATTTCGTGTTTCAGGCTTATCTGTCAAATTGTTTTCTGTCATGTACCAAGTCTCCTAAAATTCTTTCACAACAATGTCAAGGTCTAAGAAATAAGAAATTCGGCTGTGTTGGCTCCGCCATTTTTAATCACGCAATTAATATCTTGACAAATACCTCTATTGACCACACAAATTATAGACTTAAATTATTTGACGTACCTATGTATTTATTATGACAACTTACGTTTTCTCACAATGTGAAAAAGTATATTATGTGGTTAATTAAGCGCGCAAACAAAAAGTATTTGGGTGGACATTATTCGAGCGTTTTGTACTAGAATGTGTATATATGTATAATTAATCTAAGTATGAAATATTTATAGCAATTTTTTGTATTAGTAATTTTTTACTTAACAAAAGGGTAGGAATATAATAAAACTTATCAAGAATATTTGTTTTTTATTCCTTTTAATTAATTACTGTATTAGAGCAATAAATCCGCTAAATAATCTTCGAATTCTTCTTCACGAGATTTATCCTCAATTTCTTGGGTACCTAAAAAATACAAAACGATATTCTATAATAAGATTAATCATAATACATTACACGTACGTGAAAGGTAGTAAACAAACAAAATGAACAGCGTTGGGTTTTAAAACTCCTTTAATAGGCCTATTTTATTAATGCGGAATGCTGGAAAAACCTAATCTGTACAAGTGGGCTTATTACTTATTATTGTGTACTACGCAGATATCGTTAAAGGCATAAATATGCGTAAGAACGGGAATCCGTTTCGCGGCCGTCAGAAAAAAAGTTAACTTTTCAAAATTAGAATTATTTTCGGAGATACAGCGGATTTTAATTTGCTGTCCGACGAAACGAAGTCAGGATTGATCGTTCTGAACTGCGAGCTTCTGCTGCTTCAAATAAGGGCAGAACAGCTCGGTAAGCAGAAAGAACTTCGCAAGACATTAATTATGAAAGCGAAGAAGGCCGTATGTATGGATGTGGGATCGCCGATTAATCCAGAGTGAGTATTAAATATTATTATCTGTGTTATTCTGTTGTAATTGTAGTGTAGCTCCTCTACTCTATTCTTCTATAGAATGGGCGCGCTAATTCAAACTATTTGAAAATGTCAACATAGAGATCTGGAGGGAGGGTACGTAACCTCTAAAGCCCTTTGAGGATTAAAAGTTATTTTGTAACGGTTGACTTTTACCTCTTTCAACTTAAAATTTGATAACAAAGTCAGGGCCTTTTGCCGAATTTGCTATGAGTCCCGTATCTTTTTCCGGCACTCTACGAGATTTATCGGAGCCTATAGTTGGAAACTGTGAAGGTTGCCGTCGCCAGACAACTTCATGGACGAAATGTATTAAATGTGCACTTCCAAATATTTGCAAGTCATTATGATAAAAAAATATACCTATATCTATTTGTAGGTAATTAGTACGTAAATTATATTAGATACTGTAATGAATAGGTAAGAACAAAACCTTTACTCCACAAAGATTGCTCGTCGTTTCCAGCTGTATATTCTTCAGTGGTAGAGGTACTTGGGGCTTCAGTGACCGGTTCAGGGGACGGAGTTCGGTATTCGTTTATTTCACTTCTGGACTTTTGTTTATTTTTGTTTTTTTTATTTGCTTTCCTTACTCTTTTTATTTCACGTTTTTTGGATTTATAATTCAATTTAGCTGAACAATCTGGACATAATCCTGCCATAAAAATAGTCTGATTTTAAATTAATATATCTGTAATATTAAGACTTTCGAATATTTAGAAACGTCTAATGACGAAAAAATCATTTTTATAATTGTTTAATGATGAGAATTTTAGATGCTTGCTAGCTTCACGCGAAAACAATAGGATCAATTTTGATATGCCTTTTTTACATGAACTACATATTCAGATTTGCGACATGTTTAGTCCTACTCATGATTAGTTGGGTAGATTTAGTTGACCTTTGTATGTTATAAAGCCATCTTAATCTTATGTTATGAACTATCATTCATGAAGTCTACTAAAATTAGAACAAAGTCTTAGAATAAAGATTTAAGGTATCTACATTAATTCAAGTTAGATTAAGATTTATTGAATAGACACTGATGTAGCTTGAATTCTATGTAATGCTCGCAATCGTACACTAACTAGCAAGGTCAAGTAATATGGTTTTACTCCGTAACATTTAAATAGCATGAATTTACTGAAAAAGTTTGTACCTAACTAAAATATATAAATACAAATTGAGAAATAAACTCACGCAGTTTTACTAAAGCATTTTTCTTTTCCCCGTCTTCAGCATATGCAAAATTAACCTCCCAAGACTTGAGGTCGTTGTCATTAATGCAATGCTTACTCCCGCATTGAAATTGACCTTTACCAAGAACTACTTCTTTTTCAATACGCCATCGTAGTGCAACCTAACATTTCAATCGAATATGATAATATTAAAATCAGAGTGCAACATTAAAACTAATTCATTACTTATCTAAAGTTCACATTAACCAATACTCATATATCGTAATTTTGTATATATTGTTGTTCGTAACGGACGTTTGCGTAGGTATCGATTCTTTCCGACAGAAACACAAAGGCAATAATACAGGCAGATGTTCGTTACCTACTGTATCATTGCGGGGTGAATATATACATAGTTCTATATTTAGCCTATAAAAGGCCGTACGTCTATTGTTGCACTCCCCAAGCATATCGCACAAAGGAAGGTCTCTTGGCTAAAAAAGGCAATTGAGATGAATAGGGGAACGTCCCTATCTCAGCCTCACAGTTAGGGGGAGTGTATAAACACGCATTAATTATCTCCAATGTGGCCTTTAGACTCGTAACTTATTGTAAACAAATTTGATAAGAATCATGGTTTTGATTGTCTTCAATTGAAAAACTTGTATGAAATGTAGCGGGTTTTGATATATCTTCTGGTCGTTCCTTGGATATAATTTGAATTACCTAAATAATTAAAACCTTATAATATCTCATTATGTCTTCTATCTAACTTACTTTATTTTCTTTGTACCTGGATAAATCACAAATGCAATATTCTTTAAATAGTTTGTCATAATATTTTTTTGCTAATTGTTTTTCCCATGTGTCGGCCACATCGTCATCTTCCCAGAGGAATTTGTGATGTTCTCTTATTACATCAAGGTCAGTTTTATCTCCGGACGTGTTCCTTTTCAAGATTGCCGTGGAACCCAGTGTATTGAGACAATATACGTTAACAAGATACTTATGCAATTCATAAGGATTAAGGTTACGTAACCTTGAAGACATCGCTAGTGTAACCTAGAACAAATGGAAAACCCAATTATTTCATTCAGAAATAAAAGAATAATTGCAACAAACAACTCTTTAATAAAATTGAAAATTATTATTACATTTTTCATAATATATTCTGTATAAACCAAACGGTCCTTAATTAATTGTCATGATGAGTCTATAACAAGGTGCATTTTTAAAAAATATAAAATTGTTATTCACTGAATAAATAAAAGGTACCTAGGTCCCATTTGTGCACATGTTAATATCTACTCTGAATATTATTGTCAGTCTTGTAGATTTTGTTTAAATTTTCACATTTGGCTCAATATCAAATCCTTAATCTATAAACAAGTCATGCAACTTAAATATATATAACTCATTAAATACAATAAATATATTAAAATATGTTCATTGCTTAATTTGAATTGTTAAAACTAGACAATATTTTAGATTGCATTATTTACAACCAGTATATAAAATTGTGGCACAATCAAAACTGCAAGAGAATAACTTTGGTTTTTATAGCCAATTATAAACATTTTAGTAAATTAAACTATCTTTGGGATTTTAGTAACAAATTTTTGGTGTCTGTAATATTTACTCTGTTTACAGCAAAGATTATACTTTCAAAAATAATATTAATCAACCAAATACAAAATTAGGCGTTTTTATAATAAATATGTGCACTCTTAAATATTTGTGATGTTCTTTATACAAACTTATATCTAGTGTATAATTAAAATTGTTCAAAAGTACTTATTGTTATTTTAACAAATTTTAAAGAGACCATAAAAAGGAGTTGTGTGCTACATCATAATAGATATGTAACGATGTTTACTTTGCTCCTAATTTATAATGTCATAAAATTTATATATGAGAGCACCAGAGCCTAAATGGCTAACCAAATTAAAGGGGCTATTTTGCTCTAGTAATAATGCATAAAAATTCCAACATTGTAGTAATATGAGTGACAAAATCTATGGTAAGAAAGCAATTAAAGGTAATTAGTAAGAAAAATAATGATACATCAATCAGGACTTAACGTGATTTGTTTAAGAGCATTTAACTGTAGCAAACCCTAATCAGAACATTTTCATTAAGACCACTTTGGTTCTGATGATTTCATATTACATATAGAATATGTTAAGATGTAAACTAGTCGCAGTTCTTCTGGGTACTCCTATAGGCAGTAACCCTTGATCTATATTTCTAATAACATTTATATCTAAGTTATTTGGCATATTTTTAGTCTATGTGTAAAGATAGGCACATTAATAATATTATTGCTTTGGTTACAACACAGTAAAATTGTAAGAAACACTTATCTAAAATTTGGCAATAGAGTTCTACAACTGGTATTTTCCTAAGTTGTAAAGATTTACAAAAATACACTATATTAAAGCTTACAAATGAAGCAGGAACAATTATATTTATTTTTGTGACATCAACATTTATGTAGAAGGCCTCAATTTCATAACAGTATCACTCCTTTATCTAGTGTAAATATGTATTACTTTAAGGCTATCGGAATCTTTGGATATTTGACCTATAAATCCACTCATCTTAATATCACTATATAATATGTAAAAGGCAACTTCGGATTGAGATATGTGTTACCCTAACAATATAGAGCACCTATGAAGGCATTTTTCTAATCTAAAATTATCCCAAACATGCATAATGAAAAATTGCATAAATAAACCCTTATCTCATAAAAGCAACTAGAGCAGCACACTTGAGTGCAGATACACTCACATAAACAAAACACACCATAGTGACTAAATTATGAACTAGATCATGATGTTATTAATTTGGTACAGAATTTAATTAAACATAAAAACTAAATTTTTGGCAAATAGAGAATTAAAAATAAAATCTAAATGAAGAGCATCACAATTCTGACACATAATTTTTTTATAATCAATAAATTACTTAATAACATTGATATATTAATATTTATTTATTAGCTAAATTCACTTGTTTTTCTAAAATGCAATATATTCTTTGTAAAAATTTGTAAATATAGAATTAATGAATAATAAAATAGTTTCATTAATGGTACTGTGATGCCATCCATTGTTATAGTTTACATTTTCTACAAATTTTATTCATCCATGAGTTTTCTCATGTTTCTTCATATTATCTGATCGAGTAAAAGCCTTATCGCACACCCCACAGTAGTAAGATTTTTGTTTTGTATGAACAGTCATGTGGCGGGACAATTCACTTTTAGTAACAAATTTCTTTTCACACACAGTGCAAGCATGCTTGCGCACATTCAAATGAAACTTCATGTGTATTGAGAGAGAACTTGACTGTGAGAATGCTTTGTGACAGAGTTCACATACAAATGGCCTCTCGCCAGTGTGTTTGCGTAGATGGTTCATAAAACCTGTTTTAGTGTAATCTTTTTGACAAAGGTGACAAAAGCTGGATTTGGAGTCTAACATTCCAGGAAAATGACTGTTCATATGTTTTCGTAGTTCCCAATAACTTGGAAATTTTTCTGCGCACATTCGACATGGATATTTTCTTTCATCGGTGGGTTTTGCACTACACTGATGTGAGTTCAGCGTCTGTTCATTTATAAACATTTGGTTGCACTGATTACAGATGTGACTAGCCTCAGAATCAGTAGATAAAGTGACCTCTAAATAATTTTCTATTGACATGACATTCCCATTGGAGCTATCAGCATCATCAGTTTGCGACATCACATCCCTATCAGATATATCTTTGGAATCAATTTTGTCTACACACTCTCTGTAGTCTAAAATTTCTTTACCTGAATTGTTATTGTCTGGTTCTACAAGGTGTAACACGGGCGATTCGCTTTGCTCCCTATCAGGAGATGTCTTTTCGTTGTCTGAATTTTCAGGTCGTAATGATGCATTGTTATCCGATTCCCAGTCGTTTTCAACGATTTCCACATCCGAATCAGAATCTTCAGCGCTTGAAACCGTGTTATTGACTAAGTGAAATCCGATATCATCAAATCGCAGTACGTTTGGAGGAAGCTTAACCCCCACGATAGCCTGAATCGCCTGCCATGAAAGCTCTTGGGGGTTGTTCTGCATATTAGATCGAACTACTCTAACCTACAAACGGGCATTAAGCTATTACTTGAATGAACCGAATTTACTGAAAAAAATTTATGAATTACAATATTACCTTTTGTATGCACGATCAATTTTATTTTATAAGGATAATTTGATGACACCTTTAATTTCTACATCTAAAAATATTATGCTATACACTGGCACTGCTCTATAAGGACTTTATGGATTACTTATAGCACAGATTATTGAAATGCGTCGTTTCTTTGTCCCCTTATTTAAAAGAAAAACAAACCTTAACAGATATTCACGATAACTATACTGTCAAACATATTACTATTTCAAAGAAAACAAGCAATGTATGCAAAACTGTAATTGAATGAAATTTTTCGAATGAATTTTGGGTTTTATACTCTGTGCTTTTTTTTGCTATAATCTAGCTACTGTCAAAAGTTCAAACTTTAAAACTGTAAACAATAATATATTTTAGAGTCTGAGATTATAATTATAATTTCTATAATTTTTCATTTATATAAAAATATGAGAAATCTACAAGACCTACAGGACATTATCAAGTCTAAAGAAAATTTCTCGAATTTTGTGAATTGTTCAGATATTCCCGCTATATGTAAAACAGAACCATGCATGCTCGGGGTTGACGAAGCTGGGAGAGGACCAGTTCTAGGTATATAAAAAGTTTTCTAATTTTTAGTATACTCAAGTCTTTATTTTTAGAAACATACAAACATATAAAATATTCAGTGTTATGGTGGTAATATACTGCAGTCCTGGGACCAGTTCTTGTCGAATAAAGTTTAGTTACAGTTGGCATAAATATCGTAAAAAGATTTGCTTCTACTTTCAAAATGCCAACAGCTATGGAGTGGAATATGCTTCCATGAGTGAGCAAATTTCCACAATCTTATTACTGAGGAGTCTTCTAGAGAAGATATATATTGAATAGGTTGAGGGGTCACGTTCCATCACCACTTATCACTTATCTTCGGACTTATCTTCACCTTCCACCAGGTGTGATTGAAGTCATGCTACTACCTGAAAAATATAAAAAAATGCAGTATATGAACATAGACTTATAATGACGGTTATTATTGATAATTTTACAGGCCCCATGGTGTATGGAGTGGCATACTGCCCAATAAGTAAAACTGATATTTTAGAAAACCTGGGTTGTGCAGACTCAAAAGCACTCTCAGAAGTTAAAAGAGATGAAATATTTACAAGGTTGCTTGGTGAAGAAAATGCATTCAAGAATATTGGTTGGGCAGCGGAAATTATTTCACCAAATTATATTTCTAACTCAATGTACAGGAGAGCTAAACATTCTTTAAATGATGTAAGACTCAAGTCAGTAACATAATCAAATTAATTAATTTCAAAAACATATTTAAAATTCTCTAGTAAAAGTTCTTAGTGAATATTATTTTGTTGTCATAAAAACTTCAGACATCAAATTTATATTATTTATTCTAAATAAAGAGGAATGTGCAAGGTCTGTCCCACTTTTTATCTGAGGACTATATTCATGGTTGTAATCTTAAAAATTCATGACCTCTTAATAATTATTGGAATATTTTTTGGAGTTCATTTTTATTTTACTAAGAATTTATGTACCTGACTTTATGCCTGCTGTTTATCACTTATTAACGCTTACAAGGGTTTTAATCATGGTAACAGATTAACAAAATTAAAATAAATAAAATTAAAAAAAAATGAGTGTGGGTTTGTTCATATTTTGGTGTTTCTGAAGGTTTCAATGGCCTCAGCAATAAGTTTAATTCAAAAAGCTGCTGACAGTGGTGTGAATATAACTGAAGTATATGTTGATACTGTGGGTCCACCAGAGAAGTACCAAGCTAAACTTGTTGAAATATTTCCTACCTATAAAATCACGGTTAGTAATTAGTTTTATAGACATTTTTTTAAATTATGTTATAGAACAAAACAATATCACGCCTGATGGTAAGTATAATGCAGTGCAAGGACAGTGCCAACTGCCAGATAAGAGTTCAATGACAACCGCCACTACCATGCTGGATTTTATGTGTAAATATGCAATTACTAAAAGTTATTTCGAAGCTGATCCCAAAACGCATAAGTGTAGTCACTATCTTAGGTAGTTATTAGGGCATAATGGGTCATTGGCAGGCTCTATCATTGCAATATAGTCAGGCAATGGAGCTTCACCATCTCAAGACCATGGTATAAAAATGTAATGACTAGAAAGATTAAAATTATTCTAATGTTTAGGTACTTTTTATTTGTAGTGATAAAAGAAGGAATACTTTAGTCAATATTTAACATTATTATATTTCACTAATTACAATTTAAACACTGGTTTGCTTTTAAATCTCAGCTGCAAGAGATAAGAGATTGCTCCTTATTTTACCCAGTGTCATAAAATGGAGTATGCTTCAATCATATAGGAAATGTATATCTGTTTGCCAAGTGTCTTTCCCCTCATTTTTACTTAGTGTCACACATAATGATGTTTTACTACAAAAAGGCCTGTGTTTTAAATCTCAATCTCACTAAATGGAAAGTGATAGTGAGGCCAATGAGTATTTTAGCCTAATAATAGCTGATCCACTTGGTGCTCAAATGTTTTTAACTAAGAGAAAAATCCTACATAGGACCTTCAGGGCCGCAATGAGAGCAGCAACCTAGTGTGTTGGACTTATACCCACTAAAAAACTTCTGGGTACTGCTTTATCCGCGTGGCAGCCGGCCCTGGGCGCGAACTCGCACTCTGCCACGAACAGGCGTGCATTGTTGCACCCAAGTTATATTATTCTATAAAAACAGACATTAGCATTTATTCTTTGGGTTGTAAGAAAATTTTAAATTTCCAGGGCATTTTTAAAATTGTTTTAGGTAGCCAAGAAAGCAGACTCTATATACCCAATAGTATCAGCAGCGAGTATAGTTGCGAAAGTAACCCGTGATCATGCCCTCAAAGTATGGCATTTTCATGAGGGCTTGAACATGGATAGCACTGAGTTTGGAAGTGGATATCCTGGAGGTAATTATACCATTAACCTTTTTTCGTATTCACACATTGTGGCCTTCCATTTCGCATTATGATTTGTTAAACTCTCTTGTTAAAAATAAAAAGTTATGGTTTTAGTATAATATGTTGTATATGTAGGCTAAATGATTGTTGTTTCTCAAAAACAATGTATACCAATAGGTAGTGTGAAAACTTCATATCGAGGGGTGAACTATTTGATTTAAGCGACATTTTTTGGTAACATAGTAATATTAGGTCCTTACATATGAAATTGGCGTTTTTCGTACTGGCCACTTTAATCACAAACTTCTCCTCTTTGGTAAGGAATTCCAAATTCAAATTTGTACAGCTATAGACTCATGTATTTGTGCTTCGATGATCGTCATTCATTTGTTTTTTTCTTCTGTTTTTTTCTGTTTGCGTCACTCATTTTACAAAATGGAAAACTTAAAATATCACATTATTTACGAGTACGAGTTCCGCCGTGGCACTAGTGCTGCGGAAACAACTCGAAGGGTGAATGATGTGTATGGCGGTCGTGTTGCAAAAGAAAACACAGTTCGTTTTTGGTTCCAACGTTTTCGTTCTGGAAATTTCGACCTGCAGAACAAGCCCCGTGGACGGCCTGAGACTCAAGTTGATAATGAAGAGTTGAAGGCTATTGTGGAAGCGGATCCATCGCAAACCACGTCCGAGCTAGCTGCAGGCTGCGATGTTAGTGATAAAACTGTTTTAATTCACTTGAAGCAAATTGGGAAGATTAAAAAGCTTGAAAGGTGGGTACCTCACGAATTGACTGAAGCAAACCGGCAAACGCGCGTCGACTGCTGCGTTACATTACTAAACCGGCACAATAATGGAGGTATTTTAAACCGAATCATTACCTGTGATGAAAAATGGGTTCTTTACGATAATCGGAAGCGCTCAGCGCAATGGTTGGATCCTGGCCAGCCAGCCAAATCCTGCCCCAAGCGAAAATTAACCCCAAAAAAGTTACTTGTAAGCGTTTGGTGGACTAGTGCCGGTATTGTTCATTACAGTTTTCTCAAATCTGGCCAGACTATTACGGCTGATGTCTATTGTCAGCAATTGCAAACCATGATGGAAAAGCTAGCGGCTAAACAACCTAGGCTGGTCAATCGCTCCACGCCACTGCTGCTTCACGACAACGCTAGACCACACAATGCGCAACAGACGGCTACTAAATTAGAAGAGCTTCAATTGGAAAGTCTAAGACATCCTCCGTACTCCCCGGACCTTGCTCCAACAGATTACCATTTTTTTCGAAATTTGGATAACTTCTTGCAACGGAAAAAATTCAACTCCGATGGGGCAGTCCAAATCGCCTTCAAAGATTTTATTGATTCCCGTCCGACTGGTTTTTTTAGTAAAGGGATCAATGAACTACCTATGAGATGGCAAAAGTGCATGGAAAATAATGGTTCATACTTTGATTAATTAAATATATTATATTAAAAAATATTCGAATTTTTGTTCCTCCCATACAAAACTCCAATTTCATATGTAAGGACCTAATATATATATATATGGAATCGGTAAAAAACGCGGATTCCGAAGATATATAAATATATTATTATATCACCAAAAAATGTCGCTTAAACCAAATAGCCTTTCATCTGTTGATATATATTTTTGGAATCGGTAAAAAACGCTGATTCTGAATATATATATATATTACTAAGCCACCGAAAAATGTCGCTTAAACCAAATAGCCTTTCATCTGTTGATATATATTTTTGGAATCGGTAAAAAACGCTGATTCTGAATATATATATATTACTAAGCCACCGAAAAATGTCGCTTAAACCAAATAGCCTTTCATCTGTTGATATATATTTTTGGAATCGGTAAAAAACGCTGATTCTGAATATATATATATTACTAAGCCACCGAAAAATGTCGCTTAAACCAAATAGCCTTTCATCTGTTGATATATATTTTTGGAATCGGTAAAAAACGCTGATTCTGAATATATATATATTACTAAGCCACCGAAAAATGTCGCTTAAACCAAATAGCCTTTCATCTGTTGATATATATTTTTGGAATCGGTAAAAAACGCTGATTCTGAATATATATATATTACTAAGCCACCGAAAAATGTCGCTTAAACCAAATAGCCTTTCATCTGTTGATATATATTTTTGGAATCGGTAAAAAACGCTGATTCTGAATATATATATATTACTAAGCCACCGAAAAATGTCGCTTAAACCAAATAGCCTTTCATCTGTTGATATATATTTTTGGAATCGGTAAAAAACGCTGATTCTGAATATATATATATTACTAAGCCACCGAAAAATGTCGCTTAAACCAAATAGCCTTTCATCTGTTGATATATATTTTTGGAATCGGTAAAAAACGCTGATTCTGAATATATATATATTACTAAGCCACCGAAAAATGTCGCTTAAACCAAATAGCCTTTCATCTGTTGATATATATTTTTGGAATCGGTAAAAAACGCTGATTCTGAATATATATATATTACTAAGCCACCGAAAAATGTCGCTTAAACCAAATAGCCTTTCATCTGTTGATATATATTTTTGGAATCGGTAAAAAACGCTGATTCTGAATATATATATATTACTAAGCCACCGAAAAATGTCGCTTAAACCAAATAGCCTTTCATCTGTTGATATATATTTTTGGAATCGGTAAAAAACGCTGATTCTGAATATATATATATTACTAAGCCACCGAAAAATGTCGCTTAAACCAAATAGCCTTTCATCTGTTGATATATATTTTTGGAATCGGTAAAAAACGCTGATTCTGAATATATATATATTACTAAGCCACCGAAAAATGTCGCTTAAACCAAATAGCCTTTCACCCCTCGATATGATTGAGGCCAGTGCCGTATAAAGCCACCTAGCAATAAACATTCATGAAACTGAGCAATGTTTTCTTAAATCAAATATGTATATAGAATATATTCATTAAACTCCGTAAATTGCGTTATAGATAAATTGTCTTATATAAGCCTTTTTTTTTAAATTTATGAATAAATAAAGTGAATAAAAATTAATCTAACACTGATTCAGAAAGCAGTGACTACTTTTTATTCTGTCTCGGCACTTGGACTGCAAAGTACCTGATGGGAAGTCCGGTGCCACGCTGAAACAGAGTTTGACTATTAAGAGATATCCACCTGCTGATAGCTGCCGCGATTATGCCGGCCTACACAAATATCTTTTGTCTAAAACAAGCTTATTCTAGAAGTATATCCACTAAAAGTTTGAGATTTATAGACGCTGTTTCGACTTTGCTTAGTAAAGTTTTCAAAAAATTAATTCTTTTTGACAAAAAACTGAATATACAATAGGAACTTGAATATAGCTTGAGTTTAGAGTATTTTCAGAGGCAAGTCCATGTTGACAAAATTAGTAACTAACCAAATCCTTTGACATTCATTGAGTAATATAAATTGTAATGTTTTAGTCAAGCCCAAAAGCAAACTTAAAATTGCGTCTACAAAACTAAGCATAAGTGCTTACTTACGTTACAAGTTTTGCTGATTAAAGTTTTTTTTTTATTGATTTATAGGCGAATGCTTGACCTCAATCACACCTGGTGGAAGGTGAAGATAAGTCCGATGATGAACCGCCCAAAAGATTAAGTGTGAATTTTCATAACGCATAGATTAATTTTTTTAATTTTCAGATCCTTTGACAAAGAAATTTATTCGAGATCAAATTGACAATGTGTTCGGTTACCCATTACTCGTGCGATTCAGTTGGTCTACGGCTGAAGTGATGTTGCAAGAGCATGCGGCAGCGTGTACATTTGAAGACGTTGATGAAAATGGCGTCACGAAAAAACCGGTTAAAATTAAACCTATTAGCTCGTTTTTCTCACCAAATACTGAAAACGATGAAAAAGCTAGAAAACGTCATAAGTTTTTCCAAGAGAGATATTTGAGTACGGGGAATGCGTTTGAATAAAAAAATTGTTGTAACTTTATAATTGTGAAATAAATGAGATGTTTTTTCACATTCTTGTTATTTTTAAAGTATCGAGTAAGTTGTAATGGTCTAGTAGTAGATGGTTGAAGCATAATAAGACAAATAAATAAATGCCAAATAAGACGAATAAAAGCTAATGATGGGTTATTGTGAAATTGCAAATGCAAATAATTCTTGTGCTATGCTTAAGCATTTAAAAAGTGAAAATTATACTGCAATGCATTGCTGATTAGTAGAAATCGGTAGCAATTTACAATATATGCAGATCTCGTAACTTTTTCAATACGTGTATTTTTCATCTTGGCGTGTCTCCAGTACCTGTTTGAATATTTTGGAAACTCGTATGAATATTTGGGCACATTCATTACAAAAACAACGCCGATATGTTCAACTTGCGTTTATATAATATTGTAGACGTGAATAAGCGAGTAGATAGTAAATAAAAATGGTCGTAGGAATTTTTAAGGGTATGTTATGATGACCGATAAATGTGACGATAAAACTTTCACAGACAAATAGCGGCTAATAAAGATTTCTTTAAGCGATGAAAGGTCCCGAGGCTTAGGGCGCTCCATCCAACAAGGCTCGGCTTGCGCGGGCGCTCTCGAGCATTAGCATGCGGGCCGTGCCACACGAGCACCTACTTGCCATGAGCAATGCGGAACGCACCGGCCTCGGAGAATTTAATTGTGTCCCATTATCATATTTAGGTTCTTTTACGGTAACTCAAAAGTGAAAACTGAATAGTACTCAACGTCGCTTGTCATTCGACAGTCGCGATCGATGGGGACAACTTCTTTCTGACGGCATCTCAAGGATTGCGTGCAAAATGGCGTTTCTCCGATATTACTTGGTAATATTAGCACTAAGTGTGTGCGTTTCTGCGATCGTTGGACCTGTTTCAAATACAACGAAAACTACTCAAAAATCTGATTCATATTTAGATGCATATTCTAAGTCTCGCGTTGAAGCCGAAAAAGCGAAACAAGGCGTGATTATTGTGACAGCAAAGGATGGAGAAAAAAAAATAACGAATCGTGACGATAGTTCCAACGGATATGACTATACAAATCCAAGTTATTCGAGCGACAGCAGTTTCAGTTCGTCAGGTTCTTCTGGACCATCGAGTAGCTCCTCTGGACCTTGGAGTAGCTTATCCGGATCATCGAGTAGCTATTCACCTTCATCGAATTACGGATCGCCTATAAAATTCGAGTCTGAAATAACGTATGACGCTCCACCGAACACTTATGGCCCTCCATCTAATAGCTACGGATCGCCAGCGCAGACTTATGGACCACCCTCACATACTTATGGACCTCCTTCGCAATCGTACGGTCCACCGGCTCAAACGTACGGTCCACCGGCTCAAACGTACGGTCCACCGGCTCAAACATACGGTCCACCGATACACAAACCACTGCCGCCGGTATATGGCCCTCCATTAAAACCATCGTACGGTGTTCCTTACGGAGCCCCCGCACTAGGATTTTTCGATAAGCTTTCATTGAAGTTGGATATACTAACAATAGCGAAATTGCTGCTCAAGTTTTTGATATTTAAGAAGTTGGTTACGATGCTAGCTGTCGTGTGCATGCTGCTAGTGATCCCGAAACTGATTAGTTTTAAAAAAGATAAAGACGTTAACAACGATGAAGATGAGCGCAAGTTTGGGGGTAATAACGGTGAGTACCTATTATATTAATTACATATTTATCTCTAAAAATATATTGTTCTACGTCGGTATATAAATGAAATGCATTTACTTCGTTATAAAATAACTAAAACTAAAAAAAATAAGTATACTTAATGACATAAGCAACATACAGAAAATAAAAAACATAAACATGGCGAAATTGAACTTCCGTCAGCTTAATGCCACAGAGGAAGTCTGCAACTCTGGTTTTCGTGAAGGGCTGGTCGTGTTACATCTTTTCTGAATTATTAATAAACGACAAAAATATAATAAAAAGCTACAACTACCATACAGCTAACATATAGCTTAAAACCTACAAAAAACACTTACTCAAAATTAAAATAATACTGAGTAAACTATTACGTACAATAAACAAACCGACTACAAAACGTATTAGTGATACTATAATAAATATATATACCTATAACAAGAGTAAAAGTATACGAGTAAGTATATATGTTAAATATAGCGAACTAACTTAACTTTATCGGTGTTATGGCCCATACCTTGCTATTTATCCAAGTAATTATTGCGAGATTTGTTTTACTAACTAACCATACATAATATAATATAGTCTAGTTCGAAAATCGAGTATGCCTATCGAAAAGCAAACAACGATAGTCGCCATGATTAAGAACGCTTGCATAAATATATACGTTCGTAAAGTCTATATTTTTGACATGCATTTTTGTGTTAGATAATAGATAAAAGGTGTATTACATATGCGGCGTTCACAATTATATCATATTCATTTAGAATAACTCGCCAAAATTTACAATAAGATGATTAAAACGAAAGAATTAAATACATTTATTTTCAATTACATAGAAAAAAATTAAAAATATAACTAAACTAAACAGAAAATGGTAAACAAAATATAAAAGATAATGCAACAAAAGAAAACTTAAATATATAATAAATTAAAATATATTAAGTGGCAAAAATGGGATCTCCACCTTTAAGTTACAGTACAAAACCATGGCGCTGGATAAACGTTTCGATTTTACGAATTTGAACTACCTAAATCCCTGCAATATAGTTAATACTATAACGGCTCCTTTCTTGATCACAGTACACCACTGTTTATAGTTATTATTACCGTTACAGTTTGTTTGCATTGCCATATTTAAATCTACACCTATTGACTTTTTTTTATTCTAACTATAAATACACATTGAAAAAGAACCTTTGTTCCGAGGTTTGAGGGATTTTCTTGCGTCATCATCGTATAGTAACTTGTGGGCGCCAGCATACGCAAATAGCGAGGATATAATGTGTTTCTACATTTCTGATACAGTGGTTGAATTGACGTCAGTGCAGCAGTTAGTAGAGCGAGCTATCTCGGTGTACAGCAGACAACAACCGCTTTGTGGCGTCACTTGCCGGGTACGCAGGGTGATTGACGACATATATGATTTTGAACCTTATATCAGGTAATTTAAAATCAAATCTATAGTTAAATAGAATAAAAAAGAAAATTTTCTATCACATTTTTTCTTTATAGTTGCATCGCTAAGTGACTGTATCTCACTTGATGTTAAGTACATTGTAGCTCAGAAGTGAAGACCATGTCATGCTGGTCTCAATGCATCATAACGGAAGGTTTCTTGGTAAATGAAAACTTGAACAAATAAAAGTTGATCCCGAAATGCGACAGGTCGAAGTCACTATAATAAATTTTGCTTTGTTTATTTTATTTTTACACTCTCTATTCTATGTTTGCAACTTGCACCTATGTACAGTTATATTATTGTCCGGCCTATTTCCTAGGAGCATTGCAGAAAGAGATGTATATTAATTGTTAAATGATAAAAAATATATCAAAAAGTTAATATCTAAAGTGGACCTCCAGAGGTCTGCAGACCCTAGATTGAGAAACATTGCTATACTGAAAGAATATATTTTATAAACGAGTATAGTATTTAATTACAAATATTGGAATACAAAATCCAATAAGAACAATGAATAATACATATTCGGAATCATTTCTTATCTTAAACTATGTCTATTACACATACTTCTGGATGAGTCTGGTTATAAATGATTGAATAATGTATTACTGCGGTTTTCTGTGTAATGCATTTAGATAAACCTTAATAAAAGTCTGAATATGCAGTAAATTATAAATAAAACTTCCTGCTGTATTTAAAATAAAAATTAAAGGAATATAAGTAAAGCCTATCTGACGTTAATACTTAAAGACGACAATACTACAAACTGTTTACTGTAGTCGCCGTCATAAAGCGAGCATACTTACGTATGTATCTACTCAGAAGATTTCCTGTATGTTCATAGGGTATATAATGTGTAAACATGTAACAAAGTTAAAACGTGATGAGTCTTTTATAGGTTTAAGTTAATTGGTATTTACGGATCAGTCTTATTATTTTTATAAATATGTTTAAAAGCTATTAAAAAAAAATGCTTATCTGACTACCACAGAATACATTATAACAGTTCATAATATCTACAAGTCGTGCAGTATAGTTTAACACAGCATTCGTCATAGGGGTTAAGAGTGATGGAACCCCTAAAATGATTTTATTTTTAACTATATTTTGTTTTGTTTTTTTTTTCAGACGAGATTCTGTCAGTTCCGCTTCATAGCTATCAAACTTCCACACAACGAAGTATAGTTGGGTGCCATTTAAATAAGCCAAAAACAAGGTGTACCTATTTAATTTAATATTTATTTAGACAGTTATTTATTATTAGTAAATAAATATGACATAAAATTTAGTTATTTTTGTTTTTTTGTTAACTGTGTTTCGATAGGGTTAAAACTTTTATTGCTTACAATAAAATAAAAATAAGGAATTAAACACACATTTAAGGCGTCTAATTTCAAAACCCGCTAAAACGAATTTTCGTACAAAATTATTTTGATTTGAAATGTTTTTATCCAATCAAATATCATATATGAATTTTTTCTTATTTGCTTTTTCACTCTAGAATAATAATTTAAATGCCTTATAAGAATGTGATTGTAAAGTCAAAGATTAATTATGAGTTTTTATAAATTTATGGGATTTGAAAAATATATGTTATAGTGGGTTTTGAAATTAGACTCCTCATTCCTCATTCCTATATCTACTAGAGTCCGACCGAAACTGGTTTTCCGGCCGAAACCGAAAGCGAATATTCGGCCGTGGCTTCAGATTCGGACGAAACCGAAACCGAAACTCGCGTGGTCAAGTATAAAAGTCAACGTGGTCAAGTAAAAATATGAAACAAAAACTTACATGTAATCAGTTCCATCAAAACATAACCTCTAAAGAATGTTTACGTCGGGTGATAACGCACTAAGTTGTGTTGCTATAGAGCAATGCGAATTAGATCCCTCAACTGTCGTCTAAACGACGCAGTTACACTCCGACGCAGCCTTGAGTTTCTTTCGGCGTTTCTTCTCAAGGTAGTCGCTTCCGAAACGCTAGTAGATCACCGTTGGGTTTCGTATTTTTGGCTGGCGGTCCAAGTCGAGGTTCGTACCCACAGGGGTGCCCTTGCATTGCCACCCAACCCATAAATTGCCGGCTGAGCACCCTCAGTGTTCACCCACCCGCCCGGTTAAGTTGTGAAGACCTTTCCCGGCCAACAAACACGCGCAAATTCGAAAAAAAAGCAATGCGAACGGCGCACGAATCCCGAACAGGGCCGCCAGCGTCCGCCAAAGCGTTGCCGCAAGATACGAAGTTAGGCAAGCATGTACGACAATAACCGAAATCAGTTTCGGTTTCGGCAAAAGTTTCGGCCAATTTTGGCCGACACCGAAACCAAACTTTCGGTCGGACACTAATATCTACGTCTTTTTAGTAATGTTATGGTTTGTATTAAAAGATTGAATTACGTATTTAAGAAAACTTTATATTACAATACAGTCATTATTTTATAATACCGAATAATTTCGTAATTTTGGTGAAATTCTACTTTCTACTTGGCGAGATCAAAGAACGAATAATCGAATTAATAATGCAACACACGTTACCGTAACTTATTCTAGCGGAATACTAATCATATCGATGTCATTGTTCGCCTGCCTTTGCGCTCAATTAATGAATTAGGTGACAAGCAATGATTAGTATGTAAGCAGTGAGGTACTTGAGGAGTCATGGAAAGTTATATGAAAGTATGTTAATTTCTATTGATTTATATACATAAATGCAGTAAAATACAGCTAGTAACAAGATTTCTTGATTAAAAATATTTCTATTATTATTTAGGAGGTAAGCACGACTATAATTTTTCATTTCATCAATACTATTAGGACGTTGGTAGTAAGTAGGTTTAATATGTATTTTTACTTTGATATAAAATAATTAATGACTGACGCTTACT
Source organism: Automeris io (assembly GCA_036320925.1). NCBI lineage: Eukaryota > Metazoa > Arthropoda > Insecta > Lepidoptera > Saturniidae > Automeris > Automeris io. The sequence goes on along the minus strand of JAUDJH010000012.1, from coordinate 7,988,148 downwards.
CTTCCCTGTATAATTACATTCTGTTTGTCTTCTTAGTATGCTACGATGTAGCCTTGAGTTTCTTTCGGCGTTTTTTCTCAAGGTCGTCGCTTCCGAAACGCTAGTAGATCACCTTAGGTTCATTCCCTGGCTGGCTGCCCAAGTCAAGGTCACAGGGGTGCCCTTGCGTTGCCACCCAACCCATAAATTCGCTGGCTGAGCACCTTCTGTGCCCGCCCCCTAAGCACGGTTGAGTTGAAAAGTTCTGTCCCGGCCATTCAACATTCATCCTACAAAAATAAAAAATCTTAGTATGAGACCAGTATGACCTTTCCAGAGAATTTCATTACTTACATCTCGTTTAGACAAAAAGTCTGGTGATTATTAAACAATGTAATGTTATATTATTGATCTCAATTTAAGTTCTTATCATTCCTTTATAATTTATTGTATAAATTTGATCTTATGAAACTAGAAGAGACGATATCGTAGACAGAAGATTGTGCAAATTAGTGAAACAGTGTTCAAAACATTTCCAAGAAATCATAATAGAGGTCTAGACTGAGTCTTTATCCTTACTTCAATTATAATTATCTAAGAATTATTTTGAAACAACAGGATGTTATATTCGGAAACAATTAAGTATATGCTTAAAGTATTAATTGAAAACGGATTCTAACATTTTATTATAATTGCATTAGATAATGCCATTTGCCATTAGATAATGCCACAACCATGCTATTTTTAAATTCTTAGGTTTCCCTTGTGTTTCATAGGAAAAGGCAATAATCACTTTCAATTATCTATATAACATATAACCTGTTTGGGGAGCTATAATTGAATACGTTGAAATGTAACCCCCATGTCAGTTCTTTTATTTTGTTGCTTATTATCCTGTAATCAAGATCAATTGATTCATACATTTTGACTAAATAAGGTACTAAAATAAATGCACAAAATCATTTTTTTTATTACAGTCACTGTTGCGATTGACCTCATCACACCTGATGCAAAGTGATGATGAGGCCGATGATGAAGCGCGCTTACCCAATAAATACCGATTCACTCGTCGTTTAAAGATTTCCATATCATAAATACATGGAAAAATAAATTCAGAAAGCGAAATCCACTCCTTCGTTCGTTCAAAAAAAGGAGTCGATCACCACGTGCGAACAGCTGGAATGTCCACCACATAGGATGCAAAGCCTCACGGCCTCGCGTCTTCTCAATTTATGGTAGAAGGGGGAGGGAGGAATTAAATTGTATAAATTAGCCGCGCATTCTCTAAAATATAGTCTATAGAAAACCGAAAGGCATGCTACTCTACGTCGGTATTCAGCAAGTGACGAAGATGTCTTTCTCCGTGAACGCACCCAGTAGGTATAAAATTGTAATAAAAAATATCATCTGTTCTTAACACCTGGATGTAGATCTACTATAGGCATGAGGCGTATTTTTTTACACTGGCACGAAATAGTGACTACAGTGCATCGGATGGTAAGTACAGTGTAGCCCAAAAACGAAAGCAACCATCAAAGGATAAAAATTAATTGATAGTTTCCGTCATTTCGACCTACATATACTACGACTGAAGGTCTCTAGGTATATGAGATACGCACAAGCTGATCCCTAAGGGCGACAGGTCAAACGAGTCACTATGACGGTCTTTACACTTGCGTACTGTGGTCATGAGTCATGACCCAGTTCCGGCAATCGACCTACCACTAAAAACCACCTTTTTATCTATCGATATGTTATTTTATTCCTTATTTAAGGTTTTTTATTTATTCTGCGTAAATGAAATATCTCTATATGTATGTTAGATATGACACCTATTCAATGATTTATAAATTCTAATATCTCTATTTTTCTGAATTATTATTTAAGGTATTAGATAGTTAAGATTTTTATATATTGCAAATGAAAACTATTAGTTAGTAATTACATTACTTAGGTTGAAAGTTCAATTTATAACTTATAAATTTATTGTCGCCAGATTTTCATTTATTGACGTTCACAATGAACGGTGTGTCCGGAGCATAAGTTTCATATTTTGCAAAACATCCGCGTCTATTTTTCTTTCTCGTGTATCTGTAATGTTTTTTTCTATTTCACATTATTTTATACACACAAAGTAAAATATTTGCCTAAAGTATGCGAGAAGAAAGAAATTGCAAGTACACGAAAAAAAAAGATATGTTTTGCGAAATAGGTATAATTTACTCCGGACACATAATTAGATATATCGTATTTTACATATCTATTAGTAACTATGAGCTGGAATCTCAATCCAGAATACATACTTTAATGTAAATAAATTTTTTAACATCCTATATGTAACTCTAATTGAATCCAATTCAAGCAATTGAGCCATGAAACGTACCCATGAGGGCGTTAGGGTAAAGGTACCGGTATATGTTATATTTAGAAAGGAAGTATTACTGTGCTTAAGTTAAAAAAAACCATCAATAAAATATGTTTAAAAAGAAAATTTTTCATTAAAACAATAAAAAATAGTTTTTTTTATATATATCTTCCATTACATCTAATTACAGAGATGGGCAAAATGTAATCAGATTAGTGATTACGATTACATTCTGTAATCATTAATCATGATTAATGATTAACGACATTAATCAAAAAAAGTAATCGTTTTTCGGTGATTAAGGATTATTAATCTTTAATCGGATTACAATTAATCATGATTACTTTTCCATTTAATACGTAAAATGTGCTGCCGACAGCAGAGCGGCGCTCGCCTTTCTTTATTTATAGTGTACGACTACTACTAGCTAAACTGGCGAACTGAGTACCACCACATAGTTAGGTGTTAGGTTACCCGAACTGGGTCGTGACCGCAGTACAATAGTGCAAAGACCGGCATAGTGACTCGCTTCGCCCTGACTACTTTCAGGATCAGTTAGTGCTCGGTGGACATTAAGTAAATCCATCGAAATCTAGCTAATCATTGATGTTTTTACCATTGTTCTGGGTGATTCCTGGATTATTAGAACTGATTATCAATCTACCGCCCATATTTTACTGAAATACCGTCTCCAACCCGATAATCCACGGCCGCCTTCGGGATGGAGGTAGAGAGACAGAGCAAGATAGCGCAAAATTTTAATTGATCAGAACAAGACATCATTTTCTCAAATTTACACAAGCTTCTATAGCGCAGAGCGCAACATCACCTTTCTTGGTCATCCGTCTCTCTCTACTGACTCGGTTTCGTCTTTGATGTAAACCGAACCGCCGCACACGTTCGTATCGTATTTTGAATTTTAACTCATAACTAAAGTTGAGATATGGATCTGTTTTTATTTCCGGATAACTGACGTTCTACCTAATAACTTTGATTCTTACAATAAATCAGCGGGACACATACATATTATTTTTTTCATTCGCTTTTTTTTTGACGTTTGACTTCTACTTTTTTAACGTCTAAAGAATATAGTACTCAGAAAAAAAGAAGCAAATCGACATACGGGCACGCGCCATTTTTATCTCACTAAAACGCTTTTTTGTTTACCAAATTATGTATATGTATATATATATATACTAACTGACTCGGCAAACGTTGTTCTGCCATATAAATTATAGCAGACCAGCCACGCTTTGCTGTGACTGGTTTTTGAATAATTACTCAATCCAGTCAACGGATAGCGCCATCTTTTAGAATCGGTTGGAGCTAACTGTAAATTATGACTGCTAAATAATAAACAAATAATTTGCAATAAAATAATATTGCGACTATGAATTGAGATGAAAACTATCCTATCTTTTAAATTAGATCAAACTTCACGTGGTGTGTAAATTTCATTAAAATCGGTTTAGTAGTTTAGGAGTCCATCGCGGACAAACATCGTGACAGGAGATTTATATATATTAAGATATATATATATATTGTTTAATGAGTAATAAAAGTAAAAAAAATGTAATTACATTTTTTCTGTTTTGAAAATTTAACTTTAACTTAAAGGATTGCACACAAAGTCTTTGGCCATCATTAGAAGTATTCTCCATCTCGAAGGTGGGCGTGGGTTATTGGGTAGGAGTCGGTATTTCAGTAAAATATGGGCGGTACTTTGATAATAACTTCTAATAGTCCAGGAATCACTCAGAACAATAGTAAAAACATCTATGATTAGCTAGATTTCGTTGGATTTACTTAATGGTCACCGAGCACGAACTGATCCTGAAAGTAGTCTGGTCGAAGCAAGTCACTATGCCAGTTTTTTCACTAGTGTAGTATGGTCACGACCCAATTCCGGCAATTAACCTACCAACTCTAACAGCTGAAAGCACAAAAAATTGTCCTGAACGTACTCAGGTCGAAGCGAGTTACTACACAGTACACAATTGCAAAGACCCTTATAGTGATTATGATTCGCTCAACGAGACGGATATTCGGAGTCGGACTTGCACCGGCTAAAACCACCGGGTGCCAGCACTGCCTAATCTTCGCCTTCACCGGGCCTGGGAATCCAGATACTTCCTAGGGGCCCAGCGAGCGATTGGTCTTAGACAGGCCTCCTCCCTGGGAGAGGATCGTAAAACTACCCAAACAATACCTCCCATTGGGGCGGCGTGTGAGCACACACACGACGACACCACCCCACCCTCCGCTGGACGTCACCCCCTCTCTCTGCTGGACGAAATCCCAACTCTCCGCTGGACGCCACCCCCCCACTCTCTGCTGGACGCCACCCCCCACTCTCCGCTGGATCCCCCCAATCTCCACTGGACGCCACCCCCTACTCTCTGCTGGACACCACCCCCCACTCTCAGCTAGACGCCACCCCCACTCTCCACTGGACGCCACCCCCCACTCTCCGCTGGAAGCCACCCCCCACTCTCCCCTGGACGCTAGACGCCACCCCCCACTCTTCGCTAGACACCACCCCTCTATTAGACGGAAGTTTGGGGTCATATATAATTCGAAATAAAATAACTTGAAAAATTAAATAAACGAGCATTTAAATCGGTCTCTCTCTCAGGCAGAACTGAAAAGTAATCATTAAAATAATCATGATTAATTGACTGATTACTGTAATCAAGATTAATGATTACCCATGTAATCATGATTAAAAGTAATCTGATTACAAGTAATCATGATTACATTCGTCATGATTACTTGTAATCTGATTATTAATCTGATTAAAAGTAATCATGATTACGCCCATCTATGCATCTAAATAAAGTTTTGATCATTTCTTTATATGAAACTTAATTCATATTAGAGGTCATCCATATTACAGCTTGCGTGTTTATATTGATAGTATTAACACAATGCTACACGGAAGGAAGAGCGAAACTGCATATTTTAACATGTTACCAAAGATTTCATAATGTATTATTGGAATACAAATCCGTTTCAGAGTAATCAATAAAACGCACCATGTAATCAACAAAAAAAAGAATTGAGCAAAAAATGTAAAATGAGATTACCATAAAATTTAAAGAAATAAGTAATATAACAAAAACACAGGAAATAATAAATTAAAATATGAGTACTTTTAGGCTGGTTTTCCTGTCACTCTGACGGTCGGCGCTGACGGTCGGCGTGTAGCTTGTCGGCGCTGATGGGTCGTTTTCATATCGCGCTGATGACCGTGAAGTACAGTCGCAAAGAATGTCGATGGCAGTGAAAATTGTTAGCAAAGAAAACGTCTGCAAAAAGAAATACATGTTCATCCATTGATTGAGCAGAGAATCTTCGCAAGGGAATTCTAAATATTATACGGCCAGTTTAGAGACGACGGCAAAAAGTTTTTCAACTATTTCCGAATGTCATCAAGAAGTTTTGATGAATTACTAGCAAAGCTGTAGCTTTGTAAAATAGATTTGTCTATTGTTCCTCTACAGCCGATTGAGCGCTTGATGGTTACTTTAAAGTAAGAAAAAATAAGTAAACAAAAATATTATGTAATTATTTATTGTAAGAAACAAAATTAAATAAATTAAGCTAAGACGACGATGTCATCCCAGGCTTTGTTACGTCCCATAAACCTTTCTTTTATTTCATTTCTTCAAGTACTCGACCGGTATTTATTTCACGATTGTCCATGACTGTATTTGTCAATACATACCTTCAGCGCGACACCAAAACGCTCAATGAGTGTGGAGGCGCGTTAGCGCCTGTCCGTCAGCGGCGCCGACGCGCGGCGCGTACGGCCGCGTATAGCTCAGCGCTGACGACCGTCAGCGCTGAGCGGTCAGCGCGACTCAAAACCGCTACATACAACTACATACAAATTGATCCATCAGCGCCGACCGTCAGCGTGACACGAAAACCAGCCTTAAAACTATATTTCAATAAGGAAAGTATTATGTTCAAATGGACTTGTTCTATGGCCTATATTAGTGCCCAAATAAAATAACAAGACTATTTTGTATTATATTATTAGGTGTACAAATAAGTTTCCGCTGTTTTGAGAGCGATAGGATGGCGCGAGGCTTACGTTAGAATTAGCTTAGTTAATCCAAGCGTAACATTTACTTGAACTCTCTACCAAACACAATTGATGAGATTGAGCTGAGCTCTAAAAAAAAAAACGTTCTGAATACTACTCCAGACACGACAAAATTATTCTTATGTAGCGGTTACGGTGAAAAACTATAACACACTTGAGTGGGAAGTGCTACCCTAATCGCCGTATTTACCAGACATTGTGTTGTCTTACTATCGCCTGTTCCGGTCAATGGCACATGCTATGTTGGAGTATCGGTTTACATCATACCAAAGAGACCAAAAATTGGGTTGATTTGTGGATGGCCTCAAAAGATGAAGAGTTCTTCAGACGTGAAATCCGAACGCTGCCTGAAGGTTGGGAAAAAGTAATTGCTAGTGATGGATAATAATTTGATTAAATGTGAACTACCGTTCTTTCACAATTTTTCTCTTTTGACAAAAATACGGCTGAAACATATTTGTACTCCTAATATATTAAAATGTTTAATGTTTGTTTGTTGGTTATGTTTTGTTTGTTTGTTAAGTTTGTAATGAAAATATATTATTTTGCCTTTATGTTTGTATTTTTAATAATTGCCAATTTCATAATTCAATGTATAGTGGAGATTGCTTGATCATTTTGAATAAATAAAGTACCTACTTTAAAATATAATAATATCAAATAGGCATCTGACACATAAAAACAATATTTTTCAGTTTCGCTCTAATTAATAATAATTTCCTTTGACCTCTGTGGACAGTATTTATTTTTAGCTAACTACTTGCACGTTCAACGGATAATACAGTTGACCTTGTAATTAATTAAGTGTTGACATGATAACCCATCTCATCGTAACGATAGATCGCATTAAAATTAATTTGATATACCTATACGCATAAATTATACTTTTTTTTACTTTTGGAAAATCCTCATAGGACGGTCTCAGCCGCACAGGGGGGTTGCGCGACCGAGGTGTGACGGACTTATACCGACTAAAAACCCCAAGGCGACTACTTCTGCGCATTGGCGGGGACTGTGGGTCCTGTAATCAATTCGCCACAGCCCCGTCGCGCCGCGCCCGATGGGCACAAACTCGGGGGAAGATGATACCCTCCCCGATACAACTCGTTGTATTTAGGCAGATCACGTCACAATGCCCTGCCAACTTCTCGAGAGGCGCTAAACCAGTTGCTCAGGATCCCCACGCATAAATTATATTAGGTCCTTACATATGAAATTGGCGTTTTTCGTACTGGCCACTTTAATCACAAATTTCTCCTCTTTGGTAAGGCATTCCAAATTCAAATTTGTACAGCTATAGACTCATGTATTTGTGCTTCGATGATCGTCATTCATTTGTTTTTTCTTCTGTTTTTTTCTATTTGCGTCACTCATTTTACAAAATGGAAAACTTAAAATATCGCATTATTTACGAGTACGAGTTCCGCCGTGGCACTAGTGCTGCGGAAACAACTCGAAGGGTGAATGATGTGTATGGCGGTCGTGTTGCAAAAGAAAACACAGTTCGTTTTTGGTTCCAACGTTTTCGTTCTGGAAATTTCGACCTGCAGAACAAGCCCCGTGGATGGCCTGAGACTCAAGTTGATAATGAAGAGTTGAAGGCTATTGTGGAAGCGGATCCATCGCAAACCACGTCCGAGTTAGCTGCAGGCTGCGATGTTAGTGATAAAACTGTTTTAATTCACTTGAAGCAAATTGGGAAGATTAAAAAGCTTGAAAGGTGGGTACCTCACGAATTGACTGAAGCAAACCGGCAAACGCGCGTCGACTGCTGCGTTACATTACTAAACCGGCACAATAATGAAGGTATTTTAAACCGAATCATTACCTGTGATGAAAAATGGGTTCTTTACGATAATCGGAAGCGCTCAGCGCAATGATTGGATCCTGGCCAGCCAGCCAAATCCTGCCCCAAGCGAAAATTAACCCCAAAAAAGTTACTTGTAAGCGTTTGGTGGACTAGTGCCGGTATTGTTCATTACAGTTTTCTCAAATCTGGCCAGACTATTACGGCTGATGTCTATTGTCAGCAATTTCAAACCATGATGGAAAAGCTAGCGGCTAAACAACCTAGGCTGGTCAATCGCTCCACGCCACTGCTGCTTCACGACCACACACTGCGCAACAGACGGCTACTATATTAGAAGAGCTTCAATTGGAAAGTCTAAGACATCCTCCATACTCCCCGGACCTTGCTCCAACAGATTACCATTTTTTTCGAAATTTGGATAACTTCTTGCAAGGGAAAATATTCAACTCCGATGGGGCAGTCCAAATCGCCTTCAAAGATTTTATTGATTCCCGTCCGACTGGTTTTTTTAGTAAAGGGATCAATGAACTACCTATGAGATGGCAAAAGTGCATAGAAAATAATGGTTCATACTTTGATTAATTAAATATATTATATTAAAAAATATTCGAATTTTTGTTCCTCCCATACAAAACGCCAATTTCATATGTTAGGACCTAATATTAAGCCAACCTAGGAACTGGTTAATAATTAAGAATTGGTTAGGTGAATTATTTAAGGACTCTGCCTTGAACAAAGACCGATTTTATATTAAGTGCATGGCGCGTATTTCGGAATCTGGAATAAGGTTATCCGTTATAGAACTACAGTTGTCAAGCTGTCAAGTTCAGCTAGCGGAAATATTAGTGGGTTAATGGTATATGAGGACCGCTGCAGTAAGCTGGAGCCGGCTGCGAGTGGATGAGAATAGACGAATGGCAGTTATTTGGAAAAGCATATATCTAGCAGAGGTCTAAAGTTTCTTCGGTTGATAATGATACCCACACTCACTCGTGTTGCGTGATGACTATGTACAAATTAAGTCGGTACAGTCAAACACATAGTTCATCTCTGTGAAGTTGATATTTTTATTATCTTTTTATAAACATATTATAATTTTTTTTAAATTGGTGCCCTTTGATAATTATTATTTAGAGGGCCAGATTTAAGGTGGCGTTCCGTAGGACGCAATAAAACAACGATAACATAAGCTATGACAGCTGCTGCAAACTATGTCGTCATTTTTAATTTTTGTTGAAAATTGGCTGTTGGCTTATCTGATGGTTAGTGACTACCGTTACCGTAGAAGCGTTGTAACTGCGTTATAAATGACTTTGTTCACTGCCTCCTTGAATCCCGCATTATATCACTGGGGAAAACCAGTACCCGGTCATTACATAAATCCAAATGGGTATGATAAAAATGTTCTAGAGAACTTCTGCGTACTGCAGTAAAGTGGTGGTACTTTACATTATTATTTTATATGAGACCAACTCAGAGATCTAAGGTAATTTTCGCGCGGTAGAAACAGTAGTATGTCGGAAATGGGCCTTGGCCTACTCATAGCAGGGGGGAGGCATCTACTCCTGCTGGATTTTGTATACCTCCCTACTGTCTAGTGCTTCAATGCTTTACTTCATTACTACAATTGAAAGATCAAAATAGCCCAATCAGCATACCAAGATAGCCCATAAATTGAAATTTTTCTTGACAGTTGCAGTCGTTTTTTGGATTGCGTTGTGCATCAGGTACAGTACTTTGTCGAGTTAGTATAAAAAAAGTTAAGTAACGATAGGGTCAGTATGTAAACCATTACGCCGACTATATAGCGGTACGACAATGAACTTGGCGGAAGCTGTTGTCACGCTCGCTGCGACGAACAATGCCCCTTGCAACGTTAAGTACTGATAATACCTACATTTTCTATTTTGAACAGTTAACCGCAAAATCTTGGTACATACACTTATTAACTTGCTTCCTAAAATGCATTTTCTACATTTATTACTCTTTGTGACTATTTTAATGTCACTAATTCTTCAAAATACTAGGACTCGTTAAAATGTAATTAAAAATTTCTCGGACCATTGTTACGCCAATGAATCATATGTATAACGGTATATTTTTTAAATTGATATAAGTTAAGGAATAAAATTATTAAGGAAACGAGAAATATTTAACAAGTTATGCAAATATTGTAAAAATATTTTTATTTAAACGTTACGTTGAAATTAATATTAATCTGTTCTCTGTACAGACTTGACATCATCTCTAAAGAAAATCAATTAGTTATTGGGTTCGGTTACATTTAAGAGAAAATTAATAAAGGTATCGATAAAAAATATCTTAAATATTTTCCCAAGTAGCTATTCTTTATGTTCAATTACTTACGAAACTACTTATAGGCTATATAGGTGTTTGTTTTACGTGGAAATCGAACTCTCGATCTGTATTGTACAAACCGATATAATCACCGCGCTAACTGAGTCGACAAAGATTGCGTTATTTATGTTATTATCAAAGTAGCAATGGAAACAACTGATAAGTGCAGTGGTTTAGCTGCATTATTCTGTAAAAAATAGGTCACCTAAACATTAAAAAAAAATTGTACTACTTACGGTGGTGTGTGATGATCTTCTAAAAGAGAAGCCAATATAGTCCAATATATCATCGACTTTCAGTAATTCGATATTTATGATTTCTTAATTTCGAATTAAAGAAAGTTAAAAGTACCTACTATAATTGCCGAACGGGTTGTCGTCTAGTAATTTTCATATTGCTATTATTTTAAAATAAATCATGATAAAAAAAACATGGAGCTTACTAACGTAGACTATAATATCTGTTCACTGTACTTACTGCCCTTTGTGATAGTCACCGCACGCCACTGCTGATTTATTATGAGTTTAATCATTTATCTATTGTATTTAGGCTCTTTTACATATTCGATAGAATCGTAATATTTGATGTCTGTATAGTAGGTATATATTCTATTAAAGCTATTGTAAGCCTGCAGGATGGGTAAAGTTGGTATCAAGTGCAGGATCATTGGGCTGGAACGTAGTGTGGCTCACTGTGGAATCTGCACGTGGGCACGGCACACGTGCGGGCTGACGCACTGTTCCATGAGAGTTTGCATATACGTGCTAGTGTAAAGGAGCCTTTGGCTGACGACATCAAAGGATTACGAAATACCTGTGCAGTGTTGTTAATAGTGTTATAATTGTTAAAAGTGGTCAGGAACGCCATGATTAATAGAAGAGAAATGTTTAATGATTAGCATTTAACTATGTAAGTTTTACAGGATTTTTTGTACATTTTATCTATTCTATTCATTATAAGTCAGTATCTCTACATAACATATATTTTCTTCTGTTAACAGACTCCATTCGGTTCCATACTATTAGAGTTCGTTTAACTCGAATGTTTTATTTATTCATTTGTTTACATATCCATTTGATGCCTTTCTAAAGTATTTCAAACAAAAGCTCTTAGAAATTCACAAGCGTGTTGATCTGATCGTAGAATTTCCTAACACGTAAGTCCTACATATTCATCCATTTAGAACGAGAAAATTACATAACGTAGGCAATGTCATAGTATTTAGGTAATAAGTTCCGATAGATTAAAAAAAAAGACTGCTCGCAACTCAATCTTGTTTTAATCCAGAGTAGACAGACCATACGACGATGACCAAGAGTAATCAAGTCAAATTATTTGATTACCTCTTTAATTTAGGTTTATTTGGTGATATGACCGATGACTATATAAGATCGAGATCAACATGTCTGACTCCTTAATTACTCTATGTAATGCTTGGTACTTATTAAAAAGCTAAGTTTTATAGACACTATTTCGTCTTTGCTTAGGAAAGTTCTAAAATAATAAATTCATTTTGACAAAAAACTCAATATATAATAGGAACTTAATTATAGCCATAGTATTCGCAGAGCCAAGCCCATGTTGATAAAATCAGTGACTTACCAAATCCTTTGAAAATTATTGAGTAATTGAAATTGTAATATTTAAGTAACTGAAACAACTGATTTTATTCAAAATGATAGTGACCCAAATTAAATTAATTATTTTGACCGAGTAGAAATACATACAAATTAAAAACCAATAACAACATGTAAACGCTACATAAATGAGGATGCACGCTATATATGTAAGATCAGCAAGGTACACCTGCATAAAGTTTTCTCTTGGGCCACACTCGTTCTGGAGGTATCATATGTAGGTAAGCTCACTAAATAAAATAACTCCAGATAAGTTTGGTATTTCAAAAATGTCAATCTGTTCGTTCTCTCTATGTTAAATTTCGCAACACATGTGTACAAGTTATTTTATCTATGATCTCCTATACGTTATCTCTTATCACAAAATATCTTTGCGCGTACACTGCTTGTAAGCATTGTATTGTCAAAAATATTCCCTAGAGGTTATATTGTTTTGCGCTGATTTACTTGTGCACCTTTGTTTAAATGTCTATTTGTTAGTAAAACAATAAGAGAGTTCTGGAAGAAGATGTTTGTAAGTTTATATTATTAAAATTAATTTAGACACATAAATGATATCCTATATAAAAATGTTATTGATTTATAGACGTATCTTGTTAGAAATCGAAGATTTTGTGATAATAATTGTTGTTATTCGTTCAAGATCCCTATTAAGTTTTCGTATCCGGTGCCTTTTCCTTTGGAAGTATGTGTTTAATAAAATATCTGCTGTTAGGATAAGGTCAGTTGAACGCGGGTATTTGGCATGTATTACGTTAGAAATCGTGTATCCTGTAGCTAGTACAGTTGGATGTTCTGATAGTTATGTCGTGGCTATGCGCCGTAACGTTGTTGTTTTATTCACCAGGGATATGTTCCATGATAATGGCAACAGATAGTACATTCAGATTTACAATATTTCAAGCTTAGTTTCACATTTAACTTTATACTTTAATGCATAAGCAGGCACACGGACAAATTTGAAACATGTATAGGCTGCTAAAGAATTTTGTCACATAAATCGTCTTAGTTTGTTGCAAAACAATGAAGCGTTCTATTCGGTAATATGATCAAGTCTGTTAAGTGCACTATTTACAAGTACAACGTATCAATAATATTTCGTTCAATTATTAATTTTATTCTTAAATATTTGAGTATTTTATCAATCATTTACAGATAAATATTTAATTACTAAATACTATCAAAGTGTGTCTGCAAAAATTAGACAGAAAAAATCGTCACAGATCTGTCATCGTTCACCAATACATTTCAGTTTCCTTTTTGGTTTCAAATATGAAATGAAAAATGAAATGAAAAAGTATTTATTTCGGCACAAATATACAAAAAATAGAAATTTAAATGTAGCATTACAAACAACACACAAAAACAAAAGAAAATACAGAACATATAAACATGGCGAAATATGCACATATAAGTCACTACTACTACCGCTTACTATGAAATATTTTAAGAGTTCCAAATGGATCCGTAAACGAGGTCGACAGATTCTTGTGAAAATGCATTTATTTTTTGTTTGCTTTGGCGCTCAGCCAGGAGAGATATGTAGAATTGTGCGTTCTTTTACTTCCTTTACTGGTATTGATGAGACAGAGAAGTTATAATGTTATTTCATATGCCACTGTATTCAATAAGGTGCTTGCGAGTAATAAGGGCCAGCGTTTTGCAAGGGCCACAACAAAAAAGTAAACTTCCTACCTATCTATCCGATCGCGCTTACGCATATATACATACTAAGGACCAATTGGAAGATTTAAATTCGACTCTGCACGATCAAACAATCCGAAATTTTGTCATAAGCTACGTAACCGTAAAGTGAGTTGATCTGCGCGAGTTAATTATGAAAAAATCTCCACGAATTCCTTTATTTGTGCATGAGTAATAGTAAATAATATTATATAATTTATTATTTTATAGTTAAGACAAGGAAATTGTGTTGAATATACAACGTTCGTTTAATCGCTATATAGTATGTATAAAATATTATTTTACATTAAAATTCAAAATAAGACTCATTGTCTAATAAAGGCCACTTGCAGGGCCGGTTAATAGGGCCGCTCCTTAAGCTCATGAACTGTCTAGTAATGTTATGTTACGACATATTATACGATTTTTTTTTTCTTTATTTTCCTTTTTTTTTTGTATTTCTGAACTTACTATGACTAGAAGTTCACGAAGTGTAATTTTGTAACGTGAGAGTTCATTAGTCTAATAAAGGTTACAAAATAGATCATAAATAAAAAATATGTTTTTTCTTCGTTTTCTTAAAGATCTATATATATAGTTACCAACGAACTGTTCATAAATACAAACATTTTATGAATTTTAACTCAGTTAGTATTAGTATTATTATTTTTTTTGTTTCATTAGTTTAAAAAGGTTGTTGTTTTTCTTCTTACTTCAGAGTCTTTGAATGTTTGGTACATTATCAAATGACAATTAAGGTAAGCGAGAAAGCAACAATGTTGCTTTCATAATAATAAAACTATAAAAAACAAATATTTAAATGTGGTCCTTATTAAGCTACCCAAGTTTAAAAAGGGCCAAAATAGAGGTTTTAAAAAAAATGATTTTTGACGTTAAAGTATGAGAAATATCCAAAAAAAATATTATACTTGTTTGAGTTTTTAATTAAATATAATAGGCATTTGTATTTTGTGCCTTTTTTAATCACAATGTGATACTATTTAAAATATTTAGTTTTTAATTAAGGTTATTTACCGCAGGTACCTTGTGAGGAAAATTAATAAAATATTAATCACACTTTATATTTATTGTTTCAAAATAATTTTAATCTACGTATAAATCCTTGATTCTTATTGTAGTTTTATATCAATCGTTGTTTTTAATACAACATATAATTAGCGAAAAAAGTGAAATGCAACATATAATTAGCGATTAAAGTCAAATGCAAGACAAAATTAACAATTAAAGTGAAATGCTTATTTGGTGTATTGTAAGTCAACGTCAAAAGAATGTAGTATAAATGAAAGGTTACAATTGCTCTAAATTGAGTAATTAGGTAAGTAGATAACATCAAAAGAAGGATCTTTGATAGTGATGGTGTGCTAATTGTAAATATTCGCAAGAAAGGAATGAATTACATATATTTCTTTGTTACAGGATAAGGCTTAAATGTTCTCGACGATAGTCAATTTTGTATTCGAGTTGTAAATCGTACCTACCAAAGAACTCACCAAATATTATTGATATTATACATCAGAGAAATAGAGATCATAAACAAAGAAATGCCAGAACTAGGGCCGATGATGCGAGCGCTCGAACTCCAAAGGATGATCGAAGACAAAGTGTCAGAATGGCGCGAGAGGTCAGCGCGGGTCGCCGGCGCAACCGTGGCGGACTCTTATCACCAACCACTCAACTTCAAGCGACACACACATAGACGCAAAAATAGCGCTGAAATAAACAGAATTATCGCAAAGTACTCCAGGCCCTATAAGAGGACGGACGAACCTCATTACGTAAGTCGCATCACTTCGGAAAAACCTCCGACGCGACCGCCGCGGAAGAAATCTTTGGCCAGTCTAAAAATACTGTCTAAAAGTGAAGATAATTTAACCACAGTTGGCGTCATGGAAGTTCATCCCGAACCAACGGACAAAAACAGAACACAGTTTAGCGTGTCGAAGTATAACGCGAAAAGCTGTGAAGACGTTACGGCTTTTGTTGACATTAGCGCAAAAAGCAAGAACTTCGGACAACACAGTATAATTAACTCTAATGTGATATCCAGCGATAGGAGACCAAAACTTAACAGCATCAGTGAAGATATATTAGATGACTCAAATTTTAAAGATAGTGCGGTAGAGTTAAGATTTAAACCAGAATTTACTACATCAACACCATTGCAAAACAGGAAAACTGGACCACCTGTCTCATCGATGTCTTATTTAGGCTTTGAAAAGTGTTCTAATTATTCCACCAGTGCCTGTGACTTGAGAAAAGGTAGTTCAGAACCAAACATATTAAGTGCAAACAGTAAAGAATTGTTGGATGGAACAAAAAGTATCGATTGGAGAAAGCGGTGGAAGCAACTCAAACCGCCGTTTAAAAAGGGGACCTTCGACTGTTTACTACGTTGGAGAGGGAGTAAACCACGACAGACGACAGACACTTCACGCAGGTGAGTGATTACTGATTATAATCATAGATGGGCAAAATGTAATCAGATTAATAAAAATAATTACGATTACATTTTACGTTTTTTACCATTAATATGACCGCATTTTGCTCATCTATGTTTTAAGCACTACGGAGTCCTCAAGTGCATACACTTTTATGACTCCTTAAAGTTTTTTACGGATTTAATCCTGATTACAGAACAACAACATTAAAATTACGACTACTTTTGTAATCGTTAATGACTAATTTTGCCCATCTCTGATTATAATATACATAGATGGGGAAAATGTAACCAGAATTAATATTTATATTGCGTCACGTATAGTGATGAAAATTCCCGGGCATTTTCCCAAAGTGCCCAAAAACTTCCTTGGGATTATTCCCGGGAATTTACGAAATGTTCTCGGAAGTTATGGGCACTTTGGGAAAATTCCCGGGCATTTTCATCACTAGTCACGTGTGACGGGAATGCTATAAGAAAAAATATTAATTATTAAGATAACTTCAGCTATATGTAATATGCGCATAAACTTCTTTTTTTTCTTATAGTTAATAAAACGCTTTATTGCATTTTATTGCTCAATGGGGTTAGAATAGTGAAAACTGCGACTATAACAATATTAAACGATCAACTACCTATTTAATTGATAAATTTGAATTAAATAATAATGATTCGTAGAATTTATATCCAGATTTGCTTTCGTATAACAAAGTAAAATAATGACTATGTACATGATGTATGTAACTTGTCGTCTAATATACTTGAAGTTAAAATGTTTAAGTCTAAGGAATATAATAAAGATCATAATATTCTCGACTTTTGCCTTAATACATTATAGTATTTTTAGTTAGGCAGGTTTCTACTTTCTGTTGCGTCGTATTATATTGTTAGTCTCAAGTTAAATCAATTGATTAATTTATACAGAATCGCAAAATGCCTACACCTAGTAAGTTCTGAACTATACAGTTTTCCGTATTTCAGTTTGAGAAAATATATTTAAATTATTGTTTTAGACCAAATATCAATAGAAATATAAAAAAAAAAACAAAAATATCTCAATATTTAATAATAACATAGTATTCAAAATAAAAGCAACGACGCACTAGCGCTGGAACATAACAGAGAAATAATCAGGAAACTTCATTCTTATGTTCAATTATTTTTCGAGAGATGGCGCAGCTTTACACAATATCATAGCCGCGGAGGTGCTCCAATCGAAGTTTATTCTATGATTCGTGAGATTCGCGAGCACTTGACCATTAAGCAGTAGCATTTCATATAGTATTATTGCTATGTAGAATCATAGAAGCAGTCACAAAATATTAGTATTATTATAAATTTACGGATTTGGCTTTATTTTCTTTACTAGTGTCGTAAAGCATTGCTCCTTGCCTAATATCAACGTTTGATTTGGTCTAGGATGTATCCTATTGGTTTTGATTTCCTTGTAACTTAAACGGACGTCTCTTTTGACTGCCTATTAACAGCTTCAAGAGATTGCAGACTTACGAAGTTGTTGATATTTTCAAACTTTTAAGCGTTACTGGGAAAAAGGGAATTTCCTTTTGAAGTACGGAAACTAAATATTTAAAAAATGTCAATACTTTACAAATCAACGTAATACAAACTCCTTGCTTTTTTATTCTGTTACGACACAGTGACCACACCACACCTGACGGTAAGTATGGTGCAGTCCAAAAATGACAAACACTATCAACAGCAAAAAAATCATCGATAGCCGTAGCGATCATGCCGGCATGCACAAATATCTCTTCACGCTTCGCTTAAAAGATCCAATATTTGTTTCTAGTTTCATGAAATGATATAGCGTTACAAAGCCAAGAGATTAATATTTTGGAAAACATGAAGAAAAAGAAACGAGTTCTATTCAAACGTATGCAAATCATAAATCGGTAATACTAACAAAAATATTTTCACCTGCTTGCTGATTCATACATGACCTTGAGAGTGTTCAGCGAGACAATCACTGGTGGATGTAAGAGGTACCTCTTACAATAGACTATGTTATCTATATCGCAATAAGGTTGTTAGTGATTCGAAATTTCGGATATACATATACGAGGATATTGAAATGTATATCCATACACATAGTCCATACTGATATTAAAAACAAAGCAAACTGGTTTCTGAAGGTGTGGCAAGCAAATTTATTCATAGATATCTTTGGATTTCCCTAGACTACGGTATTTATTACGAATTGCCTAATAAAGAGAGTAGTGTAATTATCTGTTGACTCAAAAAGAAAATACGGAATTATTTGGAATGCTTGTTCAAGCTGACATTCGAACGCACTCGATTTCTATAAATTCGCTGGCTTCCGTCTTAAGATTGTAAAAACCCCCACAGACCAACACTATTAGTCAAGCCGTAAAATGTAGTCACTTCCCAAATCATTTAAGTTAGATCAGTTACGGATATAAAATATTTTCGGATAATCGACCGATACTCCGTACATAACATCTCTAAACGTAATTACGTTGCGCTAGAGTAATTTTACATCATTAGGCCTGTCTCATAATAAAAATGGTATAAAGCAGTGTTTCCCAATATTTTAATGATATACATGTATATAAATCCAATGAATCATATTTTTGAGACAGATGTTAGCAATTAAGGAAATAACCCGCTGTAAAGAGAATTTTATATAAAATCCCCCCATTCGAATAAATGAAATAAGCCGAGCCGTCAGGTTCTTAGATTGAAACAAATATTTAAACTGTGTGCATAAAATGTATCGACGTAATTTCATTAAAGATATATTATTAAATTAACATACTTAAACAACTTTAGGTTTAATTCATTTTAATAATATGAGATCAAAAATTTCGTTATTTATTCATACAGACCTTGCATATGCCTGAAGACAGCATTTAATCTTTAATAAAATATTAAATCAAGGAATATATATTTTTTAATTAATGTCGGTAAAGAGGCTGACGGCTCGGCGTACCTGTTGATGAATATTTTCCATTGCCAATGGACAACTGCAACACAAGGAGCATTGTTATTGCGTTGCCGACCAAGAAGGATATTGTCTATTGCCCTCTTGAAGAACTCCATGTCATACATAGCTCTGTGGACAAGCTGTACCCAGCCACCTACTCCATGATATCAAATTACGTAACAGAAAAAGTCTAGAGAACTGATGCGTTGTCGCGGTTCCGTAAGGCTTTATAGTGTGGGAATGCACCAACGACCAATGGCGATTTGTGCGTGTTTGAAATGACGCTGGAGGTAACTGGTTGAATAGTTCTTCAAAGCACTCCCCGCTGTATAAACTATAGACCACACATAGAGAAGCAACGTTTCTGCGTAGATTTAAGAGTTCTAAACCATTTATTTCTTCATGTTTATTGACAATACAAATAATCCGGCGCTGCGTAGGGTCAAACAGATAGCAAGGTAGGCAGGTGACAGCAGCACTCCCTATGCGGACGTACCTACTTATGCTTCGTAAAGCACAAGAAACTCCCTGACTGTAAAAATATTTTTTGAGCTGTTCAGAACACACTAATTTTTGCAGACCAATTTGGCCTTGCTGTCCAAATGGCTTTGGAACTGCTCTAAGCCAGATATATTGATGCCAAGGATCCCTATTCTATCTCCAATGGTCAGCTGTGCTAGCTCCTGTATTCCATACTTTGGAATACAGGACCTATAACAAAACAATTATTTTTTGTCAGAAAACGCACAAACCTGTGTCTTAGAGGTGTTGAATAGATATTCAACAGAGGTAAAATGCATCTACATTTTTTGAAGTGACGTTGTTTAAACTCTAAATCAGTGGTTCTCAACCACTGTGCCGCGGCACTTTTGTGTGCCGCAAAATTTTAGATATATGATTATGTTAATATTATTAAATAATATGGTTTAAAAAGGAAAATCCTTTTAACAGGAATGTATATTTATTATTTGAACTTTATTATTTAATTAAAATATGTAATTTTAATTGTGTTATTCACGTGAAGAAGTCGCAGGAAAATATTAATTTAATAGATAAAATGACCTAAAACAAGAATTTGTTGCAGAATTCACCGTCAAGGAAAATTTTCAAAGGGGATTAAATATTGCGGTTTTAGACGTCAGACGGAAATACCCTCATATGTCAAGTACCTACTAAAACAAATAGACTATAATATGTTTTTCATGAATATTAGAGGTTTTTTTTTATTTATTTTTTTATTACATACAGGCTTGCGCTTGACCTCAATCTTACCTGCTGGAAAGTGATGATGAGGCTGACGATGGAGCGCGCTCACCCAGCAAATACCGATTCACTCGACGTTTGAAGATTCCCATGTCATAAGATGCTGGAAACACCGACGCAGGAAGCGAGTTCCACTCCATTGGTTCATTGTATACTTCCAATGAATACAATCTCATTTTTACAAAGTTGCTCCTTTATTACCGAAACACCCTTGTATTGCGTCTTTTAAACAACAGGCGAGGTATTTGTTTCAATTAGCATGACCGCGGCAAATAATGACAGATTTTTTTGTTTTTCGATAGTCGTAGCCGGTTTGGATTGCACTGTGCTTACCATCAGGTATGGTGTCATTACTACGTTGAATCAGAATAAAAGAAAGTAATTTTAGTCCTAAAAACAGGATTGCTGTCGTTTGAAAGTATTGAAGCCGAAGTTTTTGATGGAATTTATTTTGTAGGCAGTCTGGAGAATGGCTCAAGAGCTTTATTCTCTGATCCCAAAATAAAACCACTAGACACCGTGTTGAATACTGTCCTTACGCGGTTGATATTCATTATATTAGCATAAAAAAGATGCATCAGTATATGTATATTTTCTTAAATAAAATACGGTATGAGCTCTCAAATATGAATTAATTTTAATACGCTTACAAAAAAGTGTCTGTCATGTGTTAGAATATGTACATCGTATCGAGTAGGTAATTCTGCCTCATTCTAGAATCTAGGGCATTAAAACAAAGAAACTAGATTTCTATCAGGCCCCAGCCTGACAAACGGGATTGTCTACTTGCAAATAACTATAATTTAGCGAGTGGCTGGGTAAGCTTTTTATACTGCGTGATTACAATAAATCGTCTATAAGGTTAAACTCGTTTAATTATTATGTTGATTAAGGTTTACTAATAAGTTATAAGATAATGCAGGATGAAACATAATGGCTTTTTTTAATTTATCCTATATAAATACAATTAAAAATAATTGAGCTACTGGTCAAATTGGACACAAAATACAAGCGCGAAATGGATACAGCTATTAATATATGTATATATGCCAACCACGTATAAGACAAAGCATGACGGTATATTATTCTTAGTAAAAAATACTAAATTAAAAAAAATCTCATTCCTACGTGGTGGAATTTATAGTATACTAATTGAAACGAATTATTATTCCCCTAGTTTACAAGATGACAGTCAAGGTTCTAAGGTATGTCGAAAAGGCTTTGGGTCAACAGCCTTTAAATGGCCATTACACTGTTTTAGTAATAGGAAACATGCAGTGGCAGTAATACAGATAGAAGGTCTAATCATAATACCATGGAATTGAATATATGCTCGAATGATTGTGTAACTCTAATTTAAATGATAGCAATAACAAAGTGTATCCCTGATGAATAACAGGAAAGGAATTAACATATATGTATGTGTTACATGTAAACATGTCAATGTCGGGGGGGGGGGGGGTTGAAATGTTGATTGACTTCAGATAATAACAATCTGTTCTGGTAATATTTTTTTATTACAATCATTGCTATTATAATATCGTTTCCAGAGATCGTAAAATAACGTCAATAAAAGCAGATTGCCTCGTTACGCAGGTATGAAGTTATTCTCGGACATTTTTGAATGATTTTCTTCTGCAAAAGACGTCTATGTCTCTTATATAATACAATCAAATATAGGGATAGGTCATTCAAATAATCATAGTCAATAATCATAGTTCAAATAATGCGAAATAATCATAGTCACTGCAATGCGACTAATGTAACGGCGCGGCACGGCACGGCTGCGTCAAACTAGGTTACTACGGGTCAAGAATAACATTTTCTTATTTTTATGAAAAATATGAATTGCTCTACTTTTAGGTTTAATGGCGTACAGAATTAATGCTTAATAATTTACCGCTTCTTTCTTGAGGATTTCATTAAATAATAAGCAATTTGAATGTACGTATTACTATTTCTCCTGAAATGTCTAAATCGAATTTTAACAACGTCTAAATAATGTAAGCAAATGATCTCATTATAACTTTGATAATAAGTATTCATTACATATCGTATTATTTGGATAAGGATTTAAAAGTGATACCATGTTCGCCTCATTTAATATTAGGCTATATCTTATTAAGTACAATCAACGTAATTATTTTCATATTAACATTTCCGACAGACTATAAAACTAAATACAAAACATTTTTATCCAATAGTATAGAAGTAAAGAATGCTAAATACTCGAAATTTTGCACTAAAGTTGTTTACTACGTTATTCAAATATTATAAGACATTATTTTGTGTGAATGATCCTTAAATTACCAGACTAAAAAGGTAAAAAGACATAAGCTAGGTGTTTTGTACAATAGCTACTTTAAAATATAGAAAATTCTCTGAAGTTAATAATCAAACGCCATCTTAATCTAGATTCGATTTGAAATCTAGAACTGTAACATAATCAAGAATCAACAGCATTTACTTTCTTTTTAATAAGGACCTATTGCTCACATAGCACAGCGGTCAGCAGTATTTATGATACATAAATATTTAACTATTCATAAATTTTAACTAAGTTTTGGTGTACGTAAGTAAATTTAGTGAATCAGGGTTGCAAACGTGGGATTAGGAATTTCCGACAACTCAATGCTTGTTTACAAACTCCAGTGTCCTAACTTATTTATTTTAGCTGGGTTCCGTGTCGTTTCAATGAGTTATTAATTTCATAAATACCATTTTCAGATATTGATATGTAATAATGTATTGTATAAGAAAAATCAAGTATAGACGAATAGATATCGTTAGCATATCAAAACAGGATTTTTTACCATTTTTAAGACGTTTAATTTTTAGGTGATATTTCAGTACATCGTATTAAAGATACATATAGGTGTCCTACTTGTTTTATTTAATTGGCTATATTTAAAATAATTGTCTCAAACTGTTATAGTTTTTTAAATAATGATTCATGTATCTTTGTTGCCCAGGCATAGTTATATATTTTAATTTAATATGTTTTGATCTAAGAACAAAAATATGGGGTTTGGTCTGTTTTTATTGTTTGTTAATGTTTTTTGGAGCCCGGGGAAATCCCGCATAGAACCATCAGGGACGCTGTGAGGGCAGCGACGCCGTAGTCTCAGACTCCTACTGACTAAAAACCCCCGGGGTGTCCCTCTGATTACTCCACCCAGGCCTAGAAAATCAAATTCATCCAGACGCCCAGGGAACAAAAAGCCTTGTTGAAGCTACCTCTCTGGGAGGGGTAGGAGTAAAGCCCTCCCCTCCAAACCTCTCTCTGGCGGCGCGCAGGACACCGTGCATATGTTTACTAATTATACGCTAATTGCTTTCTGGTAATATTTATAATATTTGGATAGTAAAAAATAAAATAAAATTTAAATGAATGAATGTGAATTTATTAATTGGATGTTCGTTACACTTGTTGAATTTGAACAATGGTGTAAAACATAGACGTTCATGAGCCTTGGAAGTTGGTGGAACTCTAAAAAACAGAATATTGTAGGCACGTCTAAGTCTTCAACAAACAGAGCTTACGGCTTCACAATTCAGTTGAGTGGTTGACACAGCGCGCTGAAGCACGCTGGAAACTTTATTGTATCATTTTCATACAAGTTGTGATCAATTATTATTTATTACGTATATTATGTGCAATACTAATACAGAAGCCATATCTTTGCATTAATTTCAGTCGTAGTGTAATGAACTAAGTTACAGTGAAAATGTCCAAAAAAAGTCCAGATGATCCTTGGAAATTCGTGTTACAAAAATTGCAGGAAAAAGAAATTATTAGCAAACGAAAGTAAGTAATCATATTTCCAATGTAGAATAATATATTGCATTTGGTATATTCGTTTCCATTATACGTAAATTCGTCACGTAAGGACACAAATGTTAATTTATAATTTAACATAAAGGGCTAATAGCATATTTTTAAATTTTAGTAAACCAGTAAAAAGTATACTATAATTGTAATATAGATAATATGGGATACTAATAACAACCTTAATACAGTTTGGTATAAAATTAACATATTGAACTTAACAAATATAAGTTAGCCCAAATATAGGTTGAAACACAAATAATACGTAGATAATTACCTAATATTTGATTACTATAAATTTTATAAACAGTAACTTAAAAAAAAACACTATTTCTAAATCACTCAATATACTATTGTTATGTTTGAACAAATCCTAACGAGACTCCCTTGATAAAGAAAGAATGAAATACTGTAAAATTGCTAGCTGTACATGATAAACTTATATGATAAAAAAAAAACCTACATCCAACAAGCCTATTTCTGAAATACATGTTTATGTTGTTATTATAACAATGAGTGGGTGAAAGTAAGGGTTAAAATTTAAAAGGAAAGATCCTTTTATATTAATAAAGACGCAAGAGCGTCATTTCTAAAGCTAGAGGTGCAAAGATTGGCGTTTAGAATGTTTGTTGCAAACAGATAATTACGTATTACGGCGTATTAGAAGATGTATCTTCTAAATATTTATCAATAATATAATAAGGGATACTCAAATAATTATAAATATATTATATATGCTTTTGTGTTTAAGTGCGGATTACAATAAACGCTAACCGTTGATTGGTTGGCTTATCAGTTTTACACATGTCTATGATTAAAATGACATTGCTTTGTAGTGCTTAGTTACCAAGCAAACATATATACTATCACAAATATCTATACATATATACATTATTTCTATCACATTATATCTATATGATTGTATTGTTATTTATGGTTACTCTAATATTGACATATGTATGCTAAAAGCAATATAGTAAATTACATCTGTAATTGCATGTTATCAGCTGCAAGTCACACAGGTTGAAAGATGTCTCGTATTAATTATGAGGAAGTTATTAATTATGTATTTATACGTGTATGATATACATATGTTATTAGCAGCGTGCCGTGGCATTGCTCATGTAGAGGAAATAATATTTAGGGATCTATCAAAAACATTCGCATCTTGTTTTAGGTTGGAATTCGCATATTTCTATACTCTGGTTATCCGACTTTTAGTTAAGTTAAAAATATGTTTATTGATTAAAGAATTATGCAAACGCATTTTGATGAAATTGCCACTATTTATACTCAGACTTACCAATACAGTATATGAGCCTCTAAAGCCGGTAAATAGGGCTGCGGGATATAGCATAAATGGCGTTCCATTCTCTCTGTCTACAACTCTACACAAATAGGGATTCGGCGTTATAATAGATAGATAAAAAAGATAGACAAGGTATCCAGATTACCAGAAGGCCGCTCTGTCTCATACGTTAGGTAATCTAATGTAAAAGTACGATGGAGCTGTAAGGCTGAGGGGAGTCACCTAAAAGTTTCTTAATTAAATAGAGTTATAGAAAAAACCGCTGAAGCAGAAAATCTTATAGGTATGCTACATTAAACAATTTACGATTTTACAACAGAATTCAATTATATGCAACTGAAAAGGTTGATGTATGTAGCTTACATAAAATTTTGCATTATATAGGTTCGAAATATGCTTCGCCACAAAGTACCCGAAATCAAATAAACATATTACTAAGTCGAACCTAGGCAGAGATGGGCAAAATGTAATCTGATTAATCATGAACGATTACAAAATATAGTCGTAATTTTAACTTTCTTGCTCTGTAATTATGATCAAATCCATTTAAAACATTAAGAAATGGTAAATGTGTATACAATCTGGGATTTTGTATTGTTTAAAACATAAATGATCAAAATGTCAAAATGTCATATTAATGGTAAAAAACCGAAAAATGTAATCGTTAATCATTTTTATTAATCTGATTACATTTTGTCCATCTATGAACCTAGGGCCGTTAATCAAGACAAAAGGACACTGCGGCCTCATGATCCGTGCCTAAAACTGGGATAATTCTGGTCAAACTTTAATGTAAGGTTATCTTATTTATGTTGCCTATACTGTGTAGTGTTTTGTAGTATTGAGGGAATTTGTGTGGTGATGTCACACCGGTGAATAACGTAGCATGGTCTGGCTCATTGTTTCGTCGAAAATGGCACGCTGCAATTAACACATAATAATTAGTTTTAAACATGCTTAATAATTTTGTATTCGCAAAATCTTATTGTGTATTGTTGTAGAACTACATTACCACAGTTAGTTTTTTCTTATTCTATAAAGCTAGTAACGATTTCGACGTTACGTATTAAGTCAATAATGACGTTTGTATTATAAACATTTGAAACTTTGATAGCTTTTAGAACATCTACTTGCGGCACTAAGGCAGATATTTATACATGATACTTTGACTTTGCTTAGATTTTACTCAAACATTACAAATAATATTATTTCATTAATATCGAAGTTTGTAGCATGTCACCGATTTCTTCAACAATAATTAGGTTGTGTCCAAGTAATGTTGTATGCCTCCAAGGCTTTTTTTTGTCAAAAACAAACTTAATTTCTTAGCAAAATCTAAGTAAACTAAAAAAAGCATCTATAAATTTCAACCTAATTTCTATGGATTCAACATGGGGTATAATCAAATTTTGATTTCAAGGATCGTGCTTTTTATTATTATTTTTTTTTTTTTATTATTATATTTTATAATCATTTATTTGGTTTGGTTGGTTTTGAATATGAACCAGAATTCTTAATTATTTGTGTCAATTGACATTAATATTTAATAATAATAATAGGTAATAATTTCAAAACGCAAGCTGGTACAGACAAACGTATTTTCTACATTCGTAAAGTCGTTATTTTTAGCTTATAATTAGAGCTAAAGAACAAGTAAGGATATTATTATAAATGCGGCCTACCAAATAGTACCGCCAGCCTGTAACAATTTAAAAAATAAGTGTTTTTTATAAAAAATAAAAAAATTCATTAATGAAGACCACATGCTAGACTTTACCTGTTTCCCTTTTGGGCGATCAGCGCATGCAACTATTTCCACTATTTTACTATGCATGTAATTATTTCCTAAATTCCACGTATAATGTATTACAACTGACAGTCCCAAGAAAAACAGCTCAAAGTGTACATTATAGATTAAAACAGCATACACCTAATAATTGCTGATCAAATATTTACAGTCTGACTGCATGAAAGTAATGTTTAACAAAAACAAGTGCCATATTGCAAAGCGTTAGTTGCCTGCTGTGGCGCGGTGTGCGCACAGTATCTACGCATAAAACACCTTGAAATCTTTTGAATTACGTCAGTCTGAGTCGACATTGGTCATAGAAACCAAAACAAACGGTTATAATCATGTTTGTTCTAAATATTATATTGCAAGTGACTGTAAATAACTTGTAAAAATTATAATATACCGGTAAAGATCAACGACCTTTAAATAAATCGAGTATAATCGGATCTGTGTTCTCTCGTTTATCGGGTAATACTGAGTACTGTTTGCCGTCTTAAGAAGTTGCGGTGTTTACGTCATTAATTTTTAGCATATAACTTGGTTCAGTGATTCATGTTCAACATTGGTTACCGGAGGTATCTACACATCTTTGTAGTTTATAAAACCTTTGGCTTGTTAAATACTGTGACAGTTAAAAGAGAACTAAAATTATATTAATAACCCGAGTATATCCGTTGTGGTTCTAAAACTAAAATATGGATGAAGAATCTATGTGGAAAGGCTTTTATGAAAAACTTCAGCAGCAAAAATCTATAGAAGAAGAAGAACATCAGAGCAAGTAAGCTTATGAGTTATAATATCTAATAGGAATCTAATACAAAATACTGCCAACAAATAAAAAGTATCAGCTAGAGTAATTTTGTTTTTAACATAAATCAGAGTAAAAACGATTAAGTAAGTACCTAATTTACAAAAACTATCAAGGTGAACTATATATTATAGACCTATACATAACAACATAGAAGTCTATTGTTATTCAATTCTTTTGTTAGATAAGATCTTGAAGACTGTGAACAAGGAACCAAAATACTTTTGTTGAATCGAGTCGACACGAGATGTTGAAATGGTATACTGTGCTATTGAATTACATAGCAACGTTTTAATACGGGAATCATTTAAAAATAGACGTAGGTGTTGCTAAATCACATAGTCGCTTTGTATTCTACGACTTTCATCAAATCAGTACGAAACGATTAACATGAGTTTACATAAAATACTAATTATAATTGGACGATAAAGTGGTTGATATACAGATGAATTACAGTGAATAGTAATGACATTTTTACTAGAATGTTAAGTTTTTTTTTCTATGAGTACTAATATAAAGGGGAAATGCTTGTAAGTTTGTTTGGAAGTAGAAATAATCTTTGAAACTATCTATCCGATTTAAAAAAAAAAAACAACCATATTTAGAAGATCATCAGATAAGCCGTTTACGGCTCAGCTAGTCTGTTATAAACCAGGAAAGGTCTTCAACTGTGTGCATGTGGATTTATTGCTATAAGATTAGCATAGGCATGTTTCCAAATTACCAACGTGATGATTAGAGGGGGACCGTTTATATCCATCACTCCAAGAGATGAGACCTTTATACGTCTTTCGCACGCCGGGCCGAATGACGAATATGGATCTTCATACCCGGTTAGCAGCGAAGAGGACACTACATCTCTGGGGTTTTTAGCCAGTAGGTATTTGGTACACCGGAACCCCGGCCCTCACGGAGGCCCTGTTGGTCCTATGCAGGATTTTCTTCCGGGTAAAAAAAGGTGTATCTCCAAATGATCGTGTAGTAGACTTGATAGAGTTTGCTGCACGAAAGAGGCGGAGACGCTATGTATGTGTGTGTCATACACATCGCCATAAATAGTTGATAATTCGATACAAGTATTGGTAATAGGTAGGTTAAATATACAGTTTAGATCTTGCTACGATATTATTAACGAATAGAGTGTGTCCCAAAAGTCGTAGTTCAATGTTAGTGGAGTGATAGAAAAAGTGTAGTTTTAAAACTTACTTTATATGTCTAATTATAAACCAGAGTCTCCGATTCCAGTGCGTTTACTAGATATTTGAACCACCCATTTTTTCAAAAAATCATTCGTTTTTCTGTTGAATACTTAAAAAGTAAGAATATTCATAACAAAATACCAAGTGACGTAGAAACTACATAAATTACAACGGTTTTCTACAATAGGGGATAACCAAAATCAAATGTTTATTGCATATCTACACTTTTGTGATGATCGCGTTTACTGAGGCCTTAGCCTAGGGGCTAAATTATATTTCGATATAAGAATATTTCGATATCGTATTCGTATGATAAACCATCTTATTCCGAGCAGTTTGAAAAATCCGAGGTATTGAGCAGAAGCCAGTTTCATATGCAATTTCTTAACTTTTTAAGCGCAACACCTCACTCATAGTAACCACAGGTTTTATGGGTTAAAAAAAGTAATACATTGCGTATGATTGGCGTTTTTCTGAATACCGCGGATTTGAGAACCTCCAGAAATAAGACCGTTTACCATATGATTACTTTATGTAAATATTTGTGCTAGAGACTCTGAACTGTTCATTTCATTGCATCGTATCACGTCAAGTCAAAAACCGCCGAGTGCCACGATAAGAAATCAATACCAAAATATTTTTGTGAAAATTCGAAAATTTAGAGCATATTATGATTCATTCAACAAAAAAATTACGGAATTTCTAAATTCACTTTTTTTCTAAATCACATTTGAATTCGTATATGTGAACCCAGAAAAGCATAGAAAGAGAGATTATTTTCTATTTTCAGTATTAATGTTATTTTAGAACAAACAATAATAATAATTAATTATAATACCCATACAATGACTTTTTTACTTAAGTGTGGAAATTTAATACTGTAATATAAATACAAAATAGTATATCGAACACAAGAGAGTACATTTAGATACATAATATATTTCAATAATTAACAGTAAGTTACCTTATTACTAAAAGTAATCTTTTCCAGGCAATCGTTATGGGGGAAATAGTACCTATCTAAAATATACGGGAAAAATAATTATCCAACGGTGATTACAATATTTACATATTTTCATAGTTGCTTCAATTGTATTATAAAATATTCATAAATTGAAGTAAAATATCTCTTGAGTATAACATCATTTGATTAATGAATACAGAATAATATTCAAAATTAAAGCATGTATCAAATAGTTTCTAACATTATATGATTTTTAAATATTGCGTGAAATGGAACGTCCTTAACGTGCCATTTCACGCAATATTTATAGCCTCACATTTGGTTTGTAGTCTATGTACAAATATAACATTTACGTTTTGACAAGGAACAATTGACATTGACAATTTAATCACTGCGATTATTATTTATTAGTCTGTGACTGCGATTGTGAAGTGCGGTGTGTTATCAATTGTGCTTTTAATTCGGTTTACGATGTTTTATTAAAGTAATAATTAGTTGTATTATAGATACTAATTTTTTGTTTAACCATATTTAAACAATTTTATCCTATTACGTCATACAAGATAACATTCAATACTCTGAAGGTTTAATAAGATTGTGAGTGATTATTTGAAGACAGCTCTAAAGACGACAAAACGACTATCAGCTTATTATTACATTGTGATAAAACAGCCTTAACAAGTTGAAAAATCTTCTACCATGGTACTACTACGTGGGATAAATTATTATAATATATGCCTTACTCAGTTTAGGCGTATGCATTTATTGAAGACGCAAGCTTACATCAATGGAGAATGGGTTAAAGCGCAAAGTAATGTGGTGTTCCCAGTGACCAATCCTGCCGATGACTCTGTTATAGCTGAAATACCAGATATGGATGTTCAGGACACCAAAAATGCATTACAAGCTGCAGCATCTGCCTTTAAAACGTGGAAAGATACTACAGCAAAAGAACGTTCAAAAATTTTAAGAAAATGGTTTGATTTATGTGAAAAAAATACAGAAGATTTGGCACAAGTCATAACTGCGGAGGCTGGTAAGCCATTATCAGAATCCAAAGGTGAAGTTGCTTATGGCAATTCATTTATTGAATGGTTCGCAGATTCTGCACGTCACATTAATGGAGAGGTAATTCCTAGCCCATGGCCAAGTAAGCAAATACTTCTAACACGTCAGCCTATTGGAGTTGTGTCAGTAATTACTCCATGGAATTTTCCTTTTGCTATGATCACAAGAAAAGTAGGTGCACTCATGGCTGCAGGATGCACATGTGTAATCAAACCTTCAGAAGATACTCCATTGTCTGCTTTAGCAGCAGCTGAGCTGGCTCATCAGGCAGGTGTACCAAAAGGAGTCATAAATGTTATTACTACTAGTAGGAAGAATGCACCTGCTGTTGGAAAAATATTATGTGAAGATCATAGTGTTGGTTGTATATCTTTCACAGGGTCTACTGCTGTGGGGAAGATTTTATATGGCTTGGCTGCAAATGGCATTAAACGAGTTGGATTAGAACTAGGAGGCAATGCTCCATTCATTGTTTTTCCGAGTGCCGATATTGATCATACTATTGATCATGCTATGTTGGCTAAATTCAGAAACAACGGACAAGCTTGCATAGGGGCAAACAGATTCCTTATACATGAGGATATCTATGACAATTTTGTAAAAGGTTTTAAACTCAGAATTGGTAAAAAATGTATTCTTGGGCCAGGGCATAAAGAAGGAGTGACATGTGGACCTCTTGTAAACTTGGAGCAAGCAAAGAAGGTTTCTGGTTTAGTAGACGATGCAGTGTCAAAAGGAGCAAAAGTGTTAACAGGTGGTAAATTTGCCACAGAGCTTGGCAACAAATTTTATGAATCAACCTTACTTATTAATGTTAAACCGGAGATGGAAATATTTTCCCAGGAAATATTTGGGCCTGTTGCAACATGTTTGAAGTTTAAAACTGAAGAGGAGGCCTTGAGGATTGCTAATAGTACAAGAAGTGGCCTGGCTTCATATGTGTTTACAAGAGATTTGGGTCAGGCATTCAGGATGTCTAGACAGCTGGAATTTGGCATGGTGGCTATAAATGACGGGATACTGTCAGCTGCAGAGCCGGCTTTTGGGGGCATAAAGGAATCTGGTATAGGCAGGGAGGGTAGCTTGCATGGTGCTGAGGAATATACCGACATTAAATACACACTTATATCTGGCTTAGACAAATAAGATTTCTGAATTCCTGTTAAACCTTTATATCATATGATTCAAGCTATAATTTAATATTATATTAAACAAAATGTATATGAAAACTTGTAGTGATTAAGTTGCATTTAATAGTTATATCAATGTAATATTTATTGAATCTGTAAAAATCAATCAATGATATTTTGAAGTAATATTAAATGATATATGTGGTTATTTAAACGGAATTGGTATTAACAAAAACCAATTTGAATTACTGCAGACTTTAGAAAATTACTTTTTATAATTTTCTTAAAGCCCCAATAGTAGTTTTCACACTAATATAATATTTTCTCATTCATTTTGTTATATCATTGCAATTTTATGCATTGAGGACTAGACCAGTTTAGTCTATTTAACATAAGTAAATTTCATTTTGATGGAAACATTTTGGCCACTTTGATTCTTGTGTAATAATGGACATTTTACTTAAACTAATGTGGTATATCAATCCATTCCAGTCTTCCAAATAATTGTGATCACAATATCAGTAGTGCTATATGCTAGTTATGTTAATAAATATTTGTTTTATATATATTAAACCTAAGAATGTTTAAAAAATTAAATCGAATTATACCTTGCCAAAAAGTTATTTAACTTATTGTGGAAATAAAATATTTGTCATAAAAAGGGCTTTTTATTGTACACAATCTTTTGTTATGTTCAAAAGAACAAGTGGTGAGTATTTTTTATTTCATAGACAATTGGAATTATGCAAACACTATTTTTAATAATAACAATATTTTCTCACACAGAATACAAGAAGTGGATGACAGTTTTTTCGAAAAATTTGGTTCAATATTGAAACAAGCGTCCCAAAAAGCTGCCTTGGAGGAATCCACACCATTGGCTCCTTTGAAGGAAGTAGAAGAACAGGACAGTGACCAGAAGCCAGAAGGGCCTAAAGATACTGATAGTGGTAATGAAACCTTATTGGATACAGATTCAGAGCCAGATGAACATGAGAAGATAGATTGTTATGCAGAAGCTGTTGGATGGAATGTAAGTTTACAGTTTTTTTATAATACTGGCTAGACAAAGTGACTACAGCATACCTGATGTAAAACATAGTTTAATTTGAGAATGGCAAAGATCAACATACAGTATGACAGAAGATGTATGAACAACAGACACATACAAGCTGACTCTAAAATGCGACGGAGTAAAGTGAGTCACTATGACGATCTTTACACTTTTTTACTGTGGTCAAGATTCAGTTCAGGTAATCGCTTTACCGCTACAATCTATTTTATTTTTAAATTACGATGCTTGTTCAACTGGTCTGTGAAAATATTTTGGTTTGAAAATGTCAAATCATTGGAAATAAAACGACCTTTTGTTATGTTTAAGGAGGCGAAAAACTTTACGATGTTTGCTTTTATATATGATGCGTCTAATTTCAAAACCCGCTAAAACGATTTTTCTTACAAAATTACTTAATAGTCCTTATAGTAATTTGAAATGTTTTTATCAAAGCAAATATTATATATGAATTTTTTCTTTTTTGGTTTTTCATTCTAGAATAATAATTTAAATACCTTATAAGAAAATGATTGTTAAGTCAAATATTAATTATAACTTTTTATAAATTTATGGGATATGAAAAAGTATGTTTTAGCGGGTTTTGGATATTAGACGCCTCATATGTAATTGCTTTTGTTGTAGTTTTACATAGTCAACACTTATAATCACCTAAACACACAATCAACCTAGTAATAACTTATAATCAGGCAGGCATAACACCTATTTGTTGTTATATTATATAAAGAAAAAATCCAAATAGATTTTCTTATATAGGCTCAAACAGGGAGTGGGCTGTGAATTCTTTATAAGTACCTATTTTAATTATAGTTTGAATTATATTAACTTTTACTCGTACAGTTTCTAAATAAAACATCGATAGGTTTTATTTATCTCTAATGTTAGCTAAAAAATAGATCACATTCCCATTTAGGGCATAATCTCATTCCAAAGACATTAAAAGGCTTATAACAAAATTCCACTATTTATACATAAAAATGTTAGGTTAGAAAATAAAAAAATTGGTACAAAATAAACTAGACATTGCATGAGTTTATTTTTGGCACATTCAACATAGGACTTGCATTACGTTGACAGTAAACTTGCTACGCCTACACCGGCATCGTTCCAAAAAGTTAGTCTAATTGTTGTTGAGATACCCACGTGGTCAAAGATATTGTTAATTAATAATTTTTAATCCTTATTCTCACGTCATATTTCTCAAAACTGAGGGTCGCAAACCCCGAGAACATTTTTCATTCTATGACACCACTCGCTCCTACCTTTGTGATCATTAAGTGCATCGTGTAAGTTTATGTCAGAGTATCAAAAATATGTAGGCTTAGACAAAGTAACATTAGATCGGCGATATTGCTAGTAATTGGTGCAAAACATAAGGGATTGACACAAAATTCCGACGCGATATTTCGATAGCTTATGACAATTCCGTAGATTTGCTCTTTTCTACTAGCGTTATCGCCGATCGGATGTTACTTATTCTAGGGGCCTTGATCTGTCCATCACAGTGCACTTGGACCTCTAGGACGCTTCTCGTCAACTTTACCAGTAACACTATGTGTTAAGTAATTGTCATCTTTTATCACTAATCTACTAAAGAACTCTGATTCAGCGGAGACAGATAATGGTTATTTTCATTTTAACGTTTAATGACTTCGTATAGATATTCTAATTAATCATACGTGAATCTATTTATTATTCTTACAACACACTCGTTCAGTCATATACAAATGAACTGCGTAGATTAAATGACTGCGTCTAGTGTGTATGAAAATACTCAAATGCACATGTTTTCAAGGCTCTTCATTATAACGATTTTGGGGTGTATAAATGTTTGTCTGGTAGCTAACGCATTCAGTTACTCCTTTTATTTTTGTGGCTACGTGCCAACTTTTTCAGTTTTCACGGTTATTTTGTCAACTTTCATGCTGAGGTTGTTCTCAATAACAATAATTATCAGAATATATTATTTTTTTAAATGCCATTCTTCTTTCATTGAATTAAAAATATCCGAATAGAGTTAGTCTAGTTGAAAATTTACATTTGCGATTGCATCCTCAGAGGACAGAATTTTGTGTTTTAGATGTTTATTTTGTAACATTATTTGTTTACAAATAAAAAAAAAGTTTTTCTTTCTTTGATGGCAGAAAAAATGATATAAACGAAAATCGATGATATTTTCTTTTGGTCGTTATATCTTATTAAAGTGTTTTTACAAAAAAAAAAAATGGAGTCAAAGCAAATTTTTTTTTGAGGGGGGGGTTTTGACAATCCATTTTTTTTATACCATCGAGAGGACGTACAGCAGGACAGTTAGTTATATTGTCCGTCAGGTTTTACATACGGAAATGTCATTGCGGATAATTAACTGTTTCGCCACACTTTTTCAGGCTGAGACACGACGTCGTCAGCTTACAACATAAGCAATCTTTAATTTCTCATAACCCTGTAAAACCACCTTGAATTAGCAAGTGGAGTAGAGTTATTACTGAATAAGAGAGTGGATCCATCTTTGCTCACTCTTGTTGGCGAACGTTTTTTCATTTCTTTATATGGTAGCAATATAAACGATAAATCTGCGGATAACATTCGATAAAAACGATTCGACAAGTCAGTGATATAGTTTACATTTTTTTTTTGTCCCTTTCTTAAACACAATATACAGCCTGCTTCCACATTCTCTGAGTTTAACATCAGGTCCAGTTGTAATTTAAACCACCAGAAAAAAGTTATATTGATCAAAAGATTTTTTTTCACTTTCGTCGATTTTTGTTTATGATTTTGTCATTTTTGGTTCTACCACTAAAAGTTACATAACTAAAGTTGTATGCAATTAATTTACAACGGCGAATTTGAAGGCAAATTAACTGTGTGACCAATAATTTACCAGATAAACAATAAAAACATTTACGTCCCTATTTTATTATGGCGGCCGCGCGACAAAGCCTGCAATCCCACATACTTTAAATTAACTTTACATTAACCGACTCTAGACATCTAAAAGTAAGATTGCACCCTCTGAGAAACGCACTTTTTCCGAACTGGTCAATCCGTTGATGGCCGGAATAGAACCTTCACAACTAAACCGGGCGAGGAGAAACGCAGCATAAGTCTTAAAACATTTAACATTTCAATACACTAAGTGGTTACGTAGGAAATTAGGAATAAACTAAACTGAATGTTTGATCTGAACTTCTAATTTTAGATATGGATATTCAATCAAGTTACGTAGGATGGATACATAGCCAGATTCGAATTTACTCGAGAATAGATTAAAGCTTAACGTAGTTTAAAGCACCTTGATAAATGGGAATTGCGTGCCTGGAAAATTTCAAGATACAGTAGTTCAAAAGTAATCTCACTAGTAGTCAATTGGAAATACATATTGATCTATAAAAGCTAGGTCGTAAAAGATTCAGTTTTTCATATGAATACCTGTTTCTACAAACTATCCGTTTCTTTATGAATATGATTTAGAAAATATTCATATGTACGAAAAACGTGTATAAAATAATGATAAAAATAAATTAGATACCTTTTTCCTTTATGCTTTTTTTATAAATAATTCTCATTACACGGTAACACTCAAATAACGCAACGGAAACAAAAATGTTGAAAAATATCAAAATCTATGAATTAAGAAATATATACAGAAGCGGCGCCAGTAGATTATAAACATATATTAAGGTGATGCAAGATCCATGGATTTATGAGTTAAAACCGCAAGAGCGTATCTTCAATTTTTACGATTACCTAATATTTATTTTACAATAAAACTACATCTTTGTCCGGAATTCGTTTCCAAATGTTTGAAATCAATTTATTGAGGCATTTTACTCCTCGTGTAAATATATGGACATTAATGCATTATGTAACTTGCTTCTGTTTCCGACGAATATAAACGCGTTGGGTTTATAAAATAAATAAATCGTTCAGTGGGTTTGTTACACAGTTAACTGAAGAGCGTGAACCTTGGTCTTGCCTTCCTACGTTCTGAAACAGCACTTCAATGTATAATAAACAAATTCTAAATTAGAGCACCCGTATATGAATACCTTTATACATGATGTATCAGACAGTTATGGGTCATATTTATGGATTGTGAAAATCTTTGTCTCGTGTTTGTTTTGGCCTTAGAGTCTAGAAGTATAAAATAATCATATTCTATCGGTTATAGGCCACAGTGCTACTTTCTTTTCATCAGATAACCTCTTAACCGGTTTTGTCTGTTTGTCATATTTTTATATTAAATATATATACTGGTTATATCCTAAGCGGAGAATGGGTTATGCGTAGGATTAGTAGTCATTGATAATATATATCCAAGTAGCTATCGAATCAAAAGCGTTTAATGTGTTGTACTATGAATAATTATTTCTGATAGTTATAACAATTTTGAATGAAATTGCTCAATATTATTTTATTATAATGTTATAGACATTAGATACAAGTTAATCACTGAAAGCTTTATATTTAATAGATATTTTCTATTAAACTAATGTCTGCAATACAATTTATTTGTTCATAAATATACTTTGCTCAAGAGTTTAATTTCTATAGCTATTCAATAGCTATAATATTTCTTGTATCTATAAAAATTTTGACAATGTTCTGCTATATATCAATTATTTGAAGTGGATCATAAATCATCTTTAGTCATTACTAAAACCATTAAGAATCAATACACGCTATTTTTAATTGCGAAGAAATAGTACCTTCCCCTATATTGGTTACTATTCGAAATCCACGTATTTATTCATAATGTTATAAATAATTTCTTTTTGCGTTAAGAATGTCGGTTGACTCGTAATGTCTGCGGGGTTTTTAAATAATTTTGGACAATTCTTTTTTTTTTATTTAGTTGAGTTCGCATTACTCTTCGATGGCGGCGCTTTGCAAAAATAGATTTTGGCGGCAGTGCGGCTTGAATCCCAAGTCCCGGCCGGACTCTCGTCTCAGTGCAGCGCCAACTCCTACGGCCTACCACATATTTATTTCCACACATCTCATTGTGAATTGCGTTTATGTTTTTTTAATTTTATTAACCCACCGTAACCTTATTACCATGGAAGCCATAGAAGTTTATATGTGTTTATGTGACTATAAATGTAGTTTATGTAAATTTTATAGAGTGCGCTTGTGAAATAATTGAAAGTGGTGAAGTGATTAGTGATATAATTAATATGAATGGAATGGGGACGTTACGGACTAAGTTCAGGGGCGTCAAGAAAGAGTTGTTGGAACGGCAAACCAGTATGATGATACAATCTATGACAGTTCGTATATATTTTTTATATATTTACGATACTTAAAGACGAAACTGCAAGAGGGATTTATTTAAAACATTAATCGCATTATAAACAAATTATAATTGGCTGTACAGGATATATTTATGGTTTTATTACATGATTTTATTAAAGTTAATTAAAGTTGTCGTGTATTTGTGGAATGTACCTATAGGTTTTTGTTTATGTTAATGTTAAATACTTTTATGTGAGTAAACCCAAGTAATACAGGAACAAAATTACTTGTTTCTTATGTAAATAATATATAGTACAAA
This sequence comes from Automeris io, assembly GCA_036320925.1. Classification (NCBI taxonomy): domain Eukaryota; kingdom Metazoa; phylum Arthropoda; class Insecta; order Lepidoptera; family Saturniidae; genus Automeris; species Automeris io. The sequence goes on along the minus strand of JAUDJH010000012.1, from coordinate 7,948,791 downwards.
TACTGGTGGTAATATATTTAAGTGCATTTTATTTAAACGGTAATGTTAGTGTTGTGTGGAAATAAATTTTTTCCAAAAAATAAGATAGTTTATCGAAATTGCTTGAATTTTTTTTTCGACGGGACATATTATTTTTGATCGGTGTAACGGCCTCTACAACTTCACTGGGCTTAAGAGGATGAGCACTTAAGATGCTCAGCCAGCGAAATTACATTGATATAACTAGTATTTTAGTATCACGTATTCATTACTACAATAATTTCTGAGAAATATTTACTGTAATATGATAATGTTTTTACGTTTAATATGAATCACTGTCCTATATAGATTACTAATAAGATCTGAATATTATCCATTTAATTAAGTACATATAAAGATGAGTAGCTTGTGACTAACCAGGCATCTAATCAAAACCACAACTAAGTTATCAGATCGATATAATTCCCACGACGGCGCAGTAACCTAACAAGTTCTTAAAGGTACCTATAAAACTAGTGTATACAAATTCGAAATAGCATTCGAGTTTGGTCGCGTGTTTCCATGGTTTGTTCCGGTGGTGCTCGACACCCCATCATTCAGGCCATGAATCATTCTGCGTTTGTCGCTGTAGTGCAGTGGTTTTTATCCTCTTGTGATTGACTGTCGCTATTTAGTTTTATGCAATTACGATACTATTATGATTCTTCGGTATGTAATAACAAGATGTATGTAGGTGTGTCTAGTGATTAAGATGTACATAATAAAGTGGCTGTATTCATGCCTGGTCGTTGACAAATTAGGTCATGCACAGGTGATCACGTAATCCCCCGGATAAGAACAGATAGATATTATTGCTCTTAGATCATGGAAACAATGCATTCAGAGAATTTGTAAATGATATAGGATTCTTGTTTTTTGACTTTTGAAATCGGTACCGTGATAAAAATCGCAAGTCATTTGAAAAAATGTATGATAATAAATAGATTTTAAATGTAGTGTAAGTCACCGAATAAAATGTATTTTTTAATCTTCAAGTGCTATTATTTAATCATATGTATATTAAATATATGCATTATATGGAAATTCGGCTATTTTAAATTACAATAGCGTCATTAAATATCAAAATCCTCTATGTTTATGGTAACTAACAAGCGGGAAATGCAACCAAAGACTAATAAATTCATAAGTTACCTGACATTTATTTATGTATTTTTACATTACATTTTGGCACTTTTTCAAATTAGTGTACATAATATGGAGAGAAAAATAGTATACATTTTACTAATTAATCTATAAAAAATAGTTATACCTTCGATGTACTGGTATGTGACTTACTGGAATTTGATATTTATCGAAACAATTATTTTATTTAAAATTTTAAATGTATATCGTACATTTTTAAATTTCATTTATTTTTCAAATTTGTTTTAGTTTGGAAATTATTATGAATTATTCCTATTTTTTATTTTCTTTTCAATAAACAATAAGTAATTAGGTTTACTGCAAAACTGAAATTCTTTGTTAAGATCTGCACTATTCTCAGTTTGCATGTTACCTTAGCCTGGGAAACGTACTTTGAATGAATAATTAAACTGAATTTTTAACCTCATTAAATGTATAACACCGTTACGTTTATTACATTACATTTCTTTTACAGTAAACACATTTAACCAGAGCTAAACAATGAACTTTATCGTTACAGAAATCGCGTAATAAAACAGTAGGGCAACAGGATTTGTAGGTTATGAAATAAGGTTGTTGTGTTTTCAGACGAAAGCTTTTCAAAGGTTGTTGACGTTGAAATGAAAATATTTGATTGCAGGTCGATGAACTTTATCTTGAAATATTATATGAGATTCTTCACAATGTTGGGGGCTGTGACGTGAGTTGCGAAATAGGTCAACAAGCAATGTTGACCTATGTCCAAGAAGCATTCAAAATGTACAACGATAAACACACGCAGCTACTTACACAAGCTGAGGCTAAGGAGCCGCCGGAGTTAATGCTAAATGTTGAAGTTGTGGAAGCCAAAGATTTAGTTCCTAAAGACCCCAACGGCTTAAGCGATCCGTTTGTAACGATATATTTGATGTCAAACTCTTCCCATCGGTACAACACGTCCGTGAAATCAGGCACCCTTAACCCTGTTTGGGAGGAGCATTTTTCTTTGTAAGTATTTTTGCCTTTCAAATTGCATTGTATAATTTAATAATCAAATGGCTATTATTAATCTACTAGACATTTTTTATAAAAAACAAAACCAAACAGCTATCGTTCTGGCCTCCATATATTATATATCTTTTCACGCTTCGTTTAAAGGCTCTCATATCATACGGACGGTGGAAACATGCTCGCTGGAAGACCATTCCACATCCCAACGACACGGCAAAAGTAAGAGTTAGAGAACTCCCTAGTCCTAGCCGGGATGTGAGTACCATATTAGGTAACCTTTTTTTTTTGTTTTAACCGATAATAGCTTATGGAATATTTTTACCTAATAACTCTAGAGCCAAGGTAACTTGCGTATTATGGAGATATGAGCTGTCTGACATCTGCTTAGTATCGTTAATATCAACAATGTTTCTTGTTTACAAAAACTTTGAAGTTATTATGAACAATGATATCATTAAGGTGAATTCTAGAGTGATAAACTGTACAAATGTGCGTTTTGATATGCCATTATCTTCATTATTCTGTTCAGTAAATCAGTAACCAACGTATTTATGATAAATTAATATTGTCGTAGTTGTTTTAATAGATTATAAAATATACTTCGCTTAAAATTACATATATAATAAATATTATAAGCTCATATCTTTTAGCTTTTTTTTGGTGGTAGGGCAATTGCCCGCACTGACCCAATGGTTATGACCATAGTACACAGGTGTAAAGACCGTCATAGTGACTCGCTTTGGCCTGTCGCGTTTCGGGATCAGCTTGTGTATATTCAGTAACTCATATACCTAGATAGCTTTAGTCATTGTATATGTGAACCGACATGACGGAGACTCAACGGATTTTCATCCTTTGATGGTCGCTTTCGTTTTTGGACTACACTGTACTGTGTTGTATCAGGTGCACTGTACTTACTTTATCGATCCAGTGTAAAAAAAGCAACTTTATGTAATTTTCAATCAATGTTTCCACAAAAATGCTAAGATTTTTTTTTTTTGGAAATAATTTGGCTTCCCTAACATTTTACTTTCCTACAAAAGTGCGACTAAACAACATCCTAAATGTGTAGGTTTATTCCACATACCTACTGCGTTACGTATGTTGCATTAATAACTGTTTACGTTATCACATCAATCGCATTGGTGCAGAATGCAAGTCTTGGCAAAGATTTACATTTTTATTTCCCGATTTTTACTACTTTACACCATGTGAGCTATTTATAGTACGTTGGTTAAATGTTTAACGTACGAAATATTTTTCTTTAAAAATCCTCTATAAGGTTTAGCTATATAACCAATAGGTAGGTAAATATTTTAATTTAAATAAAAAATAATAAAATACATTATCTATTCAAAACAATATAAAGCTACATTAAATCTTATGTAAACATTTTTTAAGTCTTTTGATTGTTGAATCGATATAGTATATAAAATTACATTACTCAGTTTTCTTCTAGCAAATTTCAAACAACTACATTTTTGTAATAAATTCATAATATATGTATTGCTATTATATTGACATGTTTACACAAATTAATTTAATGAACTGCATTCATAATAATATATTGTATTATATACATTATTTCAGGCCGATGTCAGGCAACGTTCACGAAGACTCACTATGTTTGGAAGTATGGTAAGCTTTAATTGTAAACATTTCCATATTTACTACTAAATACCCGTATCTTATTCCTCGTATCCTTGATGCAAAGAAATGATTACTATATCTACTTTATAGTTAGTATAATGACTACGTATGAGTTATTTTTTCCAATAAAATTGTGTATTTGGTAAATACCTACTGGCATATATGTTAAGTCCGTCAACTGTCGTTTAAATAACTCAGTTTCACTCTGACGCAGCCTTGAGTTTCTTTCGGCGTTTTTCTTTAGGTAATCGCTTCCGAAACGCTGGTAGACCACCGTTAGGTTCGTTTTCAACTGGCCGGCCGCCCCAGTCGAGGTCCGGACTCACAGGGGTGCCCTTGCGTAGTCACCCAACCCACAGAATTCGCTGGCTGAGCACCTTCTGCGATCGTCCACCTAGCCCGGTTTAGTTGTGAAGGCATTTCCTTGCCGCGCAATACGGTCACTCAGAAAAAAAAGCATATATATCCCATTAAAAAATTTGACCATTTTTATTTATTGTAAATATGTATAAGCAAAGTTTATACTTTAGTAGTACTCTATATGTACTGCACGTACAGCGCTCTTGTTGACAATAATACAATATTTGGCATAGTCTGGATCCAATTGGAAATTTAAAATATCAACTATATTTACGTATCATCAGTGGTAAAAAGATTAGAGTTAGGCACTAGGCATAAGGATAAATACGCATTTATAACCCGTTCTTAATTTTATAAAGAGTTATTATAATTTATTAATTTTTATTTTAAATATGAAAACATTTGACAGTTGAGCTTTTTAATTTAACCCAAGTTCTCAGTAAATATAGTCGTAAAGATGTCATGACATATAATTATAATGAGGGTCATGTATCGAAATTCCACTTTTTTAATAAGCTAAGAACCAAATTTTATTGATAAGATTTATCTCCTAAAGTAAACAATAGTTGGTATAAACTAATGAATAATATGTCTTTAGGTTGGTCTTCTTAATTGCAAAATCGTTGAGGATTCCTATTCTTTAATAATATTTATTAATATGAGAAAAAATAATTATAACTAAAATTGATATTATAATAAAAACTTTATTTACATTCCTTTGTAAAATGTATAACCATAAAATACGTATATAATATTATTTCATAGTAAAGCGTATAGGTCCAATTAATTTCACATAATTCTTTATAGAGTTTGGCATTGATAAACCACATATATACATTAGTATATGTACATGTATTGATATAATAGGCATCCAAAATATTAATTATATATTTACTTTTTAGTGTAACCACTTTTCTTAAAATGAATAAACGGTTTTAGGGATTTTGACCCTGCGGAAACAGTAAAAGAGAAAATGACAAAGATATTTGAAGTAAAAGGCGTGAAAGGGTTACGGAAACTTATGAAAGAAATAGCAATAACCGCTTCGACTGGGAAGCACGATAATGAGCTCATTGGTACCTCCAACATACCACTCAAGGTGAGTTGTAAATAAGAAAGGTGTATTCACCTTCGTAGCTGAAAATAAACTGGGTATTTATTTTTTAAAGCGTTTCGTGTGTGGCTGTACACGCAAGAATTTGTTGCTCTTCATTCAGTTATTCATATTACGTTATTACATAATTCATTGTGTATTAATCAAGTATTATACGACAGGATGTGACGTTCTGAGTTGGTTAGAGGCTGGTTGTTAATCTGTTATATTAGGTTGTTTAATAATTCTTGTATTTAAAATAAAAAAAAATTTATTACCTTATAAAATGAGAGAAAACATACGATAGAGTAAATACGCTTGAAAATAAAAACAAAAAGATTTATAAAGAAAGACAGTTATGTATTTTCTTATTTTATCCAATAAAATAAATAGGGCGATTTTACCGAGTGCCGATCATAGACAAGAGAGCATTTTCGATAGGCACAAGCTATCGTGCTTGTATTAAAATAAAAATTGGACAGCGAATATTTTTTAATAAAAAAGATATAGATAATTTTTATCTAACACTCCCATACCTTGTCTGGCTGCTGTCAAATATGAAGGTACAGTGGAAAGGATACCAAAGAAAATAAAAATATTGCTTTAAGAGACAAGAGTATGGTGCTAGAATGGATTTCAGATGAGTTACATTTTCTAATACTATCATATTTTTAGTCGATTCCAGCGGGTGGCATGACAATGTGGTTTAGTCTAAGCAAAAAAAGCAAACTGCGAAGACAGGGCGTCGTGAAAGTGCGATTAAACTTCTCGTCAGAGAAAAACAGCCAGGTCGCAGCACAAGAGCATCGGCATCTACTCAGAATTATATTGTTGCATGAACTTGAGAACTCCAAGGTCAGTATTAGCGTCCAGTAGACACGAAGTGTAAAGCAAAAGTAAGCGTAGAGGCACAAAAAAGTTTCTATTCTATAAATTTAAAAATGGAATACTCTGTCTAATCCGTATTCAATATCTGATTTATCTATCATCACGCCGAGATCCTATTAGAGTAGATAGAAAGAATAGGACTTTATTTATTTATTTTTGAAAATTTTTTTACACATTCTCGCCGATTTCAAATATGTTTATCTTTACCTTCCTGTCAAAACGTGCAGTGCGCGGTGTGGTGTTGTAATTTTGTACTGTCACTATAAAAACCCTATGCTTGAAAGACTAAGTATGAGTAGGATTCTATACGACTCGGTTCGACCGTTATTGTCTCGGCTTTAGACGCAGATATCTGCGCGTGGCTGGTTTGATATTTTGCGTCGATTTACATTGGTATCTATGTTTGGTAGTACCCGAATATATTTTTCTTCATCCTATTCTGTCTCCCACTTGTGTTCCTGTATAAAATTTTATAATCATAGTATACCTAAGTATGACTACACTTTTCTGTTACAATATGTATGTAGAACGTAGGTATATCGAGAATTAAATGAAGGTTGGCTATAAAACCTAAAGCTTCACGGCTTTCATCGTAATGTGGGGCCGCTGATTTTACAGTTTTATTTTCAGAACCATATGTAGGTATCCATAAATTTTATAACAGACCGGTCGTTTGTATATTGTATCATGGACAAATATTTACAAGCAAGCAACAGTTTTACTTTGCCAGCTCAATGATAAAATGTTGATGTCGAAAACAATAAAAGTATAACTGATGATATCATTGTTCACGTTTGTAAACTGTAAAACATTGACGTGTTGAATTAAGATTATTGTATCCTTACAGATTTAATTATTATACTAAAAAACAAGATTATAATTATATTCTAAGAAGACTATAGTTACATTATAAAAAAGAGCGTAATTAATTACATGAATATCATAAAAGTTTTTAGTTTTAATTGTTTTTTATCATGAAATAACTTGTGATGCGGCTAGATCCTTGTTCATGTTGCTGTTGAAAGATTTGCAGAATAATTTAGTGTAGATTTATTATTTATGTTATCTTTTTTTTAGTAAACTTCTTGTAGTAAAACAGGGCTGGCGTAATCACATGTGTGATTAAAGCCCTAACAAAATAATAGATTAAAAAAAATCAAATAAAGAAGACTTATTTCAATCGGTTTCTTTACGATTATATATAAAAATTCTTCAATTTGGTTGATTTTTTATATAAAAAGCTCATCGTTTTTAACAGGTGGCTCCGTATTGGTGGTGCGAGAATTTTAGCGCACCTGCGGAAGCTATATTGACACAGCATTCGGCTCAGAGTGGGCTCACACAGCTGGAAAACAATCTGGTGCAGTGGTCAGTCTATTGCGCCGTCACTCCAGACCATCCGCTCAGCTTCTCGCTTTTCAATACTCTCCTCGACAAAATTACTAAACCCCTGCAGTCTGGTAAGTTTTTCTCAACTGAAAATTCAAACTAATTTTATCATACTGATCTATTATAAATACCTTTAAACCTTAAAGAAAAGGAGATAAGAAGTTCTTTTGAAACTGTTCTATATAATGGAATGCCCAGAGAAATAATGTACATACATATCTATAACTACAAAGGTGGTTTGTTGTGTAAAAATTGAGGGGATTAAACTGCTTTAATCGTTATCATATTTTTGGATACTATCCCAGCTTCGATATGGGTTAATTTTCATAATTTACTTTAATTTTTATATTTAAATTTCATTAGTGGATATAATACCTTATCATTTTTTAAAAATAATTTCTTTTATCCATCCTATAGTTTCCTCCAAAGAATTGCTTTTAGCAGAAAGGTTGCGCATTGTATGTAGTTCTAGGAAATATCTATCATTTTATATCAATAAAATAGTATTTTCTTACATTATGTTAAAAGTAGTAGACAACTTTTTTCAAAAATAACGTAACTCAATGTGTTTTAATTTTATATTTGTCACGTCTACGTATTGATGTAGAGAATCATAGATTTATCGTAAACAATATTCTTTTTCTAGGATTAATCAATGAAGAGGATGTTAAATTATTCTGGGACGGTGCCAAAAAATTACTTCCGACATGTTATAGCCACATCAGAAAGTTAAGGAAAAAGACTGCGGGAGAAAAAACTGTAATGAAAACTCTAAAAGAAGTTTTAAAGATTCTTTATAAACTATCAGTGTTAGATGCCCCTGAAGCAATAGATTTGTTCCCGTCAAATCTTTATGGTTGGTTAAGAGAGGACGGAGGTAAATTGACTGTATTAGAAGTATTAAATCAGGCCATTATACAAGGCGCTTCAGACTGGTTCGTTCATATTCTGGACAATAATGAATGTAAAGACAATACTGAGGAATCGAGGCTCCAACATTTGATCAGGGTGATACAATTGGTGCGATCTGATTTGCAGAGAGCTGTTGAATATTACGACAGGGTATTTATAGAGTGAGTATAAACAATTTCTGAAGTAAATACGATTTTTTAAATTAATTTACCTTTTTTTGTCGGCCTTTTCTTCGCCTTTCATTAGGTCCGATTGAGGTTAAGTGTTTGCTTACAAAATTATAAAATAATTTGTATTACCTATTTGTAGACATTTAAGATAAAAAAAATCCTCGTTTATTAATCTTAGATAGACATTTAATGGAACCTATAATTGTTTTACAGATGTCGATTTTTCTTCTTTGTTATCGGATTAAGGTTTTTTATTTATATGAATACGTCTAATGATTTCTTTTTATGTTTGGATTTACTTTTAATTGCCTTTAAAAATGAGGATTTATGTATATTTTCAGGATTCTAAATTTTCCATACACAAAAGCATTGTACGGGCTTTATGAGAGCAAGATAGCGTCTTTAGTAGAACCCGATGTGATAGCTGTTTGCAAGAGTCTCAAGCGATTGCAATACAGCGAAGGTTCTACAACGAGCGTACATTTAGCGGGAGGTGTCAATGGAGATACTACGTTAGGAACTCCTAACGTGGGCACTGAACCTTTAGCTATGGGGACTACATTATTTGAACTCTATTTAGCCCTGCAGAGATTCTTAATGTAAGTAACAACTATATGTAATATTGTATATTATTATATAGTGTTTAATAATTAAAGAATATAAAAAAATCTAATTGTACAGCGGCTGGGAGATCGGTTTGTGCGTTAAAGGTAGTGAGGTCAATTACGTCTTCCATTATGACAGTTCATTTCGGCAAATTTTATTTATTACGTTTTTGTATTAGTTCGTGTTATGCCTAAGTTACGGAAGAACGCCTTCTGCAGCCGCGCTTTGAGAAGTTTACCGCTAAAGCTTACACACACTATTACACTATAATTATAATAAAAATAAGAGACTCTCGCTTGGTTGTTGGATCAAGGGCCGGATGCAGAAGGCTGTATTACTCGATACGGCACGCAATGTTAGGAGGTTCCTCACTCTGAGCTCCTAACTACCGGAGCCTTAGACTTCGCCCCTGTAGATATATGTATATGTTTTATTTTTATTTTAAAATGTATATGTATTTATTTTGTAAATATAAATAAATAATAATATATCGTAACGCTATCTCCCTTTCGGAGTGATCAGAGATACAGTACTGGCAGTATCCACTTTTATTATACTCGTAAAATAAAACTTTTTTTAATTTTAATAGATTAGGGCAAGGCCTCAATGAGACTGATTGGAGTTCCTATGCCATTTCGAAGTTCCATTGGTGGTTCTTCGGCGGCGTCGCTCAGTGGCTAGACATCGCCGCGTACAAAGCGCTAACTCGCATCGAAAAGGCTGTCGATTTGGATAACTTGGTCCCGGTCGATACAAACGTTAAATATAGCAGTTCTGGGGTGGATACGTTGGCAATTTTTTACCAGATCAAAATATTCTGGCAGCAGCTAGCCTGGCCGGATGTGGAGGGCTGTTACACCTTTGTAGCTAAGATCATAGACGTAAGTAATATTCTTTGTATACACATTTTTTTAATCTGTAATTTATATATTACCATACGCTTCTACCCGGAATTTCGGTAATACTCACAATGTCTTTTTTTTTAACCCGGGGCAAATCCTACATAGGACCATTAGTGCAGCGACCCCGAAGACTTCTACTTAGACTTAGACTTACTTAGACTTCTACTGACTAAAAACTTCCGGGGTGTCTCTCTAGTCATTTCACCCGGGTCTGGGAAACTAAATTAATCCAGACGCGCGGGGAGAGAAAAATCTTGTTGAGGCTACCTTTCGGGAGGGTAGGGTCCCATCAGTGTTAGCACTGTTGAAATACACTCATTTAAGTCGATTTACAAGTTATTGAATAGAATTGATATAAAGAGTCGTTCTCTAAGTATTATAAAATATATCCCTTCACGATTTTATAATATTAGGTCCTTACATATGAAATTGGCGTTTTTCGTACTGGCCACTTTAATCACAAATTTCTCCTTTTTGGTAAGGAATTACAAATTCAAATTTGTACAGCTATAGACTCATGTATTTGTGCTTTGATGATCGTCATTCATTTGTTTTTTTCTTCTGTTTTTTTCTGTTTGCGTCACTCATTTTACAAAATGGAAAACTTAAAATATCGCATTATTTACGAGTACGAGTTCCGCCGTGGCACTAGTGCTGCGGAAACAACTCGAAGGGTGAATGATGTGTATGGCGGTCTTGTTGCAAAAGAAAACACAGTTCGTTTTTGGTTCCAACGTTTTCGTTCTGGAAATTTCTACCTGCAGAACAAGCCCCGTGGACGGCCTGAGACTCAAGTTGATAATGAAGAGTTGAAGGCTATTGTGGAAGCGGATCCATCGCAAACCACGTCCGAGTTAGCTGCAGGTTGCGATGTTAGTGATAAAACTGTTTTAATTCACTTGAAGCAAATTGGGAAGATTAAAAAGCTTGAAAGGTGGGTACCTCACGAATTGACTGAAGCAAACCGGCAAACGCGCGTCGACTGTTGCGTTACATTACTAAACCGGCACAATAATGAAGGTATTTTAAACCGAATCATTACCTGTGATGAAAAATGGGTTCTTTACGATAATCGGAAGCGCTCAGCGCAATGGTTGGATCCTGGCCAGCCAGCCAAATCCTGCCCCAAGCGAAAATTAACCCCAAAAAAGGTACTTGTAAGCGTTTGGTGGACTAGTGCCGGTATTGTTCATTACAGTTTTCTCAAATCTGGCCAGACTATTACGGCTGATGTCTATTGTCAGCAATTGCAAACCATGATGGAAAAGCTAGCGGCTAAACAACCTAGGCTGGTCAATCGCTCCACGCCACTGCTGCTTCACGACAACGCTAGACCACACACTGCGCAACAGACGGCTACTAAATTAGAAGAGCTTCAATTGGAAAGTCTAAGACATCCTCCGTACTCCCCGGACCTTGCTCCAACAGATTACCATTTTTTACGAAATTTGGATAACTTCTTGCAAGGGAAAAAATTCAACTCCGATGGGGCAGTCCAAATCGCCTTCAAAGATTTTATCGATTCCCGTCCGACTGGTTTTTTTAGTAAAGGGATCAATGAACTACCTATGAGATGGCAAAAGTGCATAGAAAATAATGGTTCATACTTTGATTAATTAAATATATTATATTAAAAAATATTCGACTTTTTGTTCCTCCCATACAAAACGCCAATTTCATATGTAAGGACCTAATATTTAAGACTAGCTGCTGGCGATTTCATCTAAGCGTAGGTACCGCAATGGCATAGTATTACAAGGATGTTGCACAGTACTGAATACACAGCACATTATGGCAAGGAAATAGTTAATGGTTAATATCCCGTTTTAGAGGATACTATATCGGTATATGGGCTTAATGTATAAATGTATGGCACATCGTAGTGTCTCGCTTCGGTCTATCGCATTCCGGATTCACCTCATACGTTTAGTTATACATGAGCTTAAAGACCTACACTCGTGTTGATTAGTATGACGACGTCGGCTGTTAATGAACTCTCGTCGTTCGATAGTTGCCGTCGATTTTGGACTACACTGTATTTGCCATCAAGTTTGGTGTAGCATTCCACTATAAAAAAATACGAATACGAATAACTTTCATGCTGACGAATTCTATAGTTATTTTTTTTGTATATACAGGATATTTGCCGTTGTTGCGTATTTTATTCGGATAAAATGGCCGGTCGTGTAGACAGCGTGGGCACTGTCACTACCGTGTTCGAAGAACGTTTCGAAGTCACTACGGAGTGGTGCGTCGCGATCAACAATATCGACTACGTGAGACAAAGTCTGGAACCATTTGTTGAGGAATTGGGAATGGATGATATTATACAGAAAATGTGTGAAGCTAGGTCACCTGTTGAAGCGCAAAGGTTGGTACATGCTTCAGCCTACGAATGCCCTTGGTCAAGTTTATTAAGCTAATTTGAAAGACATAATTGAATCAATCTGTACAGATAAATAACCAAGCTTCTAGTGAATACTAAAGTCAAATGTTCTCGAGAATGTACGAAGAGATTATTTAATCATTAAAGAGTGTAAACTCAGCGTGCCTCCGTCCATATGTGGATATGTTAAAGACTGTTATGATACGTTTTAACGAACCAAAAGAATTAGAGAAGACGTACAAAGCAGGAGAGGTTGAAAAGTGGCATTCCATTCTTTCAACCTGCTCCAATAGTGACTAGACCGGAAAAATATTGAACTTTATAACTTTTATAATTATAGTAATTGATTTCGGTTGTTTGCGTTTTGAGATTAGCTTCTAGATGTCCAAATATTCATATACCTAAATGCTTTCTGTCGAAGTATGTGTGGGTCTGCATGACGACAGCGACTTTCAACGGATACTCGTCCTTTGACGGTCGCTGTCGTTGGAGTAAACTGTACTTGCTATCTATCAAATGGGTTGCAGTCACTTTGTTTGTAGGGTCAGTATAAAAAGTATTTATTTACAAATGAGTTTTTGTTTTCAGATGTAAAGAAACTCTACAAAATGTAATAGCCAATGCAATAGACACAGTGAAAAATAAAATTGTCGACTTGTTAATAGTTATGATTAGGAAGGTAAGGTACTTTAAACAAACTTACGTATATTACACACACACATATATATTACATATACCAGCTTAGATAAATGTAAATAGTTGTTTAAAGGAATGTTTTGGATTTTAGATGATGCCGTCGATAACACGTTTCCTCGTAGAAGGAGCGGAATTGTTACATCAAGATTGTTCGAGCATGGATCGCGTTATGCGTTATTTAGAAGCAAATCTCGACACACTCTACCAGCATTTAAATAACGAAAATTTCTCCAGAACTCTTGATATAGTTTGGGAGCAACTTGGAGAAGTTTTATTCGAACTTATTCAAGCTAATTTAGAGGTGAGTTATTTTAATTATTTGCGTTAAAAAAAAATTGACAGTTGTAAAGTTGCGTAGATTTTATATAATGTTTTTAGTTTGATTAAACAAAAATTTTCCACACATTTTACTAATTTTTTCATCATATTTTGTGACTAATGTGACCAGTGAAAAACTTTAATATATACTATTTCAATAAAATAATAACATACAAGTTATTCACTGAGTTCATCTAGCATTAACTGGCTCATTAAGTTACTAATATAATTAACTATTTTCGTTTGTAGCAAGAGAAACTCCTCAACCGTGTCCGCTTGTTTAGGCGTAGATATTTTGGAAAAAATAAAGTATCTCCCTCATGTACATTATTGCGGGTAATAGTTGTGTATTTTGGATCGCACAATGCAGCATCTTGGATATGTTGAAACCACATTATTACAATTATTTATTTCCGTAATTTACCCGCGAAAGTTTGAGAAAGAGTAAAAGCCTAAAATCTGTGTTTCACTGTTTTAATAGATGCTTAGCACTTTTATTTGTCGTAAATTCTTATCATATGGTCACACAATTGTTTAGTTTATATGTAGAATACACGCTTGAGTGTATTTAAATTTGTTTTATTGTTGTTTAGCACCGACGGGCAAAGATAACTCGATATATCGACCCGAGACGCTTGAGCAAATCTGCAGCCGCCCGCTTAGCTGCGGTAAACTATATCCACACGTTCAAAAAGCACTTTATACATGTTATGCCGTGATTGTGTTCAGTTATTTTCCTAGATTTGCTTTAGTTATGGTCTAGCTAGATCAATACAAAACATAAAGTATTCTGTGCCATGATGTAGCTCGATAACAAGTTGTTTAAGTTTATTGTTAATATTATAATAAACGTTTACCTTATTTCTACTTAACTCAAATTTAACTTCGTTAACCTTTAACTAGTGACACGGAGTCTCACAGGCGTTGTCCGTGTGTTATATTATATTTTAAGTAAAAGGTGTTAAATTTAACGTTTTCCTCGCATAAAGTCGATTGAAACGTAGAATAAGGATTTCATACCAATTGAGACTGAAAAATACCACTAAGTATTAACACTAATTTTTTAAAATATCTTATAAAGAAAGTTGATTTAATTTACTGATGAGTTTTTCGTTACATACCGATGTTGAATATCAAGACAATTTTGAAACACGCAAGTTGATTTTCCCAACAAAAATGAATTTAAAAAAATGGTAGCCTTTTTAACGTCTTGTCCTCTATAGTGTTATAAATTTTTCATGTCACCATTTAAGGGTTAAGAAATACATAGGGATTGTAAAAGTATTATAACTATTATTGATGTCAATGATTTAAAACCTTAAGGCGAATAGCTAATAAATTACAGTAATATTCTAAGGTAGGAAATATACATTTTAGGTTGATAACCTATTCAATACAATAGAAATACAACACACAAGATTGTATAAAGGTTTTTAAAACTGTTCTTTCGCAAAGTTATCGAGCTATAAAAATGTCCTGTGAATTTTTTGCCGTATTTGTGTATAAGTATAATGTCTACTGTTATGTGAATGTGTCTTATTTATTCCATGCATATAACTATTTGAATGTGGATTGCGGAATGAAAAGTATTGCTCCAAAAATGTCAATTAGTAGGTTATATGTATGAAATTATGGTATGTGTGTAAATATGCGATATGCCTTATCCCGCGATTAAAATGTCACTTGTGCTAAAGGTAATTAGCATTAATAACGTACGTTATTAATGTTAATTTGATTTAGTTTTAATCGGTTCACTAAATCTGAATAATATATTTTATTTTTATTAAAATCAACATTTAATTTTCTTTTTTTATAAATAAAATGTGTAAATAATTATATATTTCCCAACTGACAGGCATGTATTTTAAAATTCGTGGAATATTTACAACGATAAATTTCATTTATAGTTTCTAAGAATAGTTTATAGTATTTTTTGTCCTTTTTATAGCAAGTAAAATTACATCCACGAATATATCTCGGCTTACGCTGAAAGTGATGATTTAGCGAGATTATATGTTGTTTATTTGATTGCTTTATGTTAAGAAAACAATCATGAAATAAGATATATCTATATATATATATATATATATATATATTTTAATTTATGGTTTTAAAATTATAATAATAATAAAAGTTCATTGCATGACACTTGCTTGTTACTCTTATCATGGCATCCACTGTCTTACTCTTTCGTGCATGGTGATGGTTTGGCTGATAAAAGGCAATATCTTTTTGGCTAGCTCTGTGGAAATCGCTAAATCTTTAAATTGTTTTGTACAAACTATCCGCTTTTTTTACACTTGCATAAGTTTTAAAGTAATGAAGGTTTTAATATATAATTTAAATATAACAGAAACGTCGTCCACCGTCTTTCTTCTCAAACCTTCACGAGTGTCTTAAGATAATGATACGATCGTTCCGTCAAGATAATAAGGAAATGTATTCGTCGGAAACCCTCAAGCGGGTGGAATACCTCTTGAATATACATGGAATGGAGACGAGAGAGTTGATTCATGAGTACCACTTGGAGAGGTGGCAGGATCAGCAGAATATAACAGACCCCAAAATGGGCGTCCTGACTGTAAGAGCCCAGTTTTTAGATGATAACCTTAAAGTGGAGGTTATGAATGCGAGAAATTTGATAGCAACAGATTCCAACGGTAAGTCTTTTGATATTTGTAAATATAAAATATTATTTTCTAGAAAATAATCTAACTAGAGATAGTTAAGAGATTAAATTATATCTTTCTAAATATTTATAAATATTCGTATTCACTTTGTCTATCTCCGGTTTTTCTTGTTCCTAGAAACTTTTAGTCGTGGTATGTGAGGGGCGACATGACGAATGCGACTTTAATGTATTCTTGTCACTAGTTAGTCGTTGCTGTTTTTGGGCTACACTTTACTTACCATTAGGTGCGTTGTAGTCACTTTGCCGACCCAGTTAAAAGTAATCTTGTACCTATATGAAATAGACTAATAAGTAGTAGAAACTTTTAACTTAGACTGGACTTTGCTTAGGTTTGAACTTCGCTTTCACTATACCAATCTGGAATTAAAAATACCTACAATATTTTTTCCTTAAAAATATAGTAAAGCTTCTATATAAGGCAAAATGGTACTGATACACCTTGGTAACAAGAAAATAACTATTTAACTTTGATTAATTAATAATGTTAGCTATTTACTTACTAGGTTTGTGCGATTCTTACGTACGCGTGGAACTGATGCCCGAGGACTCGTTCTCTAACGTCGTGAAGCCTAAAACGCAAACACATAACAAAAATCTATTCCCATTGTACGATGAAATGTTCCTAATGTAAGTTATGTAATTTATACATCTTTATTTTGTAAAATCGTAAGCTTAGATTAATTTTTATTCTAAAAATGCACGTATGCCGCAGATCTTTAATAAAAGTCGAAAATATAACTAAAAAAGCTTTGTTCACGATAAAACCTACATGATAAAGCTTTAAATAACTTATAATTAATATATTTGAGATCATTGATAATATTAATTGATAACCTTTTACCGCGTTTTTATGCCACAAACTAGTTCATTTTACCAAATTAATATTCCATATTTTTTACTTCTGCGGCCATATTTTATGAACCATTTCTGTATGGCTGTCTGCCTAGCTTCCGGAAGTTCATATACACAGACAAATTTAGCTTTAATGAAATTGACTCTTTAAAGATTATAATTTATTAATTATATGCTCCAGGAACTACTGGTATTTTTGATACTTAAAAAAATATATAAGACTAGTTTTAACCAGACCTATTAAAGTTCCCGTCCGTGAATACATATCGAGGAGTGAAAGGCTATTTGGTTTATGGTAAGTGACATTTTTTGGTGATACAGTAATATATATATATATACATACATACATATATTTGGAATCGGTAAAAAACGTGGATTCCGAAAATATATATGTATTATATCAACAAAAAATGTCGCTTAAACCAAATAGGCTTTCACCCCTCGATATACTTTTAAAATTTCAAATCTTGTACTGAAAATGGTTCATGCAGATATTAATTTAATTTAAGGATATATTATGCATTCTCAAATTCAATTAATATGTGTATACAATATTCACTGACCAAATGAAAGACGGCATGTAACAATCTGTTTATCATCTACTGCCGTAATAAAAATTGCATATGGTTATTTATTACATCGGTCCAATAGATACCGTTAATAGCGCGTCAAAGTGTATGAACATTTTGACTTATCAAGAAAATGTTTCCATATTCTAGTCCGTTGTCCCACGAACAACGTCGCATTGCTGACGGTCTACTACACTTCGTTGTTAAGGACAAGGATATGTTCAGCATGAGCAATGCATTCGTCGGGGAGGCTTATTTGCACTTCAGCGAGATACCCGACACTCCGGCGCCCATCGGTAGTTTGCCACAACAACATTTGCCACTATCAAGGCCAAGCAATATCGGTATTTCCTTTTTACATTCTATTTTAAGTCGCAATCATTGTGTGTCTATGTTTGCTTATATTTTCTATACACAGCAGATCTTAATATGGTTTTCATCTTACTTTAGTAAATATATTTCGGATAACTTATGACTGCAATGTATTTTTATTAAATTTAAAAATAACAATAAAATCTTAATGTTTCTGGTTTAGAGTCTAAAAAGAATTATAGCGCTAATATGGAGTTTTCTAACAAAGCCACAAAATTTACTATATATAAGTTTAATATTAGGTCCTTACATATGAAATTGGCGTTTTTCGTACTGGCCACTTTAATCACAAATTTCTCCTCTTTGGTAAGGAATTCCAAATTCAAATTTGTACAGCTATAGACTCATGTATTTGTGCTTCGATGATCGTCATTCATTTGTTTTTTTCTGTTTGCGTCACTTATTTTACAAAATGGAAAACTTAAAATATCGCATTATTTACGAGTACGAGTTCCGCCGTGGCACTAGTGCTGCGGAAACAACTCGAAGGGTGAATGATGTGTATGGCGGTCGTGTTGCAAAAGAAAACACAGTTCGTTTTTGGTTCCAACGTTTTCGTTCTGGAAATTTCGACCTGCAGAACAAGCCCCGTGGACGGCCTGAGACTCAAGTTGATAATGAAGAGTTGAAGGCTATTGTGGAAGCGGATCCATCGCAAACCACGTCCGAGTTAGCTGCAGGCTGCGATGATAGTGATAAAACTGTTTTAATTCACTTGAAGCAAATTGGGAAGATTAAAAAGCTTGAAATGTGGGTACCTCACGAATTGACTGAAGCAAACCGGCAAACGCGCGTCGACTGCTGCGTTACATTACTAAACCGGCACAATAATGAAGGTATTTTAAACCAAATCATTACCTGTGATGAAAAATGGGTTCTTTACGATAATCGGAAGCGCTCAGCGCAATGGTTGGATCCTGGCCAGCCAGCCAAATCCTGCCCCAAGCGAAAATTAACCCCAAAAAAGTTACTTGTAAGCGTTTGGTGGACTAGTGCCGGTATTGTTCATTACAGTTTTCTCAAATCTGGCCAGACTATTACGGCTGATGTCTATTGTCAGCAATTGCAAACCATGATGGAAAAGCTAGCGGCTAAACAACCTAGGCTGGTCAATCGCTCCACGCCACTGCTGCTTCACGACAACGCTAGACCACACACTGCGCAACAGATGGCTACTAAATTAGAAGAGCTTCAATTGGAAAGTCTAAGACATCCTCCGTACTCCCCGGACCTTGCTCCAACAGATTACCATTTTTTTTGAAATTTGGATAACTTCTTGCAAGGGAAAAAATTCAACTCCGATGGGGCAGTCCAAATCGCCTTCAAAGATTTTATTGATTCCCGTCCGGCTGGTTTTTTTAGTAAAGGGATCAATGAACTACCTATGAGATGGCAAAAGTGCATAGAAAATAATGGTTCATACTTTGATTAATTAAATATATTATATTAAAAAATATTCGACTTTTTGTTCCTCCCATACAAAACGCCAATTTCATATGTAAGAACCTAATATAATAATTTATTAATAGGTAGCTAGAAAGTGATTGATGATAATGAATAATAAATATTGTGCACATACATTAAATTGAATTGTTTTTTATAGATGGCGATGCTATCAAAGCACTCGAATCTAGACAAGGAGATAAGCAAGCGAGGGACTTTGTCAAGAAACAGAGACAAAAAATACCAAACAGCAGTAAGCAGTTCTTCTCTCTTGGCTGAATAAACAATTAAGCATTATCTGTGGTTGTAACATTTAGACTCATTTATATATATTTAGCGCTATTCCGTAAATCGAAATACGTTTTAAAAATATGTAACAAATTGTAAACCAATTATTACTAAAACTACTATTACCAACATAATATAATTCTTGTTTCTTGGATGATAATGATACCATCAAATTATTTATCCTGTGATTGATATTATACAATAGGAGCAGCGCTAGACAATGATATTTAATTGAACCTTAGTAATCTGTTGTGTGCCTTAAACTTGTATTAAATATTAACTGAAATAAAACTCAATTGAAACAAAAAAACAAGGGCAACTTTTAATTGTAACACATAATAAGCATAAAGAGAGCATTAGTTTTGAATAATTCCATCAACTTACGAGGTTGCTTCTGTTTTTGGATAAAAATTTGTGCTTTGATACATTATAAAAATTGTACCGAATACCTAATACTAAGTACGAACAGTTTTTGATTCGTGAACTTTGTCTCCATGTACTTTTTTCATTGTACCAAAAATAATTACGCACAAGCAGATTAACTATGAAATACTCCTATATTCAAATGTCTGTTATTTTTTATTTGTTATTACGTGCTATATAAGTTTTAAAAACCTATTAGGTATACGAAATGAATAGCTACGAAACTGATTCATAAATACACCCTATAAGAATAGAATTCGAGATATATAAGTTCTCATTTTGCAATACATTGATTATATCGAAAAAAGATTAGTAAAATATTTTTCTCGTAAAGAATCTCGTAATTTAAAGTTTTTGCATATCACTTGGACAATACAGAATTAAAATTATAGTCTTGAAGATAGTATAGATGATTGAATGTTTGTATTAAGTTAATTTACCGTGTAGTTGTTAATTTATTAGTCATAAATAAAAACCTATAACAACAGCCATGCATTTACAGCATGGTGAATCAAGTTTTTATCCAGTACTATTAGTTTATAAGTTAGATATTTTTGTAGATCTCGACTAAATATTATTCTTCCTGTAGGGATACATTAATTTAATGTTATGTTGACTTTTCGCTTTGCTTGTATTTGATTAAAAAAATATATTCCAGTAAATTAGTCGAAGTTTCTTTAGTGATATTTATTCGGTGAAAATCTTGTGTACTTTCTTATTTGTGTAATTTGTTACTGTTATAGTTAAATGTTAATGTAAGGTATCACACATCTAATTGCAATTCTGTACAATAAACGTGATGTCAATGCTATATAGCTCTACGACTGCCAGTAATGTAGTAATGATGATAACCGCCAAAATTATTGTAAATTAAATTGCATTCATATTATCTTTTCAAGTCAGCAAATATAGTCAAAGTTATGAATAATTTTCATAAAAATAAATAGTCTAAATGATTATGTTCTATAATAATGTGTTCACGACGCGGCGATCTGTCTATCGACGGCGATCCTTACGAATTCTTCCTATGAGACAGGACGTAGCTTGAAAGTCTTAAGCTTTTATTAAAAAATTCAGTCGCTAATATTTCCAATGTTCAGAGCAACTAGAACTTGAGGAGTTGTAGGAAATCATACGTGGGCTTCAGATAAATTTTACGGCAATAGTAAAATATCATCGCGTTTAATCCCTTTCGAGGGATCAGAGTTAAGTACATTAATAGCTTATGTCTTCTTGGTCAAACGTAACACGTAGCGCAGCTAAAAACTATTTTCAGAGAATTATGTCATTTTTATTCATAATATTCAGCTTTCCTCACGAAGCTTTATTTTGCCGGTAATCTTTGGTTGCTATTATTTTGTAAACACTAAATTTATTGTCTTTGTCTTTCATTTGGTATATAGATGTATCTTATATATAAGTATCAATAAGGAGATCTACGTCAAATAGATACATTAAATTGTAGTAGATGCTATGATTCTGTGATAAAGAGTGGTGCCTTATTCTGTTTATATGCTGTACTGGATCTTTTTTTTTGTGTGATATGATATTCTGCAATATTGATTTTTCATTATTATGTTCTAAATTCTTAATTCTAGGCTTGGACTTCATACATTTGGAATCCACGAGTCCGTTAAAATACGATCGCCTAATGAGCTTGTATTCAATCTGTCGCTACTGATAATCTACTTTTTATTTCATTGATTACATATGGCGACGGACCAATCGACAATTCAGTTAGCAGAAACGTAATCGATTTATCGGTATCGAAACGATTCTCAATGAATATAGTCTAAGCCGTACCAAGAGAGAATATTTATCATTAGAATACTCGCATTCATAGAATTTTTAAAATATTTATTTATGCAAATAAAATTATTTAAATTAATTTGTTTTTATTTAAACTTCTACTTACTAATTCTTTTTCTAATTACTATTACTTATTTAAACATTTTTGAAAAATGGTAAAATATACTTAGATTTACTTCCCTAAATAAGAACTTGTAACACGAAAACTGTAAATAATAGATTCTAATTGATGCTGCAAACTGATGGACAATTCTCGTGATTTAAAAAGGATCAAAGTCTATTTTCAGTCAAGTTATATTATCACAAAGGTCAACAATGACATTTGATATACGAAAAAAAAAAACTTATGTGGCTATATGTGGTAACGCGACTGTAAATATATTGAAAACAAGAGAAATAACCTTCAGAAGGCCCATTGCCTAGTGTTTTAAATTAAATAATTGCATAATTATATTTAATAAATATACAAACAGGATCCCAGTAAAGAAGTCAATGAGGATATTACACATTTACACTCATACATTTTACGTATTATAGAAGGATAATCGAACACAGCACCCACGGCCACATCGTATGTCAAGAAATAAGAGATATGAAAACCTTCGTTATGTCTACTCGAAAACGTGTCATTCGAAATTAAAATCAAATTAATTAAAATGTCACTTAACAAAGGGCCGATCGCAGCGATCACACGTGACGGCCGAGCAGGAATATAAACAATTTTTGTGACAGATATGCAATCAGATTTCGCGGTAACTAACTAAGTCTTGGACTCACTTAAAAGAACGCTATAATGTAGATTCTTCTACGTACTGTACTTCTTTAACACTCAATCAGTCATTGCTAAATGCAAGTCTCTTTCATTGCGCTCATCCCTACTGTTTTATAATTTAATCAATCGATATGAATTTGCTTCGCAACTACCTACACCAAATCTAGAGTTGTAATTATGTTCACGTATAAACAAATAGAGTACACTGCCCCGATGTGCGAATTTCACGGCTCGATTGGTGCAGCGACTAGCAATTGACTTCTACACTATGAGCTGTAGGCTCAATCCCGCCCGGTTTAGTTGTGGAGGCCTTTTCCGGTCGTCAACTCTCGGTCAGTTCGAAAAAAAAACAACAAATATTTATTGGTAGTAATTCCGATAATACGTGATTGTAACGCACCCACGACACATAGGTCAATGCAACTGGGCGGTAAAGCTTAAAAAGTTTTTAACCTAAGTTTTTAAACTTATAAAGTATACCTTTTTATGGGATTTAGTTTATACGAGTCATGATTGATTCGATCTCGTATAAATGGCCATCTAAATATATACCTACCAAAAATGTTATAAATAAAAAAATATAGGAAAAATATCGTGTTACTAATTGAACAATGAATCTGAAACGTCATAATTAAATAGGGAAGAAATATAGTATACTCGTAGATTCAGACAGCAGTTAGTAATACTCGTATTAATATAAATCATGACTCACTTATGATTAGGTAAGTATATTAAAAAAAACTTGGTACTTTAGTGGGTGACAAAGTAGGTGTATTATTTTAACAATTTTTTGGTAGGTAAATGGTATAGGGGCCCATATTCCCAGACGCAATCGTTCCTTTTTGCTACATCTCTGTGCTGAAGGTAAGATCTGAGCGGCGGCGGCGCTTTTCATGTTTCTTCCTCGCTTTGACCGCGCCGCGCCGACAATCCGCCCGACTATTTATCGGCTTAGATTTATTGTGATTCGGAGGCTTTGGGCCTCGGGGAATCGCGCACTAGCCTCTACACTCATCCATTCTAACTCTACGAAGTTTATTCATCTATGAACTTGCGAAACCAAAAGTGCTTCAACTTTATTTTTAGAACAAAGGTTAGTTTTTTTTATTAATCCACGTTTAGGTTAGCTGTTATTAAAATAGATTATAAAATATTTCTGTTTTCTTATATTTGTGTTTATTTAAAAACGTTAAGAAACCTTCGTAACTCTGTGAGAAATAACCTAAAGTGACTATGTATTGTAACGCAGGTCGTCCGCTCGATGGTGATGTACGGTGCCCCCGTGTGGGCTGATTGTCTAAACCGCCGGAACATAGCTCTCCTCAGACGCCCACAGAGAGCTATGGCAATCCGAATAATCAGGGGGTACTGTACGATTTCATGCGAGGCGGCCTGCGTGTTGCCCGGGTCCGTGCCGTGGGACCTGGACGCACGAACCCTCGCGCAGCTATACCAATGGCGCGAGGAGAAGAGAGCCCAGGGCCTGCGGTTGGCCCCAGCCGAAATAAGGAGGAAAAGGACGCTCCTCAACGAGAGCGCGATACAGGAGTGGGAGTCCAGGCTGGCCAATCCAAGTGCCGGCAAGTGGACCATCGAGGCAGTCCGTCCAACTCTTAGGCAGTGGTTGTCACGCGCACATGGCTTGCTCACGTACCGGATGACTCAGGTACTCTCGGGGCACGGCAGCTTCGGGAGATACCTGAGTCTGATACCCGGGAGCGAGCCGACGGAAATGTGCAACCACTGCGACGGCTGCCCCGTAGAGAGGGCATAACATGCCTTAGAAGAATGCCCAGCCTGGGCTGATGAGAGGGCCGAACTTGCCCAACATGTCGGCAACAACCTATCGCTGCCGGCCGTAATTCGTGCGGTCACCAACAGCGAGGCCGCGTGGAGAGGAATGGCGGCCTTTTGCGAGGCCGTCATGAGGGTGAAAGAAGCGGCGGAGAGGGAGAGGCACATCGCCAATCCCCACAACCCTCGGCGCCGCCGCAGAACAAGGCGGCTCGGCAGAAGGGAGCAGTTCGCGCAGGACTCCCAGCGCGACGAGCTCCCCTCCTGACACAGGCTGGGCGGGTGACGTTGAGGGCGTCCCCGTCCAGTACAGAGAGGAGGCGAGGGGTTTAAATCCCCCTCCACGAGAAGAGGCCTGCCCAAAGGCCAACGCCCGCCGAGCCGTCGGAAGTATTCGGATTCCCAGGCTCGGCGAAGGCGAAGAGAGGGCTGGCACCCCGGTGGTTTTAGTCGGGGCAGGTCCGACACACCGGGGGAAGTGGCCCTCACCACTTCCCCTGACGGTCCGTAGGGATTTCCACCGGGATAACAAAAAAAAAAAAACTATGTATTGTACACACCATAATCGTAATGTATAGTGTATAATGTATTATCCTTACACTATATACGATCTGAGGTTGAGATTCGGTTACCAAACTATTAAAAAAAAAAATCGTTTTGACAAAAAAATTATATGTAATAGGAACTTGAGCCAATGCCATAGTATTTTCAGAGCCAAGTCCATGTTGACAAATCGGTGACTTACCAAATCCTTTGACATTCATTGAGTATAATATAAATTGTAATGTTTTAGTAAAGTCTAAGCAAACTTAAAGTCCCGTCAATAAATCTCAGCTTGAGACACTTTCTGGGTAGCAAATATAAACTGTACTAGCTGATCCGGCAAACGTTGTTTTGCTATACAAGGTTTTGTAATATCTTCTAAAATGTTCATTGAAATTAATCAATGTCAAAGACAATTTTGTTCACAATTAAATGCTCTTAATCAACAACACATTTATTTGGATAAAGATTAATATTATTACGTTGATACAATTCTTAACAAATGATGCATTAATTTCGACCAAATTTTATTACTATAAAAACGGTTCTAGTTAGTTAATCTTAAAAGATAGACATATACTGTTCCGTACATTTTTTTAGATCATTTCAAGAGGAATAATTCTTTAATACATATATTTTTCGTATCTTGAACCGTTTTCGCAGCGCACGCAATGGAAGCCCTCAAGGATGGATAATTTTCCCCGTTTCTTTCACATTTTCCATCATTTCTTCGCTCCTAATAGTTGTATCGTGATGTTATATAGCCTAAAGCCTTCCTCGATAAATGGTCTATTGAATACATAAATAATTTTTCAATTCCAACCAGTAGTTCCTGAGATTAGCGCGTTCAAACAAACAAACAAACAAACAAACTAACTAACTCTTCCGCTTTATAATATTAGTATAGATTATAATATTAGTATAGATTAGCGATTTAATTATCCACGATAAAAGCAAATACATAACCTTTGAATTGAATGAAACTATACAAAATTATTATTCATACGTGAAATTTTGATTGATGATTATTGCTTAAGGTATAATAAAATTATATAAATATAATTCAATGGTCAATACAAAATTTTAAGTTCTGATAACAGTTTTATCGCTAAGTGTACTGGTTCGTCGAATACCAGAATGATCGTACATTTTTTGACTTACATCACTGCGGGACCCGGTAGCAAAACGGGAGCTTTAAAAAAATAAAAAATATTACTAATAGTTACTGAATGATGTAATTAGCTATACAGTCATTTTTACTCTAGGCCCAAATACTACATATTCCGTTTTTAGCTTATTTTACCAAATTAATATTTTGCACAGGATTCAATTCTAAACTAAATTAGCACAATGACATTGTTGTATTTGTACAATCATTTTTTACAATCTTAAATTATCTATTATTTGATTTATTACGTCAGAATTTGGGGTTAAGATACAATCATTTCGAACAACGGTTCTTCTCTTGAAAGAAAAAAAAAAATCATCGGCCAAATCTTATAATTGTGAACGAACAAGTTGATGGAGGATTCATCGGGAGGGTTTAAGTGACAATGCCTATATGATATATCTGGAAGGCTACGTCCTGCCATTTTGTCACGTATTTAATTCTTTTGCGAACTTAATATTTAATTTACTTATCTTTAATTCTTTTATTATACAGGAGAAGATTTTTGGCTATTTTTTTGATTATAATTGTACAAGAAAGTGCTACATCTCATCTGATGGGTCTTAGAGTAATGGTGTATCCAAATTATACTGACGGGTGTATTTTTAAATATGTATTTATAGGTATATTGTCATTGTTACTTACTTATTAAACAAAAACGCAAATAATGATTGTCTGTGCAAGATTATTATGAATAAAGAAATAATTCCCCTGTCGGTAAAAACCCAATCATTAAATTGATGTTGGTTAGTACCTATTGTAAAAAAACAAAGAATCCGTAGCCATGTTGTACAAACAAATTTAACTGCATCGTACAAGAAATTATAAAATAACGTTTTATTGCCCGTAGTAATTTAATTATAATCAATGATTTGACGACTATACTCAACCAAAAAATATTATGTCCATTGTTATGGAAAATGGGCTGTATAATGGTTTTTATATTAAAAACGCTTTCAAAATGCCGTCCCGCTAAGAATTTAATGGGATTGAATAATAAGCTTAAAGGTTTTGAATGGTATAACTAAATGGTTTATTCTCTCCGTTTGTTAGCGGTGGCACTGCGCACTCCTTCAGATGCTTTGATTTACTTTCGAGATACATAGATGTTGTACCGGGAGTCGATAAAATTAATTTTAATGAGAATGGGGTCGTATATCAGCGTCGGCATCACAAAGGTGGGTACCAACTGTCAAAGGGCTCATTGTGACCGCTCCGCTTTATGATGGCATTTTTACAAGCAGGTACAGGCTTTGAATATCTGCCTTGCCGCCCGCCAATTATATTCTACTTAACTCGGCAGTCGGTAGCCACATCACCTGGCCTATGAATAATTCCAGTAAAAATAATATAATACATTTCCAAATTACAGAAGGTAGTCCCGAATTACGGGGCAAATGCGTAACACGTTTTCGATTACAGTTTTTTTGTTGGTGTTAGGTAAATCAGACTAAATATATATGTATACTTTGTAGTAGGTATACAAATTAATTAGTTAGAATGAATATTTCAGCTCATTGGTGAAAACTAAACAAATTTTACGATCGGCCATATGTATTTTTAGGTATAATATTTGTTATATATCGTCGGGTGAAAGGCAATTTGTTTAAGTGACATTTTTGGTGATATAGTAATATATATATTTTTGGAACAGCGTTTTTTACCGACTCCAAATATACATATATATTACTATATCACCAAAAAATGTCGCTTAAACCAAATAGCCTTTCTCCCGACGATATAGTTTTTTTACTGAGTACCAGGGGCCAGGTTATATTGAAGTTTTTTATGGTGATATTGCAGACCCTTGTTAAAGCAGCCATTCTTTAGAAAAATAGTTCCTACTAAACTGAACGATTACTTGGAATACTTACTCATTATTAATCGCTACAATGTGGTGAGTAAAGTAACTTACCGAAGGCAATTTGTAACGGACTACCTTGAAACAGGACTACTAACATAAGATACGTTTTATTATTTAATTAGACTCGATCTTGCATATTTAGTTGTGAATTTCTGATATAATCTATCTACTCTAGAGTAGCGTTCCAAGTAATATGTACGGCTTTATCTCAACTATTTGTATAATTCGTGCATTATATTTCATCTACGTGGTATATGATGCTATCGGTTGCTTCGTAGAATATTTTCTTTTCTGGGCTGTGTTTCATCATCATTTTATTGCCATTAATTATTTTTTTATGTACTGTATAAGATTCCTTTAAGTTTGCGTCGGATTTGCTTAATTAATTTGGAAATTAATAAGTCGCCGTTTGACCTAGTTTTCAGGTATTTTTTTTTTATAAATGTAATTAAAATCTTTTTGTTTACTTCTAGCTGATGAACTGTATTTATGGCAAGAAGCTGAATTAGTAAAAGAGCCAGCGTTAATGTGACATACGAATGATCACGGGTTCGATTCCTGTTTCGCATATGAGGCGTCTAATTACAAAACCCGCTAAAACGATTTTTCGTACAAAATTACGTAATAGTCCTATTAGTAATTTGAAATGTTTTTATGAAAGTAAATATTATATATGATTTTTTTATTTTTCAATCTAGAATAATAATTTAAATACCTTATAAGAATGTGATTGTTAAGTCAAAGATTAATTATAAGTTTTATATAAATTTATGGGATTTGAAAAAAAACAAAATGTTATTGTATGTTGTTGTTGTTGTGGTATTGTGTTGTTGTGTGTATTGTATGTTGTTGTTGTTGTTGTTTTTGAAATTAGACTCCTCATATCTGGGTTTATAAAAACCAGTTTTGTATGCAATCTTGCTGGAGCCAGATATTGTGAACAATACGATTTACTTTTGTGTTATGGGTGCGTTTATAAACACGTGTTACAGAAAGCAAAACACCTAGATTCGCATTACCTACCTGTAGGTTAAATAAATTTTTGTTCCAATGGGATCGAACCCGCAAACCGAAAGCCTGCTAAGGCGCAGGCTTTCGGCTTTCTACAATTACCAATAATTATTAGCGCTTTTCATTCCGAAAGGGATACAAGTTGGCAATTGTTTATTCTCTTTAAAATTTTATTTATTCAATATGAAAATGTCAAAAGGATCTGTTACTTTTGTGTAGACGTACCCTTAAACTTCAAACACAAAACAAACCGTTAACATTTTCTTTGTAAAAAAAATACTCTCTGTTTAGGCATTGTTGATGATAAAACTTTTTGGTAAAACCGATATATTAACATGTCAGACCCGTGGGGTTATTAAGTATTTAATTTAAATTTAGTTTTAGTATTTATCTAGTTATTTATAAGGAGGTCATCAAGTACAAGTTAATTAACAGTTCGTTAGTGATTTACTGTGATGTGCTTATTAGCATCACGATTCGAATATTCAATACAAACAAGGTTCAGAGGCCTCAGAACTTGTTCGCAACTTTGAAAATGAGGTTTTTGTAAGTTATGTATACGGATAATGATCGGGGTGCAAGCGATGAAGCAAGGCGCTTGTGTGGGGCTCGAGGGCGGTCGTTTCCTTCAGCTGATGACAGGTAAAGGGCGGCGCAGGGTTGGCGGGGAGGGATAGCTCGCGTGGCCCTCTCGTCTGAGTCACGCGCGCCTCGTAATGCTTGCATAATAATAATGACGGATGCCGATCGCGCACCGGCTCCTTTGATCTGCGGAACTTTGATCTCACCGCCGGAGCCGGTCCCGCCGCCCCTACCTCTTAAACAAGCCGCAGCGCCCGCCCGCTCACCTTTATTCAGGCCAGTGTTACCTCTTGTACGGTTTTTCAAGTTATTATATGGATTTTTTCATCTGATACAGATTACTTTGATAGCCATTTAAAATGATTATAGTTTTGTAAATTAATTACAATACGTTTCTTTTAAGCTTACTCACTATACCGTCCGGCGACACCACAGTGGTGACGTGCGCAAACTTTCAGTCTTCGAAATGAAAGTGAAAGTAGGGGAATAGGGTTGAGATTTTATGAGAACTAACGATGAGATTAGTAAAACTTAACAATTTATAATCTCCCTGTAATGTCAAGAACGGCCGGCGGCAAATCAAGTGATCCGAATTAGTGCTGCCAAGTGCCAAGTGAATGAATATTTAAGAATCGTGTAGACGGTAAAGTGTTAATATTATTAGTAGAAACATTAGCAACATGTAGAAATATTATTGTACTAATTAAGATTGAAACAGAGAAATTTATAATTATCTAGGTACTAAGATAATTCAATAATACCTAAATAAATTACCTTCAAATTTATATAATATAAAAGCAAACATTAGTAAATTTGTCCTAATGACAAAATATGATATTTACATTTGTACCATACCATACATAGAGATGAATTTTCTTTTAAATTCGAAATACGATTTTTCAGGATTTCAAACGGATTTTATAGAATTAATTGAACGGATTTTTTGCCAATAGGGTTGGCAAGTTTTCGAAGCAACGTCGCATCACGCAGCGAATCGTCCGGCCCTTCGCCCTCGCTCTAAATACGAGGCTTTATTTTGTAAACAGCGGGAGTGCTACCGTTCGCTGCCGGCCCGCTGACGGCAGACGACAGTGGTGCGCGCGCGCCTGCCAGTATGGGGTGTGCTTTGGAACTCTTGTCGCGCTCGCTTTCGCAAGCTGTTCGCTCCCCGAAGCGATGAAGAATATCCGCGGCGGCGCTAATTGCCGCACTACTTGGAATTGGATCATTTGGATACTTTGTGTATGCATTTGTTTTTTATGTATTTGTGTTAACAATTTGAGTTGATATTTTAAGTGCACCTTGCTATATCTTGCATCAATTTTTTTATAATATAGTAGATATTTCAATGTTTACAGAGGTCCTTTCTAATGTTCATAACCTTTCTCAATTACAATAATTTATTGATTTTACCGGTAATTCATATTGTCAATAATTTTACCTAAAGTCAATTTAAGAATTTCATAATTATAATGTTTTTGCTTTATTTAGCAAAACAGAGGTATTTTGTTATTTACTTACGACGATTTACGAAAAATACCACATGAATCTACATATAATTACATAGTTATGAGTGTATAATCAATAGGTTCTATGTAAATGAAAATATTTCTTAATACTATTTAGTTCATATCTGCCAATTTAAAACGGGTAAAACGTTGAAAATTACCAGTGATTGCCGGACTTTGTGTTTGTAGTGTATATAAAAATTCAACAGATTTATTTATTATTGATTACTATAGGATTATGTACCTATACGCTGACCCGTTTAAATTACAACAAAAAATAAAGATAAATTATTATTTAAAAAACGGTTTATAAAAAAGCCGAAGGATAATGCATACCTATATATAAACTATGGTACTTATATTTTATATTTGAAAATTACTATTTAATAATAATATTAATTTGATACGGTCATTTTTATAATAAGTTTTATAATAGATGCGTATACCGTATGTACAATAGGTTAGAGTAATGTTTGTTTTGCCTAAACAGAGTTGACGGAACATGTGAGATGTTATGTAGGTGTTAATTTTGGCGTGAAAATTAACTTCTTGTAGAAGAACAGTGTTTTATATATATATAATTTTATAATAGCATACAGTACAAATATTTACTTATAATCTAGTACTCACAGCAATTTCTTAGCGATTTAATGAAGAAGACGTTTGTCATTGTAAGAAAAGGAAAGTTTGAAAAAATATTACGTATTTTGTGCTATATTTTCAGAATGAAATTATTTGCGTCGTTTTATTTGAAATAACGGCTTTATTTGACTATTACATACCAATTTAAATATATTTTTTTAAATATGAGTTCTATTGAATAAGTTGTTAATGAATTTGACATCCATGAGCGAAATGCGAATGATTGTAAGTCCGAATCCTTGTCCGTACATTAGGGCTATTCCAGAATAAGTATAGATTTGGTTACTACATGCTCGTTTGTCATAAGGACCAATAAATTCCTAATCTAATATTATGTCACCGGTGAAAGAAATCATCGTGGGTAAAACCAAATAAAATTTAACAAAAAAGTCATTTGAAATAGCTCTAAGAACGGTGATCAGTTGCGCTATTGATACGTGAAAAGTAGATCACTGATATATCTATATTGCTTTAAAAAAGAGTGTGAGTGTTATATTATTTCTACTATTGGTATTTTTAAAATAAAGGGATCCAAATATTTGTAGATGTTGATGATGACTACCGCTGCTTGACTGCGGATCAAACAACTGGGTCTAAGTTAGACTGATTGAAGATTTATTATTTTTAGAATCATAACAATGGCAATTATGTGGAGTTAGTTAGGAAAACTTGATTTGTATTTAGTTATCTGTTTAAAAATGCCTGTCTATAATATACATTCGCGCGGCTTGTCAGTATCTCTTTTATACATTTTTCTGTTTGCGATTATGAACACATCAAAGTAAAACTCTTTGTAATGTACAAAGAATCCATTACACTGAAGGAGGTTGATATTATAATTTTATTGTTATTATTTTTCTTGTTTCTTGAAATTATTCAAAGAAGTAATATTTTCCATTATTATTGAAGATGTTATGTATTATTTTAGTGTTTAGTGCTGGAGCACTTTACCGTTATATTTCATTTCACTATTACATTATTTAAACGAGTTCTTTACAATTTTACTATATATTCAACAAGTACTTAATTAATATTTAATACACACACATACGAACATATATTTACCGTAAATTTGTTCTTAAAATATTGTGAGGATTAAGTGAAATCTATACTAATATTATAAAGCTGAAGAGTTTGTTTGTTTGTTTGTTTGAACGCGCTAATCTCTGGAACTACTGGTTCGAATTGAAAAATTCTTTTTGTGTTAAATAGACTATTTATCGAGGAAGGCTTTAGGCTATATAACATTACGATTCAACTATTAGGAGCGAAGAAATAATGGAAAATGTGAAAAAAACGGGGAATATGATTCATCCTTGAGTGCTTCCATTGCGTGCGCTGCGAAAACGGTTCAAGATACCAAAAATATATGTATGACAGAGTTATTCCTCTTAAAATGATCTAAAAAAATGTCCGTGACAGTATATGTCTATCTTTCAAGATTAACTCACTAGAACCGTTTTTATGGTAATCAAATTTGGTCGAAATTAATGCATTATTTGTTAAGAGTTGTATCAACGTAATAATATTAATCTTTATCCAAATAAATGTGTTGTTGATTAAAAGTATTTAATTGTGAACAAAATTGTCTTTGACATCACTTAATTTCAATGAACATCTTAGAAGATATTACAATAACTTATATAGCAAAACAACGTTTGCCGGATCAGCTAGTCAATAATAATTATTGTTTCCGTATCATTTATTTAACATTAAATACATTCTTTTTCAATGATTGGCTGTTATCTTATCTAAAAGAAAAGTAAAATTGAAGAAAAGCGCTAATATTCATACTCGGCAAATAACAAGCAGAACGTAAATCATACAATGAATGTTATAGACAATCATGGAGTATTATTATGCTTTTGTTCTCTTCAATTATTAAAATATTAAATATGAATATTTAATTTCTTTAATAGATATTGGAATATATTTAAAGAAACTGTTACCATTACACATTACCTAGAGACTACAGTAACAAGTAAATTTTTTGTTGTTTAAAACTAGTAAAATATTAATTATTTTCTAAAAACTCTTGTTCACAGTCCTTTGACCTTATAAGAACTAAGTTAAGTTGTGAAAATTGTAAATGTTTTACTTACGTATTGTTGTTTTCAGGTAGCTTTTACAAAGGCTAGTGAGGGCGTGCCACCATCCGATAGCATGAAGCTAGTTAGGCTATCAAATAATTCTCTCACTTGCAATGATGGAACTCCAGCAGGGTACAGTAACATTCTATTTAATATTGATTTAGTTGGAATTTACCGATTATAAATTATCAAAGCATAGACCCTTTATTAGTAGTAAAACTTGAACTTAGTGACTTCAAGATGTCTATGCGTTACGCTATTATTTAAAGGATCTAGCGTGATAAATTTATTTATTTCATTGCAGATATTATTTTCGTAGAGGCACCGATAATCAGCACTGGGTGATGTATTTGGAAGGAGGAGGTTACTGTTGGGATACTACGTCATGCAAAGGGCGGTGGCGGCGTCGCCCTGCACTTATGTCTTCAATAAAGTGGCCGCGGATGCGTCGTGCTCCGGCCCTGCTCTCCGCCGAGGCTGCAGCAAACCCACTCTGGTACACCTCCAACCATGTGTTACTGCCGTACTGCTCAAGCGACATGTGGGCTGGCACACGCGTCTCACCACATGCAGATTCCGGGTTCACATTCTCAGGCCGACTAATTGTTCGGGCTGTCCTGGCTGACCTCCTTCGACTAGGGTTGTCTGGTCGATTATTGCTTGTTGGTTCAAGCGCCGGCGGCACCGGTGTCATGCTCCACGCAGATGTAGCAAGACGGGCGCTACGCTCCAGAGGAATCCGTGTAGCTGCCATATCGGATTCTGGGTGGTTCTTAGACCGACCATCACGAGAAAGACGTTTACCTGCGGCGACTGTAGCGCGATTAGGACACACACTATGGCGCGGTAGTCCACCGAGATCTTGTGTACGAGATCATCCCGATGAGCCGTGGCTTTGTTATTTTGGATATCAGCTATACCCACACATGCGTACTCCGTTGTTCGTGTTCCAATACCTGTTTGATTCAGCACAACTAGCAGCTGAAGGCGTGCACACGCCGCGGACGAGGTTACAGTGGGATGCCGTACATGATATGGGTGCTGCTTTGCGTTCCAGTCTTGGTTCGGTGCGAGTTACTTTCGCGCCGGCATGTCTGGCACATGGTGCTCTCGCGCGGCCAGAGTGGCTCGCGATAAATGTGTCTGGAGTGTCGCTGCCGCGCGCGATCGCCTGTTGGGAGAGACGCTTAGGGCGCAGTGGAAGTAGGCACACGAAAGGAGGATGCGCCCCTCGGCGATTGATAGAGAGATGTTCATGGCCGCAGTGTAATGGCTCGTGTCCTCGACTACGGGACCCACGTACTGGGGAAGAGGTTGCGCTGGCGGCGCTTTTACAAAGTTTTGGACTTGACGTGCGTGGCGCGGCTGCAGCCATGGGTCTCGATGCCCGCGCTCTTTCCCGTATGAGTCGTGCGGAACTGCTACCGCTGTTGGCTCCGCACACTTAACCATACGTGATACGAAAATGTTCGTGGTGCTTTGATGCACGGTGAATCTACCTCGTTTGTTGTAAAAGTACAATTTATTATTTAAGTTTATATATTTATTGTTAACCCCATCGCTGTAATATTTATATGATAAGAAAAGTTTGAACAATCATCAGCGGCATTTTATTTTCTATATTGTCCATTATATCATAATAATAACTCATAAATTAAAAACATAGATTATAAATTTGGCACAGTTTTATTTATGTACAAAAAGGCTCTTTAGAAAAGCCGAATAGACTAGTTTGAATCAACACTATTATTATCCACGGAATATAATACTTATCTAAAAATATCTTACTAATGTTCACCGGGAGCGCGGTGGAGCTTTGTGGATATCTATCTTGAGCAGTCAACTACACAAATTATCTCTATAATAGGGCCGGTGCATAATTAGTTCAGAGCGGTTTCGTTGTCGAGGAATCCATGGATCGCGATGGAGAGGGATGTTTACATGTCTTTGTTTTAGAATTACGTGAAGTCCACCGCTGCGAGTTTGTGCGTGTCGCCGTTATAATCGCGATGCGCGTTCTACGCTGATCACTATGGAGAGATCTACTACGTCATTGCCAAGGAAGAAATCGGTCGAGACGACGTTGGCTTGCGTCCGCCAACGCGTCGCCAGCCGCGCTGTCACATTTCTGTTGACGTCATCAGCGTTTTCGCGTAACGAACCGCGCATCAGTAGAATATCTAGGACCGTTGGAGTGGTCTGCGCCATGGCAGAATGCATCGGTGAACGAGCGAAAGGTAGTGGCGATATGCTTATCATTTCGTCCAAGAATCGGAACAGTTCATTTGGATTGTTCGTGTTGGCCCATAAGTGCGGTAGGATCGGCCAAAGCCAATTATTTTCTGAAATCAAATGTATATTGTTTAAAAGTACAGAATGAGTAACTATTCATGATATAAACTTTTAGATGTTAATAGAGATATGTTAGTTGTCATATACACTTTACTATTGTATGGATTAACATTTGTTACACTAAAGATTTATTAAATACTATTATGATTTTCTCACAACTAATTCTTATACCACTAAAGATGCGATGTCTAAATCCGTACAACCTATGGAAAACTCAGATGTTTAGGCCAGAATTCGATCCGTTTATAGGTTCGTGTGGACTCCGGCTTTTTTCCAACTTAGTTCTTATTTCATAGTGTTATTTTGTAGTGGTTGAATGTAAAAATATGTGCCCATTTACTATTATTACTTGACAACATTAAACGGGAACAATAAAAAAAAATGATTACTTACCAGAAACGATAGCATTGTCCACATAGCTAAAGACTAATCTTTTATCGGCGTTCAACAATGTCTGAAGCGTTGGTCCTTTGGTTCCGGCGCCAGTAGTAAAATCGCGGGCGAAAGCCAAATGAGGTCCCAATTCCCTTTGTATCATTTGAAGAAGACCCATGTGTACACTTCTTATGGGCGCCCCATCAGATTGATAGAAGCCTACTGGGAAGTGATGAGCGTCAAGAAAGACCACCTGGAATTGGTATTGTAAATATTTTATTTAATAAAAATCAATAGATACAATATCTTGAAAGATGTTTGCTGCAATAAGCGATGAGCGAATAGGACTATCGAAGCTGATGTTCAACGCAATAAATAAATAATTATATATATTTTAATTAGAAATTAGCATCTGCTCAAACTGCGTTGTTTCGGTCATAGTGGGTGGGTGAGGTAAGGCCTGCATTAATTTTTCCTGATTTTAAGCATTTATAAGTTTTGGTACGGTTGTATTCGGGCCCCAAAAATGGACACAACCATTACTGAACTTTTCCTTTGCCTTTTCCGCCGTAGTGTGCCTCTGCGTAAGTAGCAACAGTTTTATGCAGCAAATCCTGTACATTGCCGCATGCCCGTAGAGAATATTTAAAAAGTCTGTTGGACGTGATATCTTTTCCTTGTAAAAAGAATATCGATGATACCAAATAAGCACAAACTAAATAGGCCGCAGAAGAAAGACAATAAACCGACATAAGAAGCAATTCCGAGCAGTAATCTAAAAAAAAACATTGGTTTCTGAAGTAATTCTGATGCGTGTTAGGTGGTTTCAGGGCGAACGTAACATATGTCCGTGGAGTGTTAGTCAACGACATCTAGCGTTATGCTTGCGGATATAAAATACATAATATGTACGTTAATGGCGTGAACAGTGTGTTAATTAAAAAGGAAAAAAAATCTAAAGCAGTACTAAGAAATCAAATAATTTCTTACCTCTTTTGTATTATCCAAAAATGTTCTTATTTCTCGTAACAGAGGTGCTAATGGCCGAATTCTTATTAGATTGTGGTTTAACCAATACCTGAAAATGAAATGAAATTATTCAATATAATATTACATATTTGTGTTGTATTATTTCAATTATTGGGAATTGAATAAGTATTCAAAACTTCAAACTATAATTTATTCAATAAAATAAATGTGTTTTAAGATTGGTATATTACAGATATAATGGATAAGATATGTTGGAGATTAAAGATATTCTGACTTAATCACTCTATATACAACAAATACGCATGTATATTCATATTCACAATTAAAAGTTTTTATGCAATTATAAAATACTGAGGAATTCAGAAAATACGTAACTGACGAACCGTATAGCTCTTTGTTGATATTTCATACAAAATACGCGAACGTCTTTGGGAACTTATTTATATCAATTTCCGAGTATCTTTAGTGCTTTTACATTAAACGTTAAATTATAATATAGGCGAAATTTATATTCCCATATAAGACGAGAGAAGAAAATGTTTTGTCTTGAACAGCTTTTATTTTAAGTTTCAAAATAATATAGCTACAGTACGACCAGTTACGAATTTGTTCTGTTGTTATTATTGTTAAAAAAATATTGTTTGTTTCATAAATGAACTTATTTAAAATTCAAGACTACACAGATTAGACAGATGTTATTTGCTTTATTGGTTTGCCTTTGAAAGAACGTGTTCCAAGATATTATATTAAAACAATAAAAAACCATTTCCCGACTGATTGGACTTGGATAATGCGAAGTATATGGTTTTATCATTTTTTTGCATAATTCGTCATGTTACTTATTTACGTTAAATAAATCCGTCTTATCACACTTTAAGGTCTTTGAAAATAAACCATAATCCTAAGATGAAATTAATAATGGTCTAAGTCTATACAATAAACGAAACAGATTATGAACTTGAACTAAAAATTGTAGTTGCTGATAGAGCGCTGTTACACAAAAACAAAATAAGAATAACAACAACTATTTCTTTTTACATTAAATAGGAGTGTAATGGATTTTGTCAATCGTGTCATAAACATTACAAAGTAATAAATAAATATTTGTAGTCACCTGTCTTCTTCTTTATCATAGAAATCATAGTAAGCAATTCTGAAGTCAAAATATCTTATACCATAGACGAGCTGGGCCCAGATAGAGCGGTCTTGACAGAGCACAAAGTTGTCGCGTGCAACGTTGCTTATTTCAGTGTTGAAACGCCAAGCGCCAGCATTGTGCGTACCAGCTATAGCCAGTTCCCCTATGCGTAACTTGTTTATTGTGTGCCTATAAACAGTTAATAACATCTTAAAGGTCAGAGGAATAAATGTTTCTTATTTCTGGTTAGAACTCTAATAACTATGGTTTTTACAAACACATTAACCCTTTCGTTACCAGCGCGGGCTTTAAACAGCATGCACAAAACGTCTCGCCTGCACCAACGCTGCCTTTAGTCGGCATTCATTTTATAGAAAAGTAAAAAATAAAAAATAAATTACTAAGAATTATCCTAATTTAAATGTTTATTTAACATCTTTAAATATACACTTCAATGAGTAAATTCAAACATCAACTTGCCATCATCCAATGTGCATACTCCGTGGCGAGCTGCCCGGTTCAGTAGCACCACTATGGCGGAATGGACTGCGGTAACGAAAGGGTTAACGAGAAGGCTGAAGGTATGAATTCGAATAAAAGTGTAACCGAGTTTTCTTAGTATATTTTAAATATTAAGATTTATTTAAAAAAATAATTGCGAGTATTGCCTTCAGGTTTTCATAATAAAATTATGCCTTGCAAAATAATGACTACTAAATTGAATGAAAATTAATGAATTAGTATGATTTTTCCGATATATAGAATTACATTAATTAATTTCATGGCATGGTGCTTAAGGTCCACAATTTCTCAGTAGTATTTTTTTTATTAGTCATAAATTACGAATATACTGGGCCTTCATCATAAACACCAGTGATATGATTTTTAAACGATGTCAGTAGCGTGTTTCATGATTAAGATGGACAGTATAATTGAAACTATAATATAATTGAAATTATAATATAGATTCATTCTATACAGTTTTAAACTAATCAAACATGGTTTTATCAAACGATATTAAGAAAGTTATACGTACGCATTATCTTCCATCCAAGTAGGTTGTATTTTCAAGCAGTTAAATGCCTGAATCTGAGTGTCTCCTGCACCAACCCATGGCCAGAGGCATTGGGCGCCCCGAAGACCACCTCCGTTCTCCCACCCTGCCGGTAACGTTCCTTCACCCAACGAAACATCAGTGATAACGTGACCTTCATTTGATGATATTGAGTAAGCTCTTATTACGTTATTCCATGCCCATGGCCGGCTGTTAAAAAGACCGATCTGCAATTTAAAAAAAAAACCAAGAGCTTTAGCTAATTTATTACTTCTAACTTATACAACTTTTTCCTTTTTTATTTCTACTTCAAGTTAATTTACGGCTAGTTCTTTGCGTACCTAGAGGCCCTTTTTTTGTAACTCGGTGGAAATCCATTATGTTCCGTCAGGGGGCAATGAGGGCTGCCCCCGGTGTGTCAGACTCGCACTGACTAAACCCCCGGGGTGTTCCTTCTCCCGTCAAAAACAAAATAAGTGTGAGCGCACTAAAACACACAATCTGGGGCATATTCGAGGGTACAATAGTCTTTTTTACGTTACTGTTCTCGCTTTAAAACTTAAAGGTCGCATCGCATTTTTTCCCCGTCACAATCGGTTCTAATAATTTGAAATTAATTACAACACATCACAAGTCCTCACCTACACCACACTCCACATCATACACATACACAGTGAGTGATTTGTAAAGTGCCTGAGTACCGCTGACAACTGGTAAGTACTTTGATAATAATTGGCTCAAATTATCGCAAATCTTTATTATACAATTATTACGCTTACGAGGGTGCCTTTGTGCATCGGCATAAATAAATAACTTATCCCGGCCAGAGTAAATCGGTTGATTTTATTTAGTGTATTATAAATCTTTTAAATCAAGTTAAGATCAATTAACATTATTTTATTTTAATAATTTGTTGTCCAAACTTCAAATGGATCACGTTATAATTTTCTCTGTAGACTTCGATGAGAACTGAAAAAAATAAATATTGAATACTATGACCACTCACCGTGTAAATAATTAATTCCGTTTTTTTTTAATAAATCAAAATATAGTAATTAAAATTTATAACATAATTTTACATTATCATGTAAATTTCCAGAATGCACATTGCACAATCTGGCATTCCACGGTTACGTTTACTCATGTTTGCCTATAGTTTTGTTACCATTCATTGTGATTCAGTGACGAGACCTCAGCGCTTCCACTGCTACTAGATTTCGTAACTATATGAAGGTGTACTATAATAGTACAATCAGTTGAATGAATAATGCGAATAAAGAACGGAGTAGCAAATGTCACGTTCGACCGGCATCGCGTTATGTAATAAATATACGAACAATATAATTATTACTCTGTGGTTATGCTCTTAAGAAACACAAATACAAATAGACTGTTCTCTATTTATAAAAAAAAAAGATTTGAAGCATCAACTTTTTTACTAAACATTATTTAAAAAACTTTTATTATCATCAGGGCCTTAAGACAAAACAACATTTCTTTCTCTATAACGTTTGTAGAAAAGTATAAAATATATGATATTGACATAAGTTTTTGAAATATCTCTTTGTCACGTTATGTCAATTTCGTACATTTACACTTTTCTACTAGAGTAATCGTTTATCTAATGTTAGTTTGACTAGGGGTCAGGCCACTAAAGATTGAAATATGAGTCATTATTAGTTTTGTAAATAATAATGTAATACATTCTTTAATAAATATTGGACATGAGATATCTTTTTTAAGAACGATTTGAGTCAATGTCCACACACTTATTATGATCAATTTGCGGAGACAGATTTAGTAACGAAGGGAGGAACAAAGACTTGTACTACGGTCATCATCAAGGGTTTCAAATTGAACACTTTGTCGTTTGAATACGAAAAACATTTATATAATGCAGTTTCTGTTTCTTGTTTTGAACTGAATATAATTATTTTGTTAATTATAAAATATATTACGAGGAAAATTTCATATTATTAGTATACCTGTTTGTGGTCATAATATATAATAGTCAAAGTAATACTAAAACATTATTACTATAAAATAATGGCTTATTTATATCTTTGGATAAAATGTTCGAAATCAATTTAATTAATGTTGTTAATTATTATAATTAATAATATATCATTACGTTATACCCTTTCGGGATGAGTAGAGATATATTTGTGATTGTATCCAATTTGCGCTTGTATGTCGTGCCCAACGTGACCAGTAGCGCGTTTTTACTGATTTTGTTTATGTAATTTTCCCCTGTTGTGCTGTGATGTGTGTTAAATATATAAAAAAAAAGATATAGTGAAATTTTTTTGTCGATAATATTTATATAGCAAATAATATTTAGCCCCGAAATAAATGCTAAACAATGAGAAATTTAATGACCAACACTAATTTGTTTCTTAGGCCACTTTCATTTAACATTTATACTACATACTTGTCTTGGTACAGTGGAACATCCGGTGAAGTCCCAGTTAAGCTCCAAAGCATCAAGAAGGTTACTGCCAATTTGCCGGATTGCAGGAGAATGAACTGTCACCCATACTCTGCCACATGATGACCTCTCCAGTTCTTGATTTTGCGCTGCTAATTAATTAATAAAATGTTTTAAATAATACTGGATCTATACATGTGCGTATTAATGATTTTATATGTAGTTATAGGCTTTATACAATAAAGTGTTAATTAGAAATAGTATATCATATACACAGTGTTGTGTTAAGCTGCATAGCCTGTTTGAATTACATGCGCAAATCAAACCCTCGCATAAAGATAATATTTATTCTCTTTTCATGAATCATTATTACAAATATACACATCTCACAACGCGTTTGTAGAGGCGAATTTGCATACTAATTAACTTATATTTTGTTGTTTTATACACGAATTGAGAAGCGTAATATGGGATTCTCCCGGTAAGGAGCGGATCTATTACTCATGAAAGGTGATCGGTTACACCTAGATGAGTAGAGCCAAACATCAGACTTATGGCATTTAAAAGAACAAATATGTCTAGAAGTGGTATTAATGATATTGTGACTAACGTGGGATGATAATACGATAGTCTTGACGATCAATTAATTTATTAATCGAAGAGAGTGTATATTAAAACAGAATCATAGAATCGGTACGAAGCGTGGTCGTCGATTACCCCCAATGTCCACTCGTCGAAGGTTCCAGAAATCTAATCGAAGAAATTCCCCAAAGTTCGGCTGTCAAAAGCTCAGTCGTCAAAAATCCAATTGCTGACAGTTCTCGTAGTTCAGCCGCAAAAGTCGGCCGAAATATTCGCACGTAGTAACAATGTCCAATAGCAGAAGTTTCAGTAACCTATTACGTTCGCCAAAGTCGTATTCGGTCACTTGGAGATATCGCTTTTGTCCCTTCCAAACAGAAACTGTCCTGATTTTTTTTTATTAGAGGACAGTTTGCTTTTGACCGGGAAATGCCTTTACTAATTCACTGTGTGAAAACTGTCTTGCGCTCGATCTGTATTTATATCGATGGGCCAGCTTCCAGCGTTTCGAGAAAGATCTAGAGAAATCTGTGCTGTGCACCTTATGTATTTGCTCGGATGTTCCAGAATCGCTTTTGGATCTTTCGCGGCTCGATATTCCAGAGATATAGCAGTGTAATTAAAATTCAGGCACCCGCGCCTTGTTTCTCCAAATGTAAGATATAGGTCATAGATGGGCAAAATGTAATCAGATTATTAAAAATGATTAACGATTACATTTCCGTTTTTTACCATTAATATGACTGAATTTTGCTCATTTATGTTTTAAACATTACAAAATTTCAGATTGTATACACATTTATCATTTCTCAATGTTTTAAATGGATTTAATCGTGATTACAGAGCAAGAAAATTAAAATTACGACTACATTTTGTAATCGTTCATCATTAATCAGATTACATTTTGCCCATCTCTGATATAGATAGAGCGGTAACCCTTTGATGTTCAATCATCATTGAAGATTTGTTTGACAGTTAGTCCATTCGAAAGAGCACTTCTAGACAGTATTCGCGTTTTCAAACCATAGTCATGAGATACTTATAAGAAAATTAGGAAATTTAGGGTTAAGTTTCACCCTACTTCCGTCGTAACAATATTTAATCTACAGTATATCGCAAAAAAATATTAAAACTGATAGGACACCTGTGAAGAGTTTTAAAGTGCTTTTGTTTTTTCCTGTTTGATAGGTCTAAAAATGATCAAATATTTCTAGACGATAAACATTTTTATGAGCATCTATTACGATGGAGCAATTTAGACTAAAAGTAGCATTGATACAAGGAGAAAATGCCTATTAATAGGTCGGTATATATTCATAAGTCTATCCCTTACCTTCCGTTATTAATTTTATTATAAGGTGACATTTTTGCTTACCATGCATGCAAGTGATTTATATCTGTCATATTACATGTGCAACCTTTCACCAATTACGAAGAACTGTGTTATAAAATATTTAATTAAATGCTACACTCTGTTAATTACGAATATGATAATTAAACATAATAAATAACATTCCATTTTCAGTTTGTTTACAAAATTAGTGCCACCTGCTACCGTATGTGACACCGTTATGTACCTTACAATCTACGTACATACACGCTTAAGAAGAGTTCTTAAACTGCGATTCGATTTAACGGGAGTGTCCGGAGCCGGTGCATGGTACGGTATCAGAGACACTGAAACATGGATACTGAGCAATGAAATGAATAATTTATCAGCTTATATTCAACTTTTTTTGTCATCCACTTGAAGCTTGCAGGTGGAATGGGCTTTCAAGTGCAATATTTCCTCTGGATTATGATATGAGACTCTTTAAAAAGGAGTGAAAAACTGTCATCAAGGTCGCCAGTGCAAGGATGATACTTATTATGTTCCAGCTGTTCATAGGTGAGAGTGAATGCTTACTTATCAGGTGGGCTGTTCTCTCGTTTATCTTCTTTTAATCTAAAAAAAAAACATTTATATAT
Source organism: Automeris io (assembly GCA_036320925.1). Taxonomy (NCBI): domain Eukaryota; kingdom Metazoa; phylum Arthropoda; class Insecta; order Lepidoptera; family Saturniidae; genus Automeris; species Automeris io. The sequence goes on along the minus strand of JAUDJH010000012.1, from coordinate 7,903,961 downwards.
TTTGCAGTAAGATCATTTTATTATTCAACTTTTACTTCCTTGTGGTTCCCTCACTGCTAAAGATCGTGAATATAATTCCTTTGGGAAATTATTTTTATTACTTCCTAGTATTTTTATATCAAAAGAGACAGACACCTTTTGATATAAGTACGTCAGGCAGATTGATATACAGTTCACCTGATAGAAAGTTGTTACTGTACCCTAGAAGTAAGGGAAACACTAGAAGTATTGTTGTCGTGCTGCCGATCTTGAAAAGAAGGAAATGAGCTATACACGGATTTAACACGAATCACAGCGAACTGGTAAGAGCTTTTATTTTTATTTTTTTACTTGGGGAAAATCCTCATGGGACCGTCTCGGTCGCACTGGGGGGTTGGGCGAAACCGAGGTATGTCGGACTTGTACCGACTAAAAACCCCAAGGTGACTTCTTCTGCGAATTGACGGGGACCGCGGGACCTGTAATCAATTCGCCGCAGCCCCGTCGCGCCGCGCCCGCTGGGCACAAACTCGGAGGAAGATATCTTCCCCGACACTGCTCATTGTATTTAGGCAGAGCACGTCACAATGCTCTGCCTGCTTCTCGAGGGTCGCTAATCAGTCGTTCAGGGCCCCCACCCTGAGCGGCCGCGACCCCAAAGGCATCAGCCAACCGGTCGTGGATCGCCCGATCGGCTGGTACTGATGTGCCGGGGCGGTTGCCGGCACCCCGGTGTCTTCTTCGAGCGGCCTTATGCCGCTCGCTCTGCGGCCTCCTTCTGGGACATGACGTCTTCACAGAAGGAGACCACGGCCCTCCAGTTGTCATACCCTGCCAGCATGGCCGACACCACTGCTGGCAGGGAGAGGTCATGTCTGATCCTTTGGACCAGGTCCCGCCGCTCGCTGCCCCACGCCGGGCAATGTGCGAGCATATGTTGGGCGGAATCCAGGTCCGAACAGCAGTGGTAGCACTGGGTCGTTACTTCTCGTCCAAACCTGCACAGGTACTCAGGGAAACATCCGTGTCCCGTAAGTACCTGTGTCAGGTGGTAGGTGACGTGATACCTACTATTAAACCGGACTGGTAAGAGCTACTATAACCTAGACATGGAAATTCCTTTCGGTTAATTAAGAAACTCCTTGTTGCTATATCTACCGGAATATGGTTATGGAATACTTCCCTATGAGGATTTCACTATTGTATAACTATCATGTAGTGACAGCATAAATCATAGAAGGTCTGCAGTTAGTATATAAGTGCAGTTAAGGTAGAATATAATAAAATGCTGTGGCGAATTGATTACAGGACCCGCAGTCCCCGCAAATGCGCAGAAGTAGTCACTTTGGGGTTTTTAGTCGGTACAAGTCCGACACACCTTGGTCATGCAACCCTCCTGTCTGGCTGAGACGGTCAGCCTATGAGGATTTTCCCCAAGTAAAAAAAAAGAAGAATATACAATGAGTAAAGTTCAATAGTTTGTCTGTTGGAGTACCTACTGTAAATATTGATTTACAACACGCGATCAGTACTTATGTAACTAACGTAGTGTACGTAAATCATACTAATACTTGCCTACTTTTCCTTTCCGTCTATCTATATTAGTGTTTCACGGTTACATTCATCTAGGGTTGTCACTGGTATGTTCAAATAAATATAATTCATAGACTTGATTGTACAATAAACTGCTCAGGGTAGGGCACGACAATGATGCTACGAAATTTAACTTCGTTTTATTACGTTAATGGGTTGTATTTATCTATTAGCCAAAAACTAATTGTGGAGATTGAAATGACGTTTGTAGATTTTACGTTACATTAGTGTTATTCCATTTATTAATGACCAGAAAAATTTGTGCTACATTCGATGTTTTTTTCTGTGTTAATGTTGAACTGAAATTCAAAAGGTCTATTATTAAATAAGGCATTGAATTAAAGGAAAGGGATCAATGTGAAAAGGTAAGAATTAGCGCTATGAACAGACTTGTGTATTTTACTGTTTTTATTTTGATTGTGTATATATATACTTTAGTTATCCGGTGTCCATTTAATATACGTCCTCTTAATGGAGATTGCGGGTTTAAAATTAAAACCTTTTTTAAGTGATCTTCATTTTTCTTTTTTAAACTTATATTTATATATGGTCTATCCTGCAAAACGCAATACAATTTAAAGCTGGTTTTTTGGCAGTATCTATTTTTTCTTACACAATCCTTTCTTTTATAAACAAATACTGTACATTCAGTTTTTATAATATATATATACTAGGTATGAGAAAAAATTAGACTAATTATGTCTCGAATTTTTATGCTAGTTATAAGTGATAATTTTTTGCTTTAATAAAATACAAATTGTAGAAACATGTTTATCGTAGTAAATCCTCATCATTATGTAGATCTCAGTAGTAAATGTAGGAACAATTTGAATAAATTGTTACTTAATACTTGATGGTGAGATTTTAAGTGCAAAAAGCGTCATTTGAAAGCAAAATGACGTAACAATTGTATAACCAGTATTAATATACAAATAAATTAAAAACACACGTTTTAATCGGTTTAATATCTATTAAATATTATTATTAAGTATTATGTTAAATATAAATACTTATTTTATCTTGTAAAATTATAGAATTTTAAGGCCTGACATGATTATCTTAACACTTAACGGACGGGCCGAATCTGCTCTGTCTTTCCTAGTTTCCGGGCATTTTGTCAGGGGAATTAAATAAACATTAATGTATGGATTTAAATCGTTGTAACTACAATAAAACTTATTTAAGTCAATTATATTTCTTATAATATTTCATAGCAGTATTTATTACAGCTTTTAGTATTTTTTAAGGGTGTGATATGCTGAAAAATTTGCTCTTTGGATATGTTTTCTAAAAACTCTTTGCTGCTTGCCATTTTTACCGTAAAATTATTTGGAAATACATCCTAAAATCAAAACTATATCTTAGGAACAACAGGCAGATAGTGCTAACTAATGGCACCAAGAAAAAATCTGTAAAATAAAAAAAACTAACGCAACGTACCTAAAATTTAAGCAATAACGTAGATCTACGTCGCCCGTCCTATGTAGTCAGAATGGAAAAACGTAAATCTACGGGGCCCGTCCGTTAAACGTTAAAAGCTTTTATTCTGGAGAGCCTACATGTCACCTTCAGTTGGTACTAAGTAGCAGTTACAATAACCCATGTTGTCATAATTGTAAAGTACATATTTTTGAAACATTATTCAGTGCCAGATATTATAAGGCAATTATAATGCCGTTCTTACTAGAATATTACATTCCAGCTGAACACAATTTAGATAATATTTTATATATAAAAATACTGATTTTGCATCTTAGTACCTTTCTGCCGTAATAGGAAAGCCTTCATGACGATGGAAACTATTTATAAATTCTCGTCTTTTGTTCTAGCTGCTGTTATTACAGTTCACTGAACTGCCCGTCTGGTAGAATAGTAATTTTGTCAAGCCAGTATGTTACAAAAAGTTAAAAAAAAAAATTATACATGTAAGTAATAAATAAAAGTATTAAGTGACTAGTAGTGTAATATGTATTGTATTATAGTGTGTTAATGTATAAAGCAGAACATTTATTTGTAGAATTTCTACAATAAATTATGGATTATGAATACAAAAATCCCAGGCATATACTAATTGTTTTTGTTGCATATTCGATATCATATCTATACATATGCTAATCAATAATCATTCATATGATTTTGCGCATTAAATGATAAGCAATATAATCATCTATACAAGCACCTACTGTTCAATCCGAAATGATTTTGCTGATTCTGATATCTGATAATAATTTCAATCTATGTTAAATTTCAAATTAGTAATAAAATCTACACACGACAGAAAGGCAAAAGGACGGTAAAAATAATAAAAATATTTCGCTTAAAGACGAGTAACATTAATTGAGTTGTTTTTCTATTCATATTATAATAATAAATTTTAATACAATATGATAATTATTAAGTATTAATAAACAAATTTTTAGTAATTAATATTATAACAAATAAAATAAACAAATCTATACAGCTTCTTTACAGCCCTAATAGCCGAAAATGACTAGTATTGTACGTTTCATGTAATCGTAAAAAAATCAGCTCAAACAAATGGATTATTGTAAAGTTTCTCATTAGATTAGACCAGTACATTTTTCGTATCAATATAGCCTTAATTAAATACTGTTTGTTAGATCGATGGCCCCATATGTCATATGTTAGGTATTTTGTTAGGGTACGATGGGGCTGACATACGTACACACGTAAAATTCCCCTTAATAAATAGCATTAAAAAAAAACTGTTAGTTTATGCTGAGTACTCTCTAAATGATCCGTGGGAGGTGGTAAGTGAGCAGCTGTGACTTCGCAGGGAGTCTTTGCCGTAAGGAATCACGACGCAGTAGCTACTTGGATGTAAAACCTGTCATAGTGACTTGCTTCGTTCTGTTGTGTTTTGGGAACAACTTATGTATTCGTTTACATACTATAAAACCTGCCATGGTATATTTAAGTCATCATATTAGGACAACGATGGCCATTGTTGTTCTGAGTTTGTATTTGTCATAGTTTGCTATGTTGTGACATATCATGGTTTTTTTATCAATGTGTTTTAAAGGGATTTTGACTGCCGCATACAGTCATGCCACCCCTATTGTGCTACTCCATAAATATAAATAAAAATATAAACAGCACACGAAGTGTAATAGTTATATCATGGTTATTTTGACAAAGTTGGTGTAAATATTTAGAAGACCATCAAGGCGATATTAAAAATGATAGTCTGACTCTTTGCGATCAAAGAGTCAGAGATTTAGTGGTAGGGCGGTTGCCCGAACTGGATCATGACCACAGTATACAAGTGTAAAGACCGTCACAGGGACTCGCTTTCGCCTGTCGCGTTTCGGTATCAGCTTTTGTATATCACACATACCTAGAAACCTTCAGTCGTGATATATGTGGGCCGACATGATGACGGAGACTATCAATGGATTTTCATCTTTTGATGGTCGCTTTTGTTTTTAGACTACATTGTACTTACCATCAAGTGCATTGTAGTCACTATGTTAAGGCAGTGTAAAAAAAGGTACAAAAACGAAATAGCTGGAATATAAAATTTAAAAATCAAATGAACTACTGAATGTGGGGTGAACTGTCGTTGCTAGAATAGATATGTATAATGTATTCACTTGAGAATTGTTTTTCAGAAAACGACAAACCACGTATCTCTTATTACTAAAGAAAAAAATAAATATTAATTTTATTAGTGCTTTTGTCAAATTGACGGATTTTCAAAGAAACTTTAAACCCCAATTTTTATCTCATTGAGTTTACTTTAGTAGAGACTGAGAGTATTTACTATTAGTTGGTATAACAAGAGAAGAATATTTTCTTGCTACTAGATTCAGCAGTTTAGTATTTACGATGATAAGTTGGCCAGGATAAGTGCTTATAAATATATATATTATATATATTTAGTAGAATAGTGTTTCCTTGTCTGAGTCGGCAGGCACGCCAAGAAAAAGAGGATAGACTAATTAAATTATTGTACAATAAAGTAACACAAAGCAAAAGTTAAGACATATAGCACATATTAATTATATTAACAGGAAAATAATAGTAATGAATTATGTTACCTATTAGTTTTATAAGTCACAACAAACTCATAATTTCTTCATAGATGGACCGTGGGTCTGTTATCGAAATACATAACAATTATTGAAATGGTATCATATCGAGGGGTGAAAGGCTACTTGGTTTAGGCGACATTTTTTGGTGATATAGTAATATATATATATATATATATATATATATTATACCAGCAAAAAATGTCGCTTAATCCAAATAGCCTTTCACCCCTCGATATTATCTATACTGAGATGACAGTGTTATGAAGTTATGTTTATTTTAGATAATTTTTCAATTTACTGTTAAGTGTAGCAAGTACCTTGGGTATAATTTTGTAATTCAATTTGTATCACGATAGAATCCAGTTAAAGGTAATTCTGGTATATATATACATATATATATATATAAATAATTCTACTAATAAATTCCTTGCAGTGTGTCTGTGATATATTCTGTGTAATAACCAAATATATAATTAAGTTTACATTTATAGTGAGTTATAGAATTTGCTTTGATTAAATTCTTTATTTTGTGTTTAAATAATAATCAATATATTTTTCTTTTAAATAATTATATTACGGATTTTTAACGACAAAATGTTAGTTGTCCTTTTATAAGTTCCGTTTAATTTTCATTTCGATAGTTCGATTTTTTTTAATTGTTCTATACATAATAATTATTTAGAAAAATTAACAATATGACCCATATGTACCAATACATTAAAATTCTTTGTTATTGAATAAACTGTAACTTTTAAATTTTTATCAATCACGATCTCATGTTATCGTGTAATCACTGTAATCATAATATAGAGTCAATAAATAATAGGTAAATTATGATAAAATAAAATATGAAAAATTAAATATTTATATAACTATGGGTACGTATCAAACAATAATATCTCCAGTGATTCAATATTCATATTTATAAATTAAATTTTCCTCCTTCTTGGAGGAATTTGAAAATAAATTAGTATAGGTTAAAGTATATAGTTATAGTAGTTAGGTATGGTTAAAATTGAATTTGAGGTTTTCTATACCAACGGAGTAAGTTTATTAGTCAGCTAAAGGTCGTTGTAGAAATAATGAAGTAAAACTCAATTGAAATTGAAATCTTTAATAAACTCACGCGCAATCGAAGCTCCGAGTGCAGTAGCGGCGAGCACCACGACTGCGTACCACGACACGACCATTTCGGAGCGTGGCGTTTGCGCCACTGGATAATGGATTGAATGAACTAGCAGATTTGGCGTCAGTTACAATTCAATGCCTTATACACGATCAGAAACATCGATTTATTTATGGTAGAAATCTAATGCTGGCTTGGATCTTTATACCAGTACTTGCTCATGAACATAAACATCAATGTATGTAGTTCACTGAAAAATATCAATCTAAACGTAAATGCTATTCTAAATGATTATAGTGCGGGTGCCTATAGAACCCTATTTCCGATTGACGGTCGCGTGTATCGTGGAATCGACTGACACCTTTAAGTTTATAATCTATGTTGTGTACCTACTTATAACACACGGCGAAGCAAGAAAATCGCTTAATATTGGCAAAAAGAGATGCTCTCAGAATGCTGTCATATAGCAATATACGCTTAATTTGGTTTACTTGCATTCTATATGTTAGTAAGACAAGTACAGTTCACTGGCGTTTTAGGCTGAAATTTATAAATGCTGCTTTTACTTTGCTTACACTTTGCTCAGTAAATAAGTTAGATTTTGACTAAAACTAAATATACAATAGGGGCTTGAGTATTCGCAGAGCAAAATCTAAGTTGATGAAATCGGGGACTGGACATATACTTTACATTGATTAAATAGTATCATTTGTAATATTTGAGTAAAGTTAAAGTTATAGTAGCGTCTATAAGCCTCAGTCTACGACTGTCAACTTGAAAATCCAAAAACAGCTTAAGGTAAAACTATTTTATTTCCAAATGGACGTAGCTTGATCTTAAATAATATAAAATGTCTGTGTTTAATTATTAACATATGCAAAGTCATTAAAAACAATACATTTTATTTAAAACTAAAGTAAAAATTTATATAAAATATTCTTCACAGTAAATTTCGTTATTGTACTTCTTTTTCGAAATCAAGAAAGTTTTCAATGATATTGGCCCGTTTTTCATTACGTTCCTCATTTTCTGTAGTATTCGAGGCAGCTAAAGAAGGCGCTCGACTGGGATTCCGAAGGACAGGTTTTTGTAGTTGGAAAAAGTTTAAAGATGATTTAAGTTCTTTTACGATGACCTCTTTGTGAGTTACCTGGAAAACAGATTGTATTCGACGTTTTATTTTTACATACGAAATTCAGCGTACGTAGGTAAACGTTCCTAAAACTTTGAAATAAATTATACGGAATAAGTTATATCTGCACCATATGTGGGTTAGACACTGAGTAAGGCGCAGAATAATCAATTTAAAAAGAATTGGAAAGTAAGTACACGAAAAAGCGTGTGTATTATGTAGTGTTTATTGAAAACATTCTTTAAAACACACACAAAAATAATCTGGAAAACCAATTAGTATAATAGATTAAGTTCGAATTGTGAATTTTGTATACCGTAGCGTTTTAGCCACCTTTCTCTATTCGTACAATAAAGTTTTATACTTTGTAATAAATACTACTAATACTGGGTGTACTCATACACCTCGAGACCTTGAGTCGTGGTCGTGGGCCAATATGACGACAATATGAGTCGCTTTCGATTTTGGATTACACTGTACCTACCATCACGTGAAATGTAGTCACTATGTCGAGCCAGTGTAAAAAAAAACAATGATTTATAAAAAAATGCTGTATACTAGGTATTAGTAATTTTTTTTCCGACATTTTCCAGTAGATGGGCGGGATAGATATTCAAAACTAAACCAGGCGAGAAAAGGGATAAGTGTGTTCTTAGTGGGTCTTTAGAGACAGAGAGCAGATTCTAATAACTAAAGTAAAATAAAATAAAAATAAATAAATAAAATAGTAAAATGTCGTATGTAGATTTATTAATCAATAAAATTAGGTACTTATATAATAGAAAATTTTGATATCGTGATAAGATATATTAAAAACTTAATTACGAGTGTAAATATTGCTAATTACTACAAACTAAATGCTTATGAAACAATTATCCAATGCAGTAGAAAATTGCTCATAAATAGTAACGCACCTGTTCTCGAACAACGATATTACGAACTTCATTCAGGAATTCCGCTGCTGTTATGAAGAAGCAGAACACAAGGCCCACTATTAGAACTACGAACGCTCCAATTAAGTTTTCCATTTCCAAATCTCCTTCTACATCATTGACGTCAACTTTAGGCTATTAAAACAAAGTTATCAATGAGAATTATCAAATATTATAATCTAAATTGATTTTTTAAGATATTGAGTAATTATAAGAAGAATTATTTTGAATATGGTGGCACAGTGAAAATCTCCTCACTTAAACAACTAGATACTAGTCGGTCATAGTGATTTGCTTCGGCTTGTCGGGTTTTGGGATTAGTCATTGAACGTTCAGTTGTTTATATAGGTACCTAGAGACCTGTCGCAACTATGTAGTAGTTAGTGTAGGCTGGCAGAACGTCAGCGACTGTGCCATTGTACTGCCGGTATTAAAAAAACTTTATATCGTCAGATATAATATGTTTACATTAAATAGAGACAGTCCAAAAGTGTTGAATTATGCAATGTACATATAAGAATTGTGAAATGGCTACCTAAATAGTTTCAGTTAGTATAATGGCCGATCTGAACGACAGCAAATTGACCAAAATAAAGTCAGATGTGATTAATAATAAAAGTTACCAACAAATTACAAATAAGAACAAACATTATGAAACAGAGATTTTCTACATTTATGAACAGTAGTACTTAGATATGTACCGACTATCCGATTAGTCGGATTTTCGACTAGTCTATTAGTCGGCCCAATAGTCGATCCAGCCGATGACGGTCTCTATTCGGCCATGACACTTCATTTACAATTGATTCGAACGCAAATCAAAACACCCGCCTAGAACGTGTCGAAGCATATTTTATTTACTTCGCATTGCGTCTTTATTATTAATTTTGCACGTGTCACATCGACATTTTTGTACAGCTCTGAGACTTATCATCCTTTTATATTAGATGTAAGAATTTGTTGGGAAATGAAGATTTATTATAACAATCAAGGTGTAATAAATTCATTAAATGAAGTTTCTGTTATATTCATTTCACTGAGTAATAAGTGCTAAGTAAGAAGTCGGATACTGTCAGCTGAGTAGTCGACGGCTACGCAATGACCGAATTGTCGGCTTTACAGATTACATAGGACATTACTAGTAGTTACACATGCAGTTTATTAATTAGCCTCATGTTTGGAAAGTAACAGAAATTTCGAGTTGAAAAGGTTGGAATTTTTTACATACATCACATTTTACTGCTCCGTCCTTTTCGTTCCACCATTTCTTTTTTATTTTATCCAACACAGTCATTTCCTGTAGTTTCAATATTGCTCTATTTATGTCGCTTCTGAACGGTGAATCTGAAATGTATTTACAAAATATGTCCTAAAAATAACTTGAATTTATTTTTATACTTATAACAGAGATGATCTTTTACAATATGTAATATATGCTCTATATACCTACCCTATACCTATGTTACATAGAAATAGGTAATCTAGGCATTTTAAGGTATTCAAATTAAGGTAATGAAATCAACAAAGCTTAAGAATCAGGCACATTTTTGATTCCTGATAAAAAAAATTTTTTTAAATAAACAATGTTATAAAAAATTAAACAGTAATTTTATGCTTATTCGAAATTTAAAATTAAATTGTAGTCAAATGAGCAAAAAGTCTTATAATAAAGAACAAAGTTGAATAAAAAGTAAGAAAAAATATTAAGCATAAATAAAATGACCAGTATTCATACAAATTTAAACATTAAAAAAGGCTATTATATAGGAGGACCTCTTGATATGACTAATTAATTGACTCTACTTCGTTTCGGCATTATTAAAATCAAGCTGTCTAGAGCGGTCTGGGGAATCCCTCTTCAAGGTCGCGGGAGATGCAAGAAAAGCTTGTATTCTGTAACATACATTTTATAACAACTCTGCGAACACTATTCTATCCAGCAAATTTCACGCATACTCGATAGAATTCATGTGGCATGAATACGGAAGCCAGTCTAGGATAGCTATAACACGTTCATCACCGAGACTGCGGTATGTGCATGAGCATTGTCCTGCATGAACACGAATTCTTCGCCAGTTTGCTGTCGGAGTGGAGAAATAACATGTACGACCACCTAATGCCAGTATTTTTCGGCAGTAAGGGTATTAAACGAAAAAGTTTTCATTTATAGACTTTGTTGATATAGGTATTTTATTCTTGCTGGGCAGTAGACTTAAGGGAATCTTCCGTCCGGACAAGAGGGAGGTTTGGAGGGGTAGGTAGGTATCTAGTCCTCCCAAAGAGGAAGCCTAAACAGTCTATTGACTCCCCGGGCAATTGGAAGAATTCAGTTTCCCAGGCCTGGTTACAGTGGTTTGTAGAATACCCCGGGTGTTTTTAGCCAGTACGAGTCTGACACACCAGGGTCGCTGCCCTCACAGAGTTCCGAATGTTTCTAAGCAGAATATTCCCACGGGTTACAAAAAAGGATTTTTTAATATTTAATGCTTCAAAATTCATAGATTAAAACTTACTTGCTGGCATTGCGATACCGTAATATTTATTATCCAATTCACCTCCAACTTTCTTTAACTCACAGTTCCTTTTTAATTTATATTCGATTGCACTTGATTCCATCAGGAAAGCGTATCTATTTTTTCCGTTCAGTACTCTTTTTTCGCCTTCATCGTTAGTATTCACTAATACGGCAGGATTTGCCATCATGTTTTCATACATACGTTTGTAAGTTTTGTCCTTTGAACTCTGAAATTGTAAATTGATAGAATACAGAATTTCACTTATAAAACGAAATATTTTTAAACTATAAATTTAACATAATATAATAATGGTATATCGTCACGCTTTATCGGTATATTTTCGGTGTGAGCAGAGATACATTAGCGTCAGTATCCACTTTGCGTTTATATGTCGTGTCCAACGTGATTAGTATTGCCGCTGATTGCCGTTCTCAGGGCACTTGACATTTCTATTAAATGCCATGCGGGCTTCCTCTCGATGTTATCGTTCACCGGTAAGCACGTCGTGCCTAGATTCGTTCTTAATCTGGAAAAACCCAGATGCATGTTCCGGGATTCGAACATACGACCATTCGCGTCGCTGAGCATTAATACCGGTCACTTAACCACTAGGTCACCACGGCCTAAATAAATTAAACATATTATAGCTTATAAGGTAATCAAATGAAATAAATAAGATTCTCATAAAAGCCACTGTTTGTTGTCATACTAGCAACTTTAAGCGCGGTGTAGTTGTAAAAACCTTTCCCGGTCGTCAACTAACGATATGTAGGAAAAAAAATTAGCACCTTAAAAAAATAATAGCGTTAATAATGATTACCCGAAAGAAATCAAGCGTTGATCCCCCATTAATAGCGCCATATAAGATCTTTGCCTGTTTTGCTAAGTCTTCAACGCTATTGATTGGTTCATTTTCCAAAGCTGATGTCATGGAAGCTGAGAGCTGCGCGATATAAGTTTGACAAACAATCATCGCGAAGAACCACCACATCCCACATACCCAGCGAGTTCCTATTGCTCTGTGAAAAATAATACGAAAGCATTTTTTGTAAAAACGGTATAGTGAAGTCTTATCTACATCCTGAATACAGTCTAGAAGTCAAATAATATGACATAAATATTGTATATTATAATACTTAGGCAATATGTCGCATCCTTGTGTCATTATCGATCCCATAGTTAGCCATGTACAGTTCTTGAATGTCCAAATATTTTCTAATTCTACTGGATTTTTCTCACACGGCTCAGGATTTTCCCAATCTGCTGGTGATATTCTGATAAGGTATAAAATAAGTAATAAATTATAAAATTAAGAAATAGTTAAACATATTATGGCGAATAGTAATGTATTTAATAAAGTACCTTGAACATACGAAAAGGATTATAGAAACAATACAATAGGCAGTAGCGGTATATAGCCATACATCTACAGTGTAAGGATTAAGAAACGAAAACATTCCGGGTGCTACTTCGTGTTCTTGGGTATATAAAATGCTTATACCAAGTGACATGAACGGTACTGAAAAGTCTACGACCTTTTTTCGTTCTTCAGTTATGGACACATCACAAACGGCTAAATCTGCTTTCTAAAAAAGAAAATATTTAGATAGATCATTTCCAGAACATCTAATCAAAAATATTTATTACATTATTTATAAATTTTTATGATTAAAATTATCTACAATATATATAAAAAGGAAAGTCACGGACCGACTAACTTTCATAAACGTTCATATCGAAAGATAGGGATACTATAAAGCCTTCGCATTTAAAAGTTGAAATGTGAGTTCGTTTTGGGTTGTATGTGAAATATAAGAACAGATTTTTAAAAATTCAACTCTCAAGCGCGTTTATATATATATTTATATATTAGGTCCTTACATATGAAATTGGCGTTTTGTATGGGAGGAACAAAAAGTCGAATATTTTTTAATATAATATATTTAATTAATCAAAGTATGAACCATTATTTTCTATGCACTTTTGCCATCTCATAGGTAGTTCATTGATCCCTTTACTAAAAAAACCAGTCGGACGGGAATCAATAAAATCTTTGAAGGCGATTTGGACTGCCCCATCGGAGTTGAATTTTTTCCCTTGCAAGAAGTTATCCAAATTTCGAAAAAAATGGTAATCTGTTGGAGCAAGGTCCGGGGAGTACGGAGGATGTCTTAGACTTTCCAATTGAAGCTCTTCTAATTTAGTAGCCGTCTGTTGCGCAGTGTGTGGTCTAGCGTTGTCGTGAAGCAGCAGTGGCGTGGAGCGATTGACCAGCCTAGGTTGTGTAGCCGCTAGCTTTTCCATCATGGTTTGCAATTGCTGACAATAGACATCAGCCGTAATAGTCTGGCCAGATTTGAGAAAACTGTAATGAACAATACCGGCACTAGTCCACCAAACGCTTACAAGTAACTTTTTTGGGGTTAATTTTCGCTTGGGGCAGGATTTGGCTGGCTGGCCAGGATCCAACCATTGCGCTGAGCGCTTCCGATTATCGTAAAGAACCCATTTTTCATCACAGGTAATGATTCGGTTTAAAATACCTTCATTATTGTGCCGGTTTAGTAATGTAACGCAGCAGTCGACGCGCGTTTGCCGGTTTGCTTCAGTCAATTCGTGAGGTACCCACCTTTCAAGCTTTTTAATCTTCCCAATTTGCTTCAAGTGAATTAAAACAGTTTTATCACTAACATCGCAGCCTGCAGCTAACTCGGACGTAGTTTGCGATGGATCCGCTTCCACAATAGCCTTCAACTCTTCATTATCAACTTGAGTCTCAGGCCGTCCACGGGGCTTGTTCTGCAGGTCGAAATTTCCAGAACGAAAACGTTGGAACCAAAAACGAACTGTGTTTTCTTTTGCAACGCGACCGCCATACACATCATTCACCCTTCGAGTTGTTTCCGCAGCACTAGTGCCACGGCGGAACTCGTACTCGTAAATAATGCGATATTTTAAGTTTTCCATTTTGTAAAATGAGTGACGCAAACAGAAAAAAACAGAAGAAAAAAACAAATGAATGACGATCATCGAAGCACAAATACATGAGTCTATAGCTGTACAAATTTGAATTTGGAATTCCTTACCAAAGAGGAGAAATTTGTGATTAAAGTGGCCAGTACGAAAAACGCCAATTTCATATGTAAGGACCTAATATATTGAGTTGGAGTTTATATATATTGAAACTGCGTTGCTGCTCAGTGGGATGAAATAAAAAAAAAAGACTGTTGTTAAGTGTATAAGCTCCTGGGTACAATTTTTTATAAGCCTTTTGTTAAGATTCCTCTTATACTTATATTTAGAACATAGAATTGATAAACCTAACTGAGATGTTTTTATTAAGAAATATAAATACTAAAGATACGAGTCTTAACTTGGACTGGTGTAACCTTCATTATAACGAATCATAAATGCAAGCAAAGCTGCAGACAACAGGTAGTGTATAAATGATTTAACCCGATCTCATTGCTATTTATGGGTCCTAACAATCAAATTGCAATAAATTGAAATAAGGACACAAGAAGGTATTAATTACTTTGTCTAGCAAATCACCAATTAAACCTGTCCATTTCTTTTTATCTGGATCATAGGATCCAGATTTGACATATATAGTATCAGAAAATGAGTAAGTGTAGTTGTGTTTTTCTTCTTTTAAGAAATCGAATATTGCTTTTATTAAATCGACAGAGAAACCTTCATATTTCTCATCAGCTTTCTCTTCTACACAGTTTTCATCATCTGGATTACATAGTTTTTTGTCAGCGAAATATGGCTTAGCTTTAATAGCTATAACCTGTAATAAAAAAAGTAATATTTTCAGCCTCGAATTATCTCGTTTTTAATTTTTTTTTAATATTTTGTTCCTTTGAAGTAGATATAGAAAACTTAATAATAACAGAAAATTTAAAGATTAACTCACAATGAAATGTTTTCGTTGTTGATTCATCGATTCATTTCTGGTCTTAAGAGTTTCAATAATAGCACTAGCGTTATTAGATTCCCATCTGCCTATAGTTTGTCGATTTAGCATATAAATTTCATTTACGTATAAAACATAGTTTATTCTTTTTCCCCATTCATCAAATTCTATATTACCTGTAACGCCAACTGTCTTTGTCTGTAATAAACATTATAATATAATATATTAATGCTCCGGAATAGTCTTTTAAGATTCATTATCTTTTGTTAATCTAAACATTAGGCCAATGAGATGAGGTGAAACGAAGTGAAGTGAGTTTATCTAGACAAATGAATAGATTATAATTTGATTGTACTGGGATTATGTACTACAACGGACATAAAAAAATCGTTATAATACTGAGCATTTCACTCATCGAACCTCTAGCAAAGCCTTTTGAAATTGAGCTCCGAAAGGCCAAGGTTGAGAATCTTCTTCACAAATATGGTTATTTGGTGTTTTTGCACTTTCGACAGCTTCAAACGCCTTCACAACATGATTAGCAATGTCATCTAGCAACAACTCGTCTGTCTGGAATATACATTATAAAGAGATAATTTATATGTTTCTGTAATTTAGCTGTACTTAGATGATATGCTTTGTTACAAATAATTACCTTCATTTTAATAACAGAAGTTGAAAAATCTGGAGTTGACCCTGTCCATCTTCCAACTCTTGTAGCCAGGTAATGCTTCGCATCCTTTAATTTCTCATGTTCAGTTAAACTGAGCCATGTTATATTTGTCGGAAGCATTACTAAATCATCTGCGATTGTCGACGCATCTAACGTTGTTAGAATGTAATGCTGAACGTGATAATAAAGGACAAAAAGTTAAAACACTTAAATTATATTACATGCTGTATTTTTCATGAGGGATTCGACATTTTAATATTAAGAATTATGTGTATTATTTATATATTATAACTGCGACTGTTAGTGAATTTTAGTAAATACAAAAATGTGTGAATCCTGCAATATATGTGAACAAAAAAAAAAAGATTTTTAGAATTCGTGTCTGGTTCAAAATATTTTAAATATTTTTATCCCTTTAAATAGAAGCCTAATATTATTAAGACGTATGGACGCTATGTTTCAGTGATTACACCGGTGGAATTTTATACATATTTTTTTAAACAGAACGAGAATATTTTTTAAACACAAGAATTAAGCAATATGTGTTATAAATATTCATTTAAGATACCTGGTAATGATGCAGTTTTTTATAGTTGGTAGCTTCTGTCATATAACCAAGTACATGGTCGACATGGCAATCTAAAACGATGCGATCTTCACGATCTATAGTTAGTCTTTTAAATATCTGTTAAAAAACGTATGACAGTTAAAAGATAATACTAAGATTTATAGTATAAAATTAAGTAATATTTATAAATTTCAATTGACATCCAACAATTTATAAAAAATCAACTATTTTAAATTAATTACTTTGACAATTTATACAATTTTTAACAATATTTCATATATTTGTTGCTAAGTTAAATTTTATACAGATATAATATAACGGTATATTATCTAAAAGATTTACGCCCAGTTTCAGAAACGTTCCTTGAATGTTAAAACGTTTTTAAACAATAGATTTGTGTGTAATTGAAGATTCATTAGTGCTTAAAAGAGTTTTAAGGTTAAAGGTGAGTTTCTAAAACTGTATTTTAATAAGATATATGTACCTTACGATTATCTCCGTTTGGATCCAGTCTATGAACGGTAACTGGATATTTATCTGTATACTCAGCTAGAATTTTTTGTACTCGTAATAACCCTGTAAAACATTAATAAGTAACAATATATTTAAAAATTTATAAAATTTTTAGGGTTAATTATTTTTAATAACAGTTATAGTAATTAAGTTTAACACAAAATCTTTACCTAATAATTCACGGGCGGTTTGCACCAGTAAATTGAATCTAGTTTTAGTGTTTATAAAAGGCAATTTATCTGAAGCAGCTTAATTCGATCCCAATGATATTTTACATTTTGGCAGTTGTTACAACTAGATAATATTTCCGTGTTAAACAATAAGTAAAGCATACTGCTACATAGAATTTTATGGAAAAATTGTTCTACTGCAACTACTAAACGTTTCATGTTAAGGGAATTCGCAACGCCAAAATGAAGGAATTAAATTAAATATTTTTTGCCAATACTGGAACCGGCTTGATTTAAATTATTGATTTAATGATATCAAAGACATAATTTAATTGTCATAATAGGAAAATTATACCCATATTATCTTCATAAAGTACAGCGAACGACATCCATTTATAAAACTTTAGTAGTTTTCCATAGGCGATCGATATCTCGTCTGAATCTGGGTAAAAGTTTATAGATATTTTCTTGAAAGGATTAGGTTCTTCTGGATTTTCTTCATTTACTTCGTTTTCAGCGTCACTTTCTGTATTTGTGTTTGGTTCTTCTTCATCTTCCAAGTCTGGATCGAAGGGTTGCCAAGTAGCTTGTATATGTGGAATATTTGCAACGGCGCATTGATCACGTATTGCGCCATCTGACAAACTTTGAGGACCAAATATAGCGATTGGTCGCATGTCATTATTCGCACACACTAAAATTAAATTCATCGTAATTAAAAACAATTTTATTGTTTAATTTCTGTATTAATGAAACATAATAAATTACATTTAACAATTTCTTCAAATAACGTAATATGGAGATGATGAGTAAATCTATTATATCAATAAGTTACTTTTTATTTGGGAACTGAACATATGTACGAAATAATTTTAATGATGAATATTATTATGGTTAAAAATTCACTTCTACATTCATAATGCGAACTGCTAAGGAGTGGAATATAGGCATATTCCTAGCGACCATATTTCCACGACCTTATGGTCTGAGTTTTTAAGAGAAGAATGAATAGGCATTTGTTGGGCGGACGCGGTTCATCGTTGGACTCATCTTCACCTTCCACCACGTGTAATTGAGGTTAAGTGACCGCCTGTAACTAATTAAAAAAAATGACTTTTTTGAAGTCATCACAACGGTTTAATAAGGATTTATAATTGGCTTATTGTGTCTGCTGAAATTATTTATACACTAAAACTATGTTGTTGATGAGTTCTGAAAGAGACATTTGTTTTAGAAATACTGTATAGTAGATATAATTTCGGACCTAGTAAATAATATCAACTAACTTTCTCTCCACATAGAATAGCTGTCTGTTCTAGAAGGTTGTATAATGATAGGATTCAACTTAACAGAGGAACCATGGACGTTC
The DNA here is from genome assembly GCA_036320925.1 of Automeris io. Lineage (NCBI taxonomy): Eukaryota > Metazoa > Arthropoda > Insecta > Lepidoptera > Saturniidae > Automeris > Automeris io. Next base: position 7,885,416 of record JAUDJH010000012.1, on the reverse strand, counting down.
TGCATCGTTTCGTTGAAAGCGTGCGATTTCTTTTCAGCATTCCAATCAAACATACCCGCTAAGAAGAAAGGAATACTATTAAAATAAACTATACTATTCTACAAACAACTATCACTATAAATAATACAAGTTCAAGCTATCGGATCGCAATTGCTATCATCGTTTAACCAAAATGGCATAAGTGTAAAAACACTGTTCTTAGAATTACTACAAGTTGCACTATTAACCTCGAATATTTTTATTTAAACCATTTAGTTAAGATATTGGGTACAATTACGAAGTATATTGATATATGCAAAAAAGGATATTTTTAATTTACAGAAAATATTATATAAATTATTGTATTACATGACGTTCTCTTTAATATTTATGTTAAACATTTGTAAATCATGAACGTAACTAAAAAAGAAAAGAATAAACTGGAATCAAAACTCACCTATTTGATAATATATATCAATCGTTTGGGTTTCAATTACCTGCGAGGAACATATTTGCACGTAAATGTATAAAATTAGTAAGCTCCACAACATATTTCCTTATTTTCAGTTCAGTAACGACACTTATTATGAAATTCCTAAAATTTTTCACTAAAACTTAAACAATAACTTCACAAATTAAGATTTCTATGAGAATCTGGTCGCATCTCCTAACCGAACGAACAGCCAGTAAGCTGTTCCCGCAAATGTATTATTATACTGTTATAGAACTAAGAAAAAATGGATGTGATGTTGCTCTATATATCGAAATTACGAGAACTTTCAACCCAGTGCTTTTAATTTTCATTTCGTTCATAATTATTAAATATCAATTCGTAATAATCAATTCGTAATTACAAAAATGACTTTAATGTTTAATCATTTGTTTTATGATAAGCTAATGAAATATTCTACTATATTAAGTAATCTTTATTGCACTGCTACTGTGAACAATGTTAGTTGGTTTATAAAAAAAATACTTTAGAACCTAAACTAAGATGATTAATACTAAGTTAAAGTGTTACCTACTGGCGAAGTTATTCCATAAATTTTCTTTTTTTTTTGTTATTGCTGTTTTTATATTTTGCCAGTATTTAATATTTCTTATAGTTAAGATATACAATATGAATATGAGTAGAAGTAAGAGTCGAGGCCGTCTTAAGTGATTTACCTACAAAGAACAAATAGAGTTCTGATGGAAGGTAATGCCAAAGTAAGCAGATTCGGCAAGAGTGCTTGTAAGAATTAATGAATTTTAAAGAAGCGAAAGAGGTTTGTAAAAATAGAGAGAAGCGGCTTTTGACTATCTCTACCTACCACAATAGGGATTCGGTGTGATATATAGATTTTTCATAGTCTAAATATTTCCGCTCGTTCAATGTGATTTGCAACGTGGTCGCATGACCTAAAATTGTTTTCCCAAAATAATTTAGACGGCGAAGATTGTGGACGCGGCCATCGCGTCGCTTGCCCGTCTAAACAGTGTCATTTACCAATCACTATACAATACACACAAGAATGTTATTTGTAACAATGAAGCTACCGCTTTTGCTTTTGTTTTTCACAAGTATTGATGCTGCACGAAATGTGAGATTTCCAATCGGTACGTAGAAAATATGAAACATTACGGAGGTAAGAATGAATGATAAATTACGTTTGTTTTCAGGTGCTTTATTCAACCAATTAGCGCAGCCTACTTCCTTGGAAGTATTTAATAATATAATGGAAATTACTGGAATGAAGGTTTATCATGGACGGGTATTGGATTCACAAGTTATCGATAGTTACTCAACTTCATTAGAATGTAAGTTTTATTTGTAACTAAATGTATTGAATGTACTTCATACGTATTAAGATGTGTTGAAGAAATTATATTACATTTGAGATTTCCTTTTACGTAAACTTTCAATATAAACTTACTCGTTATACTCATACGAAGAACATAATATTATCGATTTACTTCTGGGCGGGTAACAGTGGATTTACTTGTTTATTTGTTTTTACATAATATTTATCTGTTCAGTAACGCAGTGAAAATGTTAATTTCATTTATTTAAAAAAAAAATTCTTTTATGAAATCACTAAAAACATATTTTATAATATACACCTTAGATATGATACTAGCATTTATCTGTGAAAGGATATTTTTACGTTATCTCTGATTTTTGTCCACTTATTTCTACATAATTTAACAGCACACAACACCACAATAAAAAAATTATTAAAGAGCTCAAAACTGCAAGACTTCTGAGTAACAACTGTTTTTTGTTAGAAGCGTTGTTTGTATATTATACATCCATACAATTCAGTGACCGTCTCCTGTGCGGTTAAAGCGCGATCTAGACTAATATTGATCTTAGTCTCCTTCGAATTTATATGTAATATAAGCTCGTTTCGAATAATAGATACATTACCTGTTAATGTTAAAAGTCAGTCACCATCTGAAAAGCTTAAGCTGAATAGAGTTCTTATTATTTCAGTGTGTCCTTTTACTTCAGACAACAAAGGAATAGTAGCGTTGATAGATGCTCGACCTACCAAAGGCATTTGCGACACAATCTGCTTATTGTGCAATAGATATAACGTTAGTATAGACATCTCTTATATTATACTATCTTCAGTCCGCAATTTTATCTTTAAAGGCAAATTAGAAATATCTGCATTTAAGTAAAATCAAATTTAACATACATTTGAACTTGATATAGTTTTAGTGTTACCTTACGAATTTCTGGACTCCCATGATGGACAATTTTAGTTTTATTAAATCCATCGTGGCTAAAAGTAATACTACAGATTTAAGCTGGAAAATGAATCGATTTAGTAGTTGTTGCATTGATACCTAAACAAAAGATAAACTTCTTTTTTTTCAGATATCTCATTTATCTGTGGGCTGGGAACCTATAGATACATTAGACACGGAATTATTCACATTTCAATATCACCCGCCTACAGACGTGATTTCTAAAGCCTACGCGGCTCTCATAAAGCTTTTACAGTGGGATAAATTTACAATCCTTTACGAAGATGAAGGCTGTGAGTTCTTTCTTTATTAGATTTAACTTTTGTATAAGGCGGGATTTATTTTTCATTTGTATTATTTTTGCAACAACCTAAGTCTTAACTGAGACGGGATCAGGGACGCTTCAATATTACTGGAAGATAAATTTACTTCTAAAATTTTTTAACCCTTTTTTTACGTTTGTTTAGACCCCATTAGGTCTACTAGAAGTTTCTGTCTATTTAGTAATAAATCAAAACACAAATTTTTAGTACCGTGAATAAATTTTATTGAATATTTTAATTGCCATTATTATTATTGCTTTCTCGCCAGCATGAGTGCAATTTGTAATCCCATTTTGTTTTTTTTTTTAACTTTTGATGCGAGTACTTGAATAATATTTCCTTCATTTTTTGCCTCTTAAAACATTTTGTAAGGACAAAAACAAGTGATAATCGGCGGGTGTTAAGTCCCGGGAATATGGTGGATGTAAAAAAAAGTATCAACCTAGTTTTGCAATTTTTTGAAGAGCCCCAAACAACAATTGGCCTCGTGATATTATGTTGCAGTATAAAGCTCTTTTTATTTAATATTGTTGGCCTCTTTCCTTGGACTGCTTTATTTATATTTAGGTGCTGACTATACTTTTCCGAATTGAGTTTTTCGTTGGTTTTTTTAAGCTCATAATGTGTTAGTTTTTTTTTTTTATATTACATACAGGCTTGCGCTTGACCTCAATCTCACCTGCTGGAAAGTGATGATGAGGCCGACGATGGAGCGCGCTCACCCAGCAAATACCGATTCACTCGACGTTTGAAGATTCCCATGTCATAAGACGCCGGAAACACTGACGCAGGAAGCGAGTTCCACTCCTTCGCGGTACGCAGCAAAAAGGAGGAGGCAAATCGCTTAGTGCGAGCAGCAGGAATGTCAACCACAAAAGGGTGCAAACCAGCACGGCGTCTCGTCAATTTATTTATTTAGTTAGTCCTCGAAATACAGACAATATTCTCTTATTCTGGTTAGGAGGTGAAAGGGATATTTTTTTATGGATTTACAATATGCCTATTTCATTAAGATGTTTTCGTAGCTAATCCATTTTTTATTATCAGCTATCATCTGTTTCAAGAAGGGCTTTATTTCTTTCCGAGCAAATGGAGTTGTGCATGACGACTCGATCATTCACCTGATTCAAATTTTTTTATACATTTTTTGCATGTCCTATCAGTAACTGTATCTTCATCAATCACTGTCAAAAATTGTTTCAAGCTTCTGCAGCATTTTTTTCTTTTGGAAGTTTGTATACGGGGGCCTAAATGAACTTTATTAGTTGCACTATGTACCTACACAGAAGGCTAACGTAAATTAGTTGTATTCTAGTAAATTTGCTTAATCAGTATAAATTAAGTGTTAAATTAGGGAGAAACAGATGTGCTAAATAAACATGTAGTTATGTGTTGAAAATTGGAACGAAAAAACATACTGAACTGTCCGTTAGACCCAAAATTAATTCTATCAATATACTAAACCCGTACTAGACACTTATTTTTTTATTTTGTAAATAGCACTATCACCACGTAATATGTTTTAACGATTAAATAATATCGTGAAATATTTATATTAGCCTTCACTGTTTGATTTAGTGGTAAAAAATGTAACTTCATATTTTAATGTTAAATTAAAATAAATATCAATTTATTTGAAACATAATATAATTTATAGATTATTTATTGTACTAAACTATTTGTTCATATTGCTTTATATTTCTTGAACTTTGTTTTATGATTCTGTTTGTTTATTATACATTACAGGTTTTCTACGACTTCTAGAAGTTATAAATTCATGGCCTAGCACAATGGAACCCATTTTGTACAGGAAATTGGACCCCGAGGGTGATAATAAGGAAATATTTAAAAACGTTTTCAAAGAATCCCACATGAACTATCATATCCTAGACTGTCATGTTAATAATGTCAAGAAATACATGAATGAAATCATTGAAGTAGAGAATTCAACAGAGTATCAGGTAAGTTCCTTTACTTATTAAATTATCCTATAATATATTTACATTACTCAAGTCACTCAGCAGTCATCGCTTAAGTTGATATACGAGTATTGGAAAGATTTGTTAAATTGGAATGATCTATGTCATCCAGGTTTATTATTGGAAGCAGAGATGGGCAAAATGTAATCTGATTAATGATGAATGATTACAAAATGTCGTCGTAATTTTAATTTTCTGACTCTGTAATCATGATTAAATCCATTTAAAACATTAAGAAATGATAAATGTGTATACAATCTGGGATTTTGTAGTGTTTAAAACATAAATGAGCAAAATGCAGTCAATATCATATTAATGGTAAAAAACACAAAATGTAATTGTTAATCATTTTTATCAATCTGATTATATTTTGCCCATCTATGATTGGAAGTATGATTTCATGAAATGAAAGTATGAAACAATTCACTTTCAAATGTAAACAACGCCTTTTTTTAAATTTCGTTTTTAAATTTAGGAAAAAGATACTCATGAATGATGCTGAAATAAGGTAATGCTACTTTCCTAAAGAAAACATATACGCCCCCTCTAGGGTTCAGTGTGAAAGAAAATAAACAGACACTGGGCTTTGTAAAATAAACATAAAAATAAAAACAAATTGTATAAGAAAAATGATAACTACTAGAAAACAACAAGTACTTATACGAAGTATTATGAATATGCATAAGTATATTAAGGAATTTTTATTTTAAGGAATATTTGGGTTGTTATTAATATTTGGTTTGTTTGGTTTGTTGTTTGGTTTGAATTCATATTCAAAACCTGGAAATTGTAATTCCTAGTATGAGTATTTTTTTATTTCAACGGCAAATCTGCATGTTAAAAGTCTGATATTTAATACATAAGTCCCACACCTGAGTTAGCGTATATATTTTAACCTAGATAAGAAAGAAAGTGATAGTGTATTAATAAAAAAAATTGACGGTTCTAGCACCGCGCTCAATATCAAAACTAGTTACTGAAAGTTAGCTATTTGTTATTTTCAGAGTTTTATTTTAACAAGTCTAGATGCGTATTCTTTAAATTTGGAAGATATACCAGATCTGATGGCAAATGTTTCGACTTTGCACTTAACGAAGTCAGATGAGGTTCGATGGAGAGATCTGAGTATGGACAAAAATAAGGAAACTATATTTGTAAGTATTGATATTATTACGTAAGTACGTCTCACGTGAATGCCGTTTTGAAGCATTAGCTGTATAAATATTACTCTTGGTTTAATAAAAGTATTTTAGACATTTTCATTCTTTAATTTCAGTACTGTTCTATTATTAAGAAATGTACCTTAATAAAATCACGTTTTAGATTTTCACCAAATATACAGACAAGATATAACAAATTCTACCATGTGTATATATAGGTAATTAATTGATTATGCATTAATATACAATAGCATGCATGTACTTCGACATGGAAGGTTGTACAAAGTTATGCAATAGGATATTGCTAGGGCTAGGGAAATATGTCAAGGGAGCTAATATTGTAATTATATTTTTAGCTGGAAACGGCGTTAGTTGCAGATGCATTACATCACACTGAAAAGGCGATTAGAAAAATGCAGAGCAGTCCAGATGGATTTTCAATTATGTCATCAGATTTATCACAACCTCCTGCTTTGTGTTATCAACCTTCTAGGGCAGACTATGAGGCTCTCGCTTGGTCGCTTGGAACTAGAATGCGGGAAGCATTGATGCAGGTTTATTCATTTTTCTCATATAATTATTAATAACTTCTAACTACTGATAATTGCTAGTAAGGTTAACGGCAGGCGTTCAATGGGTCAACGTTTACTAAGATGAACTTATTAAATTCATGACGCTTTATAAAAAAACACATGACACTCCATGACGTCTAGAATAGAAAGGTGAAGCATACCATCGTATGATGGAATGTATCCTAGAGCTATTTATGACTTGTTCCCGCTAATAGGCTATTCACGTTGGTGTTTTTAGTAGAAGTCCAGCATAACTCGGTCGTCATCTCCGTCGGCCCTCAAGTGCGGCGGAACGGCTCTAGGAGGATTTTTCGAAAATCAGCACTGCAGACTTCCTCTATGGCTTTAAGCTGATTAAGGTCCCATTTTCGCCATGTTTATATGTTTTGTATTTTCTTTTGTTTGTGTTACTGCATTTAAATTTCTAGTTTTTTTTTTAGTTTGTGGCGAAATAAATACATTTCATTTCATTTAATGTGAAAAAAGGAGATTTATGAAATCACGACATTCAGTAATGAGAAACGCTACGCATAGTGGAAGAGGGATATTACTTTTTTAATTATTTAAGATAATCGAATGATATCTCATAGAAATGTCATGTGTAAGTACCCTGAGAACGACGATTAGTTGCGCTATTGGTCACTTTGGGAATTATATATATATATATATATATATATATACGCAGAGTGGATAAATGCACTAATTCACTTCGACGCAGCTTTGAGTTCTTTCGGCGTTTCTTCTAAAAGTAGTCGCTTCCGAAACGCTGGTAGATCACCGCTAGATTCGCTTTTTTACTGGCTGGCCACTCAAGTCGAGGTCCGTACCCACAGGGTTGCCCTTACGTAACAGCCCAACCCATAAAATTCGCTGGCTGAGCGCTTTCTGCGTTCGCCCACTAGTCTCGGTTTAGTTGTGAAGGCTTTTCCCGGCCGTGCAAAACAGTCACACAGAAAAAAAAGTTATTACTCAGGAAACGACTAAATAGTATTAGGTTTTCATTTTACTAGAACTTTTTATTTTAGACTGTCTACAAAGGTTTTACTGGTAATGTTGAGTTTGACGAATTTGGAAGAAGGAAAAATTTTATGTTGTATTACTCAAAATTAAATAATGAAAGTCAGTTTGTTAACTCAGGAAACTGGGATTCAAAGACCAACATGATTACATCTAGGACAATAAATGACAGATCTATGGCAAAGAAGCCAAACTCTAAAATAAGGGTAAGGAAACGTGTATATCTAAAGAATTAATGAAAAAAAAAATTCGAAATAACTCTTAATTCAATATTATATTAAATATTTTTTAAGATCGTCACGAGACAAGGACTTCCATACTTCGATATTGTCGAGAAATCAAACGGAACAGAATACAGAGGATACGCTGTTGATCTAGTTAAAGCTATTTTTGAATATATCAAGAAAGAAAACAACTTGGATTTAGAGTATGAATTTTACAGAGTTGCGGGTGACAAATATGGAAGTCCTATTGCAGGAACCAAGAAATGGGATGGAATTATTGGAGATTTAATGGAGCATGTAGGATATTGTCATATTCAATAATGTATTATTATGTATGTAATGTATGTACTATTAGAAAAGAAAAGAATACTAAATTAATTTATTATTTCAGAAAGCAGAGCTCGGCGTTTGTGATTTAAGCATCACATCGGAACGAATATCGGCTGTCGATTTTTCAACTCCGTTTATGATATTGGGGATTAGTATGTTATTTAAAACTCCAACGCCAGACCCGCCAGACATGTTTTCGTTTATCAATCCATTGGCTTTGGATGTCTGGCTGTTCTTATGTACTACTTATATAATTGTGTCGTTTATATTACTTATTTGTGCAAGGTTATTTTCACTTAATTAATCATTGTTTGTTTACATTAGTATGTCATGGGTAATAGAGCCATTTTTACAGGATGTCTCAGGATGATTGGGTAAACCCTCACCCGTGCAATCAGAATCCAGAAAATCTTCAAAATATTTGGAGCCTTTACAATTGTATGTGGCTAACAATGGGTTCAATCATGACTCAAGGATGTGATATTTTGCCTAGGTATTTTGTGACCATTTTATCAAACTTTTTTTCCACTAGCTCCACAAAGTGACTACATTGTACCTGAGGGTAAGTACAGTGTATTCAAGAACGAAAGCGAGCATCAAAGGATGAAAATTCGTTAATAGTCTCTGTCATTATGTCGGCCCACATTTACCACGACTGAAGGTTTCTAAGTATATGAGTTACTGGATATACGCAAGCTGATCTCGAAACTCGACGAACCAAAGCCAGTCACTATGACGGTCTAAACGTATAATTTACCATCAATTCATTAATATATATCTATGTGACTACACTGTACTTTCCGTCAGATGCAATGCAGTCACATTATCCAGTCTGTAAAAAAAATATGGTTCGACGTTTCGACCTGGTTACACAGGTTAACGAGAAGTAACCCTTATCGCAGTATGCAGGGATGTAAGAGTTCTGATTCTTATGCCAAATGGGAAAAATAAAATACGACATAGTAAACGGGTAAATCTTTTGAATGCGTACACGTAGAAGTATACGTTTTTTAGGGCCATAAAAGATCATAGACCTGAATATTCGATGTTAATTCCAACTTGATGTCATCCACGGGTTCCTGAGAAATAGGGTCTTGCCTGACAGACAGACAGACAATAAAGTGATCCTATAAGGGATCGTTTTTCCTTTTAAGGTACGGGACCTTTAAAAAAAATATCTCAATTAACAGTCTTCAATATAATAATAGTTCCAAATCTTGTATGTTGTCAATTTAACTGAAATGCATTTGAATTTTAAACAGAGCAGCTGGTTCTCGCTGGATTACTGGAATGTGGTGGTTTTTTGCCTTGATCATAACGGCATCGTATACGGCCAACATGTCTACTTTTTTAAGTAACAGTCGTCGTAGTACAGATATCACCGATGTCAAGGCGCTTTCAGAACAAAATAAAATAGCATATGGAGCTGTGACTAATGCGTCTACATATAAATTTTTCCAGGTCTGTTTTTTGTCATAAATTATTTTATATGTATATAGTATAATGTATAGTTTCCTAGATTCTGGATATAAAAATTTAATTTCTAGACTTTGGGTATTTGTTTGTATTCATATTATATTATATGTTGAGTACTTACAGCACATAACCTAATTTTGTTGTTTTTATTATGTTTTCGGCTCTGAATGTAAGACTTTGAGCCCGTTGTGTAAATTTTTTTAAATTCAGTAGTCTCTGATTAATGTCAAAACCAACGACCCAAGCGACGCGTAATGCATTCTACGCCATCAGAAAAATCACCGATTCCCCGCAGCACTTTGCCATCCGGGCATCCTGTTACTGTCCAAACCAAACACCAATCCAAAGAACAAGAACACGTTTTTAAGGGCTCAACAACGACAAATCCGCAACTCTCCGATGGACGAAACAGAGGGCACAACCACTCACGTTCAAAGCTTAGACGTCAATCCATAACCAGTATAATAACTAAGTCTTGCCACTGTTTAAGCTTCTGCTTATAATTAAAACCCTATTCTAACAAAGCCGATAATTAATTGTAGACTTCAAATGACTCGGTATACCAAAAAATTTGGTCCGTCATGGAATCAGCAAGACCTAAAGTTTTTACATCTAGTAATAGTGAGGGAGTAACTCGAGTTCTGAAGAGTAAAGGAAAATATGCATTTTTCATGGAATCTACAGCAATTGAATATTATACACAAAGAAACTGTGATTTGAAAATGGTTGGTCCAAAACTTGATTCAAAGGAATATGGTATTGCGATGCCAAAAAGTAAGTCGTGTGTTTATGATCAAATTGTATGTCGTTGTCGTCCTTTATCAATTTGATTGATTAAAAGTGATTGATAGAATTTTCATATTTATGACATACTAATATGAAAATAATTATGACGAACATCAAGAGGTAGGGTACACTCAAAAGAAATTAAAGTTAAATGATGTCACTATTTTAATAATGTCCACTTTCTTAGATTGCATTATTTTATGTTAAAATGACAAATTAAACAACTTTTTTCTGTTTCATCAAGTATGGTCAAGTTACTAAATAATTATTAGCCTATAATTGTTCACAGATTATCCGCGTAAAGGGATTATTGATCATGCTATTTTATCATTACAACAAATGGGTGAATTGTCACGCTTAAAGACTAAATGGTGGGAAGAAGAAGATAACCTATCAAAATGCGAAGTAATTTAATTTAAATTTTGATTTTAATAATACAGCACATTGACATAAAATTAAAACATAATTATACACTAAATGAAAAACAGCTACAGTGCCAGTTACGAAGTTACACTTGCATATTACATTATTTTATCATTATTATAGTACATATGATTTTTTATTATTCAATTCAAATGATTCTAAAATTATCAATATTTTTGAAAGATATCAGTAATGTCCACCCCGCTATTATTAAGGTTATATTTAGCACAACGTGGCTGACAGCAGAGGCATACAAATTAATACTGCACAGTATGTCATCTACCATCGCGACACATGCCATGGCCGTCTGCCGCTTTTTCTGCCATTTGTCACGTAGTGCCGAACATAGATTTTAAAAGGGTAAATGAATTTCTATAGTTGTATTTTTCTTTTGCTTATGTTACAGAAAAATGAGGAAAAGGAGGAAAGTGGTTCTCTACAAATGGAAAATACGAGTGGAATATTTTTAGTGCTTGGTATAGGAGGAATTTTAGGTCTTTTAGTAGCAGTGGTTGATTTCTTGCTTCATGCTCGACAAATAAGTGTAATTGAAAGAGTGAGTAAATAAATACCTAAAAATGAGACATGTGACTGAACACCGTTGCCGCATTGTTATTTGATAAACATAAACAACCTATTGACCTACTTTATTAAAACCCTAAGAACATCATCACAGGCTGTTGAATGCTCTGTGGTGGCAAAAATTGCAGTCTAACATTACTAGTACCAACAAAATTTTTAAAGTTGTTGGAAAGCAGATGTAAATTCCAGTTTTTGTTAAGTCAAGTGCATTTTTTATATTTATTATAATAACCAAAGATTTTTTCAAGTATTGTAAATTCATTTGTGGTCAATAATTTACAGGTAACGTTCCAAGAAGCAATACTGAGTGAGTGGCGAGCGTCTCTGAACCCCAAACAGTTGCATAAGCCAGTGGCTCCACCAAGATCAGCTGCACCTTCTACCGCCACTCCTTCACCACAGCGAGAACGCTCGCAGTCTCGAGCAGTATCTGTGCTAAGAGCGGCTTCATCTTTCATTAATTTTGATGAAATTTACTAATAACTACGTTACTATTACTTATAGCAACGTGTTTATCATATTTTTATGTAGTAAACTAACTTTACTTAAAGTTAATACTAATCAATATTAATAGTAATAGAAAATATTTAAAAATATTTATTTTTGTTAATAAAGTATTTGCATATAATTAATAAAAATGGTAAAAGTGAATTGTGTTTTATAATAAACTACTACCTAATTTTTTGGGTTGCTCAAATATTTTTAGTAAGCAATAGTTAAACATTTAAATGATTCAATCATTTTTAGGATTATAGATGATATCAAAAATCAGTACGAATGAATAAGATAGTAATGTTTTAATTCCTGAAAATGTAGGTACCTAAAGAATTAATGAAAATATGAAAGTATTTAAAAGGGATAATGTCATTTTCCTAACAAAGGTACGGTTTATTTTAAGGATTTATTTAAAAAGTTCTAGATGGAATAAATCAGCTGCAGAACGTAGCACCGAAGAGGCTCTCGACGCGACATTTGATTCTGACGCTGAAGATGAGGGACGCGAATGTTTTACAGGCTTTTCAGTCTCCCAGAAACTTAAAGCAAATGTTAACTCAGCCCAGAAAGCTTCTCCTTGAGTCATCTGTAAAATATCACAAATACGCGTATATATGCATGAATGAGTCTTTTTCTGTTGCTCTTTAATGATCTTATTAGGAAAAATATAGATTTGCTTTTTTATATACATTTTCGTATTTATAGCATTGAAATGTTCTTGTTCAGTGGGTCATAATGCAGTAGTATATAATGGCTTATTCTTGACTATTTTTTTATTATTAGATTTAATACCTTGCCAAGCCTTTTACATTACACGGGAAATTAAAAAGTTGGTTCATTTTTTTGTTATCTTTGCCATTCCTATGCGACCACGACGATAAATTGTTTTTTGTAATAATCATTTATTAATGAACACATTATTGTATTTTTATCAACACATTGTTGATAAAGTAGAATTTACCTTTTGGTCTATTGCCACTTCTCTGACATGCCACAGAAATTCAGATATTCCCATTGCAGCAGCAATACCGCATCCTATTCCAAGTACTACGAAAACTCCACCAACGTTGTCCACCCCTAACTCCTCAGCGCTTGCACCATCGTCTACTGTCTCTTCTATCTGTTAGTATAACCAATCAATAAAATTAATTTAAATATGGCAGCAAAATACAGTTATTCCAAGACCTGAGTGTAAATGAGACAAAATAAAACTTTAGAAGCTCATAACCGTTGAAAACTTAATCGACTAATAACATTTCTTACCAATATATGTATATATAAAGGTTCTATTAACAAATTTATTTTATCCGTTCCCTATATTAAAAATATTATATTAAAATAATACCTTTTAACGCTGCAGCAAGGATTGAAATACGGTATTGTTTACTTACAACACAAGCGGAATCTTTGGGAGCTTTCCACCAACGATTTTTTATTTCTACTAACTTTCCACTCTCAGCTAATTTTAGAACAGCGTTGTCAACTGCTGTACGATAAGAGGAGTCTGAAAACATGTTATCATTATAAATATCCTAAACAATGTATATAAAAAGATATGTAGGTAGCCTTTTTTTTTACAACAGAAAGTGTGAGTGGTGATATCAATTATTTTTACAACTCAACAAAAATACTTACAAAATGGCATTGCAATCCCGTAGCCCTTTGAATCAAGCAAGCCTCCTACTTGCACTAGGTCGCAATATCGTTCTTTCTGATAATCTATAGCTGTTGATTCCATTAGATAGGCGTATGATCTTTTGCTTTTAAGAACTCTTTCAACACCTTCCTCGTTGTTTTTGACGAAAACCGACGGTCTTGCTGATTCCATAGCTGCCCACATTTTTTGATATGTAGACACATTTGAACGCTGAAATGTAAACTTACAATATTAACTAACTTTACAATTTTACATTAATTCTACTCGATAAAATAATGACTCGTACCTTAAAAAAAGAATAAGTTGATCCTCCCAATAATGTGCCATACTTGATTTTAGTTTGCATGGCTAAATCCTCCACGCTTTTAATAGAGTCATCCATTGCTGCGTTAGTTAAGAAAGCAGCCAAATTAGCTGTGTATGAGGAACACATGATCAAAGCAAAAAACCACCACATGCCGCATACCCATCGTGTCGAATAGCCTCTAAAACACAGTATAGTTTTTAATTTATGACATAACAATGTATACTCGTAATATTTCAATAAAGATGACTTACTTTGGTAAAATATCAGAACCTTGTGTCATAATCGAACCCATTGTTAACCAGCATGAGTTTTTAATATGCCAAATGTTTTCCAATTCCTCAGGAGATTTATCGCAGGGATGTGGATTTTCCCAATCATTTGGAGCTAATCTAAAGCAATAGAATTAATTGGTCAATTTTTTTTACACTCAATATAGACATACTCCGAATATGTATACTATAAGTTTATATAATTTACCTAGCTAAAATATGCAATAGCAAAGATACCATTAAATAAGCAGCTGCCATGTAAATCCATACGTCTACTGAGAATGGTTTGAGAAAAGAGAACAATTCTGGTTCGGGAGGGATTGGTTTTGTATACAAGATACCTATGCCCAAAGTCATGAATGGCGTAGTAAAATCAACGTATGATCTTCGCTCGTAAGTTATTGTTAAATCACAAATAGCCAGATCCGCCTTCTGAAAAAACGCATGTGCTTATTATATTCATTACAAAATACATACAACATAACCTCAGATTATACTTTCTGATATACTTAGTGATTTCAAATTGTATAATTTACATTTGTGTTATATTTGTATGTTTAATTTTTACAGGTATGTTTTGCTATACTAAATTGAATATAACATTTATTGGTGTATGAACTAAAAGTAATATGCCGTTGTTTAAGTCATATAGGGTGAATAAATACTTAGGGAAACTTACTCTTTCTAAAAGGTGTCCAATAAGACCATCCCACTTTTTAGTTTCTTTATTATAAGAACCATAAGTATTACTCGGTACAATTTCTAATTCATAATTCAATTTTAAAGATTCCTTTAAAATTTCTTGAATTAAGTCTTTTGAATATCCTTCATAGCGGTCATTTCCAGTCAATACCTGACCATTTTCTGGTTTCTTTTCAACTAAATATGGTGCTCCAATTCGTGATACAACTTTAAAGGTTTTATTTTGCCACTTCTCTGCTAAACGTTCCGAGATTTCTGTCGGTGACCTGGCATATACAAAATTAGTCTCAGCATTCCATTTAGCGATACTTGTGAATCCACTGTTTGATAGTTCTAGTATTTCAACGTTAAAATTTGTTCGTTCTCCAGTATCGTTATTTAAAACTAATTTTGTCGTAATTCCTTCTATAGGATTCTGAAAATAGTAGAGTATAACATTACTGTAAATTATCTATTTTAAAATTCAAAAATTTGTGATAAAATATTGAACTACATACTGTTAATAAATGGTTAATAAACTCTTCTCCTAACTCCCATTTATCCTCAGAGCCGCACTCAATTGCTTTAGCTTCTATTTTAAATTCATCGGGAGCAGATTCAACAGCATCGGTTATAAGTCTAGCTGCATCACTAGCCAGTGCAGCCTCCACCTTATATAAACAATTTAACAAAGATATGACTCACTATAAATACATTATCAAGATCCATAAAAAATAATGACGTACAGTTATCTCGTGTGTTTGTCTTGGTATTTTAACAGTAGCCGTTTCTCTTACTTTCCAATCAGCTAAATAAGATTTGGTTCTTGAATCCGAGTGGTCAAATATTCTTAGACATGTTACATTAGATAAACCGTAACGTAATTCTTCAAGGTCTAATGTATGAGCATCGAGTGACATAAGAACGTAGGTCTGAAAGGTGGAAATATTTTTATTTTTATATGTTACGCATTTAATTTGATATAATATGAATTTCTTACCATATAATCTTCAAAAAACTTGACCTCATTAGCTTGACGTAAATAGTCAAGTACCCTTTCTGCAGGACAGTCTAGGATAACCCTAGTTTCACCTGTAGCTTTAAGTGTTTTTAACAAAGGGCGGTTATCTTCACCAGGCACTAGTCTCCTTACTATCCATTTTACTTCGGAATCAGAATGTTTGAGTATTTCTTGAAGCCTAATAAGTCCTGGAAGAGAAAACAACAACTCTTCGTAATTACGATGACCTTAAATTAAGTATAAGATGTAAAAACAACAATTTACCATGATCGTCATCGTATAATAATGTATAACTGTTCCAATCGCTGTCTTTAATGAAAAGAGCTATGGCTTTTGAAAGGGCAACAGCTTCGGGATATAAATTTAAACTTGGCGGATAAGGTCGTTCCAGCCCACGAACCGGCGGTGGTCGCCATACTGCCTGTCGTTTGAAACCAAAATTCACTTGTACAAAGTGCTTACGGTTTAATTTAACATATATTTAAAATTGCTTCCTCATTTATGAAAGGTAGTCAATGCATTTAGATAACTTGTTTACCTGTATATGAGGTATCATATCAGCTCTACAATGAGCTGCCACAGCAGAGGCTGAAACCGGATCATTTGGACCAAATACTGCGATAACACCGCCCGATATAAGTTCACACGCTAAAAAGTAAAGCAATTTGGAAATTACATCTTCAGTGTAAAATAAATTGATTGTTATCGCGTATTGTTTATTACATAAGCTTAGTGATTGTTATAGAAATATATATATATATATATATATATATATATATATTATCCATTTAAATAATTTTATTTAGATCTTTTGTGTTTACATTAGGTTTACTAGACGCGTTAATTTACTATTATCATTTGAACGAAGCAAATACAATATATATCATCTTTTATTTTCTTTATACCTATTGCAATATTGAAGTTTTCTATATGATATACCTCTATTAACGCGTGACGCGTGTTCCCAGAGATATGTATATAAGATACGTCCGTAAATCTAGTGGTAAAGTAGATGAGAAAACTTATTTTTCCAATTAGAAAATTAAACTAAGACGGTTAATTATATATTGCAGTAATTATTGTAAAGTCTAAAATTGGTATAATTGATTGCTTTGGAGTAAAAATTAGTTACTAATAATATAAAATTCGCGCTAATAAATATAATTCAGAAATAAATTTATGTAACAGCTTCTACGGATAAAATTTGAATATATGTGACTCTTTTAAACTTACCAACTTTGGAAGCTGCAAAGCTGTCGCCGTAGGGAGCGTACACAACTCTTGCTACAAAATGGAAACGTTCGCTTTCCATTGACGCACGAGCTAGTGCCGAAATAAATGCAACTTCAGTTACTGTATTTGGGGGAAATATTGCTCCTAGAACCAAAGAAATAAACCATTTCTTATATTTCTTTAATAACTGGTGTTATTATTTTTACTGGTATCATTTTTCTTTCATACTTTACTTTTATCATGATGAAACGTTACATGTTACGCGTTTTTTTCTTATACATTCGTTTGCTATCTAGTAGTTACTTTTGCTATTATTATTATGAATTTTGTTTCCAACTGACTCACCTATATTGATAGTTGTCTTTAGAGATTCAAAATTTCGAAACGCTCCTTTAACAACACCAAGCAACAATATAATTCCGATGGGCAAATATTTTCCTGTGAAGCGACAAAGTTTAAAAAATAAACTTCTTATTTTAATTGATGTTACTGAAACTTAAAAAGTAGTTTAACGAATTGTTTCATAATATTATGATACGTTAACTTTTACAAAATGATCTTTTTATGAATGCTATTGTACTTACTGTATGCAGTTTTCTTTTACTACTAATTTTATAATTAAATTAGATAAATTGTAAAAAGAAAATTTAATTATATTTACGAAATTATATTTTACTTGCTTTATTACTATTTTTTGTAATATTCTCAAATAATGTGATAAGAATTAAAACAATGATCCTACATAATTTTTTTTTATAGTAATACTGACTAAAAACCCCCGGGGTGTTCCTTTTACCCAGGCCTGCGAAACCAAATTCGTTCAGTCACCAGGGAAGTGAATAGCCGTATTCAGGTTTCCTTTTTAGGAGGAGTGTGTGTAAAGAAACCACGCTACCAAACCTTCCTCACTGTCGGAGCGCCGGACACGACGCACCACCTTCCTCTCCTCCGGGCAGCAGACTCCCTCAAGTCTACCGCCCGAATCTTACATATCTATCTTTTGTTCAGTTAACCCTTAAGTCCATGCGCAAATATTTTTTTATTATCGTATTTTCAAAATCTTAAAAACATTGTACATGTATTTTATTTATTAGTTATTTGTTACAGCTATTACGAGTATACAGGTAGTTATAATGTATTTTATGAAAACATATTTTTCCGTAGCTACTGGTAATATTACTTATAAAACTTTATAACAAAGTAAACACGTAAAATAAATAAGATACTTGCCAAAGTGTAGCGTCATTGTCGCTAAGAGATTCCGCTGAACACTAGCAGTGAAATGGAACAATGAGATTCAGCATGTCCATCTGGCGCACCACAACTTTGTCAGGCGTTTGTTTACTCAACACATCGCAAACATCACATTCGCTGAACAGTACTACGGTTTGGGCTAAATCACGTTTTAGATTACCACTTGCTTTCTATATTGCTACGTGTTTTGTTCTAGCTGTACGGCCAACTTTCGGTGCTTATAAATAGATAGCGATAGGTCATAAAGACAATGCAAGTATGTACCAAATTATTTTTATTTATTTGATGATGTATAACTAATAATTATAATATACCGTTACACTATATACTTGTCAGGGAGAGCAAAGATATATTAGTGGCTATATCAACTAAATAAATAATAAAAACAAAATTGACTTAGTCAGTTTGTTACTCTTGGAAATGTCGACTAGACCCAGTAAAGCCATTCTTAAAGATAAAAGAGCATTGATATTTAAATACCTACATATTGTGTTATTAATTTGCATTTGTGATCTGATTTTACAAATTCAAAAGTGTTTAATGAAACACCTAGCTTATTGTTTACATATATAAAAACTGAGTACTCCCGGTATATTAATCTTTTAAATAAATTTCAAAAAAATGTTTAAAAACATGTCTATATATTTCCGATGTCTTCTTGTTTAAAATTGTAAATAATCAAGTGCATTGTCCAGAACTATCCAATTAACTACAATTCAAAATTTCCTTTCGATATTCTCGTTATCTGGTGATTTTTTTCAGCCAACTTTTCAGATAAACAATTTTAGACACCAATGCTCCCATAGCTAGATCGACAAAATTATATAATGAGTACTAAACACAAGATTTATTTAGTAACAGTCTAAATAAATATTTATTATGTGTTTTAAGTCTCTATCCCTACTTTTTGAATTTACTTTTTTCTACTACTTTTTGAATTTTAATTTTTCTTTATTGGTTATTTTTATTTTCCACATTAATTGTATTTTTAACTTATTTTTAATATGTTTAAAGTCGATTTTTTTTAATTATAATTGCATGAGGTGTTCCCTTCATATATAGAGTACTAGGCTTATAAGTTTGTTAAGTATGGTGTCTATGTTTTTATTAGAACAACTATTGAAGTGAAAAAAAGCCAGAGAATTTAAATTCTGATTTTATAATAGATAATAATATTATTGGTCACCAGAAACAACGCTCCACACGTTGCCTTTAAAATTACAGTGACTCAAGTTAAATAGGTGATTTTGGTCTAGTTTATTACTATTTTATTCATAAAAATGCTCCAATACTCTTAAAGAATTGAAGTAAACCTACAAATTTTTTTGGAAATTTTAAACTAACAGTAGTAATATTATACAAATAAGACCCGATTGACGTAGCCTTATGATCCGTTTATATTGTTATTGCATTATAATATTCATACGTTAATTTCAGACAACATTAATCTTGATATAAATATAGTAACTACTTTAATAATAATATATCATCACTTTATATCATTTTTGATGCGAGTAGATATATATTAGCGGTCGTATTCACATTTGCGCTTATATCTTGTATAACATGACTTGTAAGGCAATCGACTGCCGTTCTCATGGCACTTACACTTAGTATTTCTATAATATGCGTTGCGAGATTCCTTATAATGTTCTCTTTCAACGGTGAGCGTGTGGTACCTATGTCGGTAGTAATTCTGGAAAACCTAGAGATACGTGCCGGGATTCGAATCTACTACCGGTTCTTTATTGACTAGGCTAGCCACTATATTGACAATGTTTCATTTTATTCATTATCATTTTACGGTATCTTAATTGCATTATGATTTTGTTATGTTGATATATTAATTGAAAAATATATATGAAATCTCCATGTCGTTTTGATAGAGTAATGAATTTATAGCTTTCATGCCCCTGTAGATGAACCAAATTCGGCTAATCAGACGGTTTCCTTGGCTGTGGTCCAGCATTGTGACCTAATACCAACCACAGCTACTACAACACACTGGGCTGATATGATTTGTAGGCCATCGAATAGAATTGATTGGTTAATAATCTATAAATAATATCAAATACATTGTATCAGTAAAAATTATTTTATTCAATGTTATTAAAATACTATAACATTAACACAGCGGTTTTACAATTAAACTATGTATTTGCTGTTATCGTTACTAAGTGATTAATTTAATGAATTTCTTATCATTAAAATTATCTAAAGATTAGCTAAAATAATATATATTATATTTAAAGTATCATAAAACGCAAATAAAAATATTTTGCCTCATCTACCTCTAGGTACGCATCTTTCCTTTCAATTCATTCCTATTATTCTGATATTCAATATGGGTAACTCCCTTTGTAACATAGAAAGGGGCAAACAAACAATTCCTTAGAAACGGATTTATCTGAACGACCGTTCCAATTTATCGAATAAAACCCTGTTTGCTATGTTTTATATCTATTATTTATTATTGATGCGCATAAGAGTTTATATAACACTAAATGAGAGTTTCATCTAATTATGATAAACTTAAACATTCATTTATTTTTAAATTTCACTGAGATCTTTAATTAATATAAATCATAGAACCATTCGTTAATTCGTTCTCAATGTGAATGAATAATATATCATGGTTTCATTTAAATTAATAAATTGTTTATTTACATTGTTACACGAACACACACTGGTACTATCAATTCCAATTCCACCCCTCCTCACATAATAAACTCCTTTTCATAATTTACGGAAACTATCCATCCCATGAAATGATTTTCTATCTTATCGACATTTATCAAATCAGTGTTCGTAGGTGGTGATGCCAAAGGAATAACGAATTAATCATAAATTAACGAGGTTCGTTATTGAAGTTTTAAGGCATATATTTAAATGTTTGATATTGAGTAATAGCGGTATTCGTTTTACTTAATTGAGTGAGATCAGTCTCTAACTTGTTAAAATATCTATAACTCGTTTGGTATTGGGGTTAAGGGAGGCGTACTTGGGTAATATAATTGTGTACTTTAAGCGAAGTTCCCGAAAGTTTACAAAGTTATATTAGGGGGAAAATTGGTTGTCGATAATATTTAGGTAAAAATATAAAAGATTGCCCCTCTCAATGTGATATTCCTTACATAATATAAAATGAAGCCGCTTCCGATGTTTGTTAGTTTAGATCTTTTAAAGTATTTAACTGATTTTTATGCACTTTTCAGCAGTAGATAGAGTGATTTATCGGGAAAGTTTATATGTATAATATAACACATACATATTGTAGTACAGAAAAGCCGAAAAATGCGATGTCGTAACAAACATATTTTTGTGCGTTTAAATCGCAAACGTAACGACCTAAACTTTACGAGATAGATGAAATTAAGAATTGTATACCTTTAAAAGATCAATAAACAATTCCGTTATGGCATATATTTATCTCTAAATGGTAACCCACAGTAACCATTATAATCTTTTACATATTACAAAATGTAGTTTGCTTGCGATAAGGGCTATTGAGGGCGCGAGGGAGGAGCGTTAGAGGAAGGTAAGGAGAGTGGGAGTAGGTTTATCTAAAAGTTAACACAACATTTATTTCGGTCTGAAGTTCGCTGGGTCCGCTAGTTAAATATAAATTAAAATGGTTTTTTAATTGAAAAGTAATTTAGGCAATAAGTAATAAAGATGATAAGTAATTCAGTTTTTTTATTTTACCATGTAATATTCATATTTTCAGCATCATCATCAGCTTATCCTAGCTCACTGGTGGACATAGGCCCCTCCTAATATGCCACTGAACCATTTTTTCGAGTTTTACCATACAAACCTTCCCAACCAATTCCGTTAGTCGTCGCTCTACCTTGCCGGGGGGCTCTTCACGCTACACTTACCGATTCGCGACCTCCTCTCAACAACTGGCTTGCTCCAATAATCATCGTTTTTACTTTACCAAGTGAAAACTTGAGACAATATTTAAGAGTAACTATATTATAAATTTGAAGGAAGTATCGTGTTTTCAAATAATGTCACGTAATAACATTATCCATAAGCCTTATTTATCTTAAAAATCCATTACTGCATTTTACCTTTTTGTATTTATTAATGATAATAATTAATACCTTAACAGCTTTAATTATAGATAACATATTTATAATGAAAGTTTAGCAGATTAATAAAAGTCATGGGTGATTAATCATTATTACTCCTACCCCTCACAGAGACGTAGCCTCAACAAGGCTTTTTGTTCCTTGGGCGTCTGGACGAATTTGGTTTCCCAGGCCCGGGTGGTGCAATTAGAGGGACACCCTGGGGTGCTTTTAGTCAGTGGTAGTCTGGCGCACCGGGGTCGCTGCCGTCACAGCGTCCCTGATGGTGGTATGCAGGACTTTCCCCGGGGATTAAAAAAAAGAAAAGATTACTCTCTATGCCATTAAAATAGATTATTCGTAGGTTGGTATATGTTGTTTTAATGTTAGTGCTTTTATTGATAATCCTTATTGATAATAATGAATATAAAAGCACTTGTGTAACAATAAAAACTAAATATATAATATGAATTGTTTAATATCTATAGGAAATATTTTAAGAGTAACTGCGGGCAATTAGGAATGTGTTAATTAGTGTAACATGTTTATAAATATTTGTACAATGATAAAAGATAATATTTGTGCCAATCAATACAAAACTTCTCGATATTCTTTGTTTGCCTGAGCCAGATATTTTAATATTCAATATTATAGTTTGCTGTACCAAGTTTTATAAAATTTGAAATAATATTATTGGACTCTTGAAATAATATCTCAAAGAAAGTTGTTGTTAAACGTAAGTAAACCTCACTATTGTATTTATATACGGTATCAATGGTATACTTTACATTTAACTGTATACATTATATAATACCGTAATACTAGCGGAATTACCCTCTTCAGCTAATACGGAAACAAATGCAATTATTATACTTTGAATCTAAGCAAATTATAAGTGATGGGCAATATTAAAAAGTCCTTGAATTAATCTCGAAAAGGGCCAGTAATTAAAATGATTAATGTAAAGAATAATAAATTTAAATCAACATCATATTTTTTTTTATTTCGGCTGAATTTAAATTAACTACAATAACTTCTAAGTTCTTTACAATGAGCAACTGCGCACAATGCTGCTGAAGACGCCGGTTGATTGCAAGTTGGAACATTTCTTAACGGCTTCATTACTAACTCGAGTTTTTCAACTCGAAACTAGATGAAAAACTGGCCAGCTGGGACTGACTGTGAGTTTAGCTTCTCTTGTAATTGACTAAATGCATTGGAACGTGAGCGCTTTAAAAAGTTTGTAAAACAACTGGATTTGCAGTCGCTTCATTGATTATTACTATGTATTTATAAAAGATGCGTTAGGAAATTTGAGAAAAAACAAAAAATATATCAAAGTGTATGCGAGAGATACATTTTTTTTTACTTGGGGAAAATCCTCATGGGACCGTCTCGGTCGCACTGTTGTGCGGTTGTGCGAAACCGAGGTGTGTCGGACTTGTACCGACTAAAAACCCCAAGGTGACTTCTTCTGCGCATTGACGGGTACCGCGGGACCTGTAATCAATTCGCCTCAGCCCCGTCGCGATGCGAGAGATACATACATCAACCAACATATTTTCGGCTTACAATTTCTATAGGTACACGTGTATACGTGTTCGGCGCGCCGCCTAAGAGATAGGTTTTGGAAGACCATCCCAGAGAGACAGCATCAACAAGGCATTTCGCTCCCCGAGCGTCTGGATGAATTTGTTTCCCAAGCTCGGGTGGAGCGATTAGAGGGACATCCCGGAGGTTTTTAGTCAGTACGAGTCTGACACACCGGGGTCGCTGCCCCCACAGCGTCTCTGATGGTCCTATGTAGGATTTTCCCCCGGAATACAAAAAAAAAACTTGTGTATACGAAGTGATACATCATCTTAGGAGAAAAACATTGAATGTATGTCTGAGTGTATACTACTACACATGGCATTGATCCTGATAATTATTTAATTATTATTTTCATACCACATACCACTTACCTACATATTTTTTCTTTTAAGTTTTCATGTTATGTATTGATGATTGAAGCACGAATATTTGCGATAACGTATTCGTTCCATTATGGTAAAACACTTTGTCCCAAGGGATTCTGTGATTAGCAATAAATCCTGTGTTATTTTGGAAAACATCAATTGCAGACAATTTTGTATTTTTTCAAACTGCAACATTAGATTCATAATAATAGGTAGTGTTGTAGTTAAAAAAGCAAGTAAGTTGCATGTGATCAGCGTTTTTCTAAACACTTCGAAATATTATGTTACTAATGTTGTTAATTACAGAAGCTTGGAATAAGCTGGTTTGCTGTACGAATACGTTTTCGTAAATATTGGAGGGTCTCTGATATAACCACTTATTCTATTACGTGTGTAACTAAACTGTTATGATGTGGTTATAACACCAATCATAGCATTATTTAGTGTTAACGAATATAATATTATTATTTTATGTATAGCCTGTTTTAAATTACATTAAACAATAATAAATAGGTCAATAAATTATTGCGTTAGCCATATTAGAGATATTAATTTGAATGTTTGGGCTGATGGTAAATATAAACATGATAATACAGATTTCATACATTTATTTAGTAATTTGCTAATGTTGTTTGTCACCAACATGTATATAAACATATAGCAATTCTTTTTATTCGTCTATTTCATAGTTGTAATTTTCCTTATGTAAATGTTTATCACAATAAACATTTACATATTTACGAAAATAGCTTTTTAATATAGTCGAGTTAAATTAAGTCGAAAAAGTAATAAAATGGAGCGACGTGATTTCTTTTCAGAGGACGTACCACATATATTTACGATAATGTATTATATGTATAGTAAACGGCCTTATTCTGAGAGTTTCTCAAATCCGGGGTGTTTAGAAAAACGATAATCACATGCAATTTACTACTTTTTTTTTACAACAACACTTATGATTACTATAATCGGAATCGATAAGTCGAGTTATTTATATTGTTACAATACGTATTTTTTATTTCCAACAAACATAACTAACAAGAAAAAGATTTAAGTCCTTGATTTGTCAGATTATTTCGGTCAAAATAGATGATATAGAAATAAATTTTATATAAAAATAATTTGGCTTGAGTACATTCTACCTACGCTCTGCTTTATTCATTTTTATAAATATTTATACATATTTACTGTAATATTCATTCGTTTCTGGACAGCTTATTAGATAGACATATTTCCAGTACCATATAGACTTTATGTCATAGTATATTTTTGAACTAATCTACATTTTCTGTAACATAATTTGCTATGTGAAATCAAATTTGTTGCTGTTAAGGGTCATTCATAGCTTTAGCTTTTGATAGAGTTTTGCAGTTTTTATAGATGTAATAACACAATTAAAGTGTTTGCTATGCAAATACTTACATTTTATACTAATAAGTTTGTACATACTAAATATATTTACAATTTACATTACAAGTGTCGAAGTCGGATAAACTAGAAAAACAAACCATAAATTTAAAATATCTCTTTAACTATATGAACTTTGTCCCTAAATTGGGGTGGCTTATATTTCCGCATTTTAGATCTTCTATCACATTCTTCCATTAATACGATGTTTCCAATAACCCTGTGTTATAAATCCTCTTTTAACATTGATTTCTTTTTTACTTAGAATTATATTCAATTTTGATAGATATTGTCACTCACTAATTTTCCATAGAAATATACTAACATTAGAAACCAGCGCATTTTATTATTATTTATTTATTTTCAATATTTTGGTCCTTCGAACATATTTATAGCATTTAAACAATTATTGTTAGTATATTTCACAAAAAAATGGTAAAAACAAGACAGCAACTTCGTGAGAGTAAGAATGTTGGAGATTTTATGGCTCAGGAACCCTCTCAAGAATCCTCACAAGCAGCAGGCGAGTTGGGTAGTCATTCTCCAAAATACTCATCCGATAAAAAATCACACCACTCTTCAACATCATCATCAAAAACAGTTCAAAAACTAGCAATAATTGCAGAGCATGCCCGTAAACAGGCTACTTTAGAGACAGAACGTGAGCGTGCTGCTGCAGAACGTGAGCGTGCTGCTGCAGAACGTGAGCGTGCTGCTGCAGAACGCGAAAGAGCTGTGGCTGAATTAGAGCTGCAAGCTCAGCTTGCAGCTGTTGAAGAAGCGAGTGCTGGTAGCAGCCGTCGTAGCCGTTCCATTGTAGATTTATGGTTAGATAAAAATAATGTTCTTACTACTGCTCAGAACCCTATTATTGGCACAACTCAGAAGGTCACTCCGATGCAGCCGACAGAGGCTCTTGGCTCGGTGCAACCACCTACGGCTTCACGGCCATTTTGCCATTGTGCTGCAGCTCCGATAAAAGTGAGTCATATTCAGCTGCCACATTTTGATGGTGTCTCAACTAACTGGTTGATTTTTAGACGTATATTTGAAGATACTAAGCCTGGTTATACTCCTGCTGAAAACTTGGTCAGGCTAAGCGGTGCTTTGCGTGGACCGGCACGAGAATCCGTATCCACGCTTTTAATCGCCGCCAATGACCCAGATCAAATTCTCGAAGCCTTAAATAGAAGATTTGGCCAGAGTGAGGTAATTGTTATACAGGAAGTGGCTAAAATCAAGGCCTTACCAAAAATAAATTTATCTGAATCTGGTAAGCAGGTATCAGATTTTGCTTGCAAGGTTCGTAATTGTGTAGAAACTATTAAGCTTTTAAAGCAAAGGGAATATTTATTTTCTCCAGAGCTTTCTAATACAATTATTGGCAAATTACCTACATCCATGCAAGTTCAATGGGCGCATTTCGCCTTCAAAATGAACAACGAACATTTTAGTAAGCTAGAGCTTTTATCTAATTTCTTAGATCATGAGGCTGATATTCGGAATCGATTTGGTTACATAACAACTAATGATGTACCTCACGTTAATACGAATATTAAAGGAAGTAAATCGAATTG
Source organism: Automeris io (assembly GCA_036320925.1). NCBI lineage: Eukaryota > Metazoa > Arthropoda > Insecta > Lepidoptera > Saturniidae > Automeris > Automeris io. The sequence continues at coordinate 7,857,894 of JAUDJH010000012.1, read as the reverse complement.
TTATTCAACCTCTTTTAGAAATGTAGATCCTCAGCATAACAAAAAGTCCAGATCGAATGTTAATAATATACTTTGTTATTTCTGTAAATCTTCATAGCACAATACCGTAGAATGTAAAGAATTCCTGAATTTAACTGTGGAAGATAGATGGATTTGGGTCAAAGATCAAAAGGTATGCTATCATTGTTTAATCAAAGGTGGACATAAATATATATCTTGTAACCCAAAGAAACGTTGTGGTGTAGAAGGATGTACCAGGAAACATCACGAGCTTCTCCATATTATATCACAACCAGCAGAAAACAATCATAACAGTGATATTGTTACTCATTCTTCTACTCTGAGCCCTCCGTCTGGTTTTCCTAAACCTTTACTTAAAGTTATTGCAGTGACATTGAGCGGTCCTTTAGGTAAGATTGACACCTTTGCACTTTTAGATGATGGTTCTACAGGTACCTTCATTGACGGTGATATTGCTAAAGTCATAGGTGCCAAGGGACCATCTACATTGCTACAAATGAATTGTATTAGTGGATTATCAAAACAAGCACCTGTACAGATGGTAAATTTTAATATTAAAGGTAAAAATTGTAGCGAAACACATCGAGTACGTAATGCGCGGTCTATTAAGGACCTTAATCTAGCTACACAACAATCCATCAGTACTGAAGAACTTAAATCCTACTCTCATTTAGCTAGTTTAGCGGAAAACTTATCATATCATGAAAATGTTAAGCCAATGCTTTTAATAGGAATAAACAATTGGCACTTAATAATCTCTAAAGAAACTCGTAGAGGCCTAAACTCAGAACCTGTTGCTAGTAATACCGCTTTGGGATGGGTTCTTTTCGGTTTTAATAATAGTAGAACGGATTGCGTAGATTTCGTTAATCAATGTACGAGTGAAAGCTCCAGTGATTTAGATATTATTATCCAAAATTATTATAAATTAGATTCGATAGGTATTACAAATCATCCTGAGGCTTTGAAATTTATACCACCAGATTTTCAACTTAATAATAGTACTGGTATAGATTTAGGAAATTTTCCTCAAACTTTTCGTACCTTAGGACTGATTTGGCACCACACCACGGATTCTATTGGTTTTAATATTAATAAATCTAATAACTTTTCATATACTTTTACAAAAAGAAACGTGCTATCGCAGTTAATGCGTATATTCGATCCACTAGGTTTATTAACTCCTTTAACAATTAAAGGTAGAATATTGTTTCAAAGAGCTTGGCGAAAAGGTTTAGATTGGGATCAAGAACTGTCTTCAGACGACCAAATCAAATGGAAAGATTGGTTCTCAGACGTAGAAGCAGTTCAATTAATTAAAATTCCACGTTGGTTGGTAGTGATAACTAACGAGGACAGTATTATTATTAATAATGATAATGTAGTCAATAGAGAGCTACATGTATTTTCTGATGCAAGTCAAAGTGCGTATGCAGCCGTTGCTTATTGGCGATTCGTTTTTCGTGATAAATCTATTCGCACATCTTTGATTTGTAGTAGAGCTCGTGTATCTCCTTTAAAACCAATATCGATTCCCAGATTGGAGTTGCAAGGAGCTTTAATTGCAGCTCGCCTTGCGGCTACAATTTGTTTGGCCGTAGTTCATAAGCCTACTAAGAGATTCTTTTGGTGTGATTCTAAAAATGTTTTAGCTTGGCTTCGAAATGACGCCTGTAATTTCAAACCTTTTATAGCCCATAGAGTTGGAGAGATATTAGAAATCACCGCTGCTAGCGAATGGCGCTGGGTACCGACTATATCTAATGTGGCTGATGATGCCACTCGCTTCCAATCTACGCGACTAACGCTAGCTGATCGGTGGTTTTCTGGCCCAAAATTTATCTTTCTAGAAACAAACGCATGGCCAGATGATGCTAATGCACATTTAACTCCATTAACCGAGCTTAAATCGTCTGTAAAACTCGCTGACGTTAATTTAATAAACGAAATCGTCACCAAGAACCCATTAGTAGCTGATCCTGGAAGATTTAGTTCTTGGTTACGGTTTTTGCGGACAACTGCTTATGTACACAAATATATAAAAAGACTAAAACAGTTGGCTCTTAAAAAAAAAGGGTTAACACTAACTTCGCAGCCATATAATATTAGAGGTCCTGATATTCCAGCTTCGGTGAATGTCACGGCAGAGGACTTGAAGTTCGCCCGTCTACAAGTGCTGCAGAGCTGTCAAGCTGACTCCTTTAATAGGGAGCTTAGATGCTTACAGACCGGAGCGCCTTTGCCTCATGACAGTAAATTGCGCAAATTAGAAGTATTTTTGACTGAAGATGGTCTCATGCGCTTGTCGGGACGAATTGGATCTAGTACCTTTCAAACAGAAAATCTCAATAAACCAGTAGTGTTGGATGGAGATCATAGAACTGTACACCTACTGATCCTTCATTATCACATAAAATTTGCTCATGCCAATAATGAAACTGTTCTGAACGAGATGAGACAACAATTTTTTATTTTTCGTTTGTGATCCATAATAAAGAAGATCTGCCATTCTTGTCAACTGTGTAAAAATCGCAAAGCTTCAGTAAGCTGTCCATCTTTTGGGAATCTACCTGCTGCTCGGCTGGCACACAACTACCGTCCGTTTACCTTTACTGGTTTGGATTACTTCGGCCCTATCCTTGTTTGCGTAGGAAGACGAACGGAGAAGAGGTACGTGGCACTGTTTACTTGCCTCTCCACAAGAGCTATTAATTTGGAAGTTGTAAAAAGTCTTTCCGCTGATTCAGCGATTCTGGCACTGAGGCGATTTATTGCGAGAAGAGGAACACCTCAAGAAATTTGGTCCGATAATGGCACATCATTTGTTGGAGCTAATAAAGAATTGAAAGCCTTCTATGGAAACGCTATATCAAATACGGCAGCAAATTTAAATATAGAATGGCGCTTTATTCCGCCCTCAGCCCCATTCATGGGAGGAGCTTGGGAGAGGCTTGTCCGATCTGTAAAGCAAGCATTAAAAATCACCTTACTGCAGAAGCACCCTCAGGAGCAGATATTATGGACGTTGCTGACAGAAACAGAAAATATTGTTAATAGCCGTCCACTGACATATATACCAACCGATGCAACAGAGGAGGCTCTCACACCGAATCATTTTCTCCTGGGAACTTCTTCAGGAGCACAAGTTCCGGTGTCTCTAACTGATCGAGATCTCTGTGGTAGATCAGATTGGAAAAAGGCTATCCGATTATCAGACCATTTTTGGAAACGTTGGATTAAAGAATATTTGCCAACTTTAGTACCAAGACAATCAGCTTCGACAGATCACCGAAATTTATCCGTTGGTGATATAGTCATTATCGTTGATGCTCATCTTTCTCGGGGTTCCTGGCCTAAAGGTCGTATCTCGGCAGTATTCCCAGGAAAAGATGGTTCAGTACGGGTAGCCGATGTAACCACCGAAGCTGGAACCTTACGAAGACCAGCAAAGAAATTAATTAGGTTACCTATAAATTAGTTTATTTACTTTGTAATTTAGGTTTCTTATTATTTAGTTCTTATTATTGTAAATATCTTTTTCTTTCACGTGCGGGGAGAGTGTTATAAATCCTCTTTTAACATTGATTTCTTTTTTACTTAGAATTATATTCAATTTTGATAGATATTGTCACTCACTAATTTTCCATAGAAATATACTAACATTAGAAACCAGCGCATTTTATTATTATTTATTTATTTTCAATACCCTGTATATAGATATAGTTATGAAATGGCTTGTGACTGTAGCAATTCAATGGACACGAGATACCTCGTGTCACGAGTCCTCTCCAGTTGGCCGAATGCCAAACCACACCAGGTATCCAGAGAGACTTCCGTGCATCTTCAGCGTTCACTCACTCACTTAGCGACACCATAACCTGTTGAATGATTGCTGTATTTATTATATTATATTAACTTATTCGGATTATCTACCCAAATTATAATAAACTAGCTGTCCCGGCAGACCTTGTTCTGCCCTATTTCTCTAAAACAAAGTCACATTGTTTTTTTAACGTTAATAGATTCCCCGTCAGATTTCATTCTGCCAAAACTTATTGGCCTGTCGGTTGTTTTTTGAAAATAGTTTGAAGGAACCTGGCCTTAATGCTATATGTATAAAAATTGACAAATATTGACATTCATATTTATACGTCACTCAATTGTTTTGCCTTCCCGGGACCCGTCCACTAACATTTAAACTTTATGGTGTTAAAGTTCAAATTGACTTTTAAATATTATTAAGAATTTTTGTATGAGAATATAGAAAAGTGTTGTTTTTAGACTTTTTCAGACATTTTTTTAAATTTTTCTCTCCGTAATAACCTTCCCTAGACTTCAACAAACACAACAAAAAAGAAATCAGCCAAATCGGTTCAGCCGTTCTTGAGTTTCGCGCTTATCAACACATAGCTGATCCGGCAAACGTTGTTTTGCTATATAAGGTTTTGTAATATCTTCTAAGATGTTCATTTAAATTAAGTGATATCAAAGACAGTTTTGTTCACAATTAATACTCTTAATCAACAACACATTTATTTGGATAAAGATTAATATTATTACGTTGACACAACTCTTAACAAATAATGCATTAATTTCGACCAAATTTGTTTACCATAAAAACGGTTCTAGTGGCTTAATCTTAAAAGATAGACATATACTATCGCGGACATTTTTTTAGATAATTTCAAGAGGAATAATTCTTTCTTACATATATTTTTGATATCTTGAACCGTTTTTGCAGCGCACGCAAGGGAAGCCCTTAAGGATGAATAATTTTGCCCGTTTTTTTCACATTTTCCATTATTTCTTCGCTCCTAATAATTGCATCGTGATGTTATATAGCCTAAAGCCTTCCTCGATAAATGGTCTATTCAACTCAAAAAGAATTTTTCAATTCGAACCAGTAGTTCCTGAGATTAGCGCGATCAAACAAACAAACAAACAAACAAACAAACAAACAAACTCTTCAGCTTTATAATATTAGTATACTTATACTATACGTATACTTGCAGACAGTCATGGTTTACATTTAAATATAATGAGTAAATTTCAGCTATACTCATACTTTTCTTACATTATAACAAAGTCGAAGATTATCCAAATTTAAATATAGGCAAAGGAATTCCTAAGTACTAGAATAAGTTTGTCTCCGGCTTTGGCAGTGCATATGGTCCGGCGCAAATCAATTTCCTAGCACTTAAACTGTTTCCTTTCAGTGGAGTGTTGAAATGAAGTTAGGGGTGCACCGTACAACTTGTTTCTGTGTCGAAAAGTAACGCTTTATATATAATCTCATGTAAGTTAACACAAAAAAACAATATGTTTTACATTGCAATATATAAAACAAATTTTTATAATATATATAATGGAATACAGCCACTAACGCTGGTATTTGTAACTCATTGTTTGTAATAATAATATATCCCTTTCGGGGTGAGCAGAGCTATATTAGTGGTTATTTCCTCTTTGAGTTTGTATATCGTGCCCAACGTGACCAGTAGGGTAACTGATTACAGATTAGCGCAACCGCGTAGTACATTGCTTGGATTATAGATATATATCACCTCGAACGGGATATAGAGTGACGATATGTTATAATTTTTAAGTTACAGGGTTCCACAATTAAAAGAAATAATACAAATTTGTGAAACGAGAAATCTTATTATATCTTTTTTTTCGGCATGTCCTACATTGATGGCCTAAAGACCTTCACAACAAAACCGGGCTTAAATTATTATATCATAAGACCGTTTTTCATTTATCGATACCAATTACAATAAATCGACGATCTTAAGATACAACACACCTGTAAACCGAAATTAATAACCTATACTTGGTCTTACAACGCCAGGTAGTAATGTAACTAAATATATAAGAAGTATATAAGAAGTATGTATAGACATAAGTAGTATTAATAGTAGTATTAATAGTAGTATTAATAGTAGTATTAATAGTAGTATTAATAGTAGTATTAATAGTAGTATTAATAGTTTTAAGTAGTATTAGTAGTAGTAGTAGTATTGTATTTGTTACTTTAGCCGTGGTGGCTGCCGGCAGAATAGAATAGCACCCCCCTCTTTTTGCCGCGGTGTCGTAAAAGGCGACTAAGGTATCCCTTTAACACCGCAATTCAACCATGTGTTCAGAGAAGGAAAACTTGACCAAACCTGCATCCCGCTCTCTCCCGATCGTACTGATTCTCCATTCCATCGGGCCCGAGGGAGCTCGGACGAGAGAGTGCTTTTCTGACAGCGCGTCCAGTTATGCACTTAAATATCTCCTGCGCAATTGGCTGTTTTCGAAAACTGGACCTCGATTTTCTTAATCGGTGTTGAAACAGTCGCCGTGGCCGAACCCGGCTAGGACATCATCATCATTTGTTACTTACTAAAACAATCATAATAATGTGCCCCTTTTTTGTTTCCCTCAGGATTTTCAGTTTCTTTATATACGATTTTGCGATATACTCCACAATAAAATACTATTCTACACTGGAGTACACTACTAGTAGTCAGAGATGGGCAAAATGTAATCTGATTGATTATTAAAAATTGTAGTTGTTATTTTAATTTTGTTGCTCTGTAATCATGATTAAATCCCTTCAAAACAATAAGGAGTCATAAATGTGTATGCACTTGAGGATTCCGTGGTGTTTAAACATATATGAGCAAAATGCAGTCATATTAATGATGAAAAACGCAAAATGTAATCGTAATCGTTTTTCATTAATCTGTTTACATTTTGCTCATCTATGCTAGCAGTACACTAGGAACTTGGCGCATTGGTTATATTAGCTAAACGCAGATGTAATAATTGCTCATAATGAATTTTTGCTAACTACGCACAATAAAGCACAGGTATGAGGTAATTACTTTTTTTACTCTTATTGTTATTGTCTTTCACGACGTATCTGTCGCTGGTGACCCTTTCAGTCTCTTTCTATGAGCACGGATGTGACTGGAAAACCCGAGTCTATTCTTAAAATTCCGATTACAAGTGTCGGAGAGTATTTGACGCGAAGATAAATGTAATTGGCCAATTTTACGGTTTTTCCTTTTAACTTCCAGGTATAGCAAATTTTTTTTTTTTACACTGGTTCGACATAGTGACTACAGAGTACCTGATGGTAAGTACAGTGTAGTCCAAAAACGAAAGCGACTATCAAAGGATGAAAATCCATTGATAGTCTACATCGTCATGTCGGCCCACATATACCACGACTGAAGATCTCTAGGTATATGAGGTACTGGATATGCACAAGCTGATTCCGAAACGCGACAAGCCGAAACTGGTCACTATGACGGGCTTTACACCCATGCACTGTGGTCGCAACCCAGGCGGGCACCGGCGCCCTACCACCTCGCTGCTGCTCGTTTAGCACCACCCAGGAGTCACGTGTAGGGAAACTAGGGTAAAGCCTACGGGCGCGAGAAGCTTCGACTCCCAAATATGCTTTTTAAAAATTTGTTATGCTCTGGTCCACGGCAATATGTCGATCAGATTTAAATTATTTTTTTACTAATACGCGTGTGTTGAAGGGTTATACATAGTTCAAGAAGCAATCGAATACTACCTAAATTATTTTTAAGTACTTTCAACAATTTATTGTAACCAATCTTATACTTTCTATATATGACAATCTATAATAAAAATTATACTTACTATAAAATGAATTCGTTAAACTCGCAAAAACCTCTTCAATTATGTCGCTGACGTGAATTAATCAGCATATTTGAATGTAAGATTTTAACATTTTGGAAAGTAATTTCCGATTTTCTCCAACATTTATGACAAAAGCTTCGAACTCATTCAGAGTATTTATTTTGTCGTTTTTATAATTCCGTGTTCGTTCGTTGCCGCCAACCTTGTGGAGCACTTGATTTCGGTTATTATTATAAAATAATGGTTTCATTTGGATTTATTTTGAAAATTATAAGGAGGATGGTAATCGCAATTATATCCAAACCTGTTTTTTCAACAATAGCTACTACGAGTGTATTTCTAATTATCTTGGGCAGAAAATTACATGACAATAATTATAATTAATATACATAAAGTCTACGTTTTCTATTTTTCAAAAGTTAGTATTTTTTTCGTTTAAATCATGGAAATGAACACCTAAAAAGTTATGATGGCAATAGTCTTAGAAACTTTTAAAATGGACTTTCAAAAGCGAAGGTAGGCTCGTTCATAGAACGTAAATACGCTTTTTAGCCCATTAAAGCATTCATTTTGCTTTCTAGGCTCACTGCCCATAAATTTGGAAACCACAATGATGAGATCTCGTTTCACAAAACCATAATGTGTTTTTGATGTTCGTGAAACGTTAATTGCACCTTATGTAACTAACCTGAATGATGTAAATAAAACTATAAGAAACAGTTTTTGAATCCTACATTCACATGTCCTTTTGAATGTTTGCCTTTTTATGTAATAACACATTTTATTGTACATTTTAAATATGTCAGGCATGAATATTTTTGTCTTTGCAATCAGGTATATGACAAATAAGTATTGTAAAGATTATTACAATGTTTTATGTTTACTTGATTGTATATAATTCGTGAAAAGGAAAGGTGCAAGGTGGAAAGGTTCGATTTATTATTAGGAAAAGCTTAAAATATACTATGTATTCATAAGGAAACTAATGAACAACGCTACACTCGAAGAAGGACTCATGCAATACATTCTCTGGGGAATTTTCCCAAACAACTACAATCTCATGTACAAAGCATATAAGATGTGTTTTATGAATTGAAATATCATCTCTAAATGTACCGGTATAGTGTACCTATTTAGTCTCCTGCATAATTATATCATGAATCAAAATATAACTACATATACGTATGTATACATACAAGCAAGTATGCTTTCAAATTTTTTAAGTGTTTAATGTATCGAAGTTCGTATGTATTAATAAATCATTTCAACACCATTAGCTTTACACCCATAACCGATTTCTCTCCATGCTTGAAGAGTTATATAATAAATAGCTTTCAACTACTCGAAGTTCAAGAGTAACTTTGAAAATATAAAAATATACTCGACTGTAAAATGTAAATAATTGAAATCTTTATTTTTAAACAGAGACAACAAGTATACTGTTAGACATCTCAATGGTTTAAAATGTTTTTTTTTACACTCGCTCGACAAAGTGACTACAGTGCATTTGACGGTAAGTACAGTACTATCCAAAAACGATAGAGAAAGAAAAAGAACGAAAATCCGTTGATAGTCTCCGTCATTTCGGCCAACGTATACCACGATTGGAGGTCTTTAGGTATCAAGAAACGCGACAGGCCTAAGCGAGTCACTATGACGGTCTTTATACTCGCGTACTGTGGTCAAGATCAAGTTCGGGGAATAGCCCTACTACCAATAAATGGTTTTGTTTCTACATTAGGAAAACTGTAATTAACAACAGTAAAATATAATTTAATTTTATGCCAGTTGACGTCCAAGCTTGGAACGAGAGTGCATGGATCTCTGTTTCGATTATCGGAGGATAGGTAATTTGTTATTGCTGTAGTCTTTTAGACAAGCTGTTCTTATTGTCTGGACTGGTATTGTGGGTCTGGTTAGCGACAAGATGTCCACATGGTAGAATGCTGTGGGAAATCGATGATTTTTGTGATAGGCTGAGGTGGAGTGTTCGTCACTCGGATTGTTGGTTTTGACGGCAAACAACTGTATACTAAAAATACTAACGACAGGTTCTAAAGGACATGTATCTAAAGTTGTAAAACTTAATATTAAAAAAAATATTTATACCTAAGTCTACATGTAGATGGTATATAGTAATCAAATTATAGGTTATCTATTTATTCACTATTTGATGTTTTCTTAAAGAGATATTTTTTTGTATCATAGACTTTAAATGTGTTTATTATAAATATATATATTAAAACTATCTGTTTTACATTTCTAATAAAAGAATTTGTGATAAATAAAGCGCTGCCGCAATCCAATCGAAATAAGAAAAATATTATCTTTTTTTGTAATAGGATTTTGTTTGTCTCAATTATAATCTTGCGGATAAGTTGTTTATGGTTTCGCTCGTTTATTGACCAAAGAATTCGAAAATTTTCTTTCCGAATGGTTTAACTTGTATAGTCGACGGTTGTTTTATTTAAATATACCTGTGTACTTATAACTGCGCTTCATCTATATATGTAATAGATTCCGTGAAATGCCACATGTTAGACCTGATGAGGAAACTTAAATAAATTTATTAAAATATGAATGTCTACGTATTGGAGCTTAGGGTGATTATTAAGAATCGTTAAAACTTATATGACAAGTATGAGGGCCTGGATACTTGGCAGTACTTGGATCACAGCCAGACATACGAATATCCCATTTCAATAGAAGTTTTTGAACTGGCCGTGCTATGCAAGAAAACATCCTCAGAGACGAGTATGTAGCATAGCCACGTAACTCCCACAGTGCAGATGAAATATGACTTTTATAAACGGACGACTTTTTATGTGGTTTTTGATGTGGAATTTTTTGTTATTCGTTCCCATTTTGAAATTGAGAAGAGAATAGGTTTTCATATTATTCCATTATTTTTAAATAATTTATTTCGGTATAATTTACACTTTATGTTGAAGACCTGAAGGTAGCTATAATTGAATCGGATATTTTAAATATTTAGTGGCTATACTAATTGTGAAAGCTATTAATTATTTTATCAAAATCTTTTGAAAAATAAAAAAACCGCATAAACTCTCTTTCTGGCGCTAGTGATAATCATATTTCAGGAGTATGCATCACCCTTTAAATACTGATAAATGTAGGTTACTATTTATATCGTAAAATTAAAAAAGAAAGCTTTGGTGGAAACTGTATTCGCTTATAATATAAATTAATAAACTATTATTGCTCTTATTGGAGTTCTACAAAATATATTAGGTCCTTACATATGAAATTGGCGTTTTGTATGGGAGGAACAAAAAGTCGAATATTTTTTAATATAATATATTTAATTAATCAAAGTATGAACCATTATTTTCTATGCACTTTTGCCATCTCATAGGTAGTTCATTGATCCCTTTACTAAAAAAACCAGTCGGACGGGAATCAATAAAATCTTTGAAGGCGATTTGGACTGCCCCATCGGAGTTGAATTTTTTCCCTTGCAAGAAGTTATCCAAATTTCGAAAAAAATGGTAATCTGTTGGAGCAAGGTCCGGGGAGTACGGAGGATGTCTTAGACTTCCCAATTGAAGCTCTTCTAATTTAGTAACTGTCTGTTGCGCAGTGTGTGATCTAGCGTTGTCGTGAAGCAGCAGTGGCGTGGAGCGATTGACCAGCCTAGGTTGTTTAGCCGCTAGCTTTTCCATCATGGTTTGCAATTGCTGACAATAGACATCAGCCGTAATAGTCTGGCCAGATTTGAGAAAACTGTAATGAACAATACCGGCACTAGTCCACCAAACGCTTACAAGTAACTTTTTTGGGGTTAATTTTCGCTTGGGGCAGGATTTGGCTGGCTGGCCAGGATCCAACCATTGCGCTGAGCGCTTCCGATTATCGTAAGGAATCCATTTTTCATCACAGGTAATGATTCGGTTTAAAATACCTTCATTATTGTGCCGGTTTAGTAATGTAACGCAGCAGTCGACGCGCGTTTGCCGGTTTGCTTCAGTCAATTCGTGAGGTACCCACCTTTCAAGCTTTTTAATCTTCCCAATTTGCTTCAAGTGAATTAAAACAGTTTTATCACTAACATCGCAACCTGCAGCTAACTCGGACGTGGTTTGCGATGGATCCGCTTCCACAATAGCCTTCAACTCTTCATTGTCAACTTGAGTCTCAGGCCGTCCACGGGGCTTGTTCTGCAGGTCGAAATTTCCAGAACGAAAACGTTGGAACCAAAAACTAACTGTGTTTTCTTTTGCAACACGACCGCCATACACATCATTCACCCTTCGAGTTGTTTCCGCAGCACTAGTGCCACGGCGGAACTCGTACTCGTAAATAATGCGATATTTTAAGTTTTCCATTTTGTAAAATGAGTGACGCAAACAGAAAAAAACAGAAGAAAAAACAAATGAATGACGATCATCGAAGCACAAATACATGAGTCTATAGCTGTACAAATTTTAATATGGAATTTCTTACCAAAGAGGAGAAATTTGTGATTAAAGTGGCCAGTACGAAAAACGCCAATTTCATATGTAAGGACCTAATATTATTATGGATAGAAACCTATTCTATGGCAGAAACTTGGTAAGAGTTCCATTTTTCACTATAGGTGAGTATCAAGAATAAAAATTAATTGTTTGGGCTAAACAATAAATAAGTCCATCCTAGTCAGTTATGTTATTTACTAATGTGGTGTAAAGGAATGGAGTAATAAGCTTTACAAGAATAGCTCTCATTATTAAAAAAATATATATCATGGCTTCACGATATTATAGCAAATGACTATTTAATATTTTTTTAGATTTGTAAGCTTTTTGACTAAAACATTAAATTGATTCAAATAAAAATCATGAAAATCGTTACTTTTCAAGTAAAATAAAGTTCGCGTTCATTTTAAGGTAACTAATAACATTATGACCTAAATATGGCGGTTTTGATGCAACGGAGATAGAGCACGAGCGCTCACCCGTTTGTTTAGTACCAAATAACGACGAAATATTAGTACGGTGTCAAAAATATAAATTAGGTCCCTACCTATTTACTATGAGGCGCTAAGAAAAAAATAACAATTTAGGATATAATAATTTTAAAAATATATCAATTTAGAAGTATCGTTCATTTTCTATAACTATTTTACACAAATCTAGTAATATTCGCTTTCCATATTGGAACTTAAATATAAAATTTTCTTACATTATATACTATAATTCGGCAAAATAATAGCACTGCGTCTCGTATTGGTCTAGTGGATAAACATATGAATCTAGTAATCATTTTATGTTGCCATTTCTAAAAATGACGCGATGACCGGGCTGTTTCAATGGCTAACCGATTGATTGTCGTGTTACTAGTACTGGGTTCGGTTTCTACATGGAAGAAAATATATTAATTATTCAAGGTAGTTAATTCAAGCTCTTGGTGTTTGGAATGTGTATTGTAAGTAATTGTAATTGTAAATATAGTCATTATATAAGTATACTAGCTGATCCGGCAAACGTTGTTTTGCTATATAAGGTTTTGACTTAATATTGTAATATCTTCTAAGATGTTCATTGAAATTAAGTTATGTCAAAGACAATTTTGTTCTCAATTAAATACTCTTAATCAACAACACATTTATTTGGATAAAGATTAATATTATTACGTTGATACAACTCTTAACAAATAATGCATTAATTTCGACCAAATTTGATCACCATAAATACGGTTCTAGTGAGTTAATCTTAAAAGATAGACATATACTGTCGCGGACATTTTTTTAAATCATTTCAAGAGGAATAATTCTTTCATACATATATTTTTAGATCTTGAACCGTTTTCGCAGCGCACGCAATGGAAGCCCTCAAGGATGAATAATTTTCCCCGTTTTTTTCACATTTTCCATCATTTCTTCGCTTCTAATAGTTTCATCGTGATGTTATATAGCCTAAAGCCTTCCTCGATAAATGGTCTATTCAACTCAAAAAGAATTTTTCAATTCAAACCAGTAGTTCCTGAGATTAGCCCGTTCAAACAAACAAACTCTTCAGCTTTATAATATTAGGTCCTTACATATGAAATTGGCGTTTTTCGTACTGGCCACTTTAATCACAAATTTCTCCTCTTTGGAAAGGAATTCCAAATTAAAATTTGTACAGCTATAGACTCATGTATTTGTGCTTCGATGATCGTCATTCATTTGTTTTTTTCTTCTGTTTTTTTCTGTTTGCGTCACTCATTTTACAAAATGGAAAACTTAAAATATCGTATTATTTACGAGTACGAGTTCCGCCGTGGCACTAGTGCCGCGGAAACAACTCGAAGGGTGAATGATGTGTATGGCGGTCGTGTTGCAAAAGAAAACACAGTTCGTTTTTGGTTCCAACGTTTTCGTTCTGGAAATTTCGACCTGCAGAACAAGCCCCGTGGACGGCCTGAGACTCAAGTTGATAATGAAGAGTTGAAGGCTATTGTGGAAGCGGATCCATCGCAAACCACGTCCGAGTTAGCTGCAGGCTGCGATGTTAGTGATAAAACTGTTTTAATTCACTTGAAGCAAATTGGGAAGATTAAAAAGCTTGAATGGTGGGTACCTCACGAATTGACTGAAGCAAACCGGCAAACGCGCGTCGACTGCTGCGTTACATTACTAAACCGGCACAATAATGAAGGTATTTTAAGCCGAATCATTACCTGTGATGAAAAATGGGTTCTTTTCGATAATCGGAAGCGCTCAGCGCAATGGTTGGATCCTGGCCAGCCAGCCAAATCCTGCCCCAAGCGAAAATTAACTCCAAAAAAGTTACTTGTAAGCGTTTGGGGGACTAGTGCCGGTATTGTTCATTACAGTTTTCTCAAATCTGGCCAGACTATTACGGCTGATGTCTATTGTCAGCAATTGCAAACCATGATGGAAAATCTAGCGGCTAAACAACCTAGGCTGGTCAATCGCTCCACGCCACTGCTGCTTCACGACAACGCTAGACCACACACTGCGCAACAGACGGCTACTAAATTAGAAGAGCTTCAATTGGAAAGTCTAAGACATCCTCCGTACTCCCCGGAACTTGCTCCAACAGATTACCATTTTTTTCGAAATTTGGATAACTTCTTGCAAGGGAAAAAATTCAACTCCGATGGGGCAGTCCAAATCGCCTTCAAAGATTTTATTGATTCCCGTCCGACTGTTTTTTTTAGTAAAGGGATCAATGAACTACCTATGAGATGGCAAAAGTGCATAGAAAATAATGGTTCATACTTTGATTAATTAAATATATTATATTAAAAAATATTCGACTTTTTGTTCCTCCCATACAAAACGCCAATTTCATATGTAAGGACCTAATATTAGTATAGATAAGTGAAAACCGTAGAATGGGTAAAAAAGCACTTTTTTTTCTTTTTTTTGTTAACCCGGTGGAAATCCCTACGGACCGTCAGGGGAAGTGGTGAGGGCCACTTCCCCCGGTGTGTCGGACCTGCCCCGACTAAAACCACCGGGGTGCAAGCACTGCCCTCTCTTCGCCTTCGCCGAGCCTGGGAATCCGAATACTTCCGACGGCTCGGCGGGCGAGACATCAAAGCACTGATATCAAACAAAAAAAAAAAAAACTGCATTATAACAGAAAAACTGTATATTTCAAGGTTCAATGGTCCTTATACGGTAATAATTATTTATTTTATATTTTTTGTACTAAACGATGATATACGGTGACATACCTCTATATTATTATAATATATAATTTGTTTGCTATCCTGTTTAATTCGATTTAAGAATATTCATAATTCTGAGCAAATAGGGATACAAACGTCACAAAACATCTAAAAGAAAACCGAGAACTCAATACCGCCTACGTATTATTTGTTTCTTAAAATGACATTGAAGCTTATTACCTACTTGCTTAATATCTTATAAAAACGTTGGTACATTTGGTTTGTTTGAAAATTAATACACATGAATTTGAATGAATAAAATACACTTCTAAAGGTCTTAAATAAAACTTATAAAATTATAAAGAGTACCTAATCTGAGATTCTTTATCTGATGTCATATATCTTGTGTCAGAAGAAAAATTACTTAAATTATTAATTAAATATATTTTTTATTATGGATAAAATAATAGGCATGAGTATATATATTTCATAAAAACCACGTTCAATCCATAGACGCATGAAAATATTGCATGCCCTTTTTTTTTGTGACCCGGGGGAATCCCTAACAGACCTCAGGGCGCGATGAGGGTTGCCCCCCGGTGTGTCGGACTTGCACCGACTAAAAACCCCCAGGGTGTTCCGTCTCCCACCTGCCGAGTGCCAAGGGCAAGGCTGAGCCATCTTCCTCGGCACACGGCGACGTCTAGCCTTCTGCAGGCCCCGCCTTCTTGGCAGGGGGTGGCTAAATAGTCCCCACCCCCTGCGTACACCTAACACATTTGGCGGTGAGAGTGGTGTAAGAAATGCCACACTCCCTTCATCTCCTTATTTTGTCATTGTAACGGTGTGCGGGAACACATCGCACACCGCTCACGCCTGGATCTGGACCACGCGCTCCCTCAAGCGCGCCGCCCGGCGTATGTCCTGTTATAGAGAAAGGCCTCTGGCGAAGGCCCTCCTCCGGCGTCCTGTCTGAGCTGGGCGGCGGATTGGGTTATCGGGGGTGGCAATAGCCTCCCGATCCCACTCCGCCGCTTCCTTCACCTGCATAGTCTCCTGCGTGAAGGAGAGGACCGCCTGCCATGCCCTGTCACTACAGATCATCGCGCGAGCCTGTCACTACCCACCACCCTGAAATATCGCATCCCCTGACAATAAATACATAAGTCTTGAATAATTTACTGAAAAATAAATGCAATGAAATCAGTTAAAAAAGGAATTATTAATATTCACTCATGTTCTATTTCCGGTAAAAACAGTAAACTGTTTAATATTCCATAATAATAAATTAATTACGCGAACTCTTTCTATCTTGTTCAAATACCGTATATATGCCACTGCTTAATATTACCAACAATAGAGACAGTATAGTATAGTTTAGCGATTTAATAATCTTAATATATATAAATCTCCTGTCACGATGTTTGTCCGCGATGGACAGGATCCTAAACTACTAAACCGATTTTAATGAAATTTACACACCACGTGAAGTTTGATCTAATTTAAAAGATAGGATAGTTTTCATCTCAATTCATACTCGCAATATTATTTTATTGCAAATTATTTGTTTATTATTTAGCAGTCATAATTTACAGTTAGCTCCAACCGATTCTAAAAGATGGCGCTATCCGTTGACTGGATTGAGAAATTATTCAAAAACCAGTCACAGCAAAGCGTGGCTGGTCTGCTATAATTTATATGGCAGAACAACGTTTGCCGAGTCACTAGTATATTAATATAAATAAAAATGTGTCGTCACACTATATCCTTTGCAATGTGAGCAGAGATAGATTAGTGGTTGTTTCTATTTTGCGCTTATACATATGACGGCAGTAGACTTGAGTGAGTTTACTGTCCGGATGAGAGGGAGGTGGTGCTCAGTATTCGGCGCGGCATCTAAGAGGGATGTTTTGGAGGGTTGGGCTCTTTACTCCCAACCTTACCAGACCTTACCTTACCTTACCAGGTAGCCTCGAGAAAGCTTTTTGGACCCCGGGCGTCTGGATGAATTTGAATTCCCAGGCTCGGGTGGAGCAATTAGAGGGACACCCTGGGGTTTTTAGTCAGTAGGAGTCTGACACACTGGGGTCACAGCCCTCACCACATTCCTGATGTAAAATATGCCTCCGAGTTACAAAAAAAAAAAAATCTATACATATGACGTCCCCAACGTGACCTGTAGCGCAGCTGATCACCGTTTTCAGGGTGCTTATACAATCGCCGGGTGTCGAGGGAAATGGCTCAGCCTTGCCGTTGCCACTCGGCACACGGGAGAAAGAACATCCCGGGGGTTTTAGTTGGTGCAAGTCCGACATACCGGGGGGCGGCCCTCACCGCCTCCTGAAGGTCCGTTAGAGATTTGCCCCGGGTTACAAAAAAGGGTACTTATACAAGACATTTCTATCAGATGCCAATTTAAATTATCTCTGTAGTCTTAATAATATTTTATTATTTATTATTTATTTATTTATGGGCTGTCAACAGGTCCATTACACTTCACATTCACAATCTGAATTACATGCATAAGCTAAATGTCGGTAACGGATACCAATAACAGACAACCACAGCATGGCCCAAAAGCATTATCTAACAATATCAAAACACAAAAAAAAAAAAAAAAAACAACAGCAGACAATAATATCTCAAATTAAAATTATATAACACCAAGAACAATGCCAAGCTCAACACACCTGCTCACTGATTTTTCTCTTGAAGGCCGGCAATGAATCCGCAAAAATATCGATGTTCCCATCCCCGGACACACACTCGTTATATAAACGTGACAGTCTTGGCACTATAGAAAAGTGACCTAGGTTGGTCTTATATCGTTTAGTGGCAAACATGGGAGCAGGATACCGAGGCAGCCTGCGAGGTACCGCAATACTAAACTGCTCCAGAAGTTCCGGATCATCCACACGGCAACGGAAGAGTTTATAGATAAATGTCATGTCGAAAAACTGCCTACGACCTTGCAATGTGTCCATTTCAAAAAGTTTCAATCTGTCACCATATGGAACATATTTTTTTGTATTAGTTAGACTGAATCTAGTGAACCGCCTCTGTATCCTCTCAATACGGTCAATGTGGACTTGGTAGTGAGGAGACCAGACTGTACTGCAGTAATCCAGTTGGCTACGAACCAAAGTTGAATATAAGAGCTTTTTAGTGCTATTTTTTTAAATTGTTTACTATTCCTAAAAACGAAACCCAGCATCCTTCGAGCGGCTACACAAATACGATCAACATGTCTTTTAAAAGTAAGCTGAGTATCAAAGATGACTCCTAAATCTCTAATTTCTGTTACTTCTTGTAATGGGGATATTATATTAAAATAAGATTTACATGTTCAAATATTAAAGATACTAACTACTAAAGGGGTGGTTGACTACCGAAATAGAGACTGAGGTATATAAGAGTTTGACCTCTACAATCAAGATCATTAGCATCTCTTGAGCTATAAATCAACAAGATGTTATGAGGAATATTTCTATATATATATAGGCAATATCGCTGCTACGTCCCTTCCTTTGATAAATTATGAATATGCCACGCGTTGCTCGTCTATCATAGGCTATATTACGGTTAAATTTCATTCAGTGCACCCTGTGACAGGGAATATTCCGCTCAAAAGGGACGTTATTTAAATACAAAGGAACGTTAAAAAAAAAGTATTTACATTTGGATAATCGCGATTATCGTAATAAAATGTGTATATACCTAGATATATTATTCTAGAACGAGGTTTATTCCGTGTCTCTGATAATAGATTTCAATTAGATCCTTATTATACAAAGCTTACGTTCGAGTGTGGATAGATACTAAAGTGATTGAATGTCTCCTTTGAAATTTGAATCGAGATGTGGGAATAGAATAAAAGCAATTAATTTTGGCTAATTGAGTTATTATTTTGTATCAAGGTATTATGAAATAAGCAATTACATACACACACCAAAAGTGAAGCCATTTTTTTTTTAAATTGAACAACATGATTCTTCAACGATCTGTGATGAGTTATGACGTCGTGATCTCATGGTTTAATTACATTACGCTGCGGGTGTTTCTTTGCAATAATTGTGTTAAGAAATGAAACAGAGTACGAAAATCTCTAGTTGAAATAAATTAATTTTATCAGCTAACTATGGAGTTTAAAAATATTATTAAAAGCTATAAGCTGATTACCCTCGTCGTAAAACTATACGATAGTTAAATTCATTTTCTCGTAATTTACTAGAAAATGTCTCTGTGACCTGAGAGTAATTACAACCGGACTAGAATGAAGTAGATCTTTAAAGACTAACTTCTAAAATTTAGCGCCTATTAGCTACTTATAACGACAGTTGTGATTGTTAAGGCCTTGACAAAGTTTTATAGCAACAATTTATCAATGTTAGCTCAGAGTTGAAACTTAAAGCAGTAAATTTGGACAGGCAGCGCGGCATTAAATTTCTACGACACTATATTCTTTAATATCTTTTCAAATAATCAGTTTTTTTGTTTTTGTAAAACTATTGCGCAGAAATAATCGCAACAATTGTTAAAATAATATATGATTCTATTAGATATATATTTTTTCTTGTATACTAAAAGTTTAGCAAACAGGTTGAAAGTATACCAGATGGAAAGTGGTCTCTGTAATCTATAACCGAATATAATACTAGACAAAAGATCGCTATTGACTTTGAAGAAGAGGAGAATTGAACTTCTAATTAATTTTATTTTCTATTCATAAACCCACCTAAATACTCGTAAATGTATACATACATAAATTACAATTAGTGTACTCGATTTGAAAAATCGACGCATTTATTATTAATTAATTGTTTTCTTTACCATATTATTATTGGGATGTATCGTTCCACTATAGGGTAATGATCTCTCCTGTTTTCTTTCTCTAGCCTTTTCTGTCTCAAACATTTTGAGATCTACCAAGACGTAGACAAATAAATTAAATAAAAGTGGAATAGATAAATAAAAGTTAAAAAAAGTGATAGGAGACCTAGCGTTTTAAAAGAAAGATAAGTATTGTGTAGTTTGTGTATACAGATACACACAGTATTATATCTCAGGGCTTTTGGTACCAAATTGGACTCTTTCTTCAAAATACTCCCTTGTTAACACTTGCTTCACAATTCTCGTAAACTTTTGCTCCTTTGTCAACACTTCGCTATCTTAGCCGCAAGGGAGTGATCAGTTGCCTGGCATACTTTTATGTCACTTCAGTCAATATCCAGCGCATGATGTATTTATTTCATGAAGAGAATTATTTCAGACGAATATATTCGTAATTATTTAGACAGAACTACGAAAATAATGTCGATTCCATTGTTGTTGTAATTAAAAGATATAGAAATAAAAATCAATTGTATGCAGGAATTCACTGTGAGGAAGCCCTCATGCTATCTAAAGAAAATTTAATTTATAGTGTTTTGAAGACGGCAATCAGTTACGCTGCTAGGCACGTTGTGTACGATACGTACGCGTAAAGAGGATGCATCAATTAATAATGTACCTCTGTTTAATTTCAAAGTGATTCAGCTTGACGATATATTATTTTTATTATTATAATAATTACTAAATATTCAAAATGATAGCTATGTTTTTTTACGAATAGTACATTTAGTCTTCCTATCCGACTTCAAATAGGAAGAGGTTTTGTATTCAGATCAGCGGCGTGCATCCCATGAAAGTATATAAAGCATTAACTTGTTATGCCGGGATATTTACTTTTGGATATTGACTTAATTGTTAATTATCAGAATCTAAATTGGATCAAATTTTAAATCAATATATTTATTGAATGTCCAAGTTTAAAAAGAAAATGCTTTTATATTCTTTTGTAGAATGCACGTCACCGATTCAGATGTATTTCCTTTACGTATATAATGAGATAAATGGACCGATTTGTTTGTGTACATTAAAGAAAACCATTCCGAATATACACTAAGCGTGGGTTTTCGTACTGTACCTACTCTTACAAAAACGTTTGCGTAATAGGGACATTTATATTTTTATGTGAAAGGGTCGCGAGGCCGTGCTGGTTTCAATCTAATCCATTTCGTATACGGAAGCGTAAGGCCGTGATAAATATGTTACGGAAGAATGTATTACCTATATATAGTTTGAAGAGAAAACCGAATAGGCCCTCAACAAAAAGACTCTTAAAAGCTATATTATTTCTACAAACCCGAAATGTGTTTTCCGAGAACAGTGTTTTTTATAGGATTAGATTATCATCCTCTTTTGGTGGGTGTTCTGAAAATACTTTGTTTACTTTGTGATTATTTTTATACGTTTTATAGAAATATGTGAAAAAATACGTGAAGTAATGGACAATAACTATACACATTCCGGCGTTTGTTACATGATTGAACTAAATCACAATTTTATGGGTATAATGCATAGGCACGGTAACATGTGGTTTATATTATTTTGTAAAATGTCATGTCTTGTTCCCTGAGAATGTCTATCAGATGCCGGTACTGATCACGTTGGTCACGACATATGAGCGCAAATACATACAGCTGTTAATGCTTTTTTTACTCGCACCGAAAAAGATATAGCGTTGCTATATTTTATTATCTTTTTAACTTAGACTAGAAGATTTCGTTTTATATTATGTCATTGAATTGGCATGTCTGGCTGGATCACATTGTTATAATTGTTGTCATAATAATTGGCTTCTGTGAATGAGTTTTGAGTTCACCCAGAAAGTTATGGTATATTTATATAGTAACCTAAAAATATGTAGGTATGTATAGAAATTTAGTTTCGATGAGGTAAAATACCGGCGTGATATTAACAATGAACATTGTTACTATTTGCATTTAAAGTACCTTTCAACGATAACTGTCTGTGAAAAGGGCGTTAACATGTTTACTTAACATAATTAAATGAATGCAACATATCAACACGCTGTATTCCTTGCAGTACAGTAAATACATGTAGATGGCAACTATTTTATTCCCTTTGCACTTCGACGTTATGCCCAGAGATGGTCGAAATGTAATCAGATTAATGGTTAATTATTACAAAATGTAGTCGTAATTTTAGTTTCATTGCTCTGTAATTATAATTAAAACCCTTCTAAACATTAAGATGTCATTAATTTGTATGCAAGTGAAGATTCCTTAGTGTTTAAAACATAGATGGACGGAATATAATTATATTAATGATGAAAATGCTAAATGTAATTGTAATCGTTTTTTATTAATATGATTATATTATGCCCATCTATGGTTGTGCGTATCACGTCCACTGCTAATCACTATTTTAGAGTACCCCAAGGTGTACAATAAATAAATAATTAAATAACGAACGAACAAGTAAAACATTATCAAATAAATCTTTTAACATTTTTCTATTTCAGAGTACAAAAATTAAATAATTTATAATAATAAAGTGGCAATATGCTGAACCTTTGCACCTAAAACAGTGTGAAGGGCCCATCTTCTTTAACGATATTCCCTTTCTAATTTCCACTTTATCACAAAAGATACTAGTGATGATTATATAATTATTTTAAATGATGTGTGGATTTTATTCACAATATTTTACTTCTTTGCCGTAGCAAAGGTAGTTATTACAAAGGTACTTAGGTACTTATACCTACGTAGTAATATTAATCTAAAAAGCACGAAACAGGATATAGACCTTCACTACGTTGTGTATAGATGTAGATTCTTATATACATATACGGGCAAAATATAATCACATGAATAAAAAACGATTACGATTACATTTTGCGTTTTTCATCATTAATATGACTGTATTTTGCTCATCTATATTTTAAAAACTACGAAATCCTCAACTTTATACACATTTATGACTTCTTAATGTTTTGAAAGGATTTAATCATTATTACAGAGCAGAAAAATTGAAGTTAAGACTAAGACTAAAGATTTTGACCATCGTTGCTAATATAACTTGAATTGTTACTATAGTACTGTTCGAATTGCTCCAAGATCTGTACATTAAATATATTGTTATATCTAAGATCAAGCAAGCAAGCTCATGACCTAACTTATTATAGAAAAATGTAATGTAATAGTTGGTTACTTTATTTTAGAACAATAATAATAATTTTCCAGAACTTTTTAAAAGTAATGAGATATAATTATTGTTCATGTTTTCAAAGTTGAAATAAGGTTTACAGTGATAAAAACCTTTAAACTCTAACGATGTCATTAAAATATTTTGTGCCAGTAGACATTTATGAAGAGCTGACTTAATTAAAATGAGATTACTTATTGCAAATGTTGGTATCATGGATGAGAAAGGATGTAATATATTATAATATTGGAAATATTATAGTGAATGTTGAATATTATAGCGCTATTGGTGGTTTCATAAAGTAATCATATCTTGAATTCGTAGTTAACTATGAAATTGTAGTTCTAGTGCTCAAGAGACAATAAAACCAATTTATGGGGGTTGCCATGAATATAGTTACGGGTATTTTGATGACACATTTTTACAGTAGCCATCAACACCGACTAAAATATGTAGTAAACATTATTTTTGGAAAAACTAAAATAAATAAAAACTATTTATGAACAGATTGACCTAATTACAAAGCTACAATTCGTGTATACTCATAATTTACTTAGTAATGTAGAAGTGATTCGTTTCTTTAATCACAATTCTATTACACTTTGAATTTTTATACCAAAAGGTGGTAAACAGGTTATCAGTTTACCTAATGGAAAGGGGCTACTATCGCTTATAATCGAGGGTATCACCGAAAATACTGGCTAGCTTGAAGAAGAAGGAGAGAAAGGATTTTTTAAAAAAAATTGTTGTCTGATTAGAGGTTTTACAGTTAAAACATGAATAACGTTGAATTTATTTTATGTTTTAATTTATATTTTCATAATGTTGTTGTAGTAAATTAATTCACAAAATAACAAACCTTTTAAAATATACATTTTGTCAATTTCGCATAATAAGCGACGAGGCGTGAGCTCTGCCTTTTTATTGTTATCGGTGCGTGGGTATCAACGAATAAAATTTTCCTTTATCTATTATTGTGTACCGGAAAACCAGACTCCCGTTATTTCTTATTAAAGGTATTTTTAATTGTATTTATAAATTGGCGTGGTGCATATTACCGATGTACTTAGCTTAATTATTTATTTATCTTGCAACAGTCTTCTTGTCCAAATTGAGTAGATTTAGATCAAAAATTTCAGCAATATTAAGAAATAATATATATAATTTATCACAATTTTTAACATTCATAAAAAAGTATTATTTGTTTAATTACATAATTAATTTATTTATATTCTAATAATTATTATTTGGGCACTAAAGGTTAATTGTGCCTAATATTAGGGAACTGAATGAAAAATGTATTAATATTTAAATGATAATGATAAAGTGCATAAAATAATGAATTATTGAGAAAGTTAAGAAAACATTACAGTAACTCCTAATAAAGGCATAATCTAGTAAGATTAGAAAATGTTAGAAATGCAATAAGAATTTGATTTCCCCTAAAAAAACTTTAAAATTCCTTTCAAAACCTTTTTGTTGTTAAAAATTAGCTTTTGTTCAATATTTTGCCGTTAATGTGTACTAGGAATGCGAAGGGAAGCACATTGCAAAGCAAGGGTACAAAAACATGGCGCCATTTTGCTTGGCTTAATTAACGCTGAATGGTCTCGGGCCCCTAGGGAGGATGTTTTCGCGTGGCTACATCATAATACATATACAATTATATTCTGTTTGTGTAATTTAAAATGTACCACGTATATTATTTGCATGACAATTAGCGTCTAGGTATTTATTAACACGATATGCTTCTCATTAAGTACATGCACCAGTCGACAATATTAGTTGCGTTTATTTAAACTCCTTTTTAAACAGAAACTTTCCTGTTTTACGTAAGTTCTAAAAAAATATATCTTAATGCTACTTTTATTTATAACATGATTTTATACGAGA
Source organism: Automeris io (assembly GCA_036320925.1). NCBI lineage: Eukaryota > Metazoa > Arthropoda > Insecta > Lepidoptera > Saturniidae > Automeris > Automeris io. The sequence continues at coordinate 7,832,649 of JAUDJH010000012.1, read as the reverse complement.
AACTAAAAAAAGCTTAATAAAGCTTATTAAGACGCTATTTCGACTTAACTTAGCAAAGTTCTCAAAAAAAAAAGTATTAATAAAAAACTGAATATATAATAGAAACTTGAGTCTAGCCATGGTATTCGCAGAGCCAAGTCCATGTTGACAAAATCGGTGACTTACCAAATTGTCATTCTTTGAGTAATATAAATAATGATGTTTTGGTAAAGTCTAAGCAAACTTAAGTAGCGTCTGTAAATTTTAGCCTTAGTTCTTAGCCTTTTGTTAAAAAATATTTGCACATAATATTTCGATAAATAGGTAAGGTATAGACTTCTTATATGTCGATGCAGTCTTCGGCTCTTGTTATCTAATCCTTATCGATCACTTTTCACAAGTTGTAAGCGGTGAGTACCCAAACACTGGTTATATTTCGGAGAATAGCTGCAACATTTTACGATTGCTCGTATAAATAACAAGCTGACTTGACGTACCTGGCTCGTATAAATGTAATAAAAGTGTAGTTAAGCTGAATTAACACATTTTATAGCTATCATTTTTCCAAAACGATGTTAGTTTCTTGATTTTTTTCTGATTAGTTCGACGAATTCATTGAGAATTTTTGCTTTCTCAGATTAAGTATGATCACAACAAATGACATTCTAAGTTAAATGTAATAGAAGGCCGCATGAGTTCTTATTAAATAGTATGGATACTTACCTTTAGCTATAAATATTAACAGTGTAATACCAACTTTATGTGGAACATATTTATGTACGTGTAAACTAAGTAAAATAACATGTGAATCTATCTAACTATCTATCATCAAGCCAAATTCCTATTGGGGTACACAAAGAAAACGGAACGCCACTACTCTTTATTCCTGCAAGCCTCTTTCACTTCCTTAACATTCATTAGTCACTTCATGCACTCCCGCTAATTCCGCGTGCTTTTGACATCACCCTCTATCAGAACGTTTTTTATTTGGTCTGCGTAGGCAAGTCGCGGTCGGCCTCGGCCCTTACTTCCGCTTACATTCAAATTGTATATCGTTTTTGTCAACATTTCATCATTCATCCTCTTCACGTGCCCGAATAATGCTTTTATGCATGCTGTCGATGACACCATCTTTCAAACCAACTATTCTACAACACTACATGTAAATGTTTACAAGTTTTTAAAATAGATTCACCTTTGACTTTAATCACATCGGATGGGAAACGATGATTGGGTCGATGATAGAGCACCCTAGCCAAACAAAAACAGTTTCACTCGTTGCTTTAAAACTTCGATATTAAATTAAAGTAAAACAACAATGTTATTAAAATGTTTATTAATTTAAATTTCGTATTAAACATCTTATCACATATATTAAAGAAATACTTCGAAGATCTTTGGCCCGTATTGAGCCTTTACGTTACATTATTTCGAATATTGATACAATTAATCTATTTCAACAATAATTTTAATGAAATGTGGTCAATTTTAAAATTTCGTATTACCTTTTATCTACTTTCAAAAATTTCACTTACAATCATTTACGCATACAAGAACTTTTCCAATCATAGAAGTTTAAATGAAACAGTTATTTCATTTCAACTTCGTTTTTATTTACATTGCCTGCTTTGTGTTTTTGATTATATAATATGCTTTTCTACAGTTCAATAAGAGTTTCAACGACGCTATTTGAAATATTAGACGAGTTTAAAAAAATGTTATTAAAAACTATTAGGTAAAGATATTTCCTTGTAAATTATTAAAAATAGTAGGACTTTTGAAATAAAATTATAATATTAGATTGGCACATCTTTTCCAATAAACAGCACCTTTACGCTAGCTTATAAAAAATATGGACATTACACTTTTATGGAGACTGAAGACATTTTAAGCATATTTAAAATAATTATATTTGTTTATTTATTATTCAAGGACAAGATATGGATTATTTACAGTATAATTGTACACATTCCAATAACAAATGCGTACATACCTATATTATTGAAAACTAGACAACTTATTCTTATAAAGTCTAATACACGTAATAATTTTTTAAGTATTGTTAATACAATATTTATTATAATTAATATATTGTCTATCACTTCATCATTTTAAACCATCACCTTACTTGATTAAAACTTGTGTGAAGTTTCTACGAACTTAACTACAACATAAAAGCTTTACGTATACTTATATTTTATTTATTTACAAATGTATTTGCTACGTAGTTCGCTATCTTATCTCCACCTACAACAAAATGATACATTAAAGGACCAATAGTCATAGAAAGCAGACAAAACTAATAAATACTATAAACAAATCTCAAATAGCTGCCTATATTTAGGCGCAAACAAAAAGTTTATTATTTTTAAGGTAATTAAATTCGCAGAAGAAGAATTTTAAATTAATTTTCTATCAGAAATATCAAACTTCTCTCAGAAACAGATTTGTATCACATCCAGTCCTCTATCAAATCGCCGTCGCCCTCAAGAGAGAAGAATCTTATACATCACTGGGTGGAGAGGCGACGGGTCGCGGGCGCTAGTGAAGCTGGCTCTTAGTACTAAACCCGTAGTGGAGATAGGGGGAACCAGCCCCGTCCCGTGTTCCGCCACCCCCGCCCCCTGCGCTTGCACCTCCGGGGCATTTCAACGCGGAACGAAGCTCTGATGCCATCTCAGAACAAAGCGATGCCTGTTAAAATGTACGCAGAAAAGGATTCCGTTAAAATTTGTTATCCTGTGACAATAATCTTTTCCTCGAGCTTAAGTAATATTCAAATCAAAACAGAAATCAGCAGCTAATTAAGAAAAAAAAAAACGTTTTGTAAACGGAGCTATTTTTCCATTTACCGCAAAGTCGAGGGCAGAATCTAGTAATACTGAAAATCGCTGTAATGTTGATTGACGTCCTAACTACGAATGCGAGTGGTTGTGTTCTTCGTTTCTATCATCGGAGAGTTGCTGATCTATCATTATTGTTGCCCTATGGACTTGTTTGTTACATCTGGACAGCAATTAGATGCTTAGATGGCAAAGTGCTGCGGGAACTGGTGATTTTTCTAAAAGGATGGTGTGGAGCACACATCTCTAGGGATGTTGTTGACGTCAATCAGACACTACTAAATATAAAAAATAATAACGACGGGCTCAAAACGAATTGTATTCAGAACTGCAAAACTTAATATTAACAACAGCTGTAATATATTTTTTAATATTTATGACAATAAGAATTACAAATGCTGTATCATCCCAATCTTGATAAAAATGAAGGCTTAAGTAATAACTGTTTTAATAAGGTTTAAAAAGCACCTACAGCTACTTAATAAAAAATACCTCTTCTTTCTGTCTTCGCCCATCCATAATGAAAAGCATGTAAAATATTTTAAAGCTTATTATAACATTGTGTTAATTACAATGCTTTTGTTTACTTTCCTGCATACGATATAAATAAAATAGACATTACGTAAATGAGCATAGACAAATAGCTTACGTGATTTACACATATGAAATAGTTAGTGAAAAAGTTTATATCTATAATCGTCTATTTACATATACTTCCATCTCGTTAAATACTCAAAGACTAAGGCATTGCTGTAGACTTACTCACCACGATGAAAAAACTATTTTTACTTATCTAGCTACATAAACTAACACACTATAATACAACCACACGAAAACATTACCTAATTTTAAATATAAACCTAGAACAAAGTAAAATCATAATTAATTTTAGGTTTCAAAAGTTGTTTTCATTTAATTAATTCTGTCGACCTACAAGATAAACGCTAACGCTCAGAATATTATAATTATTGTATTGTTACTTGTATTCTAAACCATTAATACCAAAACCTTATCTAGAACTATTGAAATTAAAAGTTTTATCTCGAGTTATCGAGTTAGTGACTCGAGCTTCGGTGAATACGACTGTATCCAGAGACGGAAGATTTCCAAGGGCTGTAATCTTTGTAAATATGTGTGTGTGGGTTAAATCATGTTAATACCCACTCGTATATACGAGTATATAGCACCATCACAAAGAGGCCGTAATGTTGTTGTGATTATAAACTTGGTCCCTTTCGTAATATCCCATATCCGACCTACTTATCGCGGAGAACTCCAATCAACGCGAGAAAAGCAATCAATGTAAATGATTACTCACCCGCTCGTCGACGGCGACCTTCCGGGACTTCCAGACGAACTCGCACACGGCGATAACGCATGCCACCCCCATTCCGCCCATGAGAACCACGAATACGCCGCCCACGTTCGCGAGACCCAACTCGTTTGCCGTCGAAGACGATTTCGACGTTTCATCCTGGTTATTGGGAAATATCTTTACGTAAGCTGGTCTTAAAAGGTTGACTTTTATTAGCAGCACCCATTTAACTGCATCGAATGATGTCGTACTCGAAATTTTGATTGTTGTAGTGAAACTTTAAATCATTGTTTGAGTTTATAAAACGTTTTTATGTAAGGAAAACTTGTAAAGGCCAAAAAATAATACGTGCATTTAGACTGAACGAAAGAGAAATGAAAACTGATATGTACGTGTATACCCGAGAAAAGTGATTAATGTAATAGAATAGGAAATTTACGTATTTTAAAAGGTTTAATTTTTTTACACTGGCTCGAGAAAGTTACTACAGTGCACCTGAAGGTAAGTATAGTGTAGTCCAAAAACGAACGAGCCATCAAAAGATGAAAATCCGTCGAGTCTCCGTCGTCATGTCGGCCCACATATACCACGACTGAAGGTCTCTAGGTATATGAGTTACTGGATATACAAAATCTGATCCCGAAACGCGACAGGGCAAAGCGGGTAACTATGACGGTCTATACACCTATGTACTGTGGTCATGACCACAGTACCTATGCCATACCACTCAAAAAAAACTCTACTCTTTAGTTCTATTAAGGGTAATGAATATTACGTAAAAGTTTTCATATAATGGCAATAAATTTCATTTATTTCTTAATGTAACGAATAATAGCACTACTGAACCTATTTGAAACTGTATTATAAATTAATTTGATTAATTTTCCCAAAAAAAGTCTAATACATGTAGTTACTTGGTACATGAAGTAAGATTGTTGTACACCACATTTATTTATATAACCTTTCTGAAATATTACAGTGGTAGAAACAAGAGAGATAATTTATTTTAAGAATACTATATTTTATTATTATATTTTAAAAGTAATTTGAATGATTATGTTCCATTTTTTAATTGGATGTTTTGCTATTAGACTAAGTTTTGTTTTGCAGACTATTATGCATTTATAAAATAATAACAAAATTTTTTTTTGCAGTAATTAGAAGGTCCAATAGCAGCTGACACTTACGATATTATCTCCGCTTTACTTACCCTACAAGACCCTCCACCACGTTTCTCTTTCCACCATTTCGTCTTTAGAATATGCAATTTTCCTTCCTCTTGCAGTTTTAATACAGCTCCACTTATAGCGGTACGATACGGCGAATCTTTAAAACGGTTTTCATTAAAATAATTTCTGCCTCAATGCTTAGCTGTTGTAGATTTATTAATATGATAGAAGAATATTTTTAGCAATAATAGTGATCAATTCCTTCAGCACTTACAATTTATCTAATGTAATTGATAAAAAATAATATTATGTTATACAGTTATTGGAGCTCAATGTAAATTTAAAATTTCTCGCTTCGTGTGCTTTGTAATTTGTTGGGGCTTATTTGTCCGAGATTAAAGTTAGTAAGTTGTTATCTTATAAGAGTAGTGCTTACAAAAAATTATTTATTCTATATCTATGAACAGTTGAATTAAAATTAAATGTAATCATACTTGGTGGCATAGCTATTCCATATCCTTTAGAATCAAGCATTCCCCCGACTTGTGTGAGGTCACAGTTTCTCTCAACTACGTATTCAATAGTCGTTGATTCCATCAAGTAGGCGTAAGCACCTTTGCCTCGCACGACTCGTTCTTCCCCTTCTTTATTGGTTGTAGCAAATACAGATGGCCGAGCCGATTCCATGAACGACCACATGCGTTGATACGTAGAAAAGTTTGAATCCTGAATTTCATAAATATGTATAGTGTATGAAAGTTTATAGAAAACTACATCACTGTTTTTTTTTTACGTTTAAACTATTTAGTCTTAAAGGTTTTATTTTAATTTAGAAAAATGAAATCGCACTGACTACAGTTCGATTAAAAGTATATATAATTATTAAGTATTATATCTAATTTGTTCGGTCTTATTGGGCACTATCCAATTAACACTTGCTAGAGATTTGTAATGCTCTACAACTCAAACAATTGTCACAAGAATAAACTATATACCTATAATTATAATCTGATTTAATCGAAATTTCGCTGATATAGCATAAACTTTTACCAAATTGTAGACGTTATTAGGTTCAAATTATGTTGCAAAGTGTATACGTATAACTTAAAATAACTCATTCAATCCATATAATATTCTAGAGCTGCTAAAAATTATTCAAGATAAGTCAAAATACTATAATTCAGTACTGAATTATGAAAAGGCGAAGATAAGAAGCCGCTATATCCATTATTAATTTGGTGTCTCACCTAAATATTGTTCGCAAAGGTCTGATGTCTGAGGTTGAAATCGACATTATTTATTTCCTTAATGAATTATTTAATCTAATTAAAAAGGTGACAGTTAAAGGAATGAAGATTTTTTTAAATAAGTACAGCAAATACCTACCCTAAAGAAGGCTGCTGTAGAACCTCCTTTTAAAGCACCATATTTAATTTTCGTCTGTTTCGCGAGATCTTCGGCGCTTTCTATAGGCGAGTCCATTCGCTCCACAGTAAGAAATGCCGCTAAGTTAGCAGTGTAAGATGATATCATTATTAACGTGAAGAACCACCACATGCCTGCTACCATACGAGTAGACACCGCTCTAAATAATATTATAAAAATATATCAATAACTTAAATAATTACGTCAATGTTTACTTCATAGCAAAAGTTGATTAACACTATGCTGTCCGACGACACCACAGTGGTGGCATGTGCAAAATTTCGGTCAACGAAATTTCTTGAAAGTAGGAGAACAGGGTTGAGAACTTATGAGAACTAACGATGAGATTAGTAAAACTTAAAACAACAATTATATTATAGTAAACAAATTATAATCTCCCTATAATGTCAAGAACGGCCGGCGACAAGTCAAGTGATCAGAATTAGCGCTGCTAAGTGCCAAACGAATAAATATTTACGAATCGTGCGGACGGCAAAGTGTTAAGTGTATTCAAGTAAACAGTTAAATTACCTCAAAATATGAATTGAATACTATTTAAAAAAGCTATTTGGCTAACAGGACATAGAAATATTTATAGGTACATTCTGTATTTCATAAAATCTGTATTTCAATAAATATATTACTGAGCAAGGTATCGTTTATAAAGAAATTTTAACCCATGACGTGAGGTAAACTATCTAATTAATAATACTACTAAGTATTACTAGTACCTGATACTTAATATTCGTACATATGGCTTAAATATAATAATTTACGTACTTTATCAGATATAATATTTCATTTATAAATAATTGTATCGTACTGTGTAATGACAAATCTAACTTCTAACGTCCGAGTGCATCAATTCAATTCGATGTTTCAACCTTTTGTACAAGCATAATTATAATGTTTGATTTACTATGAATTAGACAAATTATGTGTCGAAATTAATTTCAAATCATTGGATTTGAAATGTGTGTCTGATTTAAATCGATAAATTTAGCAGGTAACTTCAATAAACTTCGGAGTGAATTGAATGCGCTTTAGCGTAAATGCAAACATGCACCGTGACTAAACACTAAAATACTACTATACTATTATTGTTTAAAATAAAATTGATATTCCACAATTAAGTGGATATTTTCAAACTTTTGATGCAGCAAGCTATGGATACAAATCAAACATCAATTACTTGTAAGTGCACGGATGTCGAACACACTTTTGTGTCTAGCAAGTACATAATACTCAAATACTATAAATATCTACTAGACCGATATATATTACACTATGGTGTATAGTTATTACTAATAAATATCTAATTAAATGGACACTTCGAGTGCCGATATCTCAAAGTAAAGGTCTATGTGGTCGCTTTCAAACTAGTGAATTTTTAGAGGGGATCTTTATCCAAATTCTAGAAGTGAAGGCTACATTTCCGTGTTGACACTACATATACGAGTATGGAATACATTAAGAGGTGATTTAATTTGTTGACGATTATGACGTATTTTGTATTTATCTTTATAAGCGAATAAGATCAGGAATTGTAACACTCAGATCAAGGTGGGACTTACTTCGGCGCGATATCCGAACCTTGCTGCATCAAGGATCCGATAGTGAACCACAGCGAGTTCAAGAGGGTGAATTGATTCTCCAGCACCGGTGGCTCATCAAGACAGTTCCTGGGACTGTCCCACTCGTACGGACTGAACCTGTGCCCAAATAAGCCCGGTCATCCACAAATATAAAACTGAGTCATTACCCAAGGAACTTGTCAAATTTAGACCGAAATTCAGACCTTAAGCCAAAGAAAATTGAGTCACATAGTTCTATTATTTGTTGAAAATTAGGTTAAAAAAAAATCTATGCGATTTTTTTAGCACGTTTTATAAATATTCCAAAAATCAAATTTTCAATTAATATATTGTCAATTGGCATGAAATTTTGGATACGTTTTTGTTGCTGGATTTCGATACAAAGAACCCTGCGGAATGATTTCAAAACCCCATTTCTTTTTTATACATTCGCTGAGTTCACTACCTTTTATACCAGAAATGAAATTTTACATAAGACTCATAATTTAGTTTGATTAAAACATTTACTCATAGTAATAGCACAAAAATTTATTTTAATGTTCTTTTTATTTTTCATTTCCAGATCAATATCTTTACACATACGTACTATATACATTATGGAAAAGTTCCATAAATGTATCACATTTTCTTACTTGGGCAAAAAATCACAGCTCTGTTGCATCAAAGATCCGATGGCAAACCATAAACAGTTTGCGAGAGAAAAAATATTTTCCATTTTATCGCCTTCAGGTGAATGTATTTGATGCCACTCGTATGGAGTAAACCTATCGGATTAATTTATTTATCTTTCACATTTATTATTGATTTAATCTCTAATAAAATTACCGAGAGCAAAAACTACATATATTCTATACGATACGGGGAGCGACCCAAACATTTACCAAAATTTAATATGTTGTGTACTACGTTATTGGCATTTTAGATTTTTTGTTTATTTCCTATTTTTGTATGTAATCTTATAATATGCTGTGTAGTTACCATTGAATAAATAAATAAATAAATTTATTACTCGGTACATAGCTTCTTCAAAGAACTATTTTATTTATTATATTGTAAGTGTAACCTGTAATACTAGCACATAAAATCATCTGATTCGGTAGTGACAGCGCTTAATATACCTCGCTATGTTAATTTTACCAGCAGACAACTTAATTACTGTTTTCGTAATTCTGTAATAATTTATGTACGTCTTTCATACTATGGATGAATAAATAATGATTGTGATGAGCTTTTTCCTATATAAATCATGATAGAAAGGTAATATCATATAGTTATTGTATATATTGCCCACAGTCTTTATGCTGCATCAATTTAAATATGTAACTAAGACATAGCTTTTACTAATTTTAGTACTTAATGTATTAAAAATGAATTTTACCTTGCTAGGATAAAAAGCAGAACTGAAACACCTAAGTATGCTGTAGCCATGTAGATCCAAACATCCAAAGACAGCGGTGAAAGAAAGGAAAAAAGATTCGGTGGTTGTTTAATTGGCTTGCGGTATAGAACGGAAATCCCAAGATTCATGAACGGCATCGTAAAGTCGACAACTTGCTCTCTGTTTAAAGAAATATAAATATTAAACCACACTTAACTTTCAAATTTACATTAAGCATCTCAGAAGTGGAATGCGGAAACATTTTATAATCTTACTTACTTACATTTTATAATCGAACGTTTTTTTTTTAATAAAATTAACTAAAGCATGTTCATACAAGTTATTCTTGCCAATATTTATTGTACCATAGAGCTTATTATCAAAATCATACACGTGACGTAGTGCAAAGGAACAATAGTAAATAAGGAACTCATAATTTCTGTTTTTGTATTAAACTGGACCAAAGTTAGAGGCTTTCAACAATGGTATGGTAGAAGGACATGACAACATCAATAAACCTTTCAGTTTTGGCTGGTCAACATTGTTCTTCGATTGCATTGTAACTTGTAGTCGGTGCACTGAATTAAATTGGCTTGACATGAAAAGTTATAAAAGGGGTTCAATTATAAAAAAAACTTGTTTATTATAAATAACATATATATTATATTTACCTATCATAGGTAATAGTAAGATCGGCTATAGCAAGATCGGCTCGCTGTTCCAACAGTTCTCTTATCATTCCATCCCATTCTTTAGTCTCACGGTTGTAAGATCCGTATCGACCGTCAGGAGCAAGCTTGAATGTATAATTGAAGCCCAGAATTTTAGATATCTCGTGAATTAGATCAATGGCGTAACCCTCGAATTGAGCGTTGCCCGTAAGCTTTTCACTAGCTTCTTTTCGCATACAGTACGGAGCACTCTAGAGAATCAAGAGATTTATGTAGGCATCCAAATATGTTAAAAGGTACAATGGATATAAAAAGGTAGTGCCTTGAAATATTTATAACATGAATACATGAATAGGTTTCAAAGCTTTTAGACAAACACTCGAATTACGAATATTCTTCTAGGCGTTTTGACTGTGATATGAAATTAAATATAAAAATATATTTCTTTACTTCGATTTGACGTAAATATCACTCTTTGAAGTTATATTATAATAATATTTAAAATATATATATATATATATATATATATAAAATAAGCTCATAAATTATGAATAATCAGGATTATTTCATACGAAATGCATTTGTGGCACTTACTAATATTGTTGTCACTACAAGCGTCTTATTTTGTAATATTTCAACAATTTGCTTTTGATTTTCCCCGTAAGATCTTGTATAATTGACTCCCTCTGAAGAATTCCAAATTCCGGCTTTCTGAAGACCGTCTCTTGTTAATTCAATAATGTCTAGAGTAAAGTCGCTGCGGAATCCTTGATGATCAAACTTTATCACTCCAGTTAAACCTTTCATTTCTACCTGTACATTGAATTTGCCAGTTATAAATACTAAAGCAATGTAAACAGACCTGATGTTTTAGTTCTAAATTATAAGCGGAACTAAATATGAATTCCCAGTTAATAACTTTCACTGTCTTAGCAAAGTTAATTAGAACAGTGTCGGTTGGTAATTATAATGGATAACGAGGAACAGCGTTATGTAAATCTTTCTAATTTCTATTTAGTAATTTACTTTGAATGCTAGCTTTAGGCACAAATTGTTTTAGTTAGATAAACAACGGCTAATACTTTAGTCCCACGTTTTAGCTGTTAATTCCTCTTTAACTATTATTGTTGCTTATTGCCAAAGTAATCATCGCATAGCATTATTTAATGAAATTATTTTATTACGCCTTTTTTTGGTTCCCCGACGGAATTCCACTATGCACCGTCAGGGCGCGGGGAGAGCCGCCCCCTAGTGTGTTGGACTCTCATCGATTGAAACCCCCAGGATGTTCCACCTTCCACTTATCGGGATCGAGGGTTCGACTGGAGCCTCATCCTCGATAAATGGTTAGGCGCGCAGCCTTAATTAAGCCTCTACTAGCTTGAGGAGGGGTGGTGTAAAGAGCCATCCAAGTCTTGCCTCTGCGTTTTTGAACTGCACGCGGGAACACATCACATGCTGTTCGCACTTTTGTTGGGCGGCACACTCCCTTTTGTAACAACACCAAAATTATAATATTTTAGCTTCAAATTGTGCCGAATTAATAAACCAGGCTAACCAAATAATGTAATAATTTGTTTTATTTTATTATATAATTTTTTAATTCAAATAATCGGGTACCCAACACGGGTGACATTGAGTAAGAAAACAAAAGAATCATAGTACTAAAACAGAAGAAAAATAAATGCCCCCACAATTATAGGGCACCACAGCATGCACAATAATTAACATACAATGCTAGTTTACACTTAAGTAAAGAAATTTAGTAAAATAAAAAATGCAATTGGATTATATACACATACATAGATACAATATAAAAAAGATAATACTGTAGAATGTATAAGTAATAACTTTTTATGAAATCCTGTGAAAGATTTCAAGGAAAACACAAAAAAAATAAATACAATCACTTTCCACACGCTGCTCTAAACCCCGAGAGACAGACAGTCAAGAATGTACTTACAATTTTCATATAATTTATGAGGCTGTATCCATGAGGCCAAGTATCTTCAGCTTCACAAGACAATGGTCTAACATCAATTTGCTGTGACGTATCGAGATCGTGCAAAGCTTTTGCAAACAAATGCACTGCATCATACATCAAAGCTGTTTCTGTCTATGTATAGAAAGCAATAAATTAGATTTAAAATTGAATATATTAGGTCCTTACATATGAAATTGGCGTTTTGTATGGGAGGAACAAAAAGTCGAATATATTTTAATATAATATATTTAATTAATCAAAGTATGAACCATTATTTTCTATGCACTTTTGCCATCTCATAGGTAGTTCATTGATCCCTTTACTAAAAAAACCAGTCGGACGGGAATCAATAAAATCTTTGATGGCGATTTGGACTGCCCCATCGGAGTTGATTTTTTTCCCTTGCAAGAAGTTATCCAAATTTCGAAAAAAATGGTAATCTGTTGGAGCAAGGTCCGGGAAGTACGGAGGATGTCTTAGACTTTCCAATTGAAGCTCTTCTAATTTAGTAGCCGTCTGTTGCGCAGTGTGTGGTCTAGCGTTGTCGTGAAGCAGCAGTGGCGTGGAGCGATTGACCAGCCTAGGTTGTTTAGCCGCTAGCTTTTCCATCATGGTTTGCAATTGCTGACAATAGACATCAGCCGTAATAGTCTGGCCAGATTTGAGAAAACTGTAATGAACAATACCGGCACTAGTCCACCAAACGCTTACAAGTAACTTTTATGGGGTTAATTTTCGCTTGGGGCAGGATTTGGCTGGCTGGCCAGGATCCAACCATTGCGCTGAGCACTTCCGATTATCGTAAAGAACCCATTTTTCATCACAGGTAATGATTCGGTTTAAAATACCTTCATTATTGTGCCGGTTTAGTAATGTAACGCAGCAGTCGACGCGCGTTTGCCGGTTTGCTTCAGTCAATTCGTGAGGTACCCACCTTTCAAGCTTTTTAATCTTCCCAATTTGCTTCAAGTGAATTAAAACAGTTTTATCACTAACATCGCAGCCTGCAGCTAACTCGGACGTGGTTTGCGATGGATCCGCTTCCACAATAGCCTTCAACTCTTCATTATCAACTTGAGTCTCAGGCCGTCCACGGGGCTTGTTCTGCAGGTCGAAATTTCCAGAACGAAAACGTTGGAACCAAAAACGAACTGTGTTTTCTTTTGCAACACGACCGCCATACACATCATTCACCCTTCGAGTTGTTTCCACAGCACTAGTGCCACGGCGGAACTCGTACTCGTAAATAATGCGATATTTTAAGTTTTCCATTTTGTAAAATGAGTGACGCAAACAGAAAAAAACAAATGAATGACGATCATCGAAGCACAAATACATGAGTCTATAGCTGTACAAATTTTAATTTGGAATTCCTTACCAAAGAGGAGAAATTTGTGATTAAAGTGGCCAGTACGAAAAACGCCAATTTCATATGTAAGGACCTTATATTTGAAGCACGATAACATTTACTATATCTATGTTCTATACAGTTTATATATACTTATTTTATTAACCATACGATTTCATTTAGTAATTTTTTAATAATCTTAATTCACATTTTAAATTGTTATAATCCCTTAGCTATGAGGTAATGTGAGTATATTTTTAAATTGTAATATTTTCTTAAAGTTTTCTTCATTTTATAATTACATCGATATAATTGATTATATAGATTAAAAACATAAATGAATTAGGTGACTGATATTTCTTACCTTTATAAATGTCATGTTTTCCTGTAAATTAAGAATTGTCAATTAGATTATTAAGGAAAGATAAGTTGAACCACTAATAAAAATACTTATAAGAGTGGTTAGGTACTTTCGCAGTTGTATGTCCCAACTGTAACTTTCGGCCTTTCCTAGCCTCATCGTAAACCCAATCACGAACAACCCTCTGCACGTCAGTTCTTTCAGGATCAAGTAATCTAAGAGATGTAATATTAGTTCCTCCGTATTTGAATTCTTCCAAATCGACACTGTGTAGGTCCTGTAGAAAGTTATGACGTCATGTATATTCGGGTAGAGGGAAAAGTTTTATGTGGCAACTTTGAATAGTCTTACCAAAGAAGTGATAAGATAGCTATGGTAATCCGACATCATGCCAATTTGTTGTGCTTGTTGAAGCACATCTCTTATCCTGTCAGTGGCGCAATCGAGAACAATGTGTGATTCAGCCGAGTTTTTTATTTGTTTCAATAGTGGTCTGTGGAGGGAATATAAATATTTTTTTTCTTTTGAAAACAATAATTAAATGACCAAGTTATACTATTTTTGTTCTTTTTTATAAATATAGTCTATTGTAATGTAATATAAATACATTGTTAGCCAAATTATAGTGTATTTTAGTTTATAAAGGTATTGTGTGTGTTGTAAATAAAATTAGCAATGTTTTACCCGTTTTTCTCTTAACAATTAACATTTTATAAATATGCAATATTTTCATGAAACCGGCAAATTTAGATTGCATAATTAAAATCGTAAACATGATTAGTTCCAGTATTACCATCAAGATAGTCATCATATTATCGTAAATAATTTTAGTGAGTTAAATATAAGAAGAACTGTTATAATTACAAAAAATGTAGTGTTTAGTTTATGGAAAATACCTGTAGTCATGTGAATCAGGTAGTTGCCTGACCGCAACGGGTAATTCAGAGGGTCCATGTGCTTTAAGCAGTTCTTGTAGGCGAACTAAGCCATCGCTATTTTCGTATACTATTGTAAATGATCTCCAACCCCAAGCTCTTACAAGATCCACATATGCCTTGAAAATTTTAGATTGTTTAAACCACATGCATTATATTATCTGCTAGCTCTAGCTATCTTCTAAATTAGTTTGTAAATAGGTATTTAAATGTACAATGGCACCATATGCTCACCGGTGAAGTAAATCATCGTGAGGAAGCCCGCATGGCATCTAATAGAAATGTTATGTGCAAGTGCCCTGAGAACGGCAATCAGCTGCGCTACTGGTCACATTGAGCACGATATATAAGCGCATAAAGGATACAGCCACTAATGTATCTCTGCTAACCCCGTAAGGGATATATCGTAACAATATATTATTATTATTACGTTCAATGTAAGCTTTATTTGGGATACATGTTTCGATCAAATATCCTTATAGTAGAATTGAATAAATATTACTTTCGTTTACAAAGTCCATAACCATGATTACATGGGTTTGTATAAAAATGTTAATAACGATATTTATAAGTCATTAAAAAACAAATATTCACAAATACTTGAATAAAAATGTAATGTAAAAATGTAATGTACAACTTCTTTGTATTATACATATTTTTGTCTTCTCTTTCTGTCTGTATGGTTTTGTCCTGTATTTTTCTTGTATGAACATATTTATAAGCAAAAGGCAATAATTTGCTTGAAAAAGTAGTTATAATATAATAAAAATAAGATTTCCAATATCATTTCTGAAGCTTTTCGGAGGAATTTCACTGAATTTTGCTCCAGACGAACATCTATTGCTCTGATTACGTGTACCCAATGTTCCGATTGGCTTCCCGATTTCTTTTGATCCGTGAAAAAATGTTTGATATTAGTAATTCCAATGATCTTAGTTGTCTGACATTATACAAACTCAATAGCGTTATAGACATTAAAATATAAACCATTGAAAGCAGTAAATACGCATTATATTTGCTACAAAATGTCTAATATAGATTATATACCTATTTGTATGTATATTGTGATGTCTTCTCTTTTTATTCATTGCTTTTATCTCATCATATCTGTATGTTCATTAGTAAATATGACCATATCTGACTACAATTATCGCGCGGCGGTTTCAGTCGTGTATTGCGATCGGTCTTGTATTTACAAATTAATACTCTAAATTAGTGTACATTATCTGCCGCTGTCTTCTGCCGCGTACTACAGAATTGTTCTCCTTTAAGGGCTCGTATATAAATATGTATGACAAATGATATTTACAAGTATGTTTAGCAAAAACATCTTATTTAGTAAAAAAATCTTACTCGACTAAGCGCGGCTGGATGCGGGTATAGATTGACGAGGCAAGATTCTCGCCGAGTGCGATAGTCCCATCTGGTCTCTAAATGGGGTAGCTCCATTGTATCGCATATGGATTGTACGTGCGCAGCTGCAGGGGCCGACTGGGGACCGAAAATGGCTGCTACGCCACTCCGTAGCAGGTGACACACTGGGTTATAAAATTGCTTTTCACTTTATCTTGCACGTATATAGATTTCTTTTACTGTTAGTATCTTTGATATGTTCATTTTGCACGTAGTTTTCTATTGAAAGTGTGAAAGAGTAAGTATAAACTAGGGTTGTACGAAGTTGTGTAAACGGAAGTGGATGCGGAGCTTTTGCACCGCAGTTTTGAAGAAGCAGAGATTTAGCGGTAACGAAAACAGAAGTGGAATAATGGAAATTAAGAATTTTTTTTACTTTGTTATTTTATTAAAAATTAGTCACTTTAAAAATTAATCCAAAATTTAACATTTTCTCAATAAATACATCTTTAAATTGTTAAAAATACAAGTAGGTATATCAGAATTTTTCAATGCCGTTTGACAATATTTGACATTCAAACGCAACGAATGATACAGGGACTCCTAAACATATATTTATACGTATATTACACTCAATCTAACATATTCGTTTTATCTATAGTGGTATATACAATTAAATTTATGCGAATATATTCGTCTTAGGCGTTTTGTAATGCATATGTTGATGACGTATATATCAGTCATAGCCTCTTAAGAGGTTAAATAATGAAAATTAAGGGGATTTTGTGCAACTCTTATTTCTCTGCTCAGTTTATCTACTGCTTTGGTATTTGTATGCAAATATTCTAGTTTTGAAGTATTTTGCACTGCTTTTTTTTCTGTTGTGGTCATATGATCGAACGAGTTAATAGCAACTACGCATGTATTTTATTGCTTTCGGACGCCATTTCGCAACAGCTCGCGATACATAAACTTCGCAATATCTTTACGAATATTCCTCATCGAATATTTGTCGATAATTTATAAATGTAGAGGTCTCGTTTCATGCGGAAGTTCCACCGCGCCGTTGTAGATGCGGAAGTGGAACTCTATTACAACCCTAGTTTAAACTAAAGGCACGTTTTAAATAAACTTGCAAATAATAATTGCATTCGAGCATATTGTTAATTTTAAATAGTCTGTACCTAATGCAAACCTTACTTAATTATGGTGATAGGGCGTTACCCGAACTGGATCATGACCACAGTACACAAATGTAAAGACCGTCATAGTAACTCACTTTGGCCTGTCGTGTTTCAGGATCAGCTTATGTATATCCAGTTACTTATATACCTAGATACCTTCAGCCGTGGTATACGTGGACCGACATGACGACGGAGGCTATCAACGGAATTTCATCCATTGATGGTCGCTTTCGTTTTTTTAGTTTTTGCGGACTACATTGTACTTACCATCAGATGCACTGTAGTCTATTTGTCGAGCCAGTGTAAAAAAAACCTCTACCCAAAATCATGATTAATAGCTTTAAACTTCCTGAAAAGATAATAATAACTAAACCAAATTAAAAAGCTTTAATTTTTTTTTAATAAAATTCTATAATTCGTCACCATTTCAATTATTTTCTTATTTTCCTAAAAATATATTTAAGTAGTTACTATAATTTACTCGTATATATTTTTGTTATAATTTCTTCGCTTCTATTAATTTAGAAATTGTTCAGTATATGAAGAGAGTGAATCATACCTCGTTTAGATGCATGAAAGCTATCCTGAGGCGATATAGTCTCCACTTGAGCCAGAAGCTTCGCACGTGGCAAAACAATTCGGTCTGCATTAACTCTTTCAACTGCATACCGAAATGCGACCTCTTGCTTATCATCTTCTGGATGGAAGAGTCCACCTATAGTGTATTTTTATTATAATATATATTCATCAGTTAAAATAATATGAAAATTTAATTCACTGTAAAATATTATTTTACAAAACATGTAATAATAAACATTGCAGTAGATAAGATACCCGCTGACGACTGCCGGTTGTTTGGTATTACATTATTTAAATAGCAAAATTCATTAAATAAATTTTTATTGCTAAATTAGTAAGGTGAATCTCATTTGTAAGTAAGATCTAACAGAACCGCCATTTTTCAAACTCAATTCTTCTTAAATTACGGTACCAATCTATTATTATAATCGAGACTACAGTAGCTTACACAAATCAAGTAAGGATTCAACAGCGATTTGCGTTAAATTACTTTGAGTCATTTCCTTTTAAAAGGTAGGGAATATTCACAAGCGTAATTTTGAACAAGTACTTTAGTATGATCAGCTTATAAAGCTTCATCGATATAACTGAGCACCTTACTATATGCAGCAATAAATTGTAGCTTATGTTTTAATGTAATGCTGTTTATTAACAAATTAAATTCATTTTATTTAGTAAGAGTTTGGTTTTACGATGTAAGTCAATGGTACGGTACTTATACGTGTGGTTAAGCTATACTTACCTATTCGAATAGTATCCGGTAGAGCTGATAGCTGACCGAAAAAGAGTATAAGGAAAATCGTGTTAGCTCCTCTCATCCTGAAACAAAATTAGTGGGAAAGTAATATTATTAAAACTTTAGCTTAGGTTCTAACAAAAACTCTATCAATGGAGTAATGTTATTATTTGAATATGCCTATTTGATTACTCAGGAATATCCGTGAGCGTAACAGGTAAAGTTTTCCTTTTAGTGAGTTTATTCTAAAATAGAAAAAAAATTGCAAGAAATTTCATTTATTGAAATTATACGAATAATTAAGTATTCAATTGTATTGGTATGTTATGTTCTTAGAGTTGTATAAAGATTACATAAATACTGTAATTTCAGTTATTCTCAATAGTCTATGATGAAAAGCACGACACACAAATATTAGGGTTTCCCTCATCACCCGCTATAATTAATCTTATTGCAGTAATTATATACTATAGATACAAAAAAAGTTATAAGAAATATAGTAATAATATTGATTAACTTATATCCAAAAAATAGAAAAGAGGAATAAAAAATGTTGCTAACAAATTGCAATAACATTATATAATTGTTCCTTTTTACAAATAACATGAAAGTTAATGTCCGCAAGGAAGGCGAATTGCCACTGTTGAGACGAGGGACTTGTTATAATTGGAAACAATGCTTGTAACTACGTCGTATTCTAGTTTTTTTAAGAAAAAGTCTAACTAAAGTAAAAGACAAAAGCACAGTCTGTATTTCATATGGTTTGTAAATTATGCATATTTTCGAGAAAAGCTAGCTTATCTTGACCGCTTTTAATTTTGTATATTTGTTATTTAAGCCATTAACAACATTTTTTTTGCCTACACAGCGTGCTTGGAGTGCTTGTATTTACTTTTTTTTAAGACCATCTTAAAATAAAATCATGTTGCCCACAAAATATACAAATATTGTTAAAAATCACGCGAATGTAAAATTAAATGGCATTATGACAAAACTACGTGTGCGGAAGAGTTAAGAATAAAGTCAAGTGGCTCTCAGCTATAAAGAGAGCATGTATAAGAGAATTTGTATATTGGTTCCAACAATATTGGGCTTTGTTTTAATTAAATTTATTTATGACGACACAGTAATAAAAAACGTAGTGAATCGTGATATTTCACCAGTGATATAACAGTGGTAATGAATGATAATTTTACGAAGTTTTTGTTAAAAGTAGTAATCATTAAATACATAATGACCGGACATCTCTTAAATACTGTTTGTGAAGTGAAGTTTTAATAAGCTTCATATATAAAAATAATTTCAAAAATATGACATTTGTCGTCATCACCAATTAACAAAGTGGTTTAAAATGCGTAATGATGGGTTTTAAATTTCAATTTTTTGGCTTATCTGCCAATTAAACTCTAAGCGTAACAAAAACGGAGATTAGCCTGTTACATCGATTAGTTTCTACGTATACTCGTCTCAATTCAGTAATAAAATGTGTTACTAAAGCTTAAGGACATGATATTCGCAGTCCGGCTTGATGATAATGACTCTCAATAGATACTCTTCGCTTGGTAACTGTCCCAATTTTAACTGCATTATTGTTCTTATTAGTAAAAATAAAATAAAACTCGTTTACAAGATTTACATAGTTAAAATTAAAAATACAGAGACCATAATCATGTTAAAGAATATTGAGACTGCTTCAAAAAATGCGTGTAAATGATAAATAAAAACGTACAATTAAAATATATTGTTAATTTTCGTTACTAGAAATAAAGCTTGATCTTCATAAGAATAATCATATTTTTCTAAAAAATCCATCCAAGGCCATTGTTCAATAAAACTATATCTTAATTTCTAATTCATTACTTAGCTTGACTTCAATATTTTTACGTTACCTATACATTCTTAAAGCAGATTCAATCATATTAATTTGTTATACTTATATTCATGTAAATAATATTCGATATAAATTGGTGATTCAACAGTTTCATTATTAAAAAAATATTTACCCGTCCACTATCGGAATCTCGTAGGCAGCAACAACTAATTATGTCATAAAAGTACTTATAGTCACTAGTTAACTGATAGCTCTACACACACATCATTCACAAACACAACCAAAGTTACTATTTAAACCGTATTCGTTGTAACAGAGCAAATATCAACAGGCGGCTTCGATTATAATAACTATAAATCAGTTATTTTGGCACGTAATTAGTGATAAAATAAATTGTAAATCAAAGGAATCGATTCACGTTTGAGTAGAACGCCAAGTGTTGTTAAACCGATTGAGTAAGGGCGGCCGCCAGCGCGTGTTGCGTCGGCAAGCTGACAGGGCGGGCGCGCTGAAGCCTTAGCGCGCGTGCGTGCCGACACCCTGCCGAATAGTCCACCATCCATACGGATAATATACAGCTTGCATTTAATAATACTGATGTGCAGTTAGCGTACCTTTGTCTGTCCAAAGAAACAAATACACCTGTATTTGTCCATTGTAACCAACGTTACTAGTATTAACTAATGAAATTGATTGGGCAGAGTAGGTAACTGAATCAATACTTATTTATACATGCAAATATTACTTTTCAAGGTGTGGAACAGCTTTAATTAACTAAATCATTATCTATTTGTTGTTTAACTATTTCATGAAAGATATTGAAACGTTATTTATAATAAGGAGGTAAATTAAAATAAGGGGAAATGAATATATAATTATATAGGTTTTTTAATTAATTAAAACGCCATTATTTCGGCCCATTTAATACTAAATCTCTAGACAGACAGACACCTCTAATAATATATTTTTGACAGTTAAATATGATATGTTACTATTACCATAATAAGTCGACTGTAGTGGCCAAGTGGTTAAAGAACCGATATGCGGCAACGCGAACGGTCGCTGGTTCAAATTCCGGTACGAACCTCTTGATTTTTCCAGATTACGTACGGCTTTAATGTCTAAAGCCGTACGTATGACGTATATGTAAGCCATGTGATGTACATGCTCATTGGTGAAGAAAAACAGTGAGGAAGCCTGCATATCATTTGATAGAAATTTCATGTGTAAGTATCCTAAAAACGACGATCAGCTGGGTTCTTGGTCACATTGGGCACAACATATAAGTGCAAAAATGGATATACTCATTAATGTATCTCTGCTCACCCCGTAATAGATATAGCGTGACAATATATTATTATTATAACTAAAATAAAACCAAAGATTCAGTTAGTGTTCTTTGTTATAGTGTCTATTAACATATAATAAGGAAATCAAACAAAAGGAGTTAATATAAACGGCGCGAAATCGTGGCATTAATTCTATGAAATATAAAATAATGTAAGGTAGACCTATTTGCATTTGTTTTTATTTTGCATTTCTAGATGTTTGTACTGTATATCTCCATAACATGAATAATTTATAGTTGTTATAATATAAATAAAACACTATAGATCTAAATCTAATTAATTGCAGGCTAATTATTATTTTCCACTGTGATTCAATGGAGTAAAAGTTACTAGTGGCTGGGTTACAAGCGCTGCTAGCCGCCGCGAACAGAGCTGTCCGTTGAACTTGAGTCGAGGATTCACATCGTCAACGCAAATTGTCTTTTCATTATTCACACCGCGATTATTTCACCTTTGACACCGAACAATGAAACTCATATCAAACGACACACATGTTTGTATTCTTAAAATATCATACGTTTTTACAATTCTTGTTTATTCTCCCGTATCATAACTTTAACAAGTTTTTCTTTCTATTACAAACTTTATTCATGAATCGTGCAGAGGAACAAGGCAATTCAATAAAAATATGTATATTATTTTCACATTATGTTTTTGCTTATCTATACTAATATTATAAAGCTGAAGAGTTTGTTTGTTTGTTTGTTTGAACGCGCTAATCTCAGGAACTACTGGTTCTAATTGAAAAATTCTTTTTGTGTTGAATAGACCATTTATTGAGGAAGGTTTTAGGCTATATAACATCACGATGCAACTATTAGGAGCGAAGAAATAATGGAAAATGTGAAAAAAACGGGGAAAATAATTCATCCTTGCCTCACACAATGGAAGCCTCCATTGTGTGCGCTGCGAAAACGGTTTAAGATACCAAAAATATATGTATGAGAGAATTATTCCACTTAAAATGATCTAAAAAAATGTCCGAGACAGTATATGTCTATCTTTTAAGATTAAGTCACTAGAACCGTTTTTATGGTAAATAAATTTGGTCGAAATTAATGCATTATTTGTTAAGAGTTGTATCAACGTAATAATATTAATCTTTATCCAAATAAATGTATTGTTGATAAAGAGTATTTAATTGTGAACAAAATTGTCTTTGACATCACTTAATTTCAATGAACATCTTAGAAGATATTACAAAGCCTTACATAGCAAAACAACGTGTGCCGGATCAGCTAGTTGTCTATAAATGTTGCTTTTTTAGTTTCCAGGTTTTTATTTACACTGACACAATAATGTAAGAACAGTGGACCTGACGACAAATAAAGTCCGTCTGAGAACCTCAGTGTTCACTCTCTCACCCGGTTTTGTTGTGAAGGTCTATCTCGACCATCAATGTATAATATTGCCCAGTTCGAAAAAAATAAAAGTTAGGTACAGTTCCAAAAACGAAAGTGACGTAACGACACGTATCAAAGGACGAAAATTTATTGACTCTTCGTCGAAATGTCGGCCCACATATACTACGACTAAAGGTCTCTAGGTATATGAGTTACTTGGACATACACAAGCTGATCCCGAAACGCGACAGGCCAAAGCGGGTAACTATGACAATCGTTACACTCGTGTACTGTGGTCATGACTAGTGATGAAAATGCCCGGGAATTTTCCCAAAGTGCCCAGCACTTCCGCGAACATTTCGTAAATTCCCGGGAATATTCCCCATACAAGTTTTGGGCACTTTGGGAAAATTCCCGGGCATTTTCATCACTAGTCATGATCCAGTTCAGGCAATTGCCCTAAAACTGCATATACTGGAAATTCCTGTTAATTAAAATGATAGACTTTTATAATACAGACGTTTATTTCAATGAATTAAACTACTATTACATCAAAGTATCAAATATTTTTAATACTTTGATGTAATAATTAGGACCATGTCCAGTTTTGTGTAACAGAGACATTGTTTGTAACAAGTAATATGATAAAATTGGTACAACAGTAGAAGCTCTTCCTCAATAAGAATTGTATGTTTATAAATAATAAAAAGTAGGCAAATTGTACGCATAAATATCTAAATAATGTCAAAACGACCTTAGTAATAAGTATTAGTATTAAGCTGTTAGGACAAAGACATAAGTCAGTTACATCCATGTTAATTTATCTCCCATCCATCCATCCAATCATGTATAGTCCTAATACATAGATTAGCTATTTAAGTTTTAAAAATGGTTCTTTATCAAATTCATATTTTTTTTAAATATCACGAGTAAACAGGCGAAGTAATTATAGATATTATTGTTTAACTCTAAGGAACAGCTTTCATGACAACACTGTCGAGTAGGGTAGCGGAGATGATTAAAGTTCCATTTATATATAGCTCTTTACGCTCCATATTCCAGACCACATTCGTCAATGTCTTTATGCACATATGAATATTTCAGCCGTAAGCGTATTTAGCACGACATTTAGTATTTTGGAAATCAATTAAGTCTTTGCTTACAAATATACAAGAATTGAATTAATTTTTGAAATGTATTTAAGGCTTTTTTATTATTTTTAGTGGTGCTATTGACAGTTAACAGATGATCCAAAGAAGAAGATGAAATAAATTCCCATTAGCGTTTAGTTATATGCTTAGGATTAAAAAATAGTTTTTGTGCATCCAGTATATTTATTACGGACGTACTCGCTTGAGAGCTAAACAATAAATATTCTAATTTTATACCTTATATCACAAAATTAAAACTATATACTACTAACTACTACCAACTACTACCAACTGTTTATATTACTAACAGATATGACATGAATTCAGAGAATGGTCAAGGAGTGGAATTACATCAGTTGCATACATTTTTTCATTCCTATCATTAGGGACTTTCATAATATGTATTTTATCTATCATTGATCTCTTTTTTTTTCACAGGAGCTCGTGTATATATATTTACTATATACAATGTGTTCTGAAGCTGTATAAAAAAATATTGCATTTTTAGGATATAATAAAAAGAGTAAAGAATTTGTAGAATCCGTCCAGCACAAAATTAAAATGGTAAGTAAACAGTCACTAATAAGAAGTAAAAGTATGCTTCTAGACGAACTTTATAATGGCATTGCAAGAGTACTAGTTTGGGAAGACAAGTTGAGTACCAATTCTAGTCTGGCTCAAATCCAACAGATAAAGTGTCAAGGCGGCCGCAGACGTTTGTCGTTTTATCAATTATATTCACACATATTTTATGTATACATCCATGTCCTGAGTTCTGCACCCTTGAAAATATAATACATTAATTAATTAATTAATTTTTAGAGCTACATAAAACAAGTTTACTGCTTGTGTCTTGACTGCATTATTGTATGAAGGAAATGTGCAACTTTAAAATTGCTCTTTTTTCTTCAAAATAGGTAAAGTTAGAGACGTTAAGTTTTCTCGGAGTTTATAGAGCATAAAGGCGAGGGCAAAGTCCTAAAGTTGGACTTTTAGAAGCATAAACGAATTGGAAGTAGGTAATTTTTATTTTAAAGTATGTCGCCATACCTAAAGTTAAAGAAATTACTATTCGATGCAACATTGTGGTATTTATAAACATGATGCAAACTCAATTACAAACTTGAAACCTTGATTTTCTAAGGAAAATAATATATTAATAGACTTTTATATCAAGTTTACAAAACTGTTATTCACTGTGTGACTCTGTATTTTTATTTAAAAAAAGACGGAAAAATCAAACGTATTAACGCTTCACTGGAACAAATATAATTTAATATGTAGACTGATTGATGAAATGTTGTTGCTTATAACGTAAAACGGAGCATTTTTTCTCTGACTACGAAAAAGAATAGCAATACAAAAATATTGTCTACTTTTGATTTATTATTATTAACAATCCGAGTTGCCGTTGCTGTAAAATAAACGTATTAATAAATACAATAGATCTAAATTTGTACTAATTATCTTTAGAACTTTCGAGGCGTCGGCTTTTAGGTATCATTAAAAATTCTGACAATCTCAGCATCCATTAGACTGGTAAATATTTAACAACAAAGCTCTTTGCGTAGTCTAATCTTATTATTATATGTTACGACATATAGGTAATGATTGATGATGAATGATTGAATGATGAAGAAAACACAACTTCTAAAAAATCTTTTTTAAGTGTATCCAACATGTATTATGATATGTATGAAGTTAATTTACAATTAACAGTCTCATTTTAGTATGCGACATGCCGATTTTTGGATTTCTTATGCTTGGACCACAAAAATAAAGACGGATAAATTTAAACAGCTTATAGAAAAGCACTTATTAGTAATATTATGTAAAGATCCATAACATAATAAAAACAATATACAATGATTGTTTTTTCTATAATATCACATAATTAAACATATAATAATTATAAAATACTAGCTGTCCCGGCAGACCTTGTTCTGCCCTATTTCTCTAAAACAAAGTCAGATTGTTTTTTTTAATGTTAATAGCTATTGGCCTGTCGGCTGTTTTTTGAAAATTGTTTGAAGGAACCTGGCCTTAATGCTATATCTATAAAAATTGACAAATATTGACATTAATATTTATACGTCACTCAATAATTGTTTTGCCTTCCCGGAACCCGTCCACTAACATTTAAACTTTATGCTATGGTGTTAAAGTTCAAATTGACTTATAACAAATCTTTTGTATGAGAATATACAAAAGTGTTGTTTTTAGACTTTTTCAGATAATTTTTTAAAATCTTCTCTCTGTTATAACCTTCCCCAAACTTCAACAAACACAACAAAAAAGAAATCATTCAAATCGGTTCAGCCGTTCTCGAGTTTCGCGGTTATCAAGACACTATAGCTGATCCGGCAAACGTTGTTTTGCTATGTAAGGTTTTGTAATATCTTCTAAGATGTTCATTGAAAATAAGTGATGTCAAAGACAATTTTGATCACAATTAAATACTCTTAATCAACAACACATTTATTTGGATAAAGATTAATATTATTACGTTGATACAACTCTTAACAAATAATGCATTAATTTCGACCAAATTTGTTTACCATAAAAACGGTTCTAGTGACTTAATCTTAAAAGATAGACCTATACTGTCGGGGACATTTTTTTAGATCATTTCAAGAGGAATAATTCTTTCGTACATATATTTTTGGTATCTTGAACCGTTTTTGCAGCGCACGCAAAGGAAGCCCTCAAGGATGAATAATTTTGCCCGTTTTTTTCACATTTTCCATTATTTCTTCGCTCCTAATAATTGCATCGTGATGTTATATAGCCTAAAGCCTTCCTCGATAAATGGTCTATTCCACTCAAAAAGAATTTTTCAATTCGAACCAGTAGTTCCTGAGATTAGCGCGTTCAAACAAACAAACAAACAAACAAACAAACAAACAAACTCTTCAGCTTTATAATAATTACTAGCTGTCCCGGCAGACCTTGTTCTGCCCTATTTCTCTAAAACAAAGTCACATTGTTTTTTTAATGTTAATAGCTATTGGCCTGTCGGCTGTTTTTTGAAAATTGTTTGAAGGAACCTGGCCTTAATGCTATATGTATAAAAATTGACAAATATTGACATTAATATTTATACGTCACTCAATAATTGTTTTGCCTTCCCGGAACCCGTCCACTAACATTTAAACTTTATGCTATGGTGTTAAAGTTCAAATTGACTTATAACAAATCTTTTGTATGAGAATGTAGAAAAGTGTTGTTTTTAGACTTATTCAGATAATTTTTTAAAATCTTCTCTTTGTTAAAACCTTCCCCAGACTTCAACAAACACAACAAAAATAAAATCAGTCAAATCGGTTCAGCCGTTCTCGAGTTTCGCGGTTATCAAGACACTATAGCTGATCCGGCAAACGTTGTTTTGCTATGTAAGGTTTTGTAATATCTTCTAAGATGTTCATTCAAATTAAGTGATGTCAAGAGGTCATTTCAAGAGGAATAATTCTTTCATACATATATTTTTGGTATCTTGAACCGTTTTTGCAGCGCACGCAATGGAAGCCCTCAAGGATGAATAATGTTGCCCGTTTTTTTCACATTTTCCATTATTTCTTCGCTCCTAATAATTGCATCGTGATGTTATATGGCCTAAAGCCTTCCTCGATAAATGGTCTATTCCACTCAAAAAGAATTTTTCAATTCGAACCAGTAGTTCCTGAGATTAGCGCGTTCAAACAAACAAACAAACAAACAAACAAACAAACTCTTCAGCTTTATAATATTAGTATAGATAAAATATGTGATTATAAATTATGAGTGCTATTTAGAGATGGTTTGAAACAATAAGTAAATTTTACGCACACAAAATGTGATATTGTTGTATATTAAGAAAACGCGAGACAATTTTCCTTGACACATAAATTCGCAGACTTTGAAAGTAGACAACTTAATATGAGATTTCATATTACATAGCGGAAGCGTTGGTTCCCAGTGGGTATGAATAATTAAAATCATGCTGCGATAATATGTGTAATTTATATGTCTTTGTATAATAATAAGAAACATAAATACAATTTATTATTATATCATTTAACTCTGTATTGTAAGGAGGTAAGTCAATGGTAAAGTTATTGGTACAAAAGTAATCTATTCATTTTGCATTTATATGTATATATTAGGTAAAATTGTACTTAATTGTTAATTTTTTAATATCTATTTCATTTCAATGCATTTTTTTTTAAATATTGAAATTAAATATATTGATATTTAATTTTACATATACATATTATACAGTCTATTATATATTAATAATGTTGCAGAATCGAGCATATTACATTTGTTTTTTTTTTTAAAGAAACGAAGGATTTTGAATAATTGTTTCTCAAAGTAATAAGATTAGAGTTTCCATTAATATAGAAGTAAACTTCATTCTTCAACATATCTTGTATCTAACATTTTCTTAAAAGCTTTTTGTAATCATTTATTCTGTCCTCGTTTCACTTTTACTGATTTCACTTTCATTTTTTATCGCCAGCAAAGACATCTTAACTCGTTGAAAAAGGAAGTACATATAATAAAATTTGATAAATAAAGTACATACCTTCTTTGCGTTAAAATTCTACTTGGATGAAATGGAAATAATTACGAATCTTTATTATTATAAAATTGTTCTTATTCAAATGTTTGGTACAACAAGATATTTAAAAAAATATCAGTGTGAGAACGACGTCTTGGAGGCTTTTGAATAAGAATCAATGGTTTTTAGTTTGTCATTTGTATTTGACCGAACAAAAAACTGAAACTAATGAACCGATCTTGACAAACGTTTTATATATATATATATATATATATATATATATATTTTAACTAAACATATAATTTATAACGATTCACGATTAATAGGACAGAACTAAAGATATAGATGGACTTATGTATATAAAGACGTATTTATAGTATCTATATTATTTCATGTTTTATTAAAATGGGTTGGGAAATTGATAAAATGGATTGATTAACTGGATTGATTGGATTAGAGACAGGGACGTAACTTGATCTTTCCGATGCAGAAATCATCTTACGCTCAAACAATTACGTGAACTGGTTTTCTGCGTAACAGAAATAAAGACATAATAATGACCTGTATATTATAACAAATTGTTCCATCAGGTGTAGTGTAGTCGCTTTGTCGAGCTAGCATAAAAATAAAATAAAATCTGTTATAGAAACAAGAGCGATTTAGTAAAATCGGTTCCTCTGTAACATTACAATAGGGTAATTATCACAATAGGTCGTGGTTGCTCAGGGTGGGGGCCCTGAGCAACTGATTTAGCGACCCTCGTGAAGTCGCCAGAGCATTGTGATATGCTCTGCCCAAATACAACGAGCAGTATCGGGGAAGGTAACCTCTTCTCCCGAGATTGTGCCCACCGGGCGCGGCGCGACGGGGTTGTGGCGAATTGATTACAGGACCCACAGTCCTCACCAATGCGCAGATGTAGTCACCTTGGGGTTTTTAGTCAGTATAAGTCCGACACACCTCGGTCGCACAACCCCCCTGTGCGGCTGAGACGGTCCTATGAGGATTTTCCCCAAGTAAAAAAAAGGATAATTACCTTAGTATATGAATCTAATTATTTGAATTAAATGAGAATGTTTCATCTGAGATTCAGACGCTAGTATTTAAATAATTTAGGAAAAATAGCACGTGTAATTAGCTTTCCAGTAAAAAATATTCCGCATCTCTCCGAGATATTTTTTGTAACGTTTATGAGTGTTACAAAGTTTTTTGTGAGATAACAAATAAATTTAATAGTAATGTTTGTTTTGCTTTGGCTTTTTTATCCTCATCCTCATTTGCTTTTATAAGTATAATGCTAAGTATTTACTTAAAATTAAAATGTATAATCTCGTTACGTACCAAGTAATATTTTTATGGAAGCTAAATGTAGCTACGAGCTCTTGAAAGACAGATAGCGAAACGAGCATTTTTTATACTTTCTTGTGAAAAAGGCGGTAGGTAAGTACTACTCCAGATGGTAAATGTAATTGAGATAGTACCTAATTATATTTGTATTTTAATGTATACTCAGTATTAAGAATTACATTTATCTCATTGATATTAAATTGAAAAATTAATAAAAGTTTATTGAAATAGACGCCTATTATTACTGCAACTGTAACTAAAATGAAATTACTTACGTAAAAGAAAGTTCTGTTTTTTTTTTTTGGTATCCCGGGGGAAAACCTTGCATAGGACCCCACTAGGGCTGCTGTGAGGGCGACGACCTCGGTATATCAGACTCTTCCTTACTACATTTCTCCGGGCTGTCCCTCTAAATACTCCAGCCGGGCTTGGAAAACCAAATTCATCCAGACGCCCGGGTAGCGAAAAGCCTTGTTAAAGCTACCTCTCCGAGAGAGTAAAGAGCCCAGAGACTCCTCCAAAATCTCTATCTCAGGCGGCGCGCCGGACACTGCGTACTGCCTCTCTCTCTCTGTTATATTAGTTACATTATCTTTGTTTAAACAATATATATTTATTATTTATCAAAATAATATACTTGTATAAATATGAATGTAAATAGTTATATACATATATACAATCTTATGCCTTTTTTAATAAATTCGATTCTTTTATGTGTACAGAAAATTCGTTAGCAACTGTAATTGAAACGAAACTTTTACAATTCCAGATTTCAGTACCAACAAGCAGGCTTCTTAAACTTTTAAGTTTCTTATCACCTAAGCAGGATATCTTATACTACATTCCCAGTTGTATCGTGAAATTAACATATTTTGTAGTAGTAAGTAGAGCGTGTTTATAAATAATTCATTTTAACGACTACCTCGAGGATAGTGTAAAATGTAGGCAGCCTTACATTAAATATGTATGTAGACACGAATTGTCAAGTGTGAGGTCTTAAAACGCATAGTAATCAAATTTAAAGCTTTCCCATTGCGGCAAATAAGTATCCTCGAAGTGAATTATTTATGAAAATAAAGCAGAAGCTTTTATAGACATGTTCATATTTTGTACTCTTCGGCTGAGATTTATAGCCGCTATTTTTACTTTGCTTAGACTTTGCTCTCAAAATAAGTTCGTCTTTGATCGTCGGTTTTTGTCCGGACTTGGTCATGACCACAGTACACAAGTGCAAAGACCGTCATAGTGACTTGGCCTGTCGCGTTTCGGGAACAGCTTGCGTATATCCAGTAACTCATATACCTAGATACCTTTAGTCGTGGTATATGCAGGCCGACATGACGATGGAGATTATCAACAGATTTTCATCCTTTGATGGTCGCTTTCGTTTTAGGATCGCACTGTACTTACCATCAAGTGTATTGTAGTCACTTTATCGAGCCGGTGTAGAAAAATAAAAAACCTTAATATATAATAGGTATTTGAGTACAGTCTAAGTATTTAAAGGTCCAAGTCAAGTAGAGAAAATTAGTGACTTACAATGTACTTTGGTTTTTTTTTACTGAGTCGGCACAGTGAGCACACCACTTCTGATTGTAAGCTTGGTGAAGTCCAAAACCAATAATGACTATTAACAGTAAAAAAAACTATTGATAGTTTCAGAGATAATGCTGGCCAGCACAAATTTCTTTTCACACTTCGTTTAAAGGACCCCATATCATAGAACGGTGGAAACAAACTCGGCGGAAGACCATTCCATAGCCCAAAGACTCGGCAAAAGTAAGAGTTAGAGAACGTCTTAGTCCTAGCCGGGATGTGAGTTACCTAATAGCTGTGATTCCGTAAGCCACGCGCGCGTAGTTCTGCTATGGAAGGGGGAAGATGGAATAAGGGTAAATAACTCTAAGGGTAACTCTTCAGAACACTCGCCATGATACAGCCAGCTGAAAGCGCGTGGTGGGGCAATATCACTGAACAACTGGGGTGGTGCCAGGTGCTTAGTAACGTTTTTTTTTTCGGCATGTCCAACGTTGGTGGCCTGGGAAAGACCTTCACAACAAAACCGGGCTTGGTGGGCGAACGCAGAGGGCGCTCAGCCAGCGAAATTTATGGGTTGGGCGGCTACGCAAGGGCACTCCTGCTTTAGTAAAGTCTGGATCATTCACAATGCGGACAGTCCTACACAGCAATATATCCAGGGCGTCGAGTAAGTACTGGGCAGAACCGTTCCAAAGATGCGAACAGTTTTTCAGTATTCCAGTATTAATTAAATTATATAATTTGTAATAATTGAGTAAAGTAAATATAGAGTTTATAAATATACGCCTATATGAGTTATAGGACTGTGAATTTAACTAGTTTGATATTTTTGATAAGTTGAACCCTGGAGGAATTATAAAATGAAATTATTAAAATATATTTTTTTTAACCAATTATTTCGTTGTGTAGCGTGTACCCTGCCAGTCTACTATCGCGGACGTCGTAATGGTTGTACGAATCGTTTGCGCACCGGCCATGGTAGACTGTAAGTGGAAGAATCGTGCGAGGTCTCGTTTTTTTTTTTTTTTTTTTTCGGCGTGTCCTACGTTGGTGGCCTGGGAAAAACCTTCACAACAAAACCGGGCTTGGTGGGCGAACGCAGAGGGCGCTCAGCCAGCGAAATTTATGGGTTGGGCGGCTACGCAAGGGCACCCCTGTGGGTACGGACCTCGACTTGGGCGGCCGGCCAGTTGAAAAACGAACCTAACGGTGATCTACCAGCGTTTCGGAAGCGACTACCTTGAGAAGAAACGCCGAAAGAAACTCAAGGCTGCGTCTTTAAAAGTTATATGACCGGTAAGAACAATAAAGTACGCGAAAATATTTTCCTTAGCATGTGACCGGTGGTCGTGGGTGTGGTTGTAGAAAGACACGGATTTTGACCTTTTACTGTTTATTTGCACTTTAAGGCATACCGAACTGTGACGTACGCGCACGTACTCTAGCCTTGGGTCTCGGTAGTGGACTGAATTTGCTAGAGCATCCCTTGCGCGCGCGCATCCCTTACCCCGCGCATCCCTTACCCCGCGCATCCCTTACCCCGCGCTTCCCATAACACCCTAACGTCCTTTAGGGCGTTTACCACAAACGCGTATCGGGTAGCGTCTACATGCTATATGCTTTTGCTAATTTATATAAAATCACTACTTATAGAGAATATAAACTTACATTATATTAAGCAGAATACTTCAAAACACTTTGTATACAAAACTAGTAAATCGCTATTGTTTTTCTCATATAAAAAATCCAGGAATATTTATTTTTATTTTATTGAGCCTGTTTTCTTCTAAAATATAAACTATATTCAAGTATATAAAAAACGGAAGGAAATAGCATTTCATCTTGTTTGGATTAGATGTGCAAAAACATGTCATAAAAGGTTACTTTTAGACAAGTTTAAACGATAAAAAGTTTAGAGCATAACTTAGTTACGAGTATTTGAGTACCGGCCGAGTTATCTCGGATCTGGCTCATATCCAAGATATAAAAATCACATCCACCATGGGCATACGTCACCCTATTAATTTTGTTTTAACGCTTTGCGTAGTCTCCTGCTTAACTGAAGATTGAATACAGTCTCAACACAAACAAATTGGAAAACAATCTTCAATGATAAAGAACTAATTTTTATTATACAGATTGAATACTGTCAGTAATATATCTTTTTTTTTATCAACCCGGTGGAAATCCCTTGGGATCGTCAGGGGAGTGATGAGGGCCACTCCCCCGGTGCGTCGGACTTGTACCGACTAAAACCATCGAGGTGCCAGCACTGCCAACTCTTCGCCTTTGCCGGACCTGGGAATCCAGATACTTCCGAGGGCCCGGCGAGAGTAATATATCTCTGCTCAATATGGATATTGCGTGAAAATATATAATCATTATTATGTTATTTAGAACATTTATTCTTATTATTAAATTTCACCATTAGTAAAAAATTAATATAAAGCTATTATTGATAAAAGAAAAACTTTAAAACATGTATTTCATGGGTATAATCTTTATACGGTAAAATATTTACATAATCTAAAAGTTATGGATTTTAGTGCTCTGTAATATGTATGTTATACATACTAATATTTGTAAATATATCTTGACACAGAAGTAATCTAAAATCGAAAGTAATCTTTGGCTATATTAAAAAACAATATAAACATCAACTTATTTGCTTGTATAATTACAGTTTTAGCCCGTACTTAAATTTCTAAAAGGACACCAACCAAAGAATATAATGATTATTTTTTGTTTTATGCCCAATAACAATTTCCGGAATACCCAATTATGAGGTAAAAATTATTACAAAATTATAGCGGATACAAATCATGTACCGGAATATTGATCTTCTTCAGATTTTACGAAAAATTGTTATTGCTAATGGCCAGTATGAGAGCAAGTGAGTGCATGTGGTATATATAAAAACATAATATATTTTATTTTTTAGATTTTGGACTACGGTATTTACATTTAGAATACCTAAAGCAGTTTTTATTAGCATGATTTTATAAAGTATTTTTTATATAAATAACCTACTGAGCGAAGTAAAGAGAAGAAATTTTTAATTCCAAAAAATAACGTTGAGCCTATTATTCCAGCACTGTGTTTAATATTAATGCTGGATAGAAGTGGAACAATTGTAGGACCAAAAGAGATTTAAATGAATAAAGTTTTCGATATTTACGAGACCATGGTACGAGATTTGAAGATAATTTATTTAAATGTATATATGAGGTTAATGAAAGAAGCTATTTTCATGTGAGAGAAATTAGTAGCCTTGTAAAATTAATTATTGCTAGTAAGAAGTGGGTAGGCATTAAATGAGACATGTAACATTCAAACTTCGACAGTCAATATATTGGTTTTAATCAATCGATACTTTCACCGGTTCAAACCGGTAATTAAATAAAACATAATACCAAGAGATATACGTCCAATATATACACCTAATTCCCAACGTAATTTCCTTAAAGTTTTTTTTTATATATTGTATCGTAAAATACACGTATAATGTAATGATAAATGAAGCTTATACATAAACAATTCACTTTAACGGCTGCCTAGGGTGTAATATGAAATGTAAACCGTCTTACATCAAATATTTATGAGTTACGTATACGAGCTTTTGTAAAACTACTTCCCTATCAAGTATATACTTTAGATCGATAAATGTTTCGTATTTCTTAAAGCTATTTACATATATTAATTTTTCATTTCATCTGACAACCTATATTATAATATAAGTTACATCATTGTAATATAAATATATGAAATAAAAATATATTGTCATTTAAAAGTAAATGAAATTTGAATGGAGATCGTTTTTCGTACGAACTTGTATGTTACGCATGCTTATATGCCGATTTTATCTGAGAATCATAGATGGGCAAAATGTAGTCAGATTAATGAAAAATGATTACGATTACATTTTGCGTTTTTCATCATTAATATGACTGTATTTTGCTAATCTATAATACTTTTTAAACGCTACAGAAGCTCATATACCTAGAGACCTTCAGTCGTGGTATATGTGGGCCGACATGACGATGTAGACTATCAATGGATTTTCATCCTTTGATAGTCGCTTTCGTTTTTGGACTACACTGTACTTACCATCAGGTGCTCTGTAGTCACTATGTCGAGCCAGTGTAAAAAAAAAAGCCTCAATTGCATACACATTTATGACTCCTTAATATTTTGAAGGAAATAATCATGATTACAGAGCAACAAAATAAAAATGAAAACTACATTTTATAATCGTTTATCAATAATCAGATTACATATTGCCCATCTCTGCTAAGAATTATGGTAATGATTATAAAGTACTTCTAATAACCACTTATAAGTCTTCCAGTAATCAATTCATACATATTTTGATTGGATGAGTCCACCCCATCACCAGGCTTACTCAGCTTTCATTGAACTTTTTTTAGTAAAAGAAAATTATTTTTTTATTCAAATTCAAAATATAATAAACATTGGTATACCAACCTGCTGGGATATTGAGAATAAGACCTCAGTGTTACAAAAATAACTTACATAGTGTCTCTAAAGATAATCCGTTATTTTGTATGTGTAGAACATACAAATAATTCTCAGGAGCTAGATTTATTTGCAACTAATTAAAAATGTATCTGAACGCGTGCATAAAATTATTCTGTAAAAAATGTTGTCAGTATAACTTCTAGTTTTGTGATTAATTGTAATATATTCATTTTAGGCCAAAGTTTTGCGTGACTGTAATTTATACACCATGTAATAATTTATTGTAATTTGTACACCAGTAATTTTTAATGTTATGTAGATGTGCCCCTTAATAAAAAAAAATCTTATATAAAATTCATATTACATTTTAATAAATAATTATCAGATTACAACATATACCGTTGTTCCTCATTAGATACTAGTAATATTGCTATTTTACCGTGGAAACAATCTCTTAAATACCGGCACTGGAAGTTAGAATGCGGGTCAAGCCGCTATTAATTAAACAGATGGGAGGTCGCCTAATACCCTCATCTTAGTAACCACAGAGGGTCATCCGCGGAAGTTTGGTAACTGAACGCAAAGGTTTAACATCGAACATTGTACATTATTGATCACGTTTTCAAACACAGCCTCCTAAGTAACGTGATGGATAATACTTACTTTGTCCTTATACATATTTGGTAAAATAGTATATACCAACAGGTAGTATGTTGCTACACAAATATTATATTTAAAAACATTTACTGAAGGCAAAATAAAATAAAATATTGTATTATGAAGTCTGTTAAAAAGGTATTATGAATATGTAACCTTTTTTTATCAAAGAAGAAAATAGTAAATATTTGTATTATAAAACAGTTTTATCAGATTATACCAGTTACAAATGTTTTCCTGTAATTACTAAATGTAATTTGTAAAACTATAATGCGGTAAGCCCTTTATATTTAGAGTATTATTACTATTATGAGATCTTTTGTTTTTATTTCAACAACAATTTATGCTTAACATGTTTTGGTATATTGGAGTTCAAACGACCGGCCTGCGGGCATTTGTATGTAAACCGAGACGACATCTGTCCTGTCTTCTCACTGATCTCATCCTTTTAAGCCAAACACGAAGGGTGAAAACATTTTAAAATTCATGTAGATCTTTTTCTAGTTAATATTACAGATTGCACTTATATTGTGGTAATAATAAAATTCAATTTATTCTTCCCATTTTTCATCGTTGTTATCGTTTTATTCGTTGTGGTTTCTAGTTCAAGTTAGTTTAAATTCTGTAAGTACTATAAATACAAGAAGGATTATGATATATACGTATACACAACGCGCCGCAGAGAAATTCTTTAGAGGACACTGGCCGATTCATACGCAGATTGCGGATTTCTACTCGTATAGTTCAATAATTCTTAAAATCGCCTTAGCTATGAAAATATAGACAATAAATTATCATTGATAAGCCAATTTTAAGAATCACAATTAAAGCGCTTGTTTTAATAGAGTTGCTGAAATAAAAATATACTTTATTTTTCTTCTAAATCTAAATCAGATGTAATGAATTATCACAATTTTTCCCGAGAAACGAACCACAGTTTGCTTTTCATTTCTCGGCTGGCATATTGCTAAAAGCTATAGAAGAGACCTATGTCCGGTACTGGACAATAAAGTGTTGATATAAGTGTTGATGATACAAACTTTTTTTACCAAATATCTATCGGCTCGCCAAAATATATTTAGAATTAAGGACATCTTATAAACGATTAGGAAAGCTTTGTATATTATACTGCCATCTGGTTAACTACTTTTAAACTAATAGTGACTGTAAACAGGCTTTTCCAATCTTATACATAAAACATCTGAACCCAAAATTAGTCATAATACTGAAACTAAGAAACAGAGGTCACTATATTCTGAAATTTGTAATTTTAGAAATGAGATATTTCTATTTACCGAGATAGTCCTTGTTAGGAATTTAGTATGATAATATAAATTATTAACGCAGTATAATATCATTTAAAACTGGTAATAGCTTTCTATAAGAATATTCATCTCTAAGTATAATAAATTATTTGATATTAACATCAAAGAATATGTAAGAAAAGACAATAATTAAAGATATTATTATTTTATACCTTCGGATATAAATATGTATGGATTGTATGCATGACAAAAGACCGTGCACACTCTAAATTTAGACTAGTTCTTAGTTATTAGAACAGATAACACTTCGATTACAGTTTGAACAAGAGAAGATATTTAGAGCAACTAATTGTAAAATCGTTTGCGAAATCAATTTGTTTCAGAAGGCACTTCATTTCAAATTTGCGAAGTTAAATTAATACGAGTTAATAATGTTGTTTTATTTACACTTATTAAAATTCATTATAATTATTTCTTGTGTAACATCTGTAAACAGCGATCGAAATATTGGTACGTATTATAAAGTTCCTATTTGTTTTGCAAAATAAAAGTTAAGTGATATATATTTTATTTCTACTGTATTAACAAAGTATTAGTTCTTGAAAATAAAATCAACATATAATTTGATTGCGAACTGTGGGAGTAAAAAGACTGATATTGAATGTATGAAAATGTAGACAGAATTCTAAAGAAACATGAAAACGTTTTTTGACTAAGTTCAAATATGAAACCTTGAAAAAAACTGTTTGAAGTAAGACTTAAGGGTAAGAAAAAGCTATTAATAAGCTTTTGGTTGATAATTTTAACGTGTTACTGAACAGAAGTAGTCGAATTAATAACAATACGTGTGAAGTGAATTCAATTGCTTGTAAATTATTTCAGGTGCAATATTCGACGATGGTTCCTTTTTATTCGAAGCTGCATTCAATGTTGCACTTGCCGAGTCGTCAGAAGGCCAAGACAATCCATTTGTCGGTAGTGTAGTTAGAACATCTCCTGGAGATATATTGGAAGCGGAAAGTGCTATTTGTTCTTTGCTGGAGGCACGTATGCACTGCTATTTCAAAATACTAGTAACTTCAAATTATATTTATTCGTGTTAATAAATATTTTTTTTAGAAAAACGTAATGGGAGTTTTTGGCCCGACAAAGAAAGATTCATTACAGCATTTACAATCGATAGTAGACTTTCTTGAAATACCCCAAATATTAACACAACCAATAGAAACGCAAAATCGTAATTGGTCAGCCATCAACCTGTATCCCAATCACATTTCGTACTCTCAGGTAATTGTATAAGTAAAATTATATGATTGATGACGAAAGCATATTTTTAACAAAGTTTTACCTTTAACTTAGGTTTTTGCTGATATTATAGAAGTAAAAGGTTGGACGGAATTTACGATAATTTATGAAGGCGCTGAACTTTTGCCATTCTTGGATAGTGTATTATCAATGCAAGACTTAGACGCTGGAGAAAAGATTTTAATAAACATAGTACAATTACCCGACGGAGATGATTATAGGTATACATACATACTGCATATTTAAGTAGATTTTCTAAAGTAAATTAATACAATGAAAAAATCATTGTATTGATATATTCATTGATATAATCATTGTATTATGACAATATGTATTTCATTGTAATAAGATAGTAAATTTAAATTTATTTATATTGTTTACATAAGTAAATTAATTTTAGACCACAGTTAAAAACTGTAAAAAGTTCTGGTTCCGTGAATTATGTAATAGATTGCAGCGTAGAAGTTTTACCGCGAGTCTTAGAACAAGCTCAGCAAGTTGGTTTGATGTCCGACGAGCACAGCTACCTTGTTATGAATCCTGATTTTCAAATAATCGATATCGAACCTTATAAACATGGAGGCTCTAATATAACAGGTAATCATTAAAAATACGTTTTAAGAGCACAAATAATGTATATTATAGATTTATTTGCTTGCCTGTCGTTTGCTGATTTCAAAAGACTTTTTATTATTGAGAATTTTTTCTATAAAGTTACTAGTAATAGTATATTAACAATTTATATTTTCTTCATACCGAAATCAAGTTAAAAATATGATATAGTTGCAAATGAGTTTTACGTCGTTGTAAATTAATTCTTTTTTTATCTACTTCAGTCGTGGTATATGTGGGCCGACATGACGATGTAGACAATCAATGGATTTTCATCCTTTGATAGTCGCTTTCGTTTTTGGACTACACTGTACTTACCATCAGGTACTCTGCAGTGACTATGTCGAGCCAGTGTAAAAAAGAAAAAAAAAACTTATAAGAGCTATCTACCTAATAAATTAAATCTAAACAAATCTATATCGGATTTCACGCATTTTTAGCTAAATTCATTTAATAACCTTCATATTTTAAATTTAGTGTATAATACTCCTTAAGTTTATCCTTATTGCGAAAGTTTAATAGGTAATTACTTTTTCTTAGTAGCTTTTCAGATGATTTTATTCAAGTTGAGTACATAAAGTGATTTTGTAATGTTTATTACTAATTTAATCAGTTTTTTTCTTTGTCAGGTATAAGATTTTTCGACCCTAGCTTGGAGCCTATTCAAAACTTCATTAAGTCTATAAATGAAAAAGTAGTGGAATTGTCCGAGGGTCGTATAGAGAACGCAATCACAGAAAATGCTTTGACTTTTGATTTGGCTCTAGTTTACGATGCCGTTATCTTGTACACCTCGGCTTTAAATGCTATGAATCTGGAAGAAGGTTGTAATGTAACTTGTGAACAAGATGAAAGTTGGGAATTCGGATCTACCATTGTAAATTTTGGAAGAACTGTAAGAGACTTCAAACTTGCTGTCTATTCTCATTGAAGTAATCTTCTGTAACTATGAATATTTAAATGATTTATTAATTATATATTCATATGAAAATTTTCCTATTACCGTAAAAAGGCTGGATTGTTTTTCGCATTGTAGATTCGTAAATAGATATATAAATACTAATTAAATGAAGTTTATAGTATACGATTAGGTACTTATAAAAAGTGTTATTTTTACAGATGGAAATTGATGGGTTAACTGGAATTGT
The DNA here is from genome assembly GCA_036320925.1 of Automeris io. Lineage (NCBI taxonomy): Eukaryota > Metazoa > Arthropoda > Insecta > Lepidoptera > Saturniidae > Automeris > Automeris io. The sequence goes on along the minus strand of JAUDJH010000012.1, from coordinate 7,791,228 downwards.
GAAATTTGATGATGAAGGTTTTCGATCTGATTTTGTACTAGATGTTTTGGAATTAATGGCTCATGGTTTAGAAAAGGTAATGATATACATTAATTTCCACATAATTTTACTAAAGCAATAAGCTTACGTATTAAAAAAAATGCTTATTATACATTTTAATTAGGTTGGTACGTGGGATGTTGAGGATGGTTTCACAGAAACTAGAATCGTAATACCGCCGATAGAACAAGAAGGATCTGAATCCATGAAAGGCAAACATTTCCATATTATTACTGCATTGGTGTGTAATAATTATGTTATGATTTGTTTGTGTATTAGCTTATTAAAATATGTCGAATAATGCAAAGCTTTTTTCAGAGTGCTCCGTATGGAATGTTAAAAGAATCATCAAAAAAACTTGAAGGAAATGATCGCTACGAAGGCTTTGGTATTGAACTCATTGAAGAACTTGCAAAAATGAATGAATTCAATTATACATTTGAAATACAAGCAGACGGTGATTACGGTTCCTTTAACTCAAAAATTGGGAAATGGACTGGCATGATGGAGAAAGTTATAGATGGAGTAACTATCACTTACATTTTTTTGGATGAATTGAAACAAATAGCTAACGGTTTAGTTTATGGTATATTCATACAATTATAATTTATTCATTTATGGCCTTAGTAACTACTAAGAGAGTTTTTTTTAATGTTACAGAGAGTAGATTTCGCAATAACAGATTTAACTATAACAGCAGCTCGACAGAAAGCCGTTGATTTTACAAGTCCATTTATGAATTTAGGTATAACAATATTGTATAAAAAGCCAACAAAAGAACCACCAAATTTGTTTTCATTCGTATCACCGTTTTCTTCTGGGGTATGTTTGGTATAAAGTAATATGCTATTATTACTTATTTTATTTATGAAAAATAAATATCCTATATTTACAGGTCTGGAGCTGGCTAGCAGGGGCATACGTTGGTGTGTCAGTGTTATTGTTCGTTTTGGGAAGATTGGCTCCTGAAGAATGGCAAAACCCATATCCATGCATAGAAGAGCCAGAAACATTAGATAATCAATTTACTTTAGCAAACTCGTTTTGGTTTACACTTGGGAGTGTACTTACACAAGGCTCCGAGATAGCTCCTATGTATAAATTACTTTTCTATCTGTCTAATAAATGATTTTCCTACTTATAAAATAATATATACATAACTTTCAGTGCTGTCTCTACGCGTATGGCTGGTAGTATGTGGTGGTTTTTCACTTTGATTATGGTGTCCTCTTACACAGCCAATCTTGCTGCCTTTCTAACTGTTGAATCTAAATTTTATGCCATAAAAAATGTACAAGATTTAGCTAATAATCCGTATGGTGTTAAATATGGAGCTAAGAAAGGGGGAGCTACATTCAGTTTCTTTAAGGTAAGGTAATTTTTGCGCAGTAAATTTATTTATTTCATAAATGTATTACAATACAATTTACTATGATCAGATTTTGCTTTCTAGGAATCAGATAACTTAATTTATCAGAAAATGTACCATTATATGGATGATCATCCAGAACTTCAAACTGCAACAAATGACATAGGCCTTGCAAGGTATGGTAAGAACAGAATTATATTTTATCAGCAAGCTATTTATTCATTTTATATTTTTTATTATTTAGAGTTAAATCAGAAGATGAAAACTATGCCTTTCTAATGGAGTCAACATCAATTGAATATATGGTTGAAAGAAATTGTGACGTAGCGCAAGTCGGGGGACTATTAGACAGCAAAGGGTACGGTATTGCTATGAAAAAAAGTAAGTGTTATGTTTTAAAATATAATTTAACAAATATTCAAAACAATAATAGTCTAAAACCATATCACAGATTCACCTTACCGGCAACCAATGAGCGAATCTATCTTACAATTGCAAGAGGAAGGTAAACTGACTAGAATGAAAGACAAATGGTGGAAAGAAAAAAGGGGAGGAGGTATTTGTACGGTTAGTCTTGCACCAATACTAGTATATGATGTATTTTTAGTACAATTGAATATAGTAATAATCATATACACTTGTAGCTTTGTTACATAAGTCCAGTTGACTTATCAAAATATAATTATGAAGATCGGAAATCATAAAATATGAATAAAAACATTCTTGACAAATAGTAGATAGACAAAAAGCTGAATCTGTGGTACATTAATTGCGGCATAATGTAGCATCATAATTTTTATCATGGTATTTAAAAAATCGTGGTCTTCTTCTAGTACTAATCATGGTAATAGATTTGTATCTTCAAGCATATATAAAGATTGAAAGCTATTTGAGAAAATAACAACAAAAAAGAAAGTACCATTGAAATTCGATAAAGATGGACTAAACTTGAAGAATATTTAAGTAGCTAAAGAGTAGGCTATATTTAAAATTCAGAATATATAATGAAAAGTATTTAAATATTAATTATCACAAGTCAGGACGATGACGCAAATACCGGAGATGCTCAGCCTTTGGTGTTGGCTAACGTAGGCGGAGTGTTTATTGTTCTTGCTGCGGGCTCCGGTATGGCTGTTATTTGCGCCTTCATTGAAATGCTCTTTGACGTCTGGATGATGTGTCACAAGAAAAAGGTACCTTTTATGTATTGCTACTTATTTAGTAGGTAAATGTTTAAAATCCATTAGTATTCTTGCTATCAGAATTATACTAACTAGATTAACCAACAATGTGCTTTTATTTGTGTGTATTTTAATAAGCTTTTAAACATTTTATCATATACTGAAAATTTGTAAGTTTTTATCTACATAGAATATCTTGGCTATAAAAATAAATACAAGGTGTCTCAAAAGTAAGTTCACATTTGCTTATCTTATTACGCGAAAGCAACTATTCTGAGGGGCGCGGGGGTATGTCAGTCGGTAGTCTGGCTCTTGGGAATTTAGTCGCTATGGAGCGTTTCTCTGGTGCGGACCGTGCGTTGTGCGTACGTGAGTTTTACAAAAACGGTAATTCGGCGACTGTAGCGCGTAGAAAATTCTGCAGTATTCGACATATTCGTCACTTAAATGATGCGCCTAGCACTCGACTCATTGCAAAATGGGTTGAGAAGTTTGAAGAGACTGGGTCAACTCTGGAGAAACCAAAATCTGGGCGGCCAAGAACATCAAGAACAGCCGAAAACGTGGACAGTGTTACTCAGTCTATTCGAGATGATCCAAACCCCTCGATTCGGAAGCGTGCTGTTGCTTTAAATGTGCACAGATCTTCATTATGCCGCATTTTACACAAAGATTTAAAGCTGCACCCGTACAAAATTCAGTTAGTGCAAGAACTGAAGCCTCAAGATGCTGGTCAGAGGCTTGCCTTTGTAAATCAGATGGTTGAGCGCTTTCCAACGTTCACCAACATCTTGTTTTCCGATGAAGCCCATTTTCACCTCAATGGGCATGTAAACAAGCAAAATTGTCGTTACTGGAGTGCAACCAACCCAAAACAAAAAAATCAGAAACCGCTACATTCACCCAAAGTCACCGTATGGGCAGCGATGTCGGCGCGAGGAATTATCGGCCCTTACTTTTTTGAAGATGGAAGGGGACGCACACTCACAGTGAATTCAGAGCGTTATTAGTCCAGTCAAATAACTTTTTAAATCAAAATTTTGACACTCAAGTTTGCATTTTTGATATTTTGTACTTCTAATAATACAAAAACGATCTGTAAAGGTTTTAGTGTCTGAAACCCCCGGCAAGAGTTAAAAAAAATGATTTAAAGTTTTTTTCCACAAATACTCGAAAACGGTAATAGTTAGAGAAAAAAAATGTAAACAAAATATATAGAGCTTAAAATTATACATAAAAAAGGTAGTATGACTTTTTTTCCTCCGGCCTAAATTAACCCAGTTAGGGAGGTTTTTAAGTTTAAGGGTTTTTAAATTCCGCGCCGTTGCATAAAGTCACGAGGCAAAACACGAGGGACTATTGCTGTCTCGCTTACTCCCATTGATACTTGACAATGAGTATTGCGTAGGCGTTCACTATAAAATGTCCGAGCAGGGATATAAAACACACTTAGACTATAAGGTGGTGTGAGTTAATGTATTATTAGCATAGCAGTCGGTTCGATTAAGGAAATGTTATTAGGTATAGAAAAGGAATTAGTTTGGTAATAGTAATCGAGAAAAGTGGATTGGTGGAAAATTAATGATGATTTTAATGAATATAATTCTTGAATAATAGTTTAAATGGAATAGCTTGCATTTAAGGATTGGAAGAAGTTGGTTGATGCAACTTGTATTTTTTTTTTGTAATTGAATAGGCTTTATTATTTAAGTGTAGTTAAATGATCACGATGTTGCGTTAGGATGTGAATATTTTCAGGCTTTTAGGTGGGTTTTGAAAAAAACTTAATCTTCTTGTAACATAGTTTAGCAAAAATGTTTAATTTAATTTTTTTTTTTAATAGAGCTGAAGATTAAGTTACTCTCTAGCAGAGAGTATTCACAAATTTGTAAAAATGTTTTTTCCCCACATAGGTAGGATAGTTGTTTTGTATTGTATAAAAAATTTAATAGGATTATCAAAAATGTTTAAAAGGAAAGGGAGGATAATGTTGTGATTGTATGTAAGGAGTGCATAAAATTAGGTAACATGTCTGTGACATAAATATTACGTTTAGTAAAAATATAATATTTTGTATGAAAGAATTGGAAAATAGGAAGATCGTTTTGAATTCGAAATTCGAATTTGAAAAAGGACTTGATTATTCTAGAGATTGTGTATTGAGCTTTAAGAATGAAAGGTTGAAAAATTAGAATAAACAAATAACGAGAATATTATGTAAATGTATTAATGGTTTACTAAATTTATAATTTAAAGTGATATTAAGAGTTTGATTGAAGAAGGAAGAACTCCACAATATCGGTCATACAAGTTCCCCTTCCACAATATATTAATATTTATCTATATATATATTACATTTAGTTATTAAAAAATAAACATTAACGTGAAGTTCTGTCTCAAAGTTAAGTTTTTACTATATCCTTTATGTCGCTTATGTTTTTAGCAAGCACATAAAAGTGGAAAAATTTTGCAAATTCCAAATAAACATATGTATATGTATTTATTAATTTACTTTAATTGATAAATTAATAAAATAATAAAAATATAGCTTTTCATAGAAACTAAGGATTTAAATAGAAATAGAATTTTTAACTGTAAAATTTAAATTAAATATAGACCAATTATTATATTTCAAATATTTTTTTAGATTCGAAATATTACTATCAACGGAATTTCATCCTTTGATGGTCACTTTCGTTTTTGTACTACACTGTACTTATCATCAGGTGTACTACAAATCACTATGTCGTACCACACGCCCGATTGAGTTCCCCGCCCGGTTGAGTTATGAAGACCTTTCTCAGTCAATCAACGCGCGTAAATTCGAAAAAAAAAATCTATGTCGTACCAGTGTAAAAAAAATAACTTGTCATATGAACAAGTTGTTTTCAATTTACAAACCCAATATTTATGATAAAAAAGCTCAAAATTAATCCTAACATGTCAACTAAGATAAAGATGGCGTCCGCTCGTACATCGGACATAAAATTTGCACGTGACTTGGCCTATTAGATGCATTGTGGCAGATGGCGCCACCAGAAATAGAGTTGCGACATTCACCCTAAGTACCCTTAAAATTAATTATATATTTGGGAGTCGAAGCTGCTCGCGTCCGTAGGCTTTTACCTTAGTTTCCCTACACGTGGCTCCTGGGTGGTGCTAAACGAGCTGCAGTGAGGTGGTAGGGCGTCGGTGCCCGTCTGGATCGCGACCACAGTGCATGGGTGTAAGGCCAGTTTTGGCTGATCGCGTTTCGGGAATAGCCTGTGTATATCCAGTAGCACATGATTAGCGACCTTTGGCACAGTATTGGAGTTCTGACTTGACGTCTTCGCCTGCTCCCTTATAGGGGGGTACGTTGAACTGCCGGCCAGGAAGACCCGTAGAAACGGTTGTACCGCTGGCCGCCCGCGGTATAGTACAGGGGCCCAATCATAGCTAACCACTATGAGAGGCTGCTCCACCATGCCGCGCATAATCTTGGATAGGATCGTCGTGCCGGATGGTGACCGGTTTTCGGGACTCGGCGACCTATTCCGGGGGGGTACGGGGGCCCTTCCGTCCGTTGGTTCAGCTTACGTTTTCTGGGGGTTTTGGCGTTGGCCCAGTCTGGTCTGTTCTCCTTTTGTTGTGTCGAGGGTCGTTAATTCTCTTCACGTCTTCTTAACTTTTGCTTCATGTCAGCGCAATGTAATAATTCTGGTAATTCAGCGGTGTTTAATCCCGAAAACACCTTCTTTATGGAGTTCACTAACATCCGTGGACTCCATTCTAACTTAAATGCTGTCCACCACCATCTTGAGACAGTCCGGCCTGCACTTCTCTTTTTGACGGAAACTCAAATACACCGTCCGGCTGATTCATCTTATTTGCATTTCCCTGGCTATCAGCTTAAGGAAAACTTTCATGCAAAGGCTGGGGTCTGTGTGTTTGTGCGGTCGGACGTGTGTTGCCGTCAGTTGCGCTGTTTGGAGAACCCCTCTTTTTCTGTCCTGTGGGTGCATGTGGATCTCGGCTCTCTGAGTCGTGTCTACGTGTGCCTATACCGATCTCATAATGGGGACTCTGAGACCACTGGGCTGTTTGATTACCTCAGCCAGGCCGCTGATGTCGTTCAAGAGCAGTACCCTGCAGCAGAACTGGTAGTTTTGGGGGATTTTAACGCGCACCATGAATTATGGCTGGGATCCTCCAAGACTGACCATGCAGGAAGGTCTGCTCATGCATTCACCCTGCTTCATGACCTCTCTCAACTGGTTGTCCAGCCCACCAGGCTTCCAGATGTTGTGGGTCATGCTCCCTCTTTGTTGGACCTTCTGCTGACGAGCCATCCTTCCGGGTATTTTGTGTCGGTAAATGCTCGTTTGGGTAATTCTGACCATTGCCTGGTTAGTTCTTTGGTGCCACACGCCCTCTCACCATCTCCTCGTGAGGTTAAGCGTAAGGTATGACATTACTCGTCAGCAGATTGGGATGGATTGCGTGAGTACTTTGCTTCTATCCCGTGGCGCCAACGCTGCTTTAATGAGTGTGATCCTTCTGCGACTGCCGATGCGATTGCCGCCGAGATCAGGCTTGGAATGGATTATTACATTCCATCTTCTGTAATCGTCGGTAATCGCTCTGGACGCTCTTGGTTCAATCGCGAATGCTCTGTCGCTGTTAGTCTGAAGCAGAATGCATATCGTACTTGGATTAAGGGTTGCGCAACTTGTGATCCTGATATCAACGCTCTTAAAGCAGCTTATAACAAGGCTAACAAGGTTTGCAGGAGGGCGTATCGCGGGGCGGATGCTTAACGTGTTTCGCGGATTGGCCAGATCTTAGTAAACCACCCGACCAACAGTCGAGCTTATTGGGGACTGGCCAAGGCCGTGCAAACGAATTTCTGTCGCCCATCCTTTCCGCCGTTGAGATCTCCTGACGGGTCGCTGGCCCATGAGCCGCTGGAGAAAGCCAATCTGTTGGCTCACATCTTCGCGGCTAATTCCAAACTTGATGATCTCAACACCCAGCCGCCCACAATTCTTTCTTGTGGCTACTCTATGCCTGATGTTGTGATAAGGCAGCGTACTGTATTACGTGAGTTGAGGTCACTCGATGTGCGGAATGCTAGTGACTCTAATGGTATCCCAGCGGTGGTGCTGAGGGCTTGTGCAGCCGAGCTTGCGTCTCCTCTTACAAGCCTGTACCGCCTGCCTTTCTCGTCCGGTGTTGTGCCTCAGGCTTGGAGGGAAGCCAACATTTAACCGATCCCCAAAAAGGGGAATCGTTTCGACACAAACAACTGCCGTCACCTCAGTGCTCTGTAAAATCTTAGAACGGATTGTAAATGTTCAACTTGTCCGTTACCTAGAGGATCACTCTCTTATTAACGATCGTCAATATGGTTTTCGACCGAATCGTTCCACGGGTGATCTTCTAGCGTACGTCATGCACCGCTGGGGTGAGGCTATGGATAAGCATGGCGAATCTTTGGCTGTTAGCCTGGATATAGCCAAAGCCTTGATCTGAGATCCTTTAAGCGTAGCGTGAATAGATATTTATGCGGGCCGGCATGATCGCTGCGACTACCGATGGGTTTTTTCTTACCTTTCGATAGTCGTTGGCGTTTTTTTTGGACTGCACCATGCTTACCATCAGGTTTGGTGCAGTCACTGTGCCGTGTCAGTGTAAAAAAAAAATTCCAATACGGAATAATGCTAAATTATACTATTTTTTCTTTCGAATCGTCTTGAATTAAAAACCACTGATATAATTAATACATAAAAGAATTATAATATACAAAAAACGTATTAACGTAATTAAACAAAATAAACTACATATTCATTTAATTTATGAACGTAAAATTAAAATTAATCACTTTTTGATGAGTCCATAGTGGCTGTTGTCGTAGGTCGACTTTCTTTCACAAAAAATTGGTCCAATGTTTGTTGAAAAGCTTTTTTTACAACGTAAAATAAATTTCCTTGTAGCAATTGATATTAAGTTTGTATAAAATAAGTATAAAATTGTATTAAATTTGCGTTGATTTTTAGTAAGAAAGGGAATCCCCAAATTTTGATGGCATGGCGCAATTAAAAATAAAGGTGTTGCCATATTTTAGGAAATAAAAATTCAAAAAAACATTTAAGACTCGAATCCAAAACAACGTAACTTCGAAAATCTAACGACGCACAGTGAAAATCAGTAAAAATTAAGAAGCGACGCAACTTCGAAAAAAACGCAAAACGAAACGAACCGAAGCGAGGTATTGATGTACTATATCTAGTATCTTAGAATGTCAAGTAATTTTTTCGAAACTTGAAATTTACAATCGATATATTTATTACCAGAGATGGGCAAAATATAATCTGATTAAAGATCAACGATTACAAAATGTAGTCGTAATTTTAATTTTCTTGCTCTGTAATCATGATTAAATCCATTTAAAACATTAAGAAATGATAAATGTGTATACTATCTGTGATTTTGAAGTGCTTAAAACATAAATGGGCAAAATGCAGTGATATTAATGGTAAAAAACATAAAATCTAATCGTCAATCATTTTCATTAATCAGATTACTTTTTGCCCATCTACGTTTATTACCCTGATCTATTCGAATGAACAGATACTTAAATAGAGTACAAGAAATAATTATCCGATAATGCTTTCTCACTCTTACTCGGACATTTTATAGTGAACGCCTACGCAATACTCATTGTCAAGTATCAATGGGAGTAAGCGACACAGCAATAGTCTTCTCTTTTTGCCTCGTGATTTTATGCAACGGCGCGGAATTTAAAAACCCTTAAACTTAAAAACCTCCCTAACTTGGTTAATTTAGGCCGGAGGAAAAAAAGTCATACTACCTTTTTTATGTATAATTTTAAGCTCTATATATTTTGCTTACATTTTTTTTCTCTAACTATTACCGTTTTCGAGTATTTGTGGAAAAAAACTTTAAATCATTTTTTTTTAACTCTTGCCGGGGGTTTCAGACACTAAAACCTTTACAGATCGTTTTTGTATTATTAGAAGTACAAAATATCAAAAATGCAAACTTGAGTGTCAAAATTTTGATTTAAAAAGTTATTTGACTGGACTATATGTGGAGATGTTAGTCGAGTTTTTCGTACCCCAACTGCAAAACTTTCCTGGTTACAACCAAAGAACATGGTTCCAGCAGGGTGGAGCAACTTCACACACGTCCAACAGATCTCTGCCTCGAGTTCGAGAATTTTTTCCGAACAAATTAATCCCCAGGCGAGGTGACATAAATTGGCCTCCACGGAGTCCCGATTTAACGCCTATGGATTTTTTCCTGTGGGGTCATGTCAAATCAAAAGTTTAGGCTAATAAACCGACTTCCCTAGCACAATTAAAAGAAAATATCCGTCATGAAATGGCAGCCATCACGGAGACTACCTGCCGAGCTGTCATAGGCAATTTTAGTGCCCGACTAAAAGAATGCCGAGAGCGCAACGGTTTACATTTGGACGATGTTATTTTTAAAAAATAAATTCCCAAACAGTGTACTTCAATATAAAATAAACATTTTTTCAATAAAGCTAAGACTTTTCTTTTAATAAAAGATTTAAATGTGAACTTTCTTTTGAGACACCTTGTATTAAAAAAAATAGCTGAGAAAAAAGGTCTGGACAAACAAATAGAGGGACAACAAAGTAATTCTATAAGAATCATATTTCTCCTCTTAAGATCAGGAACTCCAATAAATAGTGAAGAGCATTAGATTTTCTATTTTTCTTATAATTAATTAAGAAATTCACTGCAGGACTGCGTTAATGTCCGTTGGGGCGCTTGAGATCGAATCAGTAAAAACTAGACTGGCTCTATAAAATGGTTAAGGTTTCGTTGGCTTAAGAATCCAAGGCAAAGTTATAGATTAAGGCCTTTCTCATCTCAACCACTATTAACATGTTAAAATTAATAGTTCAATTGATAAAATGTACGTACATCAGACCGTCTAAAAAGGCTTTTATTTTGTTTCAGTTATCATTTAGAGAAGAAATAATAGAAGAATTGAAATTTATATTCAGTTTTAGAGGAGACATTAAACCGGTTCGCCATAGAGAATCAACAGGAAGCAGATCAAGCAAGAAAGACGAAGAAATGAGGAATGAGGATGTCGGATCGATTCTTGATGAGAATAGACTTGACCCAGCACCGACACCACGATCTGAGCGTTCATCTCATTCACATCACACTATACATAGCCGACGGCAAAGCAACGCCATACAGATTGCCAGAATGCGCAAATACAGCGCTAGAAGTGGTATTTACTGACAATATTGCCTTTGAAGATAATTTTAAAATATCCGATATAAATGTTTGTTTAGAAAAAAAAAAAGATTTAGTTTGCCAAAACATATTTGCTTAACTTTTGCTTGTATATATTAGACTAGCTTTGGTGACCCGGCGTTGCTTAGGTAGACGAAATTAATCCTTTTCGAGATTGATTTATCGGAAACGTCGATACAAGTATTATTTTATTTCTATGTATCTAATAGGACAAATATCAATTTTCATAGTTTTTATTCAAAATTAACGGATTAAAAAAAATTAAACCCAATTTTACCCCCTTAAAGGTTTATTTTCCAAAGATGTGGAAATACTTGTTTGTTTATTTTTAACTAAAAGGCTTAATGTCAATTTCATAATGGACAGATTTTCAAACAAATTTTCAACACTTATTTTATACCTATTTAACCCCTTTCGGGTTTAATTAAACATCTCATATTTCAACCAAAAATCTAAATACCGATTTTCCTGGTGCTTACTCCAACATTGACGGATTTTCCAACATGTTTTAAATCTCTATTTCACCCCCTTAGGTGTGGAATCCCAAAATTCCGCTTTAAGATCTTCTTAAAGCGGAATTTAGGGTAAGTATCTACCTACGTCAAAGGAAAAATCAATCTCTATATTTCATGTTTCTAGTTTCCATAATTTAGACTATAGGTATATGTCCAGTCATGACAAGTGATTATATATTTATAATACATATAAATGACTAAATATCAATTTTTTTAATAGGCTTTTTGTTGGATCTTGAATATAAACAAAAATATAAACATGAAATCTTAATATTATAACATGAAAAGTTAAAATTTTTAGGGTTAAGGTTATAAGTCGTATTTTTTCTTATTAAAGCAAAACTTATGTTAACAATTAAATACTTTCAGCGTTTTGTATTAATTAAACAGTTTTAAAGTTTCAATTTGGTATTTATTTAAATGCTCCCCAATTGAAAATTTCAAAAACTTATCCAATAAACAAATAAAACATTTACCTGTTTTTAAAGTTGATTAAAGTGCAATGTTTATTAATTTACTAAAAGTATGTTTTTTCATCTTGTGCTAACCAGTACAAAATTACAACTTTTTCAAATATGTATTGTAAGGAGGTAATAAATAGTCAAATTATAAAATGTGTACGTAAAATTTTAGAATTTAAATAGCACACAATATTTTAGGTAGCAGATTAATTTTGTTACTTCCCATATTTACAAAGTGTCACAAGGTAGGTAATACATAATATATTGTTTCGAGAATCAATAAAGATACTAACAATATAAAGGATGCTATCAACATTGACAAGCCGTTAATTAAACGTTGGTTGAGTAATGTTAGGGTTGTCACTGTTCATCTGTCCATCCTGATGTGGGTCTAGTTACGACGGCCGGCTGATTGAAAAGGCCAACACTAGTTTCTAGGAGGTCATTTTTTGTAATCCACATGTGACACCAAGATAAAGCATACGTTATAGCAATAATAAATGATGTAATAATATTAATAAAAGAAGGAACTAAGTTTCTAGCAATTATAGTCGTAATCATAATAACGGACATTCATTATTTTTATGGGATTATTTTTCTGCTTTCGCAATTGAATAAGTTACTACAATACTGAATGGATTCAGGGTCTAACTTGACAAATCGGATTCCAAAACATGTATGAAAAATAGATCGCTTAATGGATTGTATTAGTGACAACAGAGGGAGGTACAAATATTTCGAGTAATTATTTCCATATTTTCACATATAGCTATCAGTTATAAATAATAGTTTAAAAGCAATGTTAATGTGTGATGAAATATAGGTACTATACACATCAAATAACAATTATGATATAGTATAAACAAAAATGATAATAATTAACTTTATTACAATATAATAGTTTTAGATTTTAATAAAAATAACTAGTCACGCCAAAAGGCGCAACTCCAGAACATCAAAAAAATAATAATAATGTAAACGCACTGAATCCCCAACGCCACCTGGCGAACATTCTTTAACTTCTTACTTTCTTAACGTTCTCGCATTTTAACCAAACTCCGCATCGCATTCTTTTTAAACTAATAACATCGCATCGCATCCTTTCATTATAATCGCATATTAACAATTTCACACTCGCAACATACAACACAACTGCTCAAAAACCATACTCCACATTCGCATTAAAATACATACATAGTGAGTGGTTGTAAAGTGCCTGGAATACCGCTGTTCGGTAAGTACTTGATTTGTCTCAATTATCGCAATCTTAACTTTATTATAAATTATCCCGCCTACGAGGGTGCATTTTGTGCAACGGCATAAGTCAAACCTTATCCCGGCCCGCGTAATACCATTAAAAATAGTAATTATGAGTATCACTTCAAATATGCGACAGTAAACGTGTTTATCATAACTAAAATGCTTTCAGAATAAACATCTAGAGTGAATAAAATAAGAATAAGTAATATTCAAATGTGTATATTTGCCTAAGAAATGAAAATTTAAATTGATTAAATAGACAAAGCTCAGCTTCAAACAAGCTTGTAGATAAAGTTTATGTTACATCCTGTCGAGTAACAGAGGAGCATATAACAAAGTTAGAAGATTTTGTCGGGCAATTTGCTGAGATAATGGAACGTCTATGAAATATTGTGGTCACAAAGGCCGGTGTCCGTTTCGTGGTGGACGTTGGATTAATAGGCGTATAGAAAAACTTCATAAATTACAAAGAATGAGAAAATATGATAATGGAAAATAAGTAAGAGTGGATTTATAGTCACACTTTTTAAAGTTGTGCGATGTATACAAGAAACGTTTAGGTTACAAGTAAGTAATACATTTTCTTACAGTGTTCGTATCAATCTAACAGGCCACTCAAGGGAAAGTGCTCTAAATATTAAACTTTATAAATTATATTCAAAGGAAATATGCTCTCTTGAAAAGTAAGTTAAACTTTATTCAAAATTCTCCTCTGCCTTTACCGAGTGTCAAGTTGACTCAAATACTAAATAATAAAATCTATTTTTGTAACAACAATCGATAGTTTAATTTCGCTAATACTTAAATATAATGAAGAGCATGAAATCATAGTGTTTATGTAGACTTTAAATAATCTAGATTCTTGATAATTACGATTCAACGAAGTACTTAATTAGATTTTAGATATTTCGTTATCAGATTTGTAATTTGTAAACTAAGCAATGTAGTTTTATAGATAGCTGTTAGAAACGTATTTCTTCAAACATCAGATCTCAGCTAGTAACCGTACGACGACCTGAAAGACACTATTGCTTAGGGAGTATTAATTGAATGGAAGAGTATAGTATGATTTTTTTTATAGCACTGTCTCTTTTACACTTCGTCTGGTTAACGCTAAATATGAGAATATCATGGGAACAATACTGCTATAAGAGACCAGTGCTGTGGTATTTATAACAACAGTGTCCCAAAGGGATTTGTTTTTCAATGTTGAACTATAATATGGACGCATTATCGTATTTTATTCGCACATTCAGGTCATACAAAACAATTTATGTGTCAATACATTTTGAACCTAGTCAATTACCTAATAATCAAGTCCGTAAAAACCTTAAAAGGTAAACATATAACTACTTACATGGTATAATCCTCTCCACTATTATAAATATCTGTTATATTTTGAAGATTAAAAAAAAACTGGGATTGTATATTTACACGAATTCGTCGTTTTTGTAAATTATTTCTGTTTATATGTTTGTTCAAGCATCATCTAATATTTCTGATCTTGAGGGGGACTTTCATAGAAATACTATATAACGTTGGTTTCCTATGTAGGTTACCTAGAACATGGTTCATTTTTGATCACGATTGGTTGGGCAGAATGGAAGTTACGGCTTGAATAATGTATAATTTGAAGCACTGTTAATGTAAGGCTCAATATGAATGGGGTCAAGCACACTGGGTTGGGGGAAATGTGTGCAGGGAGTGGGTCCACAGGCGAATCAGTGTTCCACTCTTTGAGAGGGACCCTAGCCTGCCACTCCAAGACCGTCGGTGCGTGGTGAAGAGCCACACCCTACGCGAGGTGACCCTGTTTTCGCAGAACACCGCGGATCTAGGCTGGAGAGCCGATAAATACTCCTGAATGTGGTATGTGCGCAGCGCATTCAGTATCGGGTTGGGGCGGATGAGGAAATCTTGCAGATTCCCAACGGCCCAGTTCCGAACAGCGGCTGGCGGGTCGGCTGTATTATACCGACCCGGCAGGCGTACTGCAAACGCAATGAAGTAAAAGAAAAATGAGCGCAAAATCCAAAAGTGTATTACCCCAGGAGGGTACCGGTTCTACCGGAGAATCCCTCCCCGAGTCATCTGGCTCGGGCTGCCCCACGTTCTCTGGGGGGGGCAGAATTTTGCGATCCAGTACAACAAACACGACCACTGCAAGAAACAAGGATTCCGATTTGACGCAGGTTTTGGACCAGGATGTTCAACCTTTTAAAGTGCCGCTGGTGCCCGTACAAGTGCGGACTCCGTCACGCGGTCGTAGAGGCAGACCCAAGAGTGTCCCTCAAAGCAGGTCAAAGGGCCGTAGTGATGACGAGGACAGTGACGCCTCTGTCACATCGATGGCTTCCTTCTCCGCTGCCTCGACCTGCTCCAGTGGAGTTAGGCCTTCTAAGAGGGCAATCGAGCCACCACAAGAAGGTGATACCGGACCTCCTAGCCGTAAGTTTGCGGCTCTTCCCGGGGATTCGAGTGAAGATGTTGTCACTGACACTGAAGTTGAGGAACTACTCAGTGACACCGGTAGCACCAAAGTGACACGAGCGATGTCGACTCTTCCTCAGCCGGAACAGTTAGCCCGTGAGATGCAGGAAAAACCCACGGAGGCCTTGGTCACCTTCATGGGAGAGAGCCTCGACGCAGTCGGTGTAGTTGCGGACAAGTCCCGTAACTTGAAGGGACCATTTGTCCGCTGCCTCCGTTTGGCGGCCCGCAGGATAAAAGCAGCCACAAATGAACTGGCCCACCGTCTGTCAAAGTCCGACGCGCAAGTGCTCTATAAGGAGATTGCTGAACTGCGGTCAGACTTAAGAAAGGAGCGTGATGAAAGGCAGCGCATGGAGGAAGAAGTTGTAGCTCTTCGTCTTCAGGTCGCAAACACTGAGATTCTTCCTAGGACGGAGAGTGCAATATTGCCTTCGTCTATGTTGCCGACGATATCTGCAAGGACGGCCTCTCCGCCGTCACCACCAGATGCCGAGATGCCGTCTGTTCAGCCGGCCAAGAGACCACAGAGAGACACAACGTTGGAGGATGTTTGTGTGGAGATAGGCCGGCTAGCAGCTGCTATCAAGGTAATCGAGGCACGAACATTGCGACCACCGCTTGGTCAGTTACCGGCGGTAACGTTTGAAACCGTGCCGGAACAACCAGTGCCTCCTCAAAAGCGCAAAAAGAAAAGCCGAAAAGCCAAGGAGAAGGAGAAAGCACCTGATCTCTGCACTTCCCAATGGCCCCCGTTGCCGGCCACTCAGCCGAATGACGTGACAGCGCCTTTACTGGCGCCGTCAGCAGGGTCTGAGGTGCCATGGACTAATGTCGTCAAGAAGAAATCTAAGAAGGCTACTCCACAGGCAATCCCACCCACACGGAGCAACAAAAAGAAAGGGGGTAAAAAGGACGTGGTACAGAAAGTGCCAAAAGCGTCCACGGTCGCAGTTGTCACGGTATCTCTAGCTGAGGGTTCAGAGGCGACCTACAGCCAAGTGATGACTGCCGCCCGCCAGAGGATCAAGCTACCTGACCTAGGTATAGAGTCGGTCCAACAGCGCAAAGCGCTGTCAGGCGCCCTTCTGATGGAGATTTCTGGGGACGATCGAGATACGAAAGCTGACAGCTTGGCCCGAAAACTCCAAGAAGTGTTGGAGGAATTCAACGTCCGGGTATCACGCCCAATTAAAACAGCAGAGATCCGAGTGCGGGACCTAGATGAGTCCATAACAGCCGATGAAGTGGCGAGGGCGGTCGCTAATGCAGGCGGTTGCGGGATAGACACAGTGAAAGTGGGAGAGATACACCAGGCGCGTAACCGCCTGGGCTCAGTATGGGTTCGGTGCCCAGTCATAGCGGCGCGCACACTTGGGTTAGCCAAGCGCCTTTGTGTCGGCTGGGCATCGGTACTCGTCGAGGTATTAGGGCGGCGACCGCTGCGCTGCTATCGATGCCTCGAGTTGGGGCATATTAAAAGTCAATGCTCCAACCAGGTGGATAGGAGCGTCTGTTGCTACAGGTGCAGTGACTCGACCCACCGAGTCCGAGACTGCACTTCTCAGATGCTCCGCTGCCCCGTCTGTGCGGATCTAGGTTGCTCAGCGGATCATCGGTTGGGGAGTAAGAATTGTTCCCCGCCTAGAAAGAGCAAAACGGGGTCTGGGGTCCAGCAGGTGGCTCCAGTCCCAGTGTCCAGAGAGCGGGAAGCGACCACCGTCGCCACGCCGGCTTCTGAGAGCCAGCAACAGGGGGAGAACATGGAAATATAATAACAATTATGATCCTCCCCCTAAAAGTTCTCCAAAGCAACCTAAACCACTGCCGCGACGCGCAGAACCTGCTACTGCAAGCCGTCGCGGAGTGGTCGGTTGCCTTAGCCGTGGTGGCGGAGCCCTATCGAGTTCCATCAGATCACCCTCGCTGGTTCGCTGATGCAGGGGGCCTCGTCGCCATTCACTGGAATGATGGGCCTCCCTGCTCTCTATTAGAGAGAGGACAGGGCTATGTAGCCGTAGAGTGGGGCCCCCTGGCCATAGTAGGCTGCTACATTTCCCCTAATGTGTCCCTCGCCGACTACGAGGGATACCTCGACGAGGTAGCTGCGTGCATTCGTAGATACCTGCCTCGTCGTGTGGTTGCTCTCGGCGACTTCAACGCCCGTTCGAGGTTCTGGGGCGATCGCTTGGACAATCAAAGAGGGGAGACGCTTCTGGAGTGGTCTGCTGGCCTGGACCTTCGGCTTATTAACCAAGGTTCAGTCAGCACATGTGTGCGGTGGCAGGGGGAGTCCATTGTAGATCTCACGTGGGCGACTCCCTCGGCCGTAAGCATGTTATCGGGGTGGCGTGTGGCGGATGAAGTAGTCACCTTGTCTGATCACCGCCACATAATTTTCAATATAGGCCACCCGGAAATCACCAGGAGCCAAAGTAGCAGCTCACCGCGACGTTGGTCCCTCAAAAAGCTCGACAGGGACTTTCTTGTGGCAGCCGCTAACGTCGCGGCATGGCCAGAAAGAGGAGAAGTGTCCGATCCAGAAGCAGAAGCAACCTGGTTCCGGGATGAAATGACGTCTATTTGTGACTCGTCCATGCCCCGGACCAGGTGCCCCAAGCACCGGGCCGTTTACTGGTGGTCGGAGGACCTAGCTTCGCTTCGTGCGGAGTGTCTTCGAACCCGACGCCAGTTCCAACGTGCCCGGCGAAGGCGAGCAACAGCCGACGAAACAACCACAGCCTACGTCGTTTATCAGGCGGCTCAGTGGGCGTTCCGAAACGCAATCACGGACGCCAAAGCTCGGTCCTGGAATGAACTACTCGAGGGTCTGAGTAGGGACCCTTGGGGGCGTCCTTATAGGATTGTCATGGGCAAACTCCGCCCATGGGTTCCCCCCTTGACGCAGACCATGGACCCGCACTTAGTTGCAGAGACTGTCAACTGTCTGTTTCCGCTGGTCCATGGTGGTCCCTCAAGCTTCTCGGCCACCCACATGTCACCATCCGACTGGTGTGACGAGTACAGAGTGACCGAAGGGGAACTGGACCGAGCTGTCAGCCGCCTGAAGGCCAAAAACACGGCGCCAGGCCCAGATGGTATACCGGGTCTGGCCTTGGCCTTGGCTATGGTTGCCCTGGGTGACAGGATGAGGGAACTTTTTAATAGCTGCCTCCAAACCGGAACCTTCCCCAGGGCATGGAAGTCGGCTGAGTTGGTCCTAATTAAGAAGGATGGCAGGGCTGCGGAGTCTCCCTCAGCATACCGACCCATATGCCTGCTGAACGAGATTGGCAAGCTCTTTGAGCGGGTGATTGCCTCTCGTCTCAGCCGGCATCTGTCGCGCGTCGGCCCCGACTTGCATGATATGCAGTTCGGGTTTCGACAGGGCCGCTCAACGATAGACGCTATTCTAAGCGTTCGGTCTCTGTCGCAACAAGCCGTCTCTCAGGGCAGGGTGGTCCTAGGCGTCAGCTTGGATATTTCCAATGCGTTCAACACTCTGCCCTGGGCTGCGATCACGGGGGCACTTGACCATCACAACGTGCCCCTCTATCTGCGCTGTATCATCGGGGCGTACCTGCGCGACAGGTACATTTCGTACATGGGTCGAAACGATATTAGTTATACGAGGGAGGTGTACTGCGGGGTTCCACAGGGGTCAGTTTTGGGCCCACTTTTATGGAATCTCGCGTACGACGCGGTCCTGCGTGCTGAACTTCCCGACGGTGTCAGCGTCGTCTGTTATGCAGACGATACGCTAGTACTTGCCGTCGGGGAATCCTTCGCAGGGACCACCGAGCTCGCCGAGCATGGGGTAGCACGGGTCGTTTCTAAGATCCACGAATTGGGCCTCCGGGTAGCGCCTCATAAGTGCGAGGCGCTATGGTTCCATAAACTGCCGCGAACCAGGGAACCTCCCGATTCGTCGATCCGAGTAGGTGACGTAAATATAAGGGTGGGTCGGTTCATTAGGTACCTTGGGCTCACCCTTGACGGCCGCTGGGGCTTCGAGGAACACATCGAGCGCCTCGTCCCCCGGGTACAGAGGGTAGTGGGTGCTTTGCATCGACTCCTACCCAATCTCGGGGGACCCTCTGAGGGAGTTCGCCGCCTCTATGCCGGTGTCGTGCGGTCCGTGGCCCTCTACGGGGCCCCAGTCTGGGGTCATAGGTTGCGCGTCCGCCGCTGCAGGCAGAAGTTACACAGCTTGCAGCGGTTGATGGCTATACGGATCGCACGCGGCTACAGAACCATCTCATATGAGGCGGCGACGATCTTGGCACGCTTTCTGCCCTTTAGTATTCAGGCGGAAGTGGACTCGGCAGTGTTCAACCGAGTCCGCGAATTCCGTCTGAGAGGCGAAAGCGTGGCTCCCGTGGTGCTCGAGAGGCTGAAGGCAGAAGAACGCCGATCAGCCCTGAGAATTTGGCGCGTTCAGCTGGATGAGGTGCGGTGCATGCGCCAGCGCGTGGTCGGTGCCATTCTGCCGAACCTCGAAGCCTGGCTCAGTAGTCGAAATCACGTCACCTACCACCTGACACAGGTACTTACGGGACACGGATGTTTCCCTGAGTACTTGTGCAGGTTTGGACGAGAAGTAACGACCCAGTGCTACCACTGCTGTTCGGACCTGGATTCCGCCCAACATACGCTCGCACATTGCCCGGCGTGGGGCAATGAGCGGCGGGACCTGGTCCGAAGGATCGGACACGACCTCTCCCTGCCAGCAGTGGTGTCGGCAATGCTGGCAGGGTATGACAACTGGAGGGCCGTGGTCTCCTTCTGTGAAGATGTCATGTCCCAGAAGGAGGCCGCAGAGCGAGAACGGCAGAAGGCCGTTGGAAGGAGACACCAGGGTGCCGGCAACCGCCCTGGCACATCAGTCCCAGCCGACCGGTCGATCCACGACCAGTTGGCTGATGTCTTTGGGGTCGTGGCTGCTCAGGGTGGGGGCCCTGAGCAACTGGTTTAGCGGCCCTCGAGAAGTTGGCAGGGCATTGTGGCGTGCTCTGCCTAAATACAACGAACAGTATCGGTGAAGCGTATCATCTTCCCCCGAGTTTGTGCCCATCGGGCGCGGCGCGACGGGGCTGTGGCGAATTGATTACAGGACCCACAGTCCCCGCCAATGCGCAGAAGTAGTCACCTTGGGGTTTTTAGTCGGTATAAGTCCGACACACCTCGGTCGCGCAACCCCCCTGTGCGACTGAGACGGTCCTATGAGGATTTTCCCCAAGTAAAAAAAAAAAAAAAAAAAAAGGCTCAATATGAATGAGAATGTATTTATACTTATTTTTTTAATCAGTAGGTTAGTTTTATTAAAATTGGTTGGATAGAAGAAATAGAGAGACAATTTGACCTTTATGTAATAATAGATACTATAATTATGTGATAACTCCCATATAAGGAAGTTTTAGTAAAAAGTTTCCTCGGATAGTTACTAAATTAGCTTTACTAACGAAATGCACAATTCTCATTGGACTTAATCGAGGATATTTCGTCATTGCTCACACAAGCAAAGTCGCGGACAGAGGCTAGTCTTTCATACTATCATGGATCTTCATTTATGATGGACAATATAAGATTAAAAACTTGATAATATTATATTAATGGAAATAAAACATACTATATCTGTAAATAAGATTTATTGCAATATATACAAAACAAGTGATAAATATTCAGAGTAGGCAGTGATGTATAATTTGAAGTTTGTTTTTATATTAAGCTTGTAAAGTAAAAAGATTAACGCATTTAATCGATTGCTTTATAAGAAATATATTTCTTTTGTTCGCCTTAATTTGTTATAATAACAAATTTTTGTGCTATTATACTATGGTATAATAATTTAATCAATATATACATACATATTCATGACATTATTGGTGGTATTGGTGCAATAAAATGTATCGCTTATCACCAACGATTGATTGCCAACAAATTAATTTAAGATTCGTTTTTGGATATTCATTACTGTTATAAGGTTATTGTTAAAATTGTGTGAATATATATTTTTAGGTATATTCTCTTCTTCTCGCAAATGCTACACTTAAGCTTCTTGAGGAGTGTCGAGAGCTATGGGAATGGTGTGTTCGGTGAGTGTCTGTAGATCGAGCTGTGCGTATTGAACGAAGGGATTTAACTTCATCTTTTCCTTCAATTTCAGCTAAAGCTTCTCCGCTTCCATCGTCCTTTGTGGGGCGTTTCACCGGTTTTACATTCCCACTAAACTTGAGAGCGAATTTCAATTCTTCTATTAGTTCATACTTGAAAGTCGTCTATGAAATAAAACAAATTGTAAATTGTTTCATTAATTCTGTGTACTATTATATTTCACTGACCAAATGACTCTTTATTTTACTGACTCGATTTTAGATTAAATCAGTTAGGCTAGATAAAAATAATAGATTCTTTTTAGTTGAGTTTATCCGGGGTCAGTCGAAGCTGTGACGGGTGATATTTTCGCGTATATGTACGTATGTCGATATGTAGCCTTCACCAAGGCAAAACTAATTTATTTTCAAATCGAATATGGCCAAAACTTAAATTACAAAATAAATTAATTTCATATACATATGCCTAAATCAAAAATTGTAATTATAATTAGACAAAAAATAATACAAAAACATTAAAAGATGCAGTTGCATTTATCATCAGGGTGGTGGGTGGTGACCTGGTGACCTGTCACTGCCAGCGCTCGCTTGCGCGATGGTCGGCAGTGACAGAGCATGGCAGGCGGTCGTTACATATTGTGAGAGTGTTATGGAGGCGAAAGAGGCAGCGGAGAGGGTCGGGGAGGTAATAGCCGGCCCCGACAACTCGATCCGTCGCCCACGTAGAATAGGACGAAGGAGGAGGGCCTTTGCCGCAGGCCTTCCTCCGTAACTGGAAAGACGCCTAGGCGGCGCGCTTGAGGGAGCGCGTCGCCCAACTTATCCAGGCGAGAGCGGTGTGTGACGTGTTCCCGCACACCGCTCCATGACTACTTATGAGGAGAGCGATGGGTGGCTCTTTACTTAGCCCCTCGTAAACACAGAGGTGAGGCCTACCGAATAGGCCAGACGTCGTCGCGGGCCGGAGAAGTGGACGCTGCTGTACCTCCGATTCCGGCTAGACGGAGAGAAGGAACACCCCGGGGGTTTTAGTCGGTGCAAGTCCGACACACCGGGGGGCGACCCTCATCGCCCTCTGAGGTCCGTCAGGGATTTCCCCCGAGTTATAAAAAAAAAAAGTTGCATTTATCATAGTATCTTATAAACATTTTATTTGATTAACGGTCTGTTTCAGAAATACCCCTTAACGTTAAGAAGGTTTGTTGATGACGAATAATGAACATTCAATTGCATACGGTACTTTATAATTACTTTTGAATGTAGGGAGTGTTTAGTAGTAGTACGGTACTTTTATAGGGTAGCCGGTATTTAGAATAACTGCTGCCTGGTCTGGAAACATCTCTAAATCTCTTCATCAGTGTCTCAAAGTGGCTGCTGTAGGCGCAGCGTTCATATCCTGGTAAACTGCGTCAACTCGCCGGCTAAACCTGATGAAAAGGCTATTGATTTCCTAAAGGGCCTACTGATTGTAGGCGTTGTTATAGCAGGTGATCTTCTGCTTAGTATGCGAAGACTGCGACAGCAGAGGATGTGGATTCCGTCGATATGAAAGCGTTCTGGGTTGTTGTGGCATATGACATACTTTACGGGTTGTATAGCCAGATCTTTATAATGACATGTAGCCAGTCACTGCTTTACCTTTGGCTAGTCGTATTGGTCTTCTGGTCGATTGGGGATAAGAGAGTGGACTTGAAATTGTGCAATTATCTATCCACTGAAGTATATTCACGCGCTAATGACCCTTAGTACTTGTCTACTGAATTATGACCCATTTGTGATTAAAAGCATTTACAAATTGAAGGAATTGAAGGCGTCTGTTTAATTGGGCGTTAATGTGGTTAGTGTTTGTTTTTTTTATGACGGACTAATTACTGGGGGCAGGGAAAGGCCTATACAGCTCAACCGAGATTAAGGGGCGAGCACAGAAAGTGCTCAACCAGCGAGTTTATGGGTTGGGTTGCAATGCAAGGGCACCCCTGTGAGTACGAATATTGACTTGGACCGCCAGCCAAAAAATACGAACCCTAAACGTGATCTACTAGCGTTTCGGAAGCGACTACCTTGAGAAGAAACGCCGAAAGAAACTCAAGGCTGCGTCGGAGTAGAACTGCGACCCGGAGTGAAAACGCACCGCTTAGCAGCAGTTAGTGTTTGGTAAGATGCTCATCTTAAGTACGACTGTTGCAATGAGTAGCGAATACATCAACATATACTTGGTTTCAGTGACGTGGATAAAGTATTTGGACAGGGTAGGCAGAATTCGAGTAATTAATTTAAATATTATATTAATATAGTAAATATTACATTGCTTACATAGGAAAGACAGACGACGTGAATATAGAATAGATATGAATATACATGGTTACTTTTTTTATTAACTTTAAGTAATTTATTTCAGACTTATTTATCATAAGGGCATGCCATGCTTTTATGCATCTATGGAATGAACGCTACTGCTTGGTTTGAATGACATGTTTGTAGCACGCCATCTTTTAATTAGAAAATACAAAATACTTACACCATATTTAACAGAGCGCTTAAACACTCCCCAAAGCATGTCGATAGTGGAAATGAACAGTCCTATAAGGCATCCGACTCCGAGAACAACAAAAGAACCTAGCATGTTCTTCATGCCTAACTGCTTTTGCTCCTCGTCATTTTTTTCCTGCAAAAAACAAGTGAAGTGTTATCTGTGGTCGTACAGGATGGCGACCAACTAACATAAGTAGATGTGAAGTTTGCCAGAATTACTCGATACGCCCTTTCTCTTAGTGGGATTTCTGGATTAGCCCCACTTTTTACTGTTATTCACACTTGAAGACTACGTTAAAGGCAGTGACGTGCATAAAGTATGTGGACAAGGTAAGCGGAATTCACGTAATTAATTCTAGTTTCTTTTTACATTAGCTCAACAAAGGAACTTCAGTGCACCTGATCGTAAGTACAGTGCAGTCCAAAAATGATAGCGACTATCAAAGGATGAAATCCACTGACAGCTCTGTTGTCATGTTGTCCCATATACACCACGACTGAAAGTTGCTAGGTATATGGGCAACTGGATATACAGACACTGATCCAGAAGCGCAACATGCCAAAGTGAGTCACTATGACGGTCTTTACACATTATAATATTATTATAGTAAATATTATATTGTGCTCATTGGAAACATAGACTGCATGAAAATACATAGAATAAATATGAATGTATATATAAATATATTACCTTTTTTTTTCTTTAACTTTTAACAATTTATTCCAGACTTATTTATCGTAAGGGCAAGCAATGCTTTAATGCATCTATGGAATAACCGCTACTGTTTAAAGATAACGGAATGATATTGGAAGCAATGATACATATGTAGATTTAATCTATGGTAAATGATGAATTTTTAATATCTGCATTTTTTACTAATAGCAAATTAGCACTTGACCTCAAAGTCACCTGAAGCAAAGTGATGATCAGGCTGATGATGGAGCAGTCTCATCCATCAAATACCGCTTCACTTGTTCAGGTAACTCCCATGTTATATATCCCATAGCGGAAAAACCGACAAAGGAAGTGAATTCCACTCCGTGGTGGTATGTATTAAAAAAGAGGAGTCGAATAACCGCCGTATTTTTTAAGCACTATTTTCTTTGTATTTACTGAAAACAAACTATCTCTAAAACATTAAGACAGAGAAGACTTAAACAATTTCTTCCAATTAATTAAAACCAGATCAATTATAAACATGCAATCTTGGAATTATCTATTCATTAAGTGCAGTGCATTTACTTGCCTGCGCTACTTGGAAACTCTCTTGTGAGAAATTTTATAGAGCCCCTACTTTTTATTTAAAATCCGTGAATATGTAACAAATCGAAATAAGTCGTATTGAATTAAAACGTACAAATAGATTTCAATAAGAAATTATAAAGTAAATTAACTAATAAGTTTACCTATGTTGTAGGTATCTAAATGATTGTAATATAATATTTTTGTTTTTGCTAAAATACCTTTTTTTACTGTAGAACCAATTCAGCCAACTATACATATTTAGCAAAACATACAAAAACTTTCTTCAAATAAATCATAACTAGGTTTACTTACTATTTATTTATTAATTAAGGAACATTGGTTTTTGAAGGTAAAAAAAAACTATACAGCGTCCCAAATAAAGTATCGTCTATTTTCCTCTACTATGTTTTAAACATTTTTTTTTACTTTACACAAGTTTTATCAAATTCTTATCATTGCTTAAAAATTACACACCATCTTTACCGTCTATATTTAAATTAAAAATGAATAATCTAACGGAGATTAATTGAAACGGGGTTCTTCTATTTTCGTTTGTTTATTTACAAACACAGTCCGAGCGTACACGTAATAAAATATATCAAAACAAACAAAGACATAGACGCGCGTAACACGAACGGCGGACGGGCTACGATGCTTGCGCGGCGATCTGTCGCGCGGGCCACCGAGGGGTGAGGGGAAAGAGGTGTATATCGTAATGCGCGAACGATCTAAGTATACCCCCCGCGTTACAATAACCAATTAATTTTTTATCAAGATTTTACAATCATGTTTTTCTAACTCGAGAGAAACCAAATCATGCTTATAACCGGTGGTCGTGGGTGTGGTGGTAGAAAGACACGGATTTTGACGTTTTACTGTTTATTCGACTACCGAGACCCAAGGCTAGAATACGTGCGTGTGCGTCGCAGTTCGGTGTGCCTTAAAGTGCAAATAAACAGTAAAACGCCAAAATCCGTGTCTTTCTACCACCACACCCACGACCACTGGTCATATGCTAAGTAAAATATTTTCGCGTACTTTATTGTTCTCGTATCGTATAGAGCACTTTATAATAAAATATGGGTCGTAACTAGTGATGAAAATGCCCGGGAATTTTCCCAAAGTGCCCAAAACTTGTATGGGGAATATTCCCGGGAATTTACGAAATGTTCGCGGAAGTGCTGGGCACTTTGGGAAAATTCCCGGGCATTTTCATCACTAGTCGTAACATAACATAACATAATTAACCAAATAAGCATTGATGGACATAATATAATTTTTTAGTCAATAACTATTGCTAAAAAACAAGTAGCCCATATTGTTGGTAATATCTGCTTCATTTTTCATTATAACTGAATAAATAAAAGCAAGGTTTATTGGGAGAATGAACTATGAAGAAAGTCATCATCATAATAAAACTTAAAAATAAAAATGTCTTTCGTTTCGTTGAGTAACAAATAGTAGGAGCACTAGCAAATTACTCACTCCGCATTTACCACCGCCCCTTTTTTCCTTCCACCAAATATCCTTCAATTTTTGAATAACGCCTCCCTCCTTAAGCGTGAGCAGTGCATCGTCAATATATCTTTTGTATGGCGATTCTGAGAACACGAGCACATTTATTTATCTAAATAAGCTTTTTTTTTCTGTTAAAGGATTTATTTCGCGAATGCAAATTATATAGAATAAGAAGTTAAAAAAGTTTTACTTTGTTTCATTCCGATTCCATAGCTTTTGGAATCGAGTAGATCGCCCACTTGAAGCAAATCACAATGCCTTTCTTTGACATATTCTATAGAAGTTGACTCCATGAAAAAAGCATAAGTTGAATTCTCAGCGCTGCAAAACAATAATAATACCGTTATTATAGATCTATATGTTTATTCTACTACACTCATATTTAGCCAAAATTGCATAAATAATGTACCAGCAATTAGAAAAATGAAACGTACGCACGAAATCACAACATTTTTCACGAAATTACACGTACATGTATTAATTACTTCATTTCTTAATAAATATTTAATACAGAAATAAAATATATTACAGTAATAATAATAATATATCGTCACGCTGTATCTATTTCAGGGTGAGCAGAGATCCATTAGTAGCTGTATCCACGTTGCACTTATATATTGTGCCAGTAGCGCAGCTGATCGCCGTTCTCAAGGCACTTACACATGATATTACTATAAGAAGCGACGTGGGTTTCTTCAAAATGTTTTCCTTCACCGATGAGCATGTGGTGCCTAAATCCATATGTAAACTGGTAACAACCCAGAGCTACGTGCAGGGTTTCAAACCTATGACAATTCGTGGCGCCTAATCTGAAATCGATCAATTATCCTCTAGGTCACTACAGTCTAATTTATATAGAGAATTTATTTATATAATAAATTCCTATAGAGAACTTTCTATCAAATGATTTTCGTATATACAGTAGCAAATTATCCATGACAGATATCAATGTGTAAATAGTCAATAAACAAGAGGTGTTAAGGTTTTTGATAAGTTACATAAGTGTAGCTATTCTATAGAAATGTTAAGTGATACACACATTGCAACACCATCATTATTATCATCTACAAGCCATCCTTGGGAAAACATTTTTTGGTACATTTTTCTATGGAGTTCTTTCGATGAGCCCTTAAAAACATTATTAAACATTAAATCATAGAAAAGTATATTCAATTATAAAACTACTTCAAATTAATTTAAAAAATACCTCGAAAAATTGAGCAGTTGTCCCTCCTTTTTTAGCTCCATAAGAGATTGACTTATGGTTATAAAGCTCTTCAAGCGTTTGAAAGGGTAAAACGTTCTTTTCAACAGTGAGAAAAGCCACTAACGTACCAGTGTATGAAGCAACCATTACCATAGTGAAAAACCACCAAATACTTGTTATCATGCGGGGTGCCAATGCACTAAAATGTAATAATTTTATTATATTTTTTAAATGTTAGAAAATATTTATCGTTAAGTATAAAAAAACTTGCATGTCTATGCTTAGTGTGGGACATGCTACAAAACGATTTTCACCGGAAAAAAAGTTACTAGTTATTGTTATTTTTAACTTAAAGTACGTGATATGCATATAAAATAATATGAAATAACACTTACACGCCGGCGTCACCCACCGAGGTGTTACATTTGAATGTTCCGTGGGGCGGTGTGACCCACCGGTGGGTCACACTTGATTGTTCCATGTTCAGTGTCGTCACACACGGAAAAACGTAGATATTTGCCACGGCGTGAACGTGTTAAGCTTCAAAATTTAATTTTACCTTGGGCGTATTGTATTTTGATATACATATACCAACAAAACTTACAAGAGTTTGAAAAATAACATCATGTATATACCGGAAATTGAAGAGAACTGACAAGCATTTGTTAAATCTCATTATAGAGGGACGTACTCAGGGTACATCAACTGTTTACGAAACGGATATAAATCAAATAAATGTTAATAAGTCAAAATATATTTTACTAGAGGCTTATCCCGCAACTTCATCTATGGTGACAATAATTAATTCCGCTACAGCTCAATAATTTTATTTTTTTTATTTGATTAATCGGTCATTTCAAAAATCTCTTAAGTCACATTTTTTTCCAACATCCTTTTTTTACTGAAAATGGTTCCTTAAAGGTAGATGCGTATTCTGGATAAAAACCACGTAAGTTGGAGGAATATATTGATGGATTTATTAAACATTCATTCTCATTAATAAAAAAAAAAAAACAATTTAAAACAAGTTCAAGATATCATTCTGGAAGAGAATATGCCATTTTATAATAACATTTTTAGCTGGCCAACTGCAAATGTTGAAGATAATCCAGATGAGAATGATGGAGAATATGACTATATAGCATAAAGATGTTAAAACATGACAAATTAATACATGTACAATGTTAAAAAGATTATTTTTAAGTGTAATTCTCAATTATAAGCAATAAAAAATATGATTACTACGATTGTTTTGATTAAATTATATACCAATAACCCTATTCCTCGCCAAAACAACATAAGTAGAGAACTATTTTTCAGGTTTTTTTCATTATTTCTAATAATAAACTATAAATGTTATTCACTATTTTAATATTTTACCACTCATATACTAAATTAAACATAAAAAAGTCCTTTAAAACTCATCAGTATGAAACAGTTTTTATTGATTCCTGAAAAATTGTAATTGAGTGACTTAAGAGGTTTTTGAAATGACCGATTTAAATAGTATCGTTATTTTTATGTTATAGACGAAACTTTTCAAATCTTAACTGTAGCATGGCTTCAACTACGGAAATATTAAGTTGTAGGTCAGCTGTATAAAGTGATTTTATTTTACTTTACAGATAAAACTATCATTGACCTTCCTAGTGATGTGTGACGTCTGTTGTGGAGAGTTTGAGCTGTCTTCTCTTCAAATTATTTAATTAAATTTGTTTTACTTGTGATATTAGTAAGGATTCGCTTTAGACATCAGTCAAGCTATTTTTGGCTCTGTTTAACGAATCGTGACCATGTTTTAAGTTGGAAATATATTATAATAATACGAATGTTTCATAAAGTTCTGACTAGTAATTAATAACTTAATAGTAAAATGTAGTTTACCTACTAACTAAACTGTACATTTTACAGTTAATGACGACTTACTGTAAGATAAATATAAATGACTGATAACGTACATTGGCGCTATTTCCGATCCTTGTTGCATCACTGAACCAATAATCAACCATACTGAATTAGCAAAGCTAAATTGATTGGTTAACTCTTCGGGTTGTTCGATACAAGGTACAGGATTCTGCCATTCTTTGTTCGAAATTCTACCAACGAATATCATTATAACGCCCAGACCTAATTGTATGAGCATCATGTTGTACCATACCTTAAAGTGACGTTAAAACAGTTTAATATAATGAAATAAATAAAACAATTGTTTACTTATAAAGTTCTATACGAATACAATAATATTGATGGAAATCAGTTATGTTAAAGGAATATATTTGAATATTTCGCCGGGAGACCGGCAGCACAAATTACGCTGTCGCCAAAAGGCCATTGAAGGTGCCGACAGGCAACAGAGGGTAGGGTGCCAGAAATAAACCAGCTGAGCCTATGATAAAGGAGTCCCCACTGTCCAACTGCCTGAGGGACAAACTCGTGTAGCGTCTGGCGGCGCACCTAAGGGGGGTCACCGCCTGACATTAAGCTCCAAGGGGGTTGCGAGTGCAGCCGCACGCCATTTGGTAATGGAGAGTGGTGCTACTCTTCTTCCACTCTCCTACCAACAAGTCGAAGTTCCCTGGGCGGATCACGCGCCGGACCTTGGTGAGACCAACGTCACATTCCCGTAGTCGGGCGCACCCTGTGACTGCCGTTGCACCCCAGTGGCTTTATTCGGTGAGAGTCTGACACACCAGGGGCGGCCCTCAACGCCCTCTGACGGTCCATAACGGATTTCAACTGAGTTACAAAAAAAGTAATATTTGTTAACTCAATAATTGTTTCATTTAACTTTTAGTTAAGTTATGGACAAGATAAATAAAAAAAAAAAATTTAATCATAGTTGCCTTTGATCGTTCACCCTTTATGTTTCATATTATGTATCTGTATTCATAAATATTACTATTTTCTGGTGGTAGGGCGTTCGCCTGAACTGGATCATGACGACAGTACAAAAGTGTAAAAACTGCCATAGTTAGTTGGCCTGTCGCGTTTCTGGATCAGCTTGTGTATATCCAGTAACTCGTCTACCGAGAGACCTTCAGTCGTGGTATATGTGAGCCGACATGACGGCGGAGACTATCAAAGGATTTTCATCCTTTGGTTGTCGCTTTCGTTTTTGGACTACACTGTACTTACCATAACGTGCATGATGTCGAGCCAGTGTAAAAAAAAAATTAAATTACCTCTTTAGAAAATACAGCCATGAAGGAGAACATCTCTGGTGGCTGCTTACTAGGTTCTTTATAGAGAATACCAATACCAAGCGTCATGAAAGGTTGAGAAAAGTCAATACCACTTTGTCTTTCTGCAGTCATCGTCAAATCACAAATTGCTAAATCAGCTTTCTGTAATGTAAATTAGACACACCTTCTTTTGGATATAAGTACATTAAGATAACAAAATACGCTACAAACGTTGTTTTACTTACATCTTCTCTAAGTAGTTTAACCATGCCTGACCATTTCTTCTGTACCTTATTATAACTTCCGTAATCGTCTTCTAATTCAAATTCATAATTAAAACCTAGAATTTCGGATAATTTTTCTATTAAGTCAATAGTAAAACCTTCATAACGATCATTTCCTTCCAATTTGGCGGCAGATTCCTTTATATATCCATACGGAGCAGTCTAAAAATATATTAAAAAACGATATTATATAGAACATTTTAAAATACTTATAGAAGAAGTTTCTTATATTAATTACCTTTGATATTAACACTTTTAGTGTTTTATTCCGCATTATTGATTCTTCCCCAATTTCCGCATCAGGAACAAATGGCCTCTCAATGGTTAATCTACTATTTTCCCATTTTCCAATCTTAAAAATTGTGTATATGTTTAAATTAATATAAAACAGTGATAAACTCTAAATTTAAATGTTTGTAAACATCACTTACTGTTTGATTGCCAGCAGGAGTCAATTCTAATATGTCAAAAATAACGTCCGTTCTTTGGCCAAATCCATCAAATATTAAGCTCCTAGTCAGTCCTTCTACTTTATTCTGAAATAAAATTTACTCTTCAATCACTAAACTTTATATTTTAGTACGAATATTAATGTTAGTATTTCGAACAAAATATTAACATATCTTACGATTGATTATAATTGGGAGTCAGAGAAATATTTAAATAAAAAGGTATATAACTTATACCGTTTTCATGAAATTAAGGAGTGTAGATCCATACAACCACGAATCGTAGCTTTCACAATTTTGCTTTGACGGTACAACTTTAACTTTTTTCAAGGCTGCCTTAATAACAAGAACAGCATCATGTATCAATAATATATTAGTTTGAATCGCTTCAGGCTCGAGATTCTGAACGGTTTCTTCATTAAATTGCATTGTAAATTCCCAAAGTTTCTCATTGTTCATCAGATCTGATAAACGAAAACCTGAAATTGCATTTTTTAGAAGTTAACTGCTTTTCATTCCAAATTGCATTTGCTATTACAAATAAATTTTTGATTTTACATTAAATAAAAAAAAACACTAATTTTAAATACTGACCAGTCATATTAACTCCACCATATCTATATCTAGTCAAGTCCAATGTGAACAAATCAGGTGATAAGAATATATACGAGTGCTCCTCTGACATCAAAGCGACTTGTTGAGCGTGCAGTAACAGTTGCTCCAGATTACGTGACGGACAGTCTACCACGAAATTGACGCAGCCAATTTCTTTAACATCAATCAGAACGTCCCTAAAATGATTTATTTCTGATTTAAAGTAGCTATTACAAATAATGTTTTAAAGTTTATGCCGTATTTATTTTGCTAAGTCAAGCATAAATTTTAAACATGTTGCTGGTTCTCAATAATTTTAATGCTTCATTACAAATATAAAAAAATATATATGCTCTGAAGGCAAAGAAAATATGGTTCACTACTTTCGCTTCAGTACACAACAAAGACGCACATATAACGCAGCTTAAATCGGAATAAAGACGCCCACATGGTTTTAAAACGAATAGATCAGATGGTCTACACAGTTTAAAATGTTGTCATGAAAGTATTGTTGGATAATTTTAGAAATTTTGTTTTCATTTTTTAAATCGTATTTAAAAATAAGAAAATAGAATTATACGCCTTCGCTACTGAAAATTGAGAGTTAACATTATTTTATTTTCTATATTCGCGTTATTAACTTTCATTCGATTTATGTGTCGAACCTATATTTTTTATACTTCATATTGGTTACTTCACAAGTTTTTACTCCTTTTCTAATCATATATTTTTGTTTGCATTTTTGCTAGTAAATTATGATAAACAAGCTTCTCTATTTAAAAACTTCAAGAAATATGAAAAGTTAACATTTAAAGTAAGCAATCAATGTGGGCGTATAGGTTATAAACAAGAACTTAAAATATACACGTAGAGGATAAGTTAGCAGAAACATAATATTTGCCCTGATTAAAATCTAAACAAACAGCAAAATTTAATTAAAGCAGTAATATATTTAAATAATGATATTCCAATATTGTAATGCTTTTAGTGATTTAAATCTTAGCACTAACAATTAATTTAAAAATGGTAAATTTTCACAATACAGTGAGGGGTAAAGAAAAATTAATTATGATTAAATTAAACTTATTGTTCACAACCATTCAGTTCTGTGAATTCAAAGGCGAATTTATAGAACAATCGAAAGATAAGATGAAGCACTACACGACACAAAGATCATAGACTAGGCAAACATCAATTATTCAGATTGATGACTCAATCTAAATGTCACAGACAGATTTATCTGTACTCAGCGATATAACTTTGAAAACTGGAATATAATTTTTATTGATTATTTATGTTTATCAAATATAAACATAATAGAAGTTTTATTTTCATTTTATTGTTCTAAAATAAACAATTTATTTTAAAGTTATAATACATTTTCATCATAATTATTAGCTTGTATCTGTACACTGCTGAATATAGGCGTTTATCAAGGTTCACAATTGAGCCGGATCTTTAGCATTTCTCATCCAGCAAGTACCTGCCACTTTGCGCAAATAATTGTTCCACCTAACCAGAAGGCGATCTGCACTACTTGGTCCATTATAATACATCTACTCGGTTACTCAGGTAATTGAAAAAAGGAAAAAGATTTTCAATGAAATGCTCGAATATGATCTTTGTATATAAAATATTTTTCAAAGTAATTTCTGTCATTTTAGATTATTTTTCTTTATCTATTGGATTGGAAATAAGATATTTCAGCTATGGTTGTTTACGCAATACTTAAGAGTGAGACTAGGATCAATTACTGGAAAATATTTCATTTCCGATTTATTAATTTATTTCCAGGAAAACACAAATGGATAGAAATATAATATTCTGTATTATTGTTACTGTCCCTTCTTTAAAAATAAAATCTACGATTCTGTAATCATGAGCGATACACGGCGGACACAGTTTGGTTTAATTTCATTACTAGTTACACAATTGGTCAGACTACAACAGATCAAATTAACACTTACCTGTAGTCATCACCACTAAGTTCCCTCACGGTCACCGTATGCTTGTCCGTGCTGTTACCCATTCTTAATAGATCGCTTACAGGTACAAGACTATGTCCTTTAACATAGAGAATAGTAAAGTTCGTCCAATCTTTGTATTCTATTATGCTTTGTAATACCTGTAATAAAGAAACAATAGTGTCATCTTATTGTATATGCAGTTTTCATTTGCGTTTTCAGGACCTGCCCAATGTGACCATTAGTTCAGTAGATTGCCATTTCCAGGGCACTGGACAATCAAAACTTATACATCAAATCTGTATTACATACCAAGGGATTTCCTCATTACCTTTTCCTACCTGCTAATTTTAAAGTGGATATTTTTGGGACATTATAAAAATTCTATTCTTAAAAGAATCTGATCAGCATAATATAAGGTGAACACTTATAGTTAATAATTATATATGAATTTAAAGGACTCTTTCGAAATTAATGTGCCCAGAAAACTAAAATACAATATATTTATCATATTAATATTTGCACACTGAGGCATATTTGAATAGAGTCCGACCGAAACTGGTTTTCCGGCCGAAACCGAAACCGAAACCGAATATTCGGCCGTGGCTTCAGTTTCGGCCGAAACCGAAACCGAAGCCGAAACTCACGTGGTCAAGTATAAAAGTCAACGTGGTCATGTAAAAAAAATGAAACAAAAACTTACATGTAATCAGTTCCATCAAAATATAACCTCTAAAGAATGTTTACGTCGGGTGATAACGCACTGACTAAGTTGTGTTGCTATAGAGCAATGCGAATTAGATCCGTCAACAGTCGTCTAAACGACGCAGTTACACTCCGACGCAGCCTTGAGTTTCTTTCGGAGTTTCTTCTCAAGGTAGTCGCTTCCGAAACGCTAGTAGATCACCGTTAGGTTTCATATTTTTGGCTGGCGGTCCAAGTCGAGGTTCGTACCCACAGGGGTGCCCTTGCATTGCTACCCAACCCATAAATTGCCGGCTGAGCACCCTCAGTGTTCGCCCACCCGCCCGGTTAAGTTGTGAAGACCTTTCCCGGTCAACAAACACGCAAAAAAAATTGGAAAAAAAAATAGCAATGCGAACGGCGCACGAATCCCGAACAAAGCCAAAGCGTCCAGCGTCCGCCAAAGCGTTGCCGCGAGAAACGAAGTTAGGCAAGCATGTACGACAACTACCGAAATCAGTTTCGGTTTCGGCAAGAGTTTCGGCCAATTTTGGCCGAAACCGAAACTGCCGCCGAAACTTGATTTTTGGCCGAAACTCGGCCGAAACCGAAACCGAAACCGAACTTTCGGTCGGACACTACATTTGAATATAAACAGATTTTTAATGATACCACGTATGATAATCTATGGTTAATAAATAGTGTCTGTAGAGATATTATACTATGTTTATAAGTTTTATTATATGGAATAGAACTGTATTCTACATCTGTAGATAGACATTCATTAGCTAATTTCGATAAACAGAAATATACGTTACACGATAGCGAAAACTGGATGGTAGGTGCAAAATCTACTACTAAAACGGATAGACGCTATTTCGACTTTGCTTAGCAAAGTTCTCAAAAAATAAATTCGTTTTGACAAAATCGGAGACTTACCAAATCCTTTGACATTTATTGAGTAATATAAATTGTAATGTTTTAGTAAAGTCTGAGCAAACTTTAAGTTGCGTTTATAAATCTCAGCCTAAGTAGTAAGAAATGAAAAACGTTTCCAGCGAGCTGTTGTCATCCACTTCAACATTTTTAGGAATGTAAAGGTATTGTAAGGATGTTACAATAATAGCCATTTTCTATTCTTATACTTCACACACATTATATTAAAATTAAAACTGTAAAATTCTTACCATATTGTAAGCAGCAGCACTGGGATACAAATTTAATATAGACCAATTTCGTGCATACAGATCGTTGTGTTGTATTGCAACATGGGGTATCTCTAACATGTCACTTATGGCTTGTATGTGCTCACTCGCTCGACCGCCAATTCCGTCGATTATTCCGACAACTCCTTCCTAAACACATAAATTGTTATATACATGGATGGGTAAAATCTAATCAATTTATGAAAAGCGATTACGAATTCTCTTGCGTTTATATCATTAATATTACTGCATTTTGCTCATCTATGTTCTAAACACTACGGAATTCTCAATAATATACACATTTATGACTCCTTAATGTCCAACAAAATTAAAATTACGACTACATTTTGTAATCGTTAATCATTTTACACATGTCTAATTATACATAACATTTAGTCATACACAAAATAATTATTTTGAAAGATAAGAGAGTTTATAACTTTTTGACTAAAGTCATTCAGTTAGTTTCTTAAATCAAGCTTCTAGCATCTTCCAGTTAATAATAAATCAGGAATCTCAAGATTCAAAGTTGTGTTTTACAAACACAATTTTCTTGATGATTAAATCTTTTTGCGATATATTCCTAAGTTGTTGTCTAAATCTATTATAGCTATCCTAATCTACACTTCATAAATTTCTTTTTAATCAAAAGTTTAAAGATGTACAATAGCCAACAAGGGATTGGGATTTACTGATCTAATAATCAATGATGAATGATGAAAGATAGACATCTATATATAAAATCTATCAGGAGCTGAACATCTTTAATAACACTGAATTTTTATATTATTAATTGGGAATTGCTAACAATGTGTAGCCTAAAAAATAGTAGTAAAATTGAGTAGTAGAAAATATATAATGGTAAGGACAAAAATAAATAACTATATAGTGAATAGGCTAGAAATGCACTAATAATATTACCTCGGCAAGTTCACATACAACTTTACGTATTCCAAGAATTTCACCGCGTTTGGTCACTTCCTTTACCGATGTAGTGAAGTTGTTAATTGTAGCGCTTATTTTTAAAGCTGCTATCATATCTTCCGACTTTTCATAGAATATAGCACCTGAAATTATGCAAGAGTGTTATCATAATCAGTTATGTAGATTTTTGATGTTGTTATGTTTTATTAAATTCTTGGCGTGTTGAGAACCTGTTATTACAGTATCTGTTAAAAAAAGATTGTATTAGAATAAAACTATAGGTTTTCCTAGAATTGTAACTAAATTGAATTGAAATTTATTGTTTATTCTGTTTAGTTCTAATAAATGATCTAATAGTTCTATAGTTTATGGTTTAAAAATATTCTTTGTTTAGAAATGTATGAAATACGCCCAATTGACCATTTCATTACTGAACGAGACCATTTACCGACACCTGTATACTCAAAGCACATCCTGCGATAATAAAGGGCAATACGAAAATGTATCGAATAAGCAACTACATATATATTTACTGATTTGTCTTTAGGCAGAAAGTAATTTCAAAGATGATTTAATTCTTCGGAATTTTGTAATTGTTCATAATTTGTAAAGCTGCGTAATTAAATCATGCTGTAAACAAATACGAATAATATTGAAATAATCTAATGGGATTTGTAATATCATTTACTTTTAAGAGACTTAGGTTGAAATAATAATTTTAAAATGTAAAAGTTTTATGCTTATATAAACTATTAAATTGAAACATTTATTCAAAGTTTTTTAATAACATCTTTGAATTTCTATACTATGCTTGATTAAAATCACAGTTCCCCCTTTATTGTTTTATCTTCCATCGTTAACTATTGAATAAAAAACGAAATGAAGAATATGATGTCAGAAAAAAAAATCTTAACTAATGTTTGCTTTACAATTTCATAATTTTGTAAATTGAGTAATAAGACAATAATTTTACTTTATTGTTTTTTAATATTATGGTATAAATTGTTTAGAAACATATTATACTAATTAACTTTAATAGTTATGAAGGTATAGGACTTGGATACTAACCGATTAATCGATTTTTTTCTTTTGGCACTTCGCTTGTCGAGGTAGTCACAAATATTAGAAAACATATCACAAACATATTTACTTCAAAAGATAAATAAATAAAAACAAGACATATAGTCAACCATGAAAGAAGATAGGATTGGCGACACAGTATAAATAACGTCACAATTCTCCGAACACATGAAAAGTTAATGGCGATAAATGCTAATGAGTTTATGCTCCGTGGTCAACATCGTAATTATGTTCAACTTTAGAGTTAATCAATATTTTAAAACAGTGCTGTAATAAACGTTTCGAGTTTAGGTCGACCGTCCGTAATGTGTTTAGATTGGTATTGTGAGAGAAGCGCGCGACACCACGCGTCAGAAATAATCCCCAAACTATATTTAGGACAAGTTTTCCACAAAACGACACACTTTATTTCAATACCGTCTGGGTCGACGAGACCGCGAGATCAACAATTTACTAACATACATTACAATCGCTTCTTCAGCACGTAATAAGTTCTTTCAGGCTCAAAGAAACTTTCGAGCTATTTCGATTTGGAGACGTGAAAATAAATCTTTGTTATGAAATAACATCTAGCTTACCAAGCGTCTAACATGAAATCTGACGACCCATTTAGAAAAACGGCAATTATTGAATTTGGCGAAAACAACATAAAAAAAAAATCGCTTTGTGTAAATTTTATTGCGCTGAATTTGATGTTGGCCCTTATTCTGAAAGGTGATATAGGTACTATATTTCGTAAGAAATATTAGTATGCACATCGATGATGGCGGGTGTTGACTCATCGGACGTGCCAAACATAATTTTAGTGTATACAGACTTGCGATTAATTTAGTATGAAAGTGAGCTAACGGATTACAGATCATTCAAAGTAAGAATTTAAATCATATAAGATAATACGCTGGATAGTTTCAATGTCTTGTTACTTATTTATTTTGTTTCATGCACACAATAATGCTTTGATGGTTCGAGAACGGGGAGAAGAAGAATGATGAAAGGGTGACAAAAAAAAATACAAATATCATTAAGTGCAAGTAAGAGTTGTGAAAGACTTACCTACTTAGATCAAATAAAAAGAATTCTTATCAAGATGGTTAGATGGAATCGGCTAGAGCGCATGAAGGGGCTAATGAATGTTAAGGAAGCAAAAAAGTTTTATAAGACTAGAGAGAAATAGTGTTCCACACACTCTACCTACCCCAATAGGGATTTAGCGTGATAATAGTTGGGTAAACGTTTTGTATCACATAAAAGAAAACGTTTTTCTTTTATTACAAACAGGTTTACGCTCTTAACTTCATTCAATCCTGATGAAACACAATGATGAGATCAATGATGGAGCGTGCCTGCCCTTCAAAAACGAGTCATTTGTGGCTTGAAATCTCCTATATAACGAAAAGAGATAACGAGAAACGTGAAGAGATATTTGTGCAGGCCGGCATGATCGCTGCGACTACCGTTGGGTTTTTCTTAACTATCGATAGTCGTTGGCGTTTTTTTGGCTGCACCATGCTTACCATCAGGTATGGTGCAGTCATTGTGTCGAGTCAGAATAAAAAAAAAAAAAATTATGAGGTTGGGAAAACAAAGCTGGCAGTGAATTCCTCTGCTTAGTGATAAGTGATACATAAAATAATCCAGAAGGCGAAATTCGAACGAACAATTGGAATATCAACCATATACTGATATAGACCAGCCCGGAGTTTCATTAATTTATGATAAACAAATAAATTTGGAATTATATTGTGTGGTTTAGCCGCACATTGTCCAAAGTACAGTTGATAGAAAATCAAAAAGCAGAAAAAACTACGTCGGTACTCCAATCTGGATCCTGGCGAGACGTTTGAACCTCGTTGGCAATCAACAGCCGGGGACGAAAATCGATTGAGTCCAATTCCG
This sequence comes from Automeris io, assembly GCA_036320925.1. NCBI lineage: Eukaryota > Metazoa > Arthropoda > Insecta > Lepidoptera > Saturniidae > Automeris > Automeris io. The sequence continues at coordinate 7,750,732 of JAUDJH010000012.1, read as the reverse complement.
CTAAATGTTGCTAGGTAGAACTACCCTAAAGGTGGCAACAATACTCCACACACAACCGTAATTGTACTCTTACTAGGTTTAAATCTTAACTATGATGGTGAAACTATAGTCTTGCGTTTTAGTAGATAAAGCCATAATTAATTCAAACTGAAACTACCGAGGTTAAAAAACAAGTTGTAGGGATGTAGTATTTTTCAATTATCTGTATCGGTGAATTTAGGATAGGAAGATAAGGACCTTTAAAATTTCATTAAATATTTCTATAATTTTTGCTCAGTCAGTACATGTGAGTTGTAATTTACATTGTACTGAGTGAACTGAGTAATGTAAACCTGTGGGGCTTAAAGTAATTTCACTTTTGTCCTATATCTAAATTATTCTTTGTAATTTTCATCCTCTTTATCGTTGCTTGTAATATGCTTTATTAATATTCATTGATGAATTCACCGGTCATGTTTACATCATACATAAGTATTCCAGTGACGTAGATAGAGTATTTGAATAGGGTAGGTAGAATTCGCGTAACTAATTGGAATATTATATTATGATGGTAAATATTTTATTGCTTTCATAGAAAATATAGGTGGCGTGAATATAGATTAGATTTTAATATAAATGGTTCCTTTTTTGTTTATCTGTAAGGAATTTAGTCAAGACTTATTTATCGTCAGGGCATGCAGTGCTTCCATGCATTTATGGAATGAACGCTACTGAAGTATTCAAATATGCGTTACTGGTTATCATTACAATTATACTATGTAGTCGAAACTCACAGTTTTATTTTCAGTCATAGAGCAAGAACACATTGTAAGTTTATTTTAATAATTATAATAATTCATCATCACTCTATATCCCTTTAGGTGTGTGTAGAGATACATTATTGTCTGTCTCCACTTTACGCTTATGTCGTGCCCAACAAGAAGCGCAGCTGATCGCCGTTCTCAGAGCACTTACACATGATATTGTTATTAGATGTTATGCGTGTATCCTCATGATGTTTTCTTGCACCTATTTTAAAAAATATATGGTATTTATTCTATTCTAACATCAAGCGCAAAGACTATACAAAATATATACACACACTTATATTAATCAATTTTATTCAGTGTCATAATTGAAAGGCTCAATAAAATAGACATTATTTTGTTTAAATATGTTATTTACGATATGAATAACTTTAATTATTATTCTATTATGATGTCCATAAAGTCGCTGGTGTGAGTTTATTGTGAGAGCTAAATGCATCTACAATGCTGACGCGATGAAACACAATAAAATGTTTACGATATAGGTTTCGAAAGTTTTGTTTATGAGATTGGAGTACCCACTTTTTCCTTGTTTTTTCGGCAGGACAATATTCTTTTGGCTGTGAAAAGCCTTTACAACATTATTGGGTCAAACTCACCCCTTCTTTCATACTTACTTGATAATATCGTGATTAATCTAAAAATAGTGTTTTATTGTAAGTCCGACATTATGAGGAAATGTTAAACTACAAAAGATACATTTTATTAGGAAATTTTACCGCTTTTTGTTTCAAAATAAAATTATCATAATTTATTTTGTTTTAGTTAGTATAGTCCGTATGTTTATATATATATATATAAACCAATAAATTTTGGTTGAAAACCAATAAGCATTTGACAATGGTTTTTGTACATTTATCAATATCATTTTGCCTCGGAAATAAGGCTAAGCTATTTTCAATAACGGAGTTTCAATTTCATGTGTAAACAAGTCGCTTGTTCGTTTATTTTTCTGGCTACTTAATATTATTTTAAGCGAAAGTCTGGAAATAATTATAATACAAAATTGAATTAAATATTGTATTGCTTTAACTAATGTTGGGTGGTTGTTAGGAAAAAGCTAGCCATTTTCATCTATCTTATTTAAATAATAATCATATTTTCTCTTTTGGTCTGGTCTAAACATATAAGAAGGTAACATTTAAATTTATTTTATCAAAAGTTAGAAGACAAGTTGACAGTCTATAATTGAGTGCAATATAACAAGTATTATAGTCGTGCAACCCACCTTGAAGAAAGAGAAAAAAAGGAGATGGACCTGATCCCAAAATGCTACTTTCGAATTCTTTACTATTGATGTATTTGCTCATAGATTACTACAGTAGTCGTTAAGCACCTTCAGAATAAAAATGAATCAAGAATCATACTATATCATGATAATTTTTGTTTCTTTGTTTTAGGAACTTCATAATATTGAAAGTTATTAAAAACTTTTTGCAAAGTCGTCTTTCCATGATTTTGATTGAGGTTTCCGATAGTTTTCCAAGTTTATAATTGAACATAATATTTTTATAGATGAGATTATATTGTATGAGATGAGATGAGAAGAAATTACATATAATTGTAATGTTCAATTTCATTCTAATTCCACGGCTTCTTTTCATATGAATCAGCGCGTACCACGGCCTGCGTAGTAGTAGTATTGCGTATTTTAATGGGTTTACATAAATTTACAGACAATTTGTGGGCAGGCCATATATGTACTGAAGAACCGATGGTCGTTGGCGCATGCGGGTTCTTGAGTGAAGACCGTAATTCGGCAGACGCAGCGTGAGGCGCCCCCCGGCAAGGTGGAGTGACAACTTCCGAAAGGTGGCCGGAAAGGATTGGATGAGAAAAACCAAAGACCGGGCTCAATAGTACTTGTTAGGAGAGACCTATGTCCAGCAGTGGACTTAGATAGGCTGATGATGACATAAATTTACAAGTGAACAACAATTATTTAAACTTTGGATAAAGTGTGTACTTTACACACACTTTTGTGTTACTTTACATACTTTTGTACGGAGTGGAAAATTGAGCTTCATGCCATGCAGATAAAAACATTGTTCGTACATGCTGTTATCGCGATATCGAGTGTTTTGCGGATGAATAAGATCACAGTATAGAGAAGTTGAAAGAAATTTCTCGGTTTCCTAGAATGTTAGGATCATTGTAAGCAGAAGCGAATCTGGTGACCGTCGTTGTGGCACATAGAATGAATGATGATAGAATGTGTCTTTAAACCCACAATCATCTCGGTGAAATTACGTACGTTAAAACACCTTGGTAAGTCTTTCCTAGGGTTTAAGAATAACACTAAGTGTGATATGGAGGAACAATCACAGTAAATATTGTCGGAGGATACATTAATATATAACATTTCTATAAACGTACAGTCCACCTCAAAAGTTACTAACTATATTCAGATTATACAGAACACAACACAAGATATACATTCATATTATTGTAATGTAGTAGGTAGAATATTGAAACTGGCTTCAAGGAGATTAAGTTGTTATATAATATTATAAATACATATTGGCATTATCTGTGGTCATTTCTTAAAGCATTTCCTCCAATAGGGATTTTTTTTGTACACTGGCTCGACATAGTGACTACAGAGTACCTGATGGTAAGTACAGTGTAGTCCAAAAACGAAAGCGACTATCAAAGGATCAAAATCCATTGATAGTCTACATCGTCATGCCGGCCCACATATACCACGACTGAAGATCTCTAGGTATATGAGCTACTGGATATACAGAAGCTGATCCCGAAACGCGACAAGCCGAAGCTGGTCACTATGACGGGCTTTACACCCGTGTACTGTGGTCGTGATCCAGACTGGCACCGACGCCCTACCACCACGCTGCTGCTCGTTTAGCACCACCCAGGAGTCACGTGTAGGGAAACTAGAGTAAAGCCTACGGACGCGAGCAGCTTCGACTCCCAAAAAGATATAGGGATATTCATCTTAGAGCATTAAAAAGAAATATCTATTCTAATAGGACTTTTACTTTTGCCGAGTCGTTGGGCTGTGGAATGGACTTCCGGCGACCGTGTACCCATCGTTCTATGATATTGGGTCTTTTAAGCGAAGCGTGATTAGATATCTGTGCAGGTCGGCATGATCACTACAGCTTTCAATGTTTATTTTTGCTGTTGGTAGTCGTTGTCGTTTATGGACTGCAATATGCTTATCATCACGCGTGGTGTGGTCACAGTGCCGTGTAAGGATAGAATAAAATATTATATAATATAATATTTTATTTTTAGGTCAATTGAAGTCCTCATAAGCTTATAGTATGAAAAGAAGTAAGGTAAAGTAAGCGTAAACGTTTGAAATCTTGAAAATTTCAAACAAAAACTGGGCATTTATCAATCGTTAAAATTTCTGATTCTATCTATAGTAAAGCGAATTAGTAGGTATATTAAACTCGATGTACAAGCATATAGATACCAAATCTTATTTACGAAGTGTCGCGTGGTACCGCTCAATTCAATTTATCGAGAAGGTTCTTTGGGGTAAAAGGTTGCGGTAGTGAGATCCTTTCATTGACGTTAATTTGTGCTATAAATATACAATAGATATGCTAAATACTTTATAATATCTTCTGTACAATTTACGTGCAAGGAATAAAATAAAATAAAGTGTATTATTGTAATTATTATTTTTAAAACAAATCAGTTACGAATCACATAATTTAAAAACTATTCCTAAAAAAATATATACGTATGAATTATATTATGTAACAAGTTCTATGCAAATTAAAAATAGAATCGATTTAGTTAAACCATTTTTTTGAATAGGATATTTATAAACAACCCTTTTCCAGAAAAGGGAAATTGTGTTTATTTTTATTCATCTTACGTTACACGAAGTTTTCCTAAATGTGTATTTGATTTTAAAATTCATTAATGCAAATTATTATCTAGCCGCTTAATTTAATTGACATCCAAGGTCAAAATAATTAACAACTATTAACTGGAAGTAATAAATATTAACAATAATTAACTTGAAATTCAAAATTTGTATGTAAAATATTGTAAAACGACGTCTGACATTCTTTTTGTAATTTTTCATTAACTTTATTTTCATAACTATTATAATTTATTTATGTTCAATAGAATATTTTAATGTAAGTAGGTACGGATTTCCCTCATAACGCATTTTTAAATATAATACAAAATGTTGTCAGTGAAAAAATGATTTCAACACATTAATTATTCATAGCCACGCTCGACATAAAAAATTATGTTGTACCAATGATTGAAGACAAAAATTTACAATTTTAATGTAACCATTTTCTCTTTAACGATTTTACTCTTATTTTCACCTTTTTATTATTTTCACTCAATGGTTTATTGAAATAAGAAATCCCAAAATTAGTGAATTTACCACCATTTGTTTATCCTCAATATAATCCAGCAATATTTAAGAAGTAATAAAACAGTTCAGATATATGTTTTGATAAAAAAAATCGGCTATTGTCATACACTGATTTTGAAAGCACGATTTATTTAAATTAAGTGAAAATCTATTTTCGTCCTAAATGAATGTTTTAGTAGCATCTATGTAGACCGGAGATAGGTGTTTTTAAATGAAACAATTTCTGCAACCGACTACAAACAGGTCGGATACACAGGCAAATGTTTCCGTAAGCTTATTTTCATTTTAACAAATATTTATAAAATTTTCTTAACATTATATCATATTTCAAAGTGTAAAAACAAAAATCTTAAGTCGGTAGTATTTCCAATTTTATTAGTGTATATGTATTAAAAATTATTCATATCATTCATTAAATTATCATTATTATTTATTCTTAATTTTAATTAATACAATTTTTAATCAATTTTTTTTATTAAAGTACTATTGTTTAGTAAAGAACAAATTCAAATATGTCGATTATAGTGGTGACATCTTAAAAAACAGTTAAAATAAATATAAATTCTTTAAACATTATTTTAAACTTAATAATTTTGCTTTCCAGATGATCAAGCAATAGGTTTGCGACGTAAAACAATACTATCCAAGTTCAGAAGTACATTTAAAATTATTATACCTTTTAGGACTTTTGTGTCCCATCCTAGCGTAGTTTGTGGCTAATTCTTAAGCTTTTAGCGGTCCTCCAACATGCATTTTAAACCTTTTAATAACTAAAAAAGTTTTTTAATTCGGAGTAAGATAGGTATATATTATTATAACGTTGAGTAAGAGACATAAGATCTTTTTTGCATTTTCGTTACAACTTTACGTCGGTAGATTAAAACAAGCTAGTATCGGCCTGCTGTAATGTAAAACGATATAATGACTGAAGCTCAATAAAAATTGTCAATTTTTAATCACTTTTTAAGTTGTTAAAATTTTTCAAAAAATCTAGAAATCTTTAAACTGATTAACAAACCATGATCACAATAGTACGACGACAGATTTTTTGATTGATTTTTATTGTACCTTATAATAAATATCCTTAAAATATACACAAATCACTATAATCCCTTTTCCAGAATTGTTTAAAGAATCGATGAATACAAAAATCTCGTTAAGTAATAACTTTAATATCAAGTATTGCCTATTTTATTTAAGTTCACATTCCAAACTACTTATTTTTTAATGAATTTGTAAAGCTAAAGTAAATTACAGGAACATCATAATTGACAAAATATAATTTTAATATTTCTTGAACAAAATACTCACAATATTTTAAAAACATAAAAAAATCTATTTTCTCTCGTGAAAATCCAAGGGTTATGCGAGTCTTGACTTTCGATGAAGGCATAAATTTTACGAGTTTGCAAATATCAATAGTGCATCATGAGGGATAATCCATTTTACTAAACGATCATGCAAATCCAAGTCTACGATAGATAGAAATAAATCGCTCATAAAATAAGGAGTTGATGAACTTTTTATTACTTCTCGACAAACACACCAAAATTTATTTATTTTATTTATTCACTACCATTGAACAGCACATACAAATATTTTACATACGGTACAATTATCAAGCTGTGCCAATTACACAATGGTAATATTTAAAAACTAACAAAGAAAATGAATAAAACAGTAAACTCTTAACTATTACAAATAGATGCTTGTGCGTTGTGCGTGTGTGTGTGTGTTTGTTGTGACAAGGTAGTGTAGAAAGCTATATGTGATATGTATATGAATGCAAATGAACATGCATTATTAAATGATAATGTAAATTGAGCTTAAATATTTTATTTATTCTGTACATTATTTATAATTTATTTACATTTATTCTTAAGACTTTCGGAATTATTAATCGGATTTGGTGTTTCATACATTATAAAAGCTTAAATTACGATCTACAATATTAAACAAAATTCACAACACACAACAGGTTCATGAAGTTCTCTTTTTCTAGTATTGTATATATTTTATTCCTACAAATGTTTATGTTGCAGGTATCAAATTAATTAGGTTAATTAAATAAATACAAGACGAGAGCTGGATAGAAATACTTCGACGTATAAACACTGTGTGAAGTGGGTAGAAATTGAATATATTGCATCGTTTTCCAATTAATGGATTAACTTCAAGTCCAACCACCGTCTTGAAAGTTAACGCTTATATGAAAACCGTTTTAATTTAATCCATGGAATTAATGCGTATTTATTTATATAGCTTTTGAGTATTTTTTCAAACTTAAGTTTAGTAGAGGCTTTATTTGTTTTTTTTTTACTGATTTGATTTTATAGTGTGAATTGACAAAAAATAATCTCTTTTCCTATGACCTCTCTTTGGCACACCATCACATTGACTTATCTATTCTCCTACGTAGTATGTTAGGTTATGTGCTAAATAAATATATTACTTTCTTTTTTAAATAAAAGATTTTATTCATGCGAATCATTATTATTAAAAAACCGCTATAATTACAGGTATTAATTCTTAATCGTGTACCATGCATGCCATTGTCACATCTTTTCCACACCAAAGATGGTAAATACGCTAACAGACCACCTAATGGGTAGTTGCGAGTCACTATGACGGTCTTTACACTTGTATACTGTGGTCATGAATCAGTTCGGGCGATCGCTTTGCCATAATAAAATGTGATTATATTAACATACGCATTATTACACATACATTATTTTTATTAATTAATATTTTATTACTTATAATTGGTGTTAAGAACTTATAAAAATACACTATAAATCGTTGAATAAATATAACTATTATTCAATAATGACATAACGATAATACAACAACGAATTTTGTCATAAACGCGATTTTCTTCTTAAGCGCCGTTGATGGTTTTGTCTAGACGTTGTTGAGACCACTCAAAAACATATTTCAGTGTTTTGCTGTAGCAAAAGTTCGATTCTTTTATCATAGAAAACCGTGATATATATTACGATGATCCCTCTTCATCGAACGAAGACATCAAACAAGTATGCACAAAGTTTTCGAAGAACATCCAGCAAAAATTCTCCTAATGGCGTGTTTGCTAAGTTGAAAGTGCTTACCTTTGTTAGTGAAGCTAGAAATGGCAGGTCACCTCCGTTCAAATCTATTGATCATGTTTTGAAAGTCGTACCATAATGCAAAACATTACTGGACTCCAAGTGATTTCACTTCACCGTAAGTATGTACTTGGTTATCTTTAGAGTATCCTCTCAAAATCTATAGTTCATTTTATGATTTCGGTTTGTGAAGCGAGTTCAGACGATTTGAGAGCTATTAAATTTACGATCACAGTAAAAACAAAATAGGCGCCCGATTCTGTACAACAGTCGAAACCAAATAATATTGGATATTTTTGGAAATGAGCTATGTAAGACTATTCTTACAGAGCTCATTTTAATCTATATACATTATTGTTTTTTTAATGTTCTTTAACTGATTATCCGAATATTGGATGAATTTGCAAACTTGTATCTAAAGAGTATTAATTATTATATTATAATTGTATCAATAAACATCCAATTCCTTTAGGTCGCAATTCAGTATATCTGAGCTAAATTTATCATTTCAGTTTCATTAGTAACTTTATAACTATTTTCTCCCTACATGCAACCTGTTACACACAAGAACATAAAAATCAGAATATAATATACAAACGCATAATTTATTATTTTATTTAAGCCTTTTGATGTATTTCTTAAATTTTATTTCAAATGGGCACTATAGCATGTAGACGCCGCCCGATACGCGTTTGTGGTAAACGCCCTAAAGGACGTTAGGGTGTTATGGGACGCGCGGGGTAAGGGATGCGCGCGCGCAAGGGATGCTCTAGCAAATTCAGTCGACTACCGAGACGCAAGGCTGGAGTATGTGCGTGTGCGTCGCAGTTCGGTGTGCCTTAAAGTGCAAATAAACAGTAAAACGCCAAAATCCGTGTCTTTCTACAACCACACCCACGACCACCGGTCATTGTACACATTATTTTTTACCGAAACAATTGTGTCTATAAAAATATTATAATTAAAAACCTTTTATTCATCATCACTTTCATCGAATGAGATTGGGGTCAAGCGCAAGCCTATTTTTAATTAAAAAAATATCGATGCATTCATATCACTAAGACAAAAATTTCAGCTTGAAATAATTATTATCATAGCAAAAGTACTTTTCGCTATGATCATAAAACGAAGTCGCGGGCACAGCTAGTAATTTATTAATAATAACTAGCAGAAATAATTAAATGTATATTAAACAAATATTTTGTCATGTCTGATGAGTTTTATGTAAACATGTTGTTTTGTTCAACAAACTGAGACATCTAGCTCTCAGTGAGTTATTATTATACTATATTTTGTTTCTTGACAACGATCGTCAAATCACTTTTCAAAGATAGGAAAAGAGAAGGAATAAGTCTATACCTAATCTACCAACAGATTATGTACTTATAGTATTCAATAGATACTATAAATAACAGGTAATATATTAATATATATATATATATGGCGACATTGTCGCCTGTAGATGCATGTTAGTTAATTTAACAACGTTCCAATATTCATTTAGCAGTACTTTAAAATGTTTATTTAGTATTTATATCTGATATCTCTATTTTTCTTCAATGAAACTCTAGCATGTAATTCTGAATTTACAATAATTTTCATGGTCACCATATACTGTATATAGATGGAAATGGGTTAACAATATCTTCATTGACATGGAATAAGGATGACCTCGCACGGAAGTGCGGAATCTGCCTACTATAAATGACCCAATTTTATATGGGTCGTTCACAGATAAAATCAAGGATAATAATAAACATGTGTTGCCTAATCAAATGGAAATCTCGAGAAAGGGTTAAATAAATATCAATGAACGCATCGTTTAATTATATGTTATAAATATACATCATACTTATAGACTATTTATGAGATCGTTGATATTAGGTACGTGCTATTCCAGTCGAACGTATGCTTGTATTACAATTTCAAAGGTAAAATAAAAACAGCAAAGTTTAAAAAGTATATCTGAGTATGAGTAGTAGTGCAAATGCTGTATAAATATACAGCATTTGCACTCAGCATTTTTCCTGACACAAATGTGTCAAGAATTTGAAACATGAAGGGCTTTATTAACACTCACTGGGACATAATTACGAGTAGCATCCGGGATTCTACATTTTTGTGAAAATAATTATTGGCACCAAAATTTTACATTATTTATAAAAATATGTCTTTATTATTATATTAGAGATACACCTATATCTATAATATATTGAGAGAAATAAACAAAAATATGCAAGTAGAGATATCACATAGATAACAACAAGTATTACCGTCATATGATAATATATCTTGCTGCAAGAACGAGTAAACCTCTAAGGGACGCGTTCGCCCTGAGCGAGCGCGACATCCCCTGGTGACAATAGCCGGGCAGTTGACTTGAGGGAGTCTGCAGCCCGGATGGGAGGATGCAGCGTGCTGTGTACGGCGTAGCACTTGAGAGGTAGCCTTAACAAGGCTTTTTGCTCCCCGAGAGGTAGCCTCAACAAGGCTTCTTGCTCCCCCGGCGTTTGGATGAGTTTGGTTTCCCAGGCCCGGCTGGAACAGATACAGGGACATCCCGGGGATTTTTAGTCAGTAGGAGTCTGACACACCGGGTTCACTGCCCTCACGGCGGCGCTCATGATCCTATGGAGGATATTTCCTCAGATTACAAAAAAAAGTAAGTAAGCCCATTCAAGGCTCAAAAAATATATAACCCATTTAATAGAATCAAATATGACCTTAAAACTTATAATTTAACAATTAATGAAATTCATTTAAAAAGTTAAATACCTGTTTAGTCATTAGCACTACAAATAGACTTGAAATGTTGTATGCGGCATAATTTAATACTTTAGATTTTTTGAGATGATGCATTAATAAATGATTTGAGACTAGACGCAATCGAATAAAAAATAAAGATAAATATTGGCGGTCATTCGATTTGTCTGACTAGTGAGCCGTCAGGTCGGTCATCTAACGAGACAACTCATTTTCAAAACAAAACGAAAAGTTCTCGTCTATCTTTGAATTATTCAGATAAGTTGAATTTTAAGGGACAGTAAAATATGTCCCTACGTGTCGAGACAATGCACAAATTATAATAAAATATTGAATTTTTCGCATATGAACGAATTGATCTGCGGTTGAGACAAAAAGGCGAACATTAAAATTCATTTTATTTCAGAAGTGTCAACTTATTCTTTCTTTGAATTGAAAAAGATTTTTCTTATTCCAGCATATTTTCATTTGTGAACGCGTGAATGGTTTATAATGTCTACTAAATGTGACTTGAAGTATGATTAAATATTTATGTTTTTCTATAACAATGGTTTTTTTTAACAGAAGCCTTACATTTAGCGCTATTTTTAGTAAAAATTACGTATATATATATTCTTTGTGTTGATTTATACGTTTCAAGGTGTTTTCTTCGCGGGCGGCAGTTGGGGTATACGAGTATCTATATTATATTAAAGAATGTTCAACTTGGTGAGATCTTAGTAATGCATAACATATTTGGATATCTTCGATTTTTTGACAAAATCTTTGAAATAAAACAGCTTTGAAATATTTTAATTTTTTGTTAACAGCCAATAATACAAGAATAAACAAAAACTATAAACATTAACTTAGCCAAATCCTAAACTAGGGCTCGTAAGATGTGTACTAGAAAAATATATACTTACTTAACAATATATACACCTTCATGACTCGCGACAAACAAATCTGCTCATCACAAAAAACTTTGTCGATACAGGGATTCGTACCCAGGGCCTTCAGCGGCGCAGATGAGATCATTATAAACTACGCTATCGGGACACGATGTATCAGGTACTACTATTTTCTTCTATAAATAAATCAATATATTAAAATATTTAAGTATCGTAATTTATTACAGAATATAAACTCTTATATTCTAGGCCTTCATGAAAGTACCTTTCTCATGGGACAAAATTAATTACTCATAGTCCTACCACTAAGATACGGCACTACGGTTGCGATTCGTTAATACCTTTCATATAGATTACCCCACTGGCAATTAAGCAAAGTGACGCCCAGCACGAGTTGTTAAGTATACGAGTAGTGCGGTACAAGCGCCAACCGCAACTATAGCCAAACTTTATATAGTAATTAATAAGTTTTGATTTATCTATACTAATATTATAAAGCTGAAGAGTTTGTTTGTTTGTTTGTTTGAACGCGCTAATCTCAGGAACTACTGGTTCGAATTGAAAAATTCTTTTTGTGTTAAATAGACTATTTATCGAGGAAGGCTTTAGGCATCACGATGCAACTATTAGGAGCAAAGAAATAATGGAAAATGTGAAAAAAAAACGGGGAAAATTATTCATCCTTGAAGGCTTCCATTGCGTGCGCTGCGAAAATGGTTCAAGATACCAAAAATATATGTATGAAAGAATTATTCCTCTTGAAATGATCTAAAAAAATGTCCGCGACAGTATATATCTATCTTTTAAGATTAACTTACTAGAACCGTTTTTATGGTAATCGAATTTGGTCGAAATTAATGCATTATTTGTTAAGGGTTGTATCAACGTAATAATATTAATCTTTATCCAAATAAATGTGTTGTTAATTAAGAGTATTTAATTATAAACAAAATTGTTTTTGACATCACTTAATTTCAATGAACATCATAGAAGATATTACAATAACTTATATAGCAAAACTACGTTTGCCGGATCAGCTAGTAGTTAATAAGACAGAAATGCTTTGAATACATAGACCTGTCTTTTCATTGTTGAGTTTAATCGTAACTGCAATTTTTTTGTATATTAGCGTACCAGTGGCCGATGGCCTCGAGCTTCTTACCATAGATTTAATTGCTGAACTCAAATTTGGGCATTCGACTGAAGCTAAGGCTAAATTTAGGCGGCATTTCACACCGTCCCAACTTCTTAACTTATCAAGAACATGTGCGATCGTGAATGGAGAATTGCTGCCACCTTTGGAAGGATTCCGCCTAACACAATTTACAACCTAGAACTCAATCAGTCGAATGATTGCCGATGTAGTACTTACGTTACATAAGCTAATCAGTTTGGAACATCATTATAGATGGGCCTGCTTTTCGGTATTCTATAGACTATAATTTTGAGAATGGACGACTAAGTTGCATAATTAAATTCCACTGTTTTAATCATAAGTTGACAAAACGCCGTGCGGGATTGCACCATTATATGGTTTACATACCATCTACATGTATGAAGCGATTGCCCTCCTCTTTTTTGTTGAGAATTGAAAAGTAAAACTATAATTTTATCCTATACACATCTACTATTATTTACTGTACTGTTGATAATAACCCTCAATGAAATGAAAATAAAATCGACGCTTTGAGCAATAATACATACTTTCACAATTAGTTCATTTTACTAATATATCTTTAAGTATTATTTCACACTTCTGTAACGATTTACTTGTCTTGAAAGTGTAGTACTTATTTTTAAGTGAGGTATATTTTTTAATCTTAATACTGAGTCAGTATAGAAAAATTCCACAAGAAGCAGTTAATAGTACGTTCCATTTTAATGCTGGTCAAGTTCAACTGACATGATATTAAAAATTAACTTCATTATAAACAGCAGGAGATAATTACATTAATTTGGCAAAAATGTGGACCTAACAACAAGCTTTCGTAAAATTAATGAGCGGCGGTGTTTACGAACTCCAATTTTTCGATCGAAACCTTAATTAACGTATTTTATTTATATTTAATCGTATTGAATGCCCCAATTTATTTCACAATAAATAAAGTACACGCATACATATGTGTAATGAAGTATAAAGGTCCACGTATATCCTTGAAAACTTTTAAAGTAAAATACAATATCTTTAGACATGCTTTAATCCAAGTAGTCAGAAATTTTCCTTAGAGACAAAAAGTAAAGGAATGAAGATTAGGAGAGTAAATTATTTCGAAATTGAAGAACATATAACGGTACATTGTTTTTGCCCTTTTCACCAGAACTACAATATTGCGGTAACAAAACATATTTATTTTGTTTTTATAGCGGCTAGCCCACAGTTTAAAGTGCCGGTATTAATGCGTGGAAACGCGAATAATAATAGTAGGTCCGAATCTCGGTACTTATCTCTGGGTGTTTCTAAATTATATGTCTGGATTTAGGCACCACATGTTCTCCGAAGAAAGACAACATCGTAATGGGTAACATGAGATATACATGACGTACATATAAGTGCAAAGTGAATGAACCATTAACGTATCTCTGCTTTCCCCGTAAAGGATACAGCAGAAGGATATATTACTATTATATTTTTAAATAGCAAAAGTCTTACTACATTTTCAATACCATCGAGTATCTATAATAGATAGTATATAATCTAAGTGTCAGAATACAAGACGTAAACACATAAATCTCGAACGCCTGGTCTGTCTACAGACATTTTTTATTGTGGTCTGAGAATACTTTCGTGGTCATCTAAACGGATGTATCATACAGAGCGCCAACGAGCATATAAATTGTATGTAGTGAACAGTGACGTGCATAGGATATTTGGACAGGGTAGGCAGAATTCGCCTAATTAATTTGAATATTATATTATGATAGTAAATACTATATTGCTTTCATAAAAAAGATAGATGGCGTAAATATAGAATAGATATTAATATAAATGGTCCCTTTCTTTGTTTAACTTTAAGCTATTTATTCCAGACTTATCTATCTTAAGGGCATGCAATGCTTTCATACATCTATGGAATGAACGCTACTGGTCGTGAACATATCTCAATTCTTTTGTTTTGCTTGAGGAAAATAACACCCAAGAGTATGACAATTATCCAATTTGATGAAGTAATCGAGTTACATAATTTGAACAGAAAAATAAAATTGAAAAGAATAAAAATAGTCAAGGTGTTTTGATCTCTTTCATTTGATTCACTTGGGGGGATTTATCTGAAATTAAGTTCGGAGCTACTTATAATAATACAAAAGAAAACATCGTGCTGAAAACATTACAATAAGTTTTAACACGAAAATGTTAAAGACAATTGTTTGAAACTGTATATATGCAACAATGTATTTTATTACTAAGCAATAAAGAATAAGCCAAATAACTACACTATCATCAGCTTAAACGCGGGAAATAATTAAAAAACACTCCAAACACGTATAAAAAAGTTTCACATAAAGGCTTAAATTTTAACTACAATACATCCTTACATCATTTGATATAATCTTGAAATGAATTTAATTCCACTCATATTAAAAACTTAATTTAAACACCAATATATTATTTTACGCTATTAAACTTTACTACTTTCTACCCTTGGGAGAATGGCGCAGAATATCATTGATGTCCAATACAAAAGTTTGTTCACGAAACTTTATACGCATGTTGTATTTACATGAGCATGCATGTAAATGATTACGAACTACTTTTGTATTACCCTGATTCATGTACACAGATAAGGCTATGTAAACCGCGGTAAATAAACCAGATAAGCAGGATGGTAAAGTTTAACTAGTTAAACAAATCGTGAACTTCATATATTTACGTATAAGGTGAAAATTATAGAAAATAGACCGCATCGAAAAACATTGAAACCAACAATATCTTCAGTTCTGAATAACCTTTTGATAAAAATCAGAGAATCTCAACCAGTCATTAAATTTTAGGCACTCATTTTGTTTTTTGTTTTATTAATCTAGATATGTTTGAATTAAGACCTTTTATTTAAATTTTTTGTATATAGTAAACCATCATACAATGCGTAACCATTTATGGGTCGTATTTGAATTGTTTGATTTACAAATGGCAATATAAGTTTTGTAGACAACATAAGTAAGGGTATACTAGTTTGGTAAAAGAGATGGTAAAAACTTTGTCACTTAGCTGTTGGTTATAAACAGAAAAATGCTGATCAAACATTTAGTCACTTATTACAAGCGAGATTTTTTTCGACGGTCAACAGATATTTCTTTTTGTAGTACAAATATATGATGCGTACAGGTCTTTCAAAACTTGTAAAGGATAAAAAAATTGTACTAATTTTAAATTAAATAGAATATCACGATATAACTTAATTAAAAATTTTTAGCGTTTATTATAATTTAAAATACGGACTAGATGGACAAAAATAGAACTCTTAAGCATTCAGTCGTCAGGGGTACTATTTCAACGTAGAAAAATTTTGAACCCTAGCCAACTCAGAGACAATGCACATTTGTTGCAAAGATATCGGAAGTGATTGACCCACATAATGCGTACTGGGCCGACCTGTTAATATAACGCCATGTACCTAGACATCCTGGAGCTCGCTCCATTATCAGAAGCCATCTTGTGAGCAATCCACGCATATTACATCAGCATTTCCAACAACATATCGAATTCATTAATTATAAAGCCTGTGCTACGGGATCTAAGACTGAAATTTATAGACGTAACTTAACGTTTGCTTGGACTTCAGTAAAACATTACAATTTATATTACTCAATAAATGTTAAAGAATCTGGTAAGTCGCCGATTTTGTCAACATGCATTTGGCTCTGTTAATATTAGGTCCTTACATATGAAATTGGCGTTTTGTATGGGAGGAACAAAAAGTCGAATATTTTTTAATATAATATATTTAATTAATCAAAGTATGAACCATTATTTTCTATGCACTTTTGCCATCTCATAGGTAGTTCATTGATCCCTTTACTAAAAAAACCAGTCGGACGGGAATCAATAAAATCTTTGAAGGCGATTTGGACTGCCCCATCGGAGTTGAATTTTTTCCCTTGCAAGAAGTTATCCAAATTTCGAAAAAAATGGTAATCTGTTGGAGCAAGGTCCGGGGAGTACGGAGGATGTCTTAGACTTTCCAATTGAAGCTCTTCTAATTTAGTAGCCGTCTGTTGCGCAGTGTGTGGTCTAGCGTTGTCGTGAAGCAGCAGTGGCGTGGAGCGATTGACCAGCCTAGGTTGTTTAGCCGCTAGCTTTTCCATCATGGTTTGCAATTGCTGACAATAGACATCAGCCGTAATAGTCTGGCCAGATTTGAGAAAACTGTAATGAACAATACCGGCACTAGTCCACCAAACGCTTACAAGTAACTTTTTTAGGGTTAATTTTCGCTTGGGGCAGGATTTGGCTGGATGGCCAGGATCCAACCATTGCGCTGAGCGCTTCCGATTATCGTAAAGAACCCATTTTTCATCACAGGTAATGATTCGCTTTAAAATACCTTCATTATTGTGCCGGTTTAGTAATGTAACGCAGCAGTCGACGCGCGTTTGCCGGTTTGCTTCAGTCAATTCGTGAGGTACCCACCTTTCACCTTCAAGCTTTTTAATCTTCCCAATTTGCTTCAAGTGAATTAAAACAGTTTTATCACTAACATCGCAGCCTGCAGCTAACTCGGACGTGGTTTGCGATGGATCCGCTTCCACAATAGCCTTCAACTCTTCATTATCAACTTGAGTCTCAGGCCGTCCACGGGGCTTGTTCTGCAGGTCGAAATTTCCAGAACGAAAACGTTGGAACCAAAAACGAACTGTGTTTTCTTTTGCAACACGACCGCCATACACATCATTCACCCTTCAAGTTGTTTCCGCAGCACTAGTGCCACGGAAAACAAATGAATGACGATCATCGAAGCACAAATACATGAGTCTATAGCTGTACAAATTTCAATTTGGAATTCCTTACCAAAGAGGAGAAATTTGTGATTAAAGTGGCCAGTACGAAAAACGCCAATTTCATATGTAAGGACCTAATATTATGCTCAACTCATATTATGCTAATATTATGACTATACTCAAGTTCCTATTATAAATTCAGTTTTTTGTATAATTGCATTTATTTTTTGAGAACTTTGCAAAGGAAAGTCGTACTAGCGTCTATAAATATCAGCCTAAGAGCCGTCTAAAATCAGCAACAAAGGCGAATTGAGCAAAGATGAAGTTTTTTTTACGAGTATTAAAAATAATAGAGTTAGTAGGGTGCCAAGCAGATGCTGTGATGCAGTAAATGATAATTTACTAATTGTACTAGCAAATTCTCTAATAAAATAATAGCTTATTATAGGTTTTTATTTTTCCAAAAATTTATATTTAGTGTGTTCAGGAAGTTAATTGATATTATACAATTTGTAAAATCTGAAACAAAGATGCTTCTACTCTAAATAAAAATATTATTGTAGTGAGAACAACATCTGAAAATTGTAAAATATAAAAAAACAATAAATAATGCTAAAAACAATACGAATATATTAAGTACAATAAGGGCGGCTTGCACTAGCAAATTGAATCTAGTTTAGAGTTACATAAAATGCAATTTAGCGCTAAACTGTACTTATTGTTTTGCACAGAATCAAAATCAGGTTGTAACAACTCTTAAACTGAAATCATCATTAAGATGGAATTAATGCGCTTCAATTAATTAGCGTTTATACAAGCTTAAACTTAATTTAATGTGTTAGTGCAAGCCGCCCTTAGAGTAACATACGTAAGAAATGTCCTTCGCTTTTGCTTATACAGAGCTAAATTAATATAAACATTGTTCTTAGATACAATTTAGTGACATAAAATGTTTCATTCAAAATATACTCAACAGAGACAAACTTGAGTTCATTATTTGTTATCTAACTATCTATTGTCATCTACAGTGTCTGTCTAGATAGAACCAAGGAAACATATGTACCACATACGAGCTGAGCCAAATTGTGCCTGCAATGCTCAGAATGGCGATAATAAGCAACACTTGGTGTTTGGAGTGTGGCACAGTAGACCGTTGTGCAAATTGGATACTTAGGGGTTAAGTGTTGCGTCTTTAATAGAAACAAAAATGTGCACCATTATGAGAAATTATATTTTTTATTCTGACTGACCAAAAATGAGAATTACATAAAAATGCAAAAGTGATGGTAAATGCAGTACTTTCTTAATACTTATATTGATTGGAAAAGTTTTACTATCTCAGCTAAAAATATATTGGTTTATACTTCGTTTATATCCTATTATCATATTATGTAGGATGTAAATGTGCCTATTTTAACGTAAATATTATTCAATAGTTTAACGAGACAGGAAATTAAAGGATTATTATTAGAGCCTAGTTGAAAGATGTTATTATTCGCAATGTTGATATTATTCTCGAGTTTTCAAGATGACACGATTATTAGAAATGTTTATATTAGCGATGAAGATGTACTAAATAAATACTTAAATATAACTATTATTAAAAAAGGATATAACGAAGTAGTCAACCTCAAATCTCCGCTTAACAGAAAAGATTATACACAGGCTTGCGAAATATAATTTTTATTTTCCCTTTCAAATAGTAACATTTACACGTTGCACATTTATTTTAAATATGGATTGCATAGAATAAAAAATAAAACACCAAGTTCGACATTGTTGGGTGATATTTGATTTGTCCTGCAAGCCATTGAAATAACTAGAATCAATATGATAGGTGGTAGGACCATTGCCCGAACTGGGTTATGAGCACAGTACACAAGTGTAAAGACCGTCATAGTGACTCGCTTTACCCTGTCGCGTTTCGGGATCAGCTTGTGTATATCTAGTAACTCGTATACATAGAGAGCTTCAGTAGTAGTATATGAGTATGTTAGCCGTGGTGGTTGCCGGGAGAATAGAATAGCAACCCCCTCTTCTTGCTGAGGTGTCGTAAGAGGCGACTAAGGTATCTCTTTAACACCGCAATTCAACCAGGTGTTCAGAGAAGGAAAACTCGACCAAACCTGCATTCTGCTCCCTCCCGATCGTACTGGTTCTCCTTTCCATCGGGCCTGAGGGAGTTCGGACGAGAGAGTGCTTTTCTGGCAGCGCGTCTAGTTATGCACTTAAATATCTCCTGCGCAATTGACTGTTTCCGAAAACTGGACCTCGAATTTCTTAATTGGTGTTGAAACAGTCGCCGTGGCCGAAACCGGCCAGGACATCATCATCATCATCATCATCATCATGAGTATGTGGGCCGACATGACGACGGAGACTATCAATGGATTTTCATCCTTTGATGGTCGCTTTCGTTTTAGGACTGCATCGTACTTACTATCAGCTGCACTGTAGTCACTATGTCGAGCCAGTCTAAAGAAAGGTAATTGTAATAGTGGTAAAATAAACAAATTACATAATACACACTACGTAATTTTAATTATGAAGACATTCATAATTTTTTTGAATAATAATTTTTTACTGATTTAAGGCTACTATTTTCTATTTTCACTTCGCACACTACTCATAAAAGCTGTAACAAAATCTAATTGTCAGAAAATATTGTTTGCTAAGAGCCAAGGAAACATTGGTACCAACAAAATGGTCAGTTATAGCTTGAATAAAAAGTATATTAGTATATTTTTCTATGGTGTTCTACTTGTTTAATGAACAACTACATAACGATATACTTATTGAGGTTATAAATATGTACTTATCCTTTCGATTGGCGCAGGGAACGCAACAAAATATTTTTGTTAGTGAATGCGATGTGTGCGGAATACAAACAGCCACAAGTCGGTTTCATAATATTAACGTTCTTATATTTATAAGTGCGAAGTTAAGTACTGGTGCGTTTTACATTAGTATACCAATAACCTGCAACACGTAGGTACATTGTATCTATTGGTAACTGAAAGCAGAACTGTTTTCTTTGTTTATTATATTTTAAAAAGAGTAGGTCAAATTTTGCCACATTATTTTGACCAAACATTCTTCGCTCTGAAAGACTCATGCAATTAATAATATATTATAGAAAAGGTTACTTATTTACATTTTTTAATTGTATTATTACATGTAAGCTAGACCTCTATCGCACCTGGTGGAAAGTGGTAATGGAGCGCGCTCGCCTAATAAAACCAATACACTTTTTCCTTGTGACGTTGTTTTTTTTAAATACCATAACAAAAGTATCAATAATTATTACACTTATTAATTTTCTCTCTTTTGCTGATTTATTTGTTAATTACACATTCTTTTATTTATTTTGTTACATTTACAGGAAGCGCCTTGGCCTTATTATTATTAATGTTGAGTTGTAGGTCAGGTGTGTGTTTAGCAGTAGACTAATAGATAGAACCTTTTTACTTCAGAAAGCCTTAAGATTAAAAAAAACAGAAAGATATCCATTCAAAGATAGTTCATACAAAGGTTACGTGTCGATATCAGGTCAAACAAATATAAGAGTGTTCTCTACAGGAGCTCCGTTGTAACCATAATAATAAACATTGACATAAGTACCACATTACGTGCACACTCGTGTTACTTTGAGTTCATGTTAAACTATAAATAGGATTATAATCGAACTTGAATATTTGTTTTGGAGATCGAGTGAACAAATGTAGTGTGAATAAGCACTTCCTTGAGTTGATGGGGTTGAAAATAGAAGTTCAACCACCGCACGAACTGGGTAAAGATTATGGCAATTGTATCTTATTCTTTACTTAACACAGCTAATTTTACTATAGGAACTACTAGTAAGTTAAGCATTTGAGGTAGCGTAGAGCATGTTTAGTTCATGTATGATTAGTTGTCAATATATCTAAAAACTTTTAGGCGTCTTGTTTCAGGCTAACATGCCGAACACTATTCTTGTTGGATTCTTGTCTCTTGATAGCTATCGGCCTTATTAACCTACAGTGTACTGACCACCAGGTGCCGTGTCAGTATAAAAAAAAATCATAAAATAGAAAAAGTTTTAGAAGTCTTTTACGATATTTTACCTTCTCCAATAAAAAGATTAAGCCCTGATCAGTGGCCAAGTTTTGGTAGTCCGTAAAACTTATACAAACTTAAATGTCTGGGTAGTAGCAACTTGGTAAGTTTGTCGATCAGTATTTGCTAATCAAAGATAAGCGAGTGAAAGAAATATATGAATATATCATATTTTCCGAGTATATTCATAGGTAAGATAGGTTAGGAGTCAAGTAATGGAAATGATTTCTATTGAGTTTATGTTTAACACTACAAAACAAAAACAATTTAAAAATGTAATTTATTTTTTAAAATTTTTGTATTTGCACTATAACAAAAATTGTTTATCATATATTTTTATTTATGTATAGCGAAATTATTTGCTTAAGCCGTCAGCACACAGAGGACAAACAAGTTTGACTGGTGTAAAGACAGGTTGAAAATTAAATTTACTCGTAAGTGCATTCGTATCGCGTTAATAAATCACATTATTGCCCCAAAACGAGGTAATTAACTCGCTGGTTATTTCGATAATTGTCTGTTTTGACATTTTAATTTACATGTACTGAAATCATTGATTGAAATCAATTTATACATGTACCGAAATTTACTTAAATCGTATTAAAAAATTCAAATATTGTCCCTAGAATCAAAATGACACAAGCTATGCTGTCAAAATGATTATGACCCAAATTAAATGAGTTTAATAATAATGCAAGACAATTGAAATACTATAACAATATGAAAGGTTAAACGTATTATATTGATTGAAAGAATAATGTTACATCAATCTAGCTTTAAAATATTTTTAAAATCATCAATCTGCAACAAACTGTTTAAGCATAAAATTATTAGTTGGTCCACTTTGTCCGTCACACTCTAGAGTGCTAAATAACAGAGCCATTCGTCTTATATGTATATTATATTATATGCTATAATTTTCAAATGTGGATATACGTTAAGAATTTCCTTTTTATCAAAGAATTTTTATTATTTGTGAGGTTAATAGCTTAATGTTGAAACAATTATCTTGTAATTAACCTGTCCCCATTTAAAGAAATAGTATCATGTTATGAAGGTCTTTTTAATTTAAATAAATTCGGAAAAAGAATTTATATAAAGGGCATCCAGGTAAATTAGCTTTTGTCATAATTTATTTATTTTTTATCGTGGGAATGACAATATCAGTAAAAAACAAATTATCAAAAGCAAATTATTCACATTTTATTAGGTATAAATGAAAATTATTACTTTTAAAGCTACTTCTAGAGACTACGTAAATATCACATAACCGGAATATATCTATCTATATATAAATTTATCAATATTTCATAAATTTTTCACGTTACAATCAAAGGTTTCTATTTAATTTGGTTCAGTTTTATATAGCACCGCGGATGAATATTAAATTGATATTGTGTAGGTGTATTATTTTTAGGATTTTGTACATGATGTCTCATATTGCTGCAGTCAGTTCAAAATGTTAATATTTCTATGCTAAGCATTGATTTATTACAGAAGTAGGTATAACTATTTTGCACTTTGAACTCGTTATTCAGGTTTATACATATTTATGGGTAGAAAATATTTTAATCTGTAAAAAGTGAAAATATTATATTCTTGCGATCGGTTAAACGGTTTCAGAGTTTTAGTTAACATGTACTATACATATGAAATATTATAAATTACATATATATAACTGCTAGATTTATACAATAAAGATTACCGATTTAAGCTTTACCTATTTATATAAATAAAACAATGAAATTTATTATAAAGTTAATTTTTAAATAAAAATATTAAAACGTAACTTTTTTTTTATCAAACCATTAAAATATATTTACATTACAAAATTATATTTTGTTTTAACATTGGTTCCACAAAGTGACTGCACAAATGATAGTAAGAACAGTGTAGTCCCAAAACCAAAGCGACTACCAAAGGATGAAAATCCGTTGACAGTCTCCGTCGTCATTTTGGCCCACATATACCACGACTGAAGGCCTCTAGGAAGGTATATGAGTTACTGGATATACACAAGCTGATCCCGAAACGCGACAGCCCAAAGCCAGTCACTATGATGGTCTTTATACTCACTCGTGTACTGTGGTCATGATCCAGATCGGGCAATTGCCATACCACCATAAAAATTAAAGAAAATGTATATCAATACACAGAGAGTACTGTAATTGTATAATTCGAATGCTCAAGTACAAATTTTGTAGAATAAAAAATAAACGTGAATGCAGATGCATCACATCTCTTTCTACACAGTTACTATCCAAAGTTGTACCCATTTATCTACCGGTTAGAGTATTTCTGACTTTCCATATTACTATGTACTTATAGTTGCATGCATAGGTAATATAATCTATTTTTTATTGTAAATACCTTTTCTATTAATATACACATAAATAGACATTAAATTATGAACTTTTGTATCCAGTGAATACAAACGGCTCAAGTAAATCACTTGGTAGTACTCATAGATTAAAAATAATCGATTCCAAAGGAATAACCAAAAAGACGATCTACAGTAAACAAAATGAGTTGATGCGTTCTAATCGATTTAACCACGACTCATTTGCAGTATCTGCCTGAACTATACGGGAAGGTTGCTGCCATAGCCGAAAAATAATATATATTCATGAAGTGCTGACATTTATTCTGTATCACGTACAGTTCCATGTGGATAGAGTGCCAGATGCCTCAGTAATTTGAAGCTTATAGATGATTAAGGGTGTTTATTTTAAACTGGTAATTATAATAAAATGTATTTTATGTTTACCATTAATACTAGGACCGGTTTTTATAAATATATTATCTTTTCTAAATTTGAATCATCAAATTTGAATTCTTTATTTATAATATAGCTCTTTACTGTCTAAATACTTTTAATATATAAGAACATGTTTTTGGTTAAGTTTTCTATACATTTTCAGATTTTATAACGGCCGCAAATGATTTTAAAATTTTTCAGTATAAATATATAAGATGCACTTCAGTCAAAATTATTCTTATGTAGAATTTTATGTGTTCATATATGTTCCAAAATTGTGAAAACTGACAATAGTGATCCCCAACATGGCATGTACACACGTCCTAATTAGTAAATCAACCTCTATAAACTTTTCTGTCCCAAAAGGAGGTAAACAAGCAGACTTTCTACGTGATGGAAAGTGACTACAGTTGCCTATAACCGATTACAACACCAAAAAAGATGCCATCGTACTACCGACCATGAAATAAAGAATAGAAAAAGTGTAAGTTAGTCGGATTACCTGAAAAGTAAAGAAATTCAAAATAAACTTTATCATATACCCTTAGCCAGATGTTTAGCATAGTTATGCGAGTAAAAGAAAAATTCAAAAACAAAACAACTGAGTATTTCATCTTCGTGAAACACGTTTTTTAGTAGTGGTTTTATGTTCTAACAAACTGTTAGTTTAACTTGTGTAAAAGTTAAACTAACACTTTTCTGTATTCCTATAGATATATATTTGATTTAAAATAAAGCCGTTTCGTCTAAAATATCTCCGTCCTCAATCCTAAGATCAATGCTAATCCTAGATAATAATTAATCATATAAACTGATTGACTAAAACTCTTGTAATTGACCATTGATTCTGCCTTGTTCACCGTGTGCATTATACATTATGTAGATGGGTAAAATGTAATCAGATTAATGAAAAACGATTACAATTACGTTTTGCGTTTTTCATCATTAATATAATCGCATTATGCTCATCTATGTTTTAAACACTACGGAATCTTCAATTGCGTATACATTTATGACTCCTTAATGTTTTTTAAAGATGATTACACAGCAACAAAATAAAAATTACGACTACATTTTGTAATCATTAATCAGATTACATTTTGCCCACCTCTGGTGTGCATAGTGCATCAAGATAATTAAGTTGCATATCTATTTTCAGTGTGTGCAATCGACCGCTATCAATCCGTTTATCAGATGCCAGGCAGTGTTGTACCGCCTACGGTATGGGACGCACGTACCGCATCAGTGCCGACCTTGTTTCGCTGCGTCTTCGTGCGGTTGTATGTCGTAGTAACTTTCTTTAATTCATGGTAAGTTTCTACAATTAAAGGTTAGATGACATTATCAACTACGTTTTCGTTATTTGTTTACATATCTATTTTATTCGTAAAACTAAATAAAGCATGTGTTGGTGACTTGAAAGCTTTTATATTGTTGATTTTTATAATAAATTAAACGTTTACTAAATTCCCGTTCCACATTTTGGTAAGTTTGTTCGTTTTAGTTGTTCTTTGGCAGCTGTTCATTTATGTCGATTTTATTTTGTTTTGATAAGATTTTATTCTCAACAAAGTTGCGATCATTTGTCCATTTCAAGACGATTTAATTTAAGATTAGTTTAATTAAAACAGTTATAATATATTCAATTTATTCTCTGGATTAAGGTCGCATTGCTTGATGAAGGGTTGAGTAGCACTTATATATTAGAATCAAGAACAACTTTTTCTTTTTCATCAATTATACTAACGCAAATGAGTAGGTATATTTTAATTAAAACAAAGGCTAGTAGCCATTTAAAAAATAAATCAATTTATTTATTGATCTTTACCAATGTAACATGTAAAAATTATATGTGTTTGTCTTTATATACTTAAACAACTATAGTATACAAGTATAGTATACAAGTATAGTATACAAGTATAGTATAAAGATACTTATACAAGTATCACACTGATACTAAAGCGCATATTTTATAAAACTTAGCGTAGCGTATGTAAAATTATGATCCCGAACAATATAGTATTTCCGACGGTATGAAAGACATATTTTTACAGAGGACATGGTAATTACTACATTTGGCTTTTAATTAGAGCTGAAATGTAAATTTACTTTTACAAATTTAACATACAAGGGGGTAGAATAGAAGATGTAAAGTTGCGTACATATCTCGTAGGTTTCTAAAGATTAAGATATGATTTTTTATAAAATAAAATAAAATTTATAAAATAAATAAACGGTTTATAAAATGTCTATATGAATTCAAGGGTATAACTTGTATAATTTATAAATATAATATTCGAGTAATAAAGTAAGTGCTTAACGCATTACTTTGTTAAATTGTTGTGCCCGTCATTTAAATAATAAGCCTAATTGACCGAAACTTTAGCTATTAACTAGGACAGTGATTCTAAACCTGGTGTACGCAAAATAGCCTCAGTGGTACACTACAAAAAAAATATAGGGCATAATTTTGGAAAAATGGAAAACCTTTAAGTAGCGTATTTGTTGAAAGACGAGGAATTTTGTAAGATGTTTCATTACTGTTGGAATATCACGACTCATAATTTTTTAGTACCTACGTGTTAACAATGACTGTCTATAGGGTAGACTGGTTACGGTTGAATCGATTTAATTTATATTATCCATAGTATTGTTATTGCAAATGTGAGCGATAATTATTGTATGTTAAACTAAGGAGTAACTTTCTAAATAAGAATAAGAAATACAATTTTAATTTCTAGTGTACTATTTCCAGTTTTTTTCTAAATTTAAAAAAATATTTTTTTCAACCATCTCCATTCCAAGGTCGTTTGAAACAGTGATTGGGTACAATTTAAAAATGATGTTCTAAGAATATGACACTGCATAACAACATTAGTCCTCAATGATTTCTTGAAAACAGAGTTTTTCAAAGATATAAATTTTTATAAAGAAAGTATTCTTCAATCAAACAATAATTTAACATCGAGATCATTTCGAGCCACATTTGTTACATGTATAGCCAAGATCACTTTGTACTACACTTTCGTTTTCAGCTAACACCACGTAGATTTCAAAAATATAAATATATGAAGATAAAAAATAGGTCATAGTAATGGAGATAATAATAGCGAACAAAAACTAGTCACAATACGATATTTTAGAAGGTCCATTTTAATAAAAAAACAAAAAAATCATCATTTTGAAAAAATATTTACTTTTGGGTATCTAAATATAATATGACCTTCGGTAAGCAACTACAGCTTTCTGTGAGTGGCGCAACGCTATCGTCTTTGCTTAGGAAAGTTCTCAAAAAATTAATTCGTTTCGACAAAAAGCTGAATATATAATAGGAACTTGAGTATAGCCATAGTATTTGCAGAGCCAAGTCCATGTTGAGAAAATCGGTAATTTACCAAATCCTTTGATATTCATTGAGTAATATAAGTTGTAATGGTTTAGTAAAGTCTAAGTAAACTTAAAATTGTGTCTATAAATCGCAGCCTTACTCGCCATGTTATTAATAGTTCGCAAGATATTGCAGGTGTTTCAATCGTCCTTTGTTTCAACCGTACCCAGTCTCCTTTACATATAAAAAAAATGTAATTTGTATTGAAAGAATCTATGAGAACTGCTTATCATCGAAACTTCCTGTGCTAATAAGGTTGGAAAACGCTGATTGTCGTAATTATAATTTCTAATGGTTTTATTTTATTAATGGATCCCTTATCTGCTGGAAGCTTAATAAATTTCTAGTTTATTTTTATTCAAACTACGTTTTGTATGCCTTTCTTTACACAAAACTTTCTTAAATTTAAATTTCCTTTTTTACTTTCATTTATTCTTTCAAACTTTCTTATTTTCATCTTCATCAGGTTAACTTCTGGTCCGCCACGGATCAAAAGTTTTTATTTATATTTCAAAGCTTCCTGAACAAAACGTTTAAAACAATGTGTTACATCTCCTGGCATAAGCCCTTACTGTTATAATAATTTTTATTTTACTAAGATCTACTGAAATTGTACACAAATTGTACTACGGGGTAACTACTACAACACTAAATAAGTTCAATTTTAATCGTTTGGTAATAGGAGACAACACTGTTTCTCAAAATAATAATATAATCTCATAGATAGGTGATGTATTGCTATATTTTATTAGGAATAATATGAGCTTGTTTACGTCATGCCTTGGTACTAACAATCTCGTACAATCCATTTGGTGATATTGTTCGCCATATTTTAGGCTTTTGCAGGCAACATAAAGTTATATGCTCTAATATTTAATTAAAAAATATATAATAATATAAAATTCTCAGTAAAAAAACTAATTAAATAGAAAATTAATTATTCGCAAAATTATAGTTGTATTTAAGTTGAAACTCTGCTGTATTTAATGGTAAAAACACAAAATATTCATATTTAACTTTTTTATTCTAATTTAACAGAAAAAAAATTAACAGCTGTAAATATATTTATAAGTACTGAAATAGTTTATTTTTTCTATTTGTAATATGCAAATAATATTATAAAAACTTTAAATTAAAGTTAGTGTAAATACTTTTCAACATGATATATAAGAAAATAGGGGCATCACAGAGGGATAAATATAAAAGAATGTCTATTTAATTAGATTCACCAATTGGATCTCATTTCAGTAATCCATCACAATAATCTCTCTCAATCGTTGTTTTTCTAAGAATTAAACTAAGGCTTACATGTAATGCAGAACATTCAACAAACTTTTAAAGTACATTCTAACTTCGTAATGGGTGGTGAAGATGTTTAAATAAACTTAAAGCTACTTAACGTTCTAAAACACGCAGATTGCCTCTGTTGTTATTGATGATAATCAACATTTAGTTATAATATTTTAACATTTTAGAATGTTTTTAATACTATTTTAATTTATAACCTAGTATAAATAATATACCCTAGTTTATTGGTTTTTTCATTATAAAACTTTATATATATGAGGGTTTTATGACTATATCGGGCTTAATCGGGTGAAGCATACATCAAATTTAAACAAAGTTATTTCTTGAATATTTTACAAAGGATTTCAAAATGTTTTTTTTTTTTTTCAAATATTGTCTTATTTTCCTATTTTAGCTGCCTAGAGATTTAAAAATATATAGCTTTGTTTTAAGGTGTTTATAATGGTTGTTGTTTGTGCTTTGTAATTCCAGTAACTACATATATAGGGGATCTATATATTTTGAAATAATCATTGTATTATTCACATATAGGCTACTTAATAACTATGTACATATATCCCTTATCTCACAGATGAAACATTGTGAACCGTAATAGGGCTATAACTATTCTGAAAAGTCCAAATAGATTTATCCAATTAAAGTTAACAATTACCAAGAGGCATTTAACTACTGTTTATATGGAAAAGTCTAGAACAAATTAAGCAATTCAACAACTAACAAATGGTTCTTAGAAAATAAGTTTTCATTTACTTTTAGCGACATGTTATTGTAGTTTGTAATATACGTATACGCTTGTTCTTAATAATATTATTGTTGTTTAAAATAGAAGATAGTATTATTGTTTTTAGTAATTGACCGAATCAGTTTCCAACCTGATGGTCAATAATAACTGAATGTTACGTGAAAAGAAACTGCATGATAATGCGACCTCTTTTACGTGTGGATGACGAGACTCCATAGATTTAAATTTTTAAGGAGTTTGTAGTTTAACTTGCCAAACGAATGTGACAAAAGGAACTAATGAATCTTAGCAATATTATTAACCAAATATTTTATTAAAAGAGTTCAAAGGCCGTCGATGTGACTTACATTGATTTGATGCTTATCGGATAAGATTGTAGACGTCCTGTTGTTCATATAATTAGAAACTCTCTGTTTTAGTCTATGTGAGTTGACATAGTAATGGCACCTATCAATGGATTCTCGTCTTTTGGCGGTGACTGCAATTCTTAGACTACATTGCACTTTTCTTCAGCAGAAAAAAAAAATACGCTTACAGAAACCAAACCCTGACATAAAAATAAAATTACTAAACTTTGTCTATTTGTATGTTTATACATCACAAGAGAAGAGCCCGTCGAATTTCGTAAGTATATTTTCGCAAATTCTATGGAACTTTTGGGAACAAAAATATAGTTCAATGCATTCATCAGAGAAAGTTTATTTTTTGCTTGTTCATTATCATTAACATTGAGCAATCTCTTTAAGAAACTTTCCGAATTTCCAGTTATTCACACATACAAAAGTTGATCCGTATAGTTTACATAGTTTGGAAGACCATATTTGCACCAAACGTAAATAAAAAGCTACTTATCCATTTTTTTGTAATTAATTGACGTAAATTAGATTTTAATTAAAAATATTAAAACCTGAATGCTTAACATTTATTGCTTTTTGCAAAGGAGATATTTTCACTTAATCAAGTCAGAAAGCGTTTCAGGAACGAGAGAAGTGAAGTGCCTTGCCAGCTCCAACTAGGAACAAAGTAACCACTCGGTGCGTTCCATTCGTGACGTGACCAAAATGATTACATTTCCGATATGTCTCTCGTATTTTCCTGTTACTGTTTTTGCATTAATGTGTATCACCTGTTCAGATTTCTTTTATTTGCATAATGCATAAGCAAGCATTGAAATAGTTTACGAGATTCCTGACTTATAAAGTTTAATATTATTTTTATAAAAGTGGACCTCAATTAACGTTTAAGAATTAAGAGTTTCACGTTTATTCACCTGATTTAAAATCACTAACAATTAAATATGAATGATTTGAATAATTACAAATAAATACAAGATTGAGGCTTATTTCCTGGGATATTTGTATGATTTAACTTACAGGGTATTTATTTTACGTTATTCTTAGTATTGAAAACTAATCCATTATTGATCTCGCTGAAACGACTGCGACAGCTAGCTTGATGTTCCCACTACTTATTTAACATTACAAGTCCCTGATGAAAATAATCCCGGTGAAGGTATAGGCCTATCCCGGCCATCAGTAGCTAGTCCGTCAAAAATCCCTGATGAAGGAGCAAATACATCACAGTACAGATAGACATATTTTCGACAGTAGTAGCAGTAAGTAGTATTAACTTAAGTGAGGATGAAATATAATGTTTATTTATAAAGATATCTTATTATAAAGTCGACCAGAATAAGAAACAAATATCTTTACAGATCGTACAATAGATATACGAATTATTTTGTATTTTGAAAGAGTTTATTAAAAGTAATATTGTTTTAATTTTAATATTCAATCTACCTTTTAATAATAGTACCAACGACCGAAAGTCTCGCAGGCTAAAAATAACTGTCGACAGCACAGTAAATTTAAGGAGTAATTAAGATGAAAACCTTAAGCTACGACAGATGTTTGAGACATTCTCACTCTACCATATCGACCAGTCGTTCGTAAGGGTATTGAGCGAAAGTATCAATAAAAGCTAGATGCTGCAGTGTCGGTGAAACATTTTAAATTTTCTATTATAATAACGTGTAACAGTAAGAGTCAGTTATGTAATTAATAATCCATTCCTACAACTCATTAATAAGGAAACTTTGTTCGCAAATAGTTAATTAATACACACAATTACAATTAATTAATAAACATAGCCATGCTTAATCCATTTCTATTACAATCTTATTTGTCGAAAATAAAATAATATTAGCATTTATGTGTAAAAGAAATGTCTAATAGATACGTATAATATAAAATTAAAACCAATAAAAAAAAACATTTCATTTCTGGATTCTGGCTACAGTTCTGAAATAAAAAAAAAGAAATTACTATGCTTTTATCTGCTTTCATGCCAAGTAACTGTCTCGTAGCAAATTTCTATGTAAATGCACAGGAATCGATAGGAACTAGAGCAACTCTAATATCAAACCCTATGCAGATATTGTCCATAATTATCCGCCACATACCTTGATTATGTATATTGAAGAACTAATCGCTGTTCGCAATGCATAACTTTATTAGTACTTTTGTCTTTAAGTAAGTCTTATAATCCAACGCTAATGCAGTTTCAAAAGTTTTTACATGTGCTGAACGTTTTATGTTACAGTTCTTTAACGTTAAATTAAGTATTGCGATTGAAATTCGACAAATTTACAAAACTAGTTAGTGTTTTATTTTATCTGTTAATTCAATCAGCATACTAATTTACTTATATTTCAAGCTTATAAACTTAACTACTAGTGTTTCGAGTAATATAAATAGAGCCGAAAATGACTCCAATTCTTTACATGTGACTTTTGCTTCTATATTGCTTCTATATTGAGAGTAATAAAAATATAGGTTATATTTTATTATCTTTGTTGTTGTGTCTTTTTCAGCGGTAGTAGTTTTAAGTTATAGTTTTGCGCATTCGGTTTCGAAAGATACGAATATGACAATATTGCATCATCAACTGTTATAATGTTTATTATTATGTAAAAAAAACTTTTTACTGAACTATTTATGTACCAAAATTTAAACTGAGTTACAAAGCAGCTTTATTATAACATACGCAGTAAATAACATTATAAATTCGGTTTCCTTTGAAAAAGGTTAAATGCTCTTTCCATACAAAAACTTCCACATATTTTGCAAGCGCTAATGAATCCCATTTTTCTTGTGACACTCCAAGAATACTCATTTAGTGAAGCACGAAATGAGGAACACGCGTACATGTAAATAACAAAGCTTTGTTGTGGAAATGTAAATATTAACAACAATCATTATTAGTATAATAGGCACGTAGAAAGATATTTTATAATACAATTGTGCTAAAATGTTAGTATACATTTTATGAACTCATCTTTTACAGTGAAAACTCGGAGACCGATTTATTTTTTTGGAAACCCAGGGTAAATCTTGCATAGGATCATCAGGGTTGCTGTGAGAGCAGCGACCCCGGTGTGTCAGATTCCTACTGGCTAAAAACCCCCGAGGTATCCCTCTAATCACTCCACCCAGGGTTTGGAAACCAAATTCGTCCAGTAATCCGGGGAGTGAAATGCCTTGTTCAGACTTCCTTTCTGGGAAGGGTGGGTATAAAGAGCCCACACCTCTAATACCTCTCTCACAGGCGGCGTGCTATACACTGCACACCGCCTCCTTCTCGTCCGGGCAGCAGACTCCCTCAAGTCTATATCCTGGCCGGTGGCCAATTTTATACAAATTGATTTAAGTATATTAGTAAACTGACAAATTATTAAAAACAATTTCACGACTCATTTAATTCTACTGTTTTCTAACGAAAATTTTGAAAACTAAGCTATCATTATTTGTATACTACCAAACGCCTCGAACAACCATTTTATTACATCAACCCTCTTAATGGGTTTCACATTTGACCATAAATCTTTTACAATACCCGCTGCCGCAACGAATTAAGGATCACAAATGTCGTGGCAAGGAAGTCAATAGACGTTATCCATAAAAATGCTATTTGCCTATTGTAGGCTTTTGATGGATTGTCGCAATAAATATCACATACAGTTAATGGGCATCAAAGCTATGTAATGTATTATAATCATCGGCTGTAAGTATATCAAATAAAATTATTATATTAAAAGTAAATAAATGAACCTTTGTTTTACACTGGCTCTACATAGTGTCGACATTGCACCAGATTGTAAGTACAATGTCGTCCAAAAATGAAAGCGACCATCGAAAGATGAAAATCTATTGATAGTCTCCGTCGTCATATCGGCCCACATATACCACGAATGAAGATATCTAGGTATAGGAGTTACTGGATATATACAAGCTGAACCCGACACGTGACAGGCCAAAGCATTATGACGGTCTTTACACTTGTGTACTGTGATTATGGCCCAGTTCAGGCAATCGTCCTAACCACCATAATGGAACCTGATAGGATCTAAATTAAAGTAAAAAATAAACACTAATTTCTCGGCATAAATTAGACACATTACTAGTATACAAGTGCGAACTATACAAATAATATATTGGTAGTCGGTATCCGGATTGCAATGTTCATACTATCACCACTTTACAGTGCGAAGTAATTTTAATAAAAATGTAATTTGTAAAGTTTAAATCAGCCGGCCTGATAACACAATGGTTGGTGACTAGCGACTCGGCCTGCATCGCTGAACGTCCCGTGTTCAAGTTTGAGTACCGGCAAAGTTTTCTGTAATGAGCAGACAATGTCGTATCGAGCTATAGATGTATACATTAAATGTATTTATACATATAATTATAATTCATCAATTTTAAAGACTGACAACAGTCAGTGTTTAAAAAATATATATATATATATATATATATATATATATATGTATATATTTATATATATATATATATATATATATATATATATATATATATATATATATATATATATATATATATATAAATATGAATAGAGAAAACAGGTATTACCTTCGTAGTCCATATAAGTATAAATAAATACTATATTCAACTGTATTAGTTGACGGTCTCAATAAATATGATATTAATATTAGAATAGATTAATATTGATTAAACATGTCTAATGTGTAAACGTAATAGTGGGGACTATTTTGACATTTCAGGCATCTTATAGGAAATACAATACAAGCAGCCCGATTCAGCGTATTGCTAAGTATAGGTCAAGGTAACAATATATAACAATATATATTTTCATTATATTTCTACTTTCAAATACAATTTCTCGAACACCTCTTAAAAAAGGTCCCTTATTGTTTATATAAGACCACTAAATTAACTGAAATGCGGTACAATCCACTTATCTTCTTTCTAAACCCGTTTTCGTACTATTTACCAACCCACTTGTATTCCTTTGTCAGT
Organism: Automeris io; assembly: GCA_036320925.1. Taxonomy (NCBI): domain Eukaryota; kingdom Metazoa; phylum Arthropoda; class Insecta; order Lepidoptera; family Saturniidae; genus Automeris; species Automeris io. The sequence continues at coordinate 7,715,233 of JAUDJH010000012.1, read as the reverse complement.
GTTGATGCTTGCGTTGTTCAACAGCTCACGTTATTTCAAAATATATGTGTTACTTCAATTATTGCAAGCATAAGGGCGTGTAAATTTAGGTGCCCTATATAAAAGAGACGTGTGCTCTCATTGAGAACAATAGCTATCAAGAAAATTAATGGTTACTTGCTTCAAAAATATGTTTTATATTTATTTATCAACGACTTAACACTTCAATAACTCCATTTCTTTTACTGCCAAGTATACCTAAAAAGAAAAAAAAACATTGTTTGTAAAAAATAATTAAGAACTTCGGAGAAATCTACATATTTAGAAATCTTAAAAATATATTTTTTATAATGGCTTCACAATGTAACTACTATGACCCTGGTGGAATACATTCCTATACATTCCACCAGGTACAATACAGAATACATTTTGTAGTCCAAAAAAGGCACCAGCCACCAAGGAACGAATATACGTTGGCATTAGCCATCGCTGTTGGTCCACATGTACTACGACGGAAGGTCTCTAGGTATACCAACTGGATATATACAAATTCATTACGAAACGTGACAGTTCGCGCAATCGCTACCACCTTAAAAAGTTATGTAGTTAGTTACTAGTAGTTTAGTATGTAATTATTAATGTAATAAATAATTGGGAATGCTTTATTTGACTTCAAATTTATTGTGTTAATTGTATTAGATGTCTTTAAACGTATCCTTAAGTGAATTACATGCCCTACCAGTACGTAATGAGAAGGTGAAAACAGCTTCAAACGAATTATCGGTACTAGTATGTCAACAACGTACGTCTTGTAATAGTTTTAATACTGTTATATAAAGGGATAGGGAAGGGATGTTTATCTCTTAAAACTTATGTTAGGATTATCAATTATATCACTGAAATAAAGTTCGTACTTTATTACTTACATTTCGTGTTCATTTACGTTTTTTAACGAATTTTATATATTTTTTGATTAGCGCCAGTACCGGGTTATTTGTGAAACATCCATTCAAAAAATAAATTAGAAAAAGCTCCCACTTGGGTCTCTGATATGATAACGAATCTCGTTTGAACATGAGACTACCAGTTTCTACGTGGTATGCGTACTATTGCTTCAGAGCGTTGTTAACGCTGAATACTACGTATCGTAGAATTCTTGCCGCAATACTCTTTATATGAAACGAAATTCTGTCAGTAATCGAATTCGTTTACAATATGATTATTGTTATAGTTATTGAAAATATTGTATCGGGCGCGATCCTGTAAAATGAGTGTTGGAATATCGAATATGAATCTATATTTACTACTGTAACATCTTATCTTTTATTATCTTATATTATCTTATATTATAATGTGAAGACTCTTCAAAATGCTTATTTTTCCGATAAATAAAAAATAGTAGTGTATAAGTTGGTATTAGAGAAAATTGTATAGAATGGATTTAATATAACTAATTGGACGTACACGAGCAGATTAAAATGAGGCAGATGAATCTAATCATTATGACAGAGTATTAAGTATTCACCCATCCGTCTGGGTTGTTATTCAATCAGTCACCTACGGGCCACATATACTCAACAACTTCGCTGCTGCTTTTCTAGTAAGTAACTGCTATTGTCAATAAAGTAATATATACATTTTCTAACCGTGCCCGTGCCGCACGTAAATCGAAACGCCCGTTTTAGGATATTAGGATTATGTTATTTAAAATACTCTAATTTAATATATATTTTGACACCATATACCAAATAAAATATGTCTTCTATTAAATTATATAAATAAACTTTAAAAATATAAACTATTATAGAAAATAGCTATAAAATTTAATTTTGTTAGAATATTTGTATTATAAATATATAACTTAACTTATAACTTGAAAATATACAATTAAATTTCATATGCGGAATGCCTAGAGTGCGGGAATCCCGAGGACACGGCACAGCACACCCTTGAGGTGTGCCCAGCGTGGGCCGAAGAAAGGGAGGTCCTTCAGGACCACATTGGGGACGACCTCTCCCTGCCGGCGGTGGTGAAAGCCAAGGTCGGTAGCGAAGCGGCATGGCAAGAGGTAGCATCCTTCTGCGAGGTTGTGATGAAGCAGAAGGAGGCCGCCGAAAGAGTCAGAGAGCGAACATCTTCTCTGGCCACTCTGCGGCAAAGGCACTGTCGCCTGAGGGACGCGTTCGCCCAGGGCGAGCATGACATCCCCCGGTGACAATAGCCGGGTCTTGAGGGATTCTGTTGCCCAGATGAGAGAGAGGTTTTGGAGAGGTGGATTTTACTCCTACCCCTCCCTCAGACAAGGCCTTTTGTTCCCTGGGCATCTGGACGAATTTGGCTTCCCAGGCCCAGGTGGAGCAATCGGAGGGACACCCCGGGGATTTTTAGTCAGTAAGAGTCTGACACATCGGGGTCGCTGCCCTCACAGCGTCCCTGATGGTCCTATGCCGGATTTACCCCCCGGGATACAAAAAAATATATATATATTTCATATATCTATCTATGTAAATCTGATTAATTAATTATACACACACAATCGCCCGCAGAATAAGATATTTCAACTATAATTTTAGCGAGATAAGAATAATGAAATTAGGCCACTTCTGAGTACAGAGAAAAATGTAGCAAAGAAAAACAAACAATTAACGTTCACTTAAAAACGTTTAGAAGAAATCTGTTTTAATTCTACTTGCTTTTGTATTATCATCATAAAGGAAACCAATATATTATTTACATTTATACCTTCATATTATATTCTATCTTTATTCGAAGGAATACTACAAACAAGTTTTCTATTATTATTCGTGTCTATATCGACATGCGTATGAAGGACCAACGCTTTGTACATTCGATTATTTTTAGAGATATCTTTGTTAGTCTTAAAAATATTATGAAATGTGTTGCACAATTCGATGCTATAGCATTCCTTTCGTATTGTATCAATAATTACTACATAATTTTCATATTTTTTGTGTTTTGTTCTGCGAGAGATAAATAATTTACAGTAGTTATAATTTAGACAATAAATACCTTGCTGTATTGCAGTAGAAAGGAATTCTCGTTCTAGATTTATGTTCCTACTTTTTATTGCTTTTGTTTATTTTCGTGTAGTTGTCAGTGTTTATTTGAACAACACCATAATAGCAAAAACTATGTATAGAAGCGCTAAGTTTCCACGTTGTTTACATCGCTTTTCATCGCATCAAATACTTTAGTTGCAATTCGAGAAACCACCGCATCTTTCAACATGATATTATCTCGACATAACAATTAAAATTCCGATTTTAAAAGAATTCCGCATTCGTAGTTAAACTTATTCAATCAAAACGAGACGTTCGATTTGTATTTGAACAATTCAGAACTTATAGAATTCTTTCATAATTCTCATTTTCACTAATTCATTGTGCCAAGTCCTATTCAAGGGGAAAATTTGACGCTAATAATCTAAACGGCGTTTTACTAATTACATTATCTCTCTATTAAATAATTTTAACAAAAGGTTTGCTCAGTGTTATTTCGTATTCAATTATTTTTAATAGTTAATCGCTCTTAAATTACTATTATAATAGAATTATAATAAGATTTTTCCTACTAATTATTGTTTGAATTCACAAATACTATTAGCATTTATTAGTTCTTAACAATGTATTAGTAAGTACTTTCTTCCTTGTATTATCAAAATGAATTGCCAGTATTAATATATGCCGAAGAAACAATAATCTTTGGGGCATGCGTGTTTTGAAATGGAGACCGAATATCGGTAGGAGTAGCGGGGAGAGCCTCCGGCAAGGTGAACTGACGATCAGCGGAAGATGGTTGGAAATGAATGGATGAGAAGAGCTGAAGACCGGGCTCAATGGCGCTTTTTAGGAGAGGCTTTAATCCAGCAATGAACTAGGATGGATTGATGATGATGATGATAAGTTCTTACCAAACCGTCGCTAAAATTACAAATAATTTGTTGATTATTTGTATTAATCTAGATTTTTGGTTAAGGCATCATATTTTTAGTATATGTTTGAAAAAATGATTAATTATTTAAATGTGGATAATAAATGGAAATAATATATTTAGGGTAATTATATCCTAACATGATAAACATTTTTTTTGTTTTTTATACACTGGCTCGATATAGTGACTACAGAGTACCTGATGGTAAGTACAGTGTAGTTCAAAAACGAAAGCGACTATCAAAGGATGAAAATCTATTGATAATTTACATCGTCATGTTGTCCCACATATACCACGACTGAAGGTCTCTAGGTATATGAGCTACTGGATATGCACAAGCTGATCCCGAAACACGACAAGCCGAAACTGGTCACTATGACGGGCTTTACACCCATGCACTGTGGTCGCGATCCAGACGGGCACCGGCGCCCTACCACCTCGCACTTAACTTAGTTTAGGTGATTTTGTTTTTTTTTTTAACTAATCATTTAACAATTTATTTCCAAATGAATCCTAGAGAAATTTAAATAATAAACGTATGAACGCCTCCAAGTTACAGCGCCATCTGGTGTATGAAAAACCGTTCACGTTTTAAAAAAATCTATATCAACATCGCGTACCTCGCGTCACAAACAGTCAAAATAATTTTAAGCTCATAAGGCAAATCTTCGATCACTCCATACTTTACATTATATACACACTGTCACCCATACATAGCGTGTGATTTGTGAAAGTATCCTGAAATGTCGCTGTCAATTGGTCTTGTTTCTCTCTTTCCGATTGTCACAATCAACATTAATATTAAATGATCCCTGCTTAGGAATTAATTACGGGGCTTTTGCAACGGCATAAGTGCAAACATTTACCCCGGTCCAAGTACTTGTAGCAATATCTTCTATTTATTTTATTTATTCGTTTTTTTTTTAATTATTAAAACGTTAATTCATTTTTGGTAAAGATTTCGGTGGTCGATGAAACCAAAGCCCTTTTATTAAGATTTGTAGTAGTTCAATTTTATTTTATTTATTCTGTAAAGCCACTTTATCCGTTACTACTTTAAAACGAACTGAATGATAGTATCATCGTCTTCAAATGCAAATATAAATCTACTTTATTAAAATTGGTAACAGAAAATATATTCAAGATGTCAGTTTATATTCTTACAATCAATCCAGTTGTATTGAATTAGCAAAAGTTTTGTCTGCAGACGATCAAATAGTTTCGTAACAGAATAAATAGTTCAACGAATGACAAGTTTATTAACAGTTCGAATATGAGATCAAATAGTTCAGAGTTTTATTCGACAAGTATTCGTTCTTACGATTTCGCAACATGTACACAACAGTCCTCATTTCTGTAATGAGCGATCTAGTAAAACGTAATATCGACTAATCTTCCTAAATATTAAATACATTTAAAAGATTCGGTTCTACGTTAATCATGCGAACATGTACGGCGTGGAATATGCTTCCAGCGAGCATATTTTCGCGATCTTATGACTTGGGAGTCTTTAAGAGGAGAATAAACAGGCATATGTTGGGCGCACCCGATTCATCATTGGACTCATATTCACCTTCCACCTGGTGAGACTGAGGTCAAACGTTTGCCTATAAAAAAAGTTTAATCTCATTCATATATTGTACTAAATAACTGTCATAGTATATACCTTACTAGGTAAACACGACTGTCATTGATCTGCTAAGTGAAAATATATAAAAAATGAACTGTTAAAGAAATTATATTTTAATTAAAGCACTTCGTACTTTAACAATAATAACTCCGAAAATAATGTTAATGTGTATAATTCGCGCATAACACCCATTAATCCATTTATAATGGGTACGATTGACGAAAGTTTAAAATGCATTATATATAAGATGTTATTGGGTTTTTTGAGATCATTTTTTTAACAAATCAGTTATGACATCTACTATTTTAATGTCAAACAATTCTTTGAAATGTAAAAATACTAATCGACGCGGTGCGTAAAATAATTGTTTTAAATATTGTAAAATATCTCGCTAGTTTTCCGTATGTTTTCTAGTAAAATAATATAATGATAATGAAATACGTGATCATGTTTGCTCAATTCCATCAGAAAAATACTATATGTCTAGACGTCTACAGCTGTATGGTAGAAGTCCATATTATGGGACACTGTCCCTATTTATGATACACAATGTGAATATAATCATTTATAAAAAGAATACCAAATTATACTTTTAAAAAATATAATAAACACATAATTTTATCATTTTTGAATGAAATTAACAAGTCTAATTGTTAATTATTACTTGTATGTTTTAGAAAAAAATTATAAAAGCATGAGGTTTGTTGTTGGTATTCAAAACCGTGGCTTAAAAGAGTTGAACGATAACTACTGTACAGTTTTTTACTTGGATGAAATTATATATTTTATTATATTTATATACATAATGTAAGTGTAATCTAAAAGCTTATAAATTATAGATATTGTATGTTATTTGCATTTATGTTAATTTATAGCAATATTATTTTATTTTTGAGTGTTTCACAATACCGACACTTGTTAACGTAGACGTACCGGTATATGGAACACTTTACACCGCGTATCACTCAATACGGACATCAAGTCTTATAATTGTCCCCATTAATGAGACAGTGTACTGTTATGCGTTTTTAATTAAAATATCAATAATTTTTAGTATTAAAAAAGTAAAATGATTAAATATAACAAATTATTTATCAGCATAACTTCAAATAGTTATTCCTGAGTAAGTATTTTCAATTTAATTACGTTAATTTCAAAACTTAACCTAAAATCAAAACATTAATTTTGCAAGTTTTTTTTTTCTTAATTTTTTATTTGATATTATTGAAATATTTAAAATATGTTTTTTTATACTTTTATTAATTAGTGAAATTTTTTTTTTTACTCTTACTCGACATAGTGACTACAGAGTACCTGATGGTAAGTACAGTGTAATCCAAAAACGAAAGCGACTATCAAAGGATGAAAATCCATTGATAGTCTCCAACGTCATGTCGGCCCATATATACCATGACTGAAGGTCTCTAGGTATATGAGCTACTGGATATACACAAGCTGATCCCGAAACGCGACAAGCCGAAACTGGTCACTATGACGGACTTTACACCCATGTAATGTGGTCGTGATCCAGGCGGGCACCGACGCCCTACCACCTCGCTGCTGCTCGTTTAGCACCACCCAGGAGTCACGTGTAGGGAAACTAGGGTAAAGCCTACGGACGCGAGCAGCTTCGACTCCCCCCATCGACATATCTCTCGATATTTTAGGTTACGTGTCAACAGTGAACAACAAAAAACAAATTATTGAAAATCGGAGTAATGGGGACAACAGCCGTCTCAATCAGCAAAAAAGAAAGTGTTGTGTTCAAAAGTGCTTGATAAAAGACTTAAATATGACCCAATAGATGTAGAAAATGCATTAAAAGCAATAAAAGATACCGGGTCATCATTACGGAGAGTAGCTGTTGCCTTCGAAGTATCTGTGGCTACTCTAAGCAGAAAAAAAGTATTGGGCTAGATGAGATAAAAAAAAATCTAAACCAGAAACAGTCTTATCGTCTCAGGAAGAAGATGATATTGTCAAATGGGTGCTAGACAGGGCTGCAATAGGAGCACCTGTAACAAAAACTGAGTTATTGGATTGTGTTCAAAAATATGTCCAAAAATTAGCTGTAAAAACTCCGTTTACAGAGTCGTCCTAGTCGCCACTGGTATGAAGGGTTTAGAAAACGTCATTCAGAATTAGCTATAAGGAAACCCCAACATTTGAGTGTTACAAGAGCAGCTGTCACTTGTGTAGAATTGCAAGAGTGGTTTAAAAAGTCTGGAGCATATTTTGAAAGTAAAAATGTATGTAATATTTCTCCTACAATTTTTTTTAACTGTGATGAAAGATGTTTACTCCTCTGTCCTGAAGCAGAGAGCGTGTTGGCATAAAAAGGATCACCATTCCACCGCGAAACCACTAGACATCGTGTGGGATAACATCCGTATGTGGTGGTTGTTCCTTATATCAGCACGAAAAGATTCGCTTCTACATTCATCATGCGAACGGCTAAAGAATGGAATACGCTTCCAGAGGCAGTATTTTCGCGATGTTATGACCTGGGAGTCTTTAAGAGAAGAGTGAATAGGCAATTGCTGGGCGAACACGTTTCATCGTCGGACTCATCTTCACCTTCCACCAGGTGTGATTGAGGTCAAGCGTTCGCCTATAGGTAATAAAAAAAAGTTACAAGAAGAAAAGAAAAAACTGATGGACAAAGTAAAAGAACTGCAGAAGAAAATTAAAGAATAAAAGTGAATTAAATATTTTTATAATTTTCATTTATTTCTCATTTAATTTAGTAAAGACTAATTATTTGTTATTTCAGATTCAAGTTTATTATCTATTTTATAAGTATTGTGATTTAAAATTAATATATAGTTATTTTAAAATCAGTCTTATTGATTTCTAAACTGTCTCAAAAATAGGGACATACATCATGAGACATTGGGGCCATCTACTTTTTAAGTGTCTCATAAATAGGGACATAGAGGTTCCTCTCATAAAAGGCTATTAATATTATTTTTACAAATTAACATTCAATAAAAACTAGCTATATTAATTAAATAATCATAAGACAATTGTATGATACGATTTAAATAGTATTTTTGACTTAAACAGATTATATAATAGCGGTAATGTACGACCAACCTGAAAATGTGTCTCATAATACGGACTTTTACCATACGTAGCAAAATTATATCCGTTCAATCTGAACAAAACTGTTTTTATTGCTGCACCTGAAAAGGGGTAAAATTCGTTTCCTGTGTGAATTTTTCTACATCGTTTCTTGAGAAATTTGCGAGTGAATAACTTTTCACAATGTAAACATTTCACAAAGAAATCAAATACATTTTAAATATATAAATGTCACCTGTAAGCGTACCACCTCCTTTAAAAGCAATAATGTTTCAATCTTAATTTCTATTTCATACAGTAAATTCCTAAAAGTAAGCTTATTTGCAAAGATGTTTTGACGAAATCGTCCACACAGGTGAGACGAATCATACAAGTGACAGAGCTGTATAAAAATTATAAATATATAAGTTTTTTTTTTCATTACAACAAAATAACAACAGCAAAAATAAAATAATCTTATTTCATATAGATCATAGTACGGTTATGCATGCATTATTGAAACGATGTTTTAAGAATTTGTGGTACGGCTTTTCTCAAAATATAACTTGGGGTGAGATGTTATTTATTTAAAAATATATTTACCCTGCCTCATAATACATATAATAAGAATTAAAAATTGTCTCTCTTCTTTATTATATTTCTAAAATGTAATATATATATATATATATATATATATATATATATATATATATATATATATCTAAAATATAATATATATATATATATATATATATATAGAATATTTATAAAATAACATAATATTTCAAATAGAATATTTCAAAATATGAAATATCTATAGTTATTAAATAACTAGTAAGTAAACAAATAAAAAGTTAATAGCAGTTTTGTTATAAAATTTGCTATGAATATTTATTGTTTTACCTTTTGAGTAAAACCTCTGCATTAAATCAGAAATCGCTATAAATATATTACAAACGTGATAAAAGAGAAGCGTCAATCCAAATTGCCTGTCCCTTCCGTCCTTGAACTTCAACCGCAGTACAAGGATCTCGTCTCGATATAAATATACTTTGGTAAGGATATTGACGTAATTCAACATCTGGGATGTTTTTATAAGTGGGCAGAAGTTTTTCTACGTTTTTATAAATTTTATTGTGGGTTGAGTTTGACCATCTAAATGGTGTAGATACAAATGTCATTCTTGAACTAAAATAGCTTCTCCATTACACCTGCTCGACTTTGAAATAAAACGCCAGCAAAATCATTTACCACTTTAGAAATAAATTAAATATCCTTAAGATCATCGATTAGTAGCGTTATTGGTTGCGCTTAGTTTCAAAAGCGTAATCGTGTACTTAGACTATTGTTTGTATCTACCTATCAATTTCCTTGATAACCTTGAATATATAAGCGACAAAGTCTTGTAAATTATTATCTTATTTACTAAGTATTGTCACATAATATAATTTGTTTATTTTGATTAGAATAATGAACAGTATTCTTTATTGTAAGATATTAGAGTAGTATGTAAATTTTAAAGGTGCAGCTGGAAACATTTTTGTTTGTAGTCTATGGCAACACTCTCTATAGTTGACTCTTGTAAATTGGTGATTGAATGTATTAAACGTGCCGGGTGTTTATAAAATTGATTTAACGTAAAACATAAGAAATCTTGCTCGTGTATTATTTAAACACCTGACCCAAATATAGGACACACAGATGAGTTTTACTATTAGATACTTATTGTACTAAAAATCAAAAGATTTAAAAGGGCAAAGGCGTTTAATAATAATTTATTATAGTTTGACGGTATGGAAATATGGAAGTTAATCTGTACAACTTTAACTGAACTAGTGATTGAGAAACTTCCTCTGTCCGTCCCGATGCGAGTAAGGTCGCTATTACGATGTGAATATTATAACGGTGTTTGATACACTTGTATAGCAACATAGTATATGTTTAGAACACTTTAGGCAATAGTGAATACTTATTCATGTATAACGTAATATAGTTTCGTTATCACGAAAATTGTTGCATAAGTTAATGATAAACTGAATTTAATTAAATTTATTTTAGTTAGAGTAGATTGTCATTTCAACAATTCACAGAATAAATTGCAGCTTGTAAATTATAGTAGAACAAATTGGTTTATATTATTATTCAGAAATATAAAGACAACAAAAGACTCGACATAAATTACTGAATGGTGCCGAACTTAGCCAAATTTACAAATTCAACAATATTTTCCGAGTAAATGCCAAGTGAGGGTGGCAAAGGAATGTCTATTAAGTTAAGTATTATTTCAAATATTCAAATCTAGATTACACACGAAGCGTGGAAACACTAACAGATATAGAAGTCGTGCAAATCATCAGTTCTAAAACCGTAAATAAAAATATTTTAGCGCTTTCATTTTAAAACAAACCTCTAATATTTTTTAATATTTTATTTCGCGTAGTTATATTAGTTAAATAATCAAGTTAAAAATAAAAAACACTTTTATAAAACACTTGTAAACAATTAGTTTGAAAACAATATTTTATATTAAAGTTAGCGTTGTAGTTTTAGGTTTACGAACTGGATACAAGATAGATCTATGAAAATTATGTTCGTATTTATATGTATATGTGGATGTCGATATGAATATGTATATTATATTCTGCTAGATAGATACTTCATCAGTCAGACGGGCTCTTAGAAAATCAGCGCTCAGTTGTCGGTAGCATTCAATTCATTCTCCCTATATTTATACTGTCCTAAATAATTGATTACTATCTCTAAGGTAAATTCACTTCATTGTAAAGTGTTCTGGAAAATATTACGAGGTATTAAGAAAAACATAATTTACTGTAATAATAATATGTTTTTTATTTTGTTCCCGTAATAGTAACAAAAGGAATTTTGATAAAAAATCTAGTAATACTAGTAATTTAAAAACTTCTTTAAATAAGGTAATTTAACGTCAAGGTCATGTCCGGGCTGTAGACTTGAAGGAGTTTGCTGCCTGGAACAGAGGGAGGCGGCGCGCATTGTCCGGGGCACTGCTTGTGAAAAAGGTTTGGAGAGGTGGACTCTTTACACCCATCCCTCCCAGATATGAAGCCTAAACAGATTGTTCGCTCCCCGGTCGTTTGGAAGAATCTGGATTCTCAGGCCCGGGTGGAGTGATTGAAGAGACACCCGGAGATTTTTAGTTAGTAGGAGTCTGTCACACCGGGGACGCTGCCTTTACAAGCGGCCCTTATGCTCCTACGTAGGTTATCACCTGGGTAACAAAGAAAAAAGTCAAGTTCACATAAATGTTCAAGTGAGGCGCCTTAACTCTGACCTGCATCTAAAAGGCTTAAAACTTCATCTCGACGAAGCAAACGCAACAAACGTTCTGTTATGGATCATTAAGGTTAAGATTTATAGACGTAACTTTGCTAAGTGAAAATAGTTTACTTTTTAGCCGGCATGACGGAGCCTATCAATGGATTTTCGTCCTTTGATAGTCGCTTTCGTTTTTGGACTACATTGTACTTACCCTCAGGTGCACTGTAGTAACTTTATCGAGCCAGTGTAAAAAAAATCCTTTACACGTTGTTTAGAGGATCCGATATCATTGGACGTTGGAAACACACTTACCGGAACGCAACTACATAGCTCAGACTCAGTAGAAGTAAAGTTAGGGAACTTAGCCCTAGCCGGGATATGAGTTACTGTAAAATTGTGGATCTGTAAACGTGAGCGTTGTTGTGTTATGAAAAGAAGGTGGTGGAACTAGGTGCATAACTCTTCAGAACACTTGCCGTGATACAAATGGTAGAGTTCCTAACAGTTTTATGACAATGGTGAAACATAATATTAAACCAAATTTTGAAGTAGCGCCAGTAAATTATACTAAAGTAATTATAGTTAAGTGTACAAGAACATCGCAAAAATATAAATATGATTATAGTAAAAGCCAGTGCATTATTGTTACGTATCCGCAGTTGGCGAGAAATACGTTTGTTTCAAAAAATTTGAATATAAATCTCAGTTGAAATGTCACTGCGGGAAACAGCTCTTTCTTCTTGAATAATAAATAGGTTACACCCTTGAGATAGATTAGCAGCGATTTCATTATCATTAGGCACCACTCTTCACTTCAGTGAATAAATGATTGATGGAGCTATTTATTCTCTTGACTATTAAAAAGTGTCGTTGGAGCAAAATTGTTTTTATATTCACTTAAAGTTATCCCTTGAATAGCAATACCTTTTACTTTTATGCGACTCAAGCAGTTCTAGGTAAAACGAAAAAATTTAATAAAGGATCAGGTTTGTCTAAGAGATTTTCTGTAAGAAATATTATACCTTTTTTACCGGAAATGCCGAAATACCGGAAGTATGTTATGTATATGTGTAAGTCGTTGTGTTTTAAGCTTATTTTTTTGTTGTTTAAAAGCTTTGCATTAGTTTTCATATAACAGCTTTATAACCTAGTTGAAATATTAAAGCACCTGGTAATCTTTGTTTACTTGACTATTTTTTCAAATTCATGGGCATTATATACTGTGACATGATCATTAATGTACGAGATGTCTCTTTATTTATAACTATGCTCACCGATGAATTCGCATGAAACACCAAAAGGCGTTTGATAATGTAGACTAATGGTTTAACGTTACGCAACCATAGCTCCTTACATCTTGGTTCTTTCACACTAGATCTACCGGCAAACAATTTATATATATTTTAGAAATAGGTAGAACATGGTTAATTTTGCTTTGTTATAAATAAAATTTATTTTATTAGTAATAGACATGATATTTTTTAGAATAGAAAAATATTAGAGAAGAAAAAAATCTAAGACAAAAATAAATACCAGTTATTTGAACTGGTTTAGTAGATCTAGTGTTAAGCAGGATTTGAATCAGCGACCGTTCATGTACGATGTAAGCGTATCACACCGTATGATATTCTAATTAAAAAAAATTAACATCGTTTTAAATACGTCAATAAAAGTCAGAAATATATTTCGGCATTAAGGTTATTCTTGCTTTACATTTACACAACACTTTACTTGGTTACATTTTAACAAACAAAAGAAGATTTTCTCAGGTAAGCAACGGACCTGACAGAATTGAATTAAACATGGACTGGATAATATAATTATAAGAATAACTATTGCAACTGTAGCTGTGGTGGTCTAGTGGATAATAGACTGCTTTCCATACGCGGTGACGCCAATGGTCGTATGTAGGTTGGAATTCCGGCACGTATCTCTGGATTTTCCTGATTAAGTACGGATTTAGGCATCTAATACTCACCGGTCTTGAAAAATATCGTGAGTAAACCCGCATGGCATCTAATAAACATGTCATGTGTAAGTGCCCTTAGAACGGCGATCAGCTGTGCTATTAATCACATTGGACACAACATTTAAGCGCAAAGAGGATACAGCCACTAATATAACCCTGCTCACTCTGAAAGCGATACAGCGTGACGATATGTTATTATTATCATTACTATAGTAACTATCCGTTGGATATCACAAAAATATACTTCACCCATAGGGCTGAATTTTATGAATACATTATGCAAACAATTATGTATGTATTTTGTAGTGAATATTTTAATGAAATTTGCGTATATTCAGAAATATGTTACCCTTCAGATTTTTTGATAGTAATATCATTTATTTTAACCAAGGCCACGATATTGTATCTTCTGAAGTACCATATCACATTCTGGAACTAAGAACTTCTCATCTAAAAATGAAATGCAGTAGATAATTATTAATGTTTTAAATGTTAGCGAGTTGCAAAATACTGCTGGCTGGATTTATAATGTCCTATTATCAATTTCTTACTCAAAATAGTAAGCAAAAATGTCAATTTCACAAACTCTTTATTACTATAATTCTTAACAAATACACATTATACGCTCAACTGGAAGCATTTACCATTAAAGGCGCGAATAGAAGTGAGTCTAAGATCATCTTAGTATCCCGAAAAGAATGGATTTGAAATTCAATTCTCTGCCAAAGCGCGAGCAACAAAAGAACGCGCGCATGTAATTACAGGGTATGAATAGACGGATAAAATGTAATGATGTCTGCAAACTTCAACATTCTACTTGATATATTGTCCTTGAAATTCACTTCTATTTTTATTTATAAGAGTTTATTTACTAAGTAGGCTCTTCTCGCTTTGTAAGGTGTATTTAAAATTAAAGAAAAATTAGCAAACATTGTAATATCTTTACTTAATTCGTATTACCTTAGTCGTTTTTCAATGTAAAAATAAAATATCATAATAATAAAGAGAGTTCTAATAATGGAAGGTAACGTCAAAAGAAGGCGGAACCAGCGCGAGAACATGAAGCGAATGCGAAAGAGATTTGCAAAAACTGAGAATTAGCGATCATAACAGAAACGGTAGTAACGTTATAACACAAGAATATTAATACCAAAAGCTAGAAATATATTCTTCCACCCCAGTGGATATTAAATTAGCGAGATACATTATCTTTGGTATCCAAACTTTTGAGAATGAGCATTCTTTGCATAAACTTCGTATATCATGCGCATGTAAATAGGCTTTCTACTTTATGAACATTTATTGCTAAAAATTAATATGAAAATATACGTAATCGGTGTATTTTACGTACTTCGTAAAATAAGCCATACAAAACACTTACAATAGTAGTAAAAATATTCCTTTTTGTTTACGATTTTAATATTAAATCATATATTAAAATATATTTTCATATCACTTAATTTATGTGGCAGACATATATTTCCACACCAATATTATCTTCCTAATATGGTCCGAAATGGTGTGCTGAGTAGAATTAAACCTTCCTGCGATGTCCAACATTACCAGAAAAATATCTTGCTCTGCTATAAAATCTTAACAACATCGTCATCGATTAAATATGGTCGCCTGGAACGTGGTTTATTAGAAAAGCCGAAATCACCTGATTCGAATTTTTCGAACCATCCTCTGCATCATTATTAAGAACTATGCTTATGCTAAACACTTGCTTCACTATTTCTTTCTATTACTCGTTACGTATAACGAGTATAAAATACAGTTGCATAAATGAAGTTTATTAGTTGCCATGTATACACTATCGCTTTACACAAAAGACTAACATGAATCAAGTTTATTCTAGTTAATTTGTTACTTTAATATATATATATATATATATACATTAAGTGATAAAAGCAGGAAAACACATTCGCCAAAAATAACATGTGGCTATGTGCCGAAATTTGAAACGGAAAACGGACAGAACTTTCCGGTCGATCTAATGTTAACCGTTGATATTTTTAGTTTGAGTATATTTTTAGTTGTCAAAAATAGCAAATAAAATGAAAACAAAAAGTCTTTAGAATTCTGTTCTCTTCTTTTATAAAACTTTTACTTTTTAAAATACATTTTTTACTAAACAATTGAAGTTTCACAAACTTTAACTTTCAGATCTTTCATATCTTGACTTGTTGTTTTTGTAATCAACAACTTTTATATTGAAAATTTAAAGATACTTTCAAAATATTCACAATGGTATAGAAAGTAAGCGATATTATTTTATAACTTTTTTAAGTAACATAAAAAAACTCCCAATATGTTCAATATCTAACACACTTTAAAAGAGCCTGTCATTATAAAAACATCACTTAAATACAATATACCCATCAACAAATAAAACAAGAAAACATTTTATTCGTAAAGTGTGCCCTAAAAGAATGAACACAACATGAAGTCTCGTCCCTGATTTGATTTTATTAATTCGTCAAGTGGTTATTAAACTAAGTGAATACTTGTACGTAATACAATATAAATCAAATTTTAAGACTTCGTTGCCTATAAAAGTTGCTTCTATTGCTTTTATTAGATGAATCAATGATACTTGCTTCATCAATACATAATAAATCCGTTCCGCAGCCGCCTCTCGAACGTTCCATAATACTATGAATTGCAACTTCGTGTATATGCGAGTGCCCTGAAAATCTTTACTTGAGGATGTAGGTTAGTAAAAATATATGGAAATCCTTAATCGATCGGTACGCGTTTGTGCCCTCTAATCTCTGGATCAGCATAAACTTTTAAATACATTTTTCATTAATGTATTATGGAAAACTGCCTTTAACATATAGGTAGTGTTAATTTTATTTCAATAGGTTCCTAAATAAAAAAGTTATGTCCGCTCAAATAAACACGTCGATCATGTATTATATAAAATGTGTTGAGTAAAATGGAACGCAACTTTTGTCAATTTTTATTGTCATTGTCATTAAATCTTCTTGACGTATATAGTTTATTCAACTAAACTAACTATACTATAACTAAATATACTAGCAAACCCGGCGAACTTCGTTTCGCCACCAGATGACTTCGTTTTGGTTTTTAGTTAGCGTCTGAAAGAACGTGCGCATAATAAATGTCACATGAAATTAACTGAGCAGAGTACAATGAGTAGCTGTCAAACAATGTATAACGCATCGGCGCCATCTACTTAAAATACTGGTGCGACCTGCTCGACCACCATGCAAAACCATATTGGTTTGTAGTACATGCTATGTATCAGAGATGGCGCTGTATGGTAAAAATGATTTTCCACGTTTTTCTGCTTTTCTGTTGAAATTTTTCCTGAATTTTGCTATAAACCTCACGAAGCCCGAGACCTTTCCAACGAATTCAAACCCGTGGATATCGGTTCGTGCGGTCTGGAGTTATAGCGTCAGGAAGGAAAACCGGACTTATTTTTATATAATAGATTTCGTGAGTTACTGTTAAACATTAAATGTGTTTGCACTATTTTTTCTGTTCGGCGGTAAGTGTAGTAGCTCCAAAGTAATTTTTATTTGCATTGATTTGTTTTAGTAGTTTTGTTCATTGTAAGTAACGGCATTCATCGCAATACGAAGATCGCCGAGTTAGCTAGTAGTATATATATATAGACTAACTGACCCAGCAAACTACGTAGTTGCCTAACACTCAATGAATGTCATGGTAACTTTTAGCTAAACCTACTCCTCCCACCATTTCCTCTAATTTTCCCTCTACCCTAACAACTCCATGCTCTCTTTACTCCCATTCTATTTTCCTCACTTTCCTTTATATTACATCAAAAGGCACCAAAGATACAAATCCATATTTGTTTCCTTAAATAAAAAAAATAATAATTCCATTTATTCAATTTTATCCACTATTTCAATCCCTTCAAGATGAATTTCCACATCACAAAATGGAATAAACACACTTTCGAATTTATAATATTAGTAAGGATTTAACACTAGATTTACCAAACCGGTCAGAATGACCGCTGTTTATATTTGTCTTAGAAATCTTTTCTTCAGTAATATTTTTGGATTTTGAAAATAACATGGCTTTAAAATGCAAGATATTAATAAACATTATGGATTTAATTTGATTTATAACAAAGTAAAATAAACCATGTTTTACCTATTTCTAAAATCGATATAAATTGTCTGCCGGCAGATCTAGTGTTAAAATACAAATATACATGTGTTTGCCGATAGGTGTGCTGCATTTTTTAAATAAAGTCATTTTTCTTCGCTTGACCTCAATAATGCCTGGTGGTGTGCGAAAATGACGCCAATGAAATACTACTTTAGCCAACAATTGCCTATTGATTCTTCTTTTAAGCGCTCCTATATCGTAAGATGTGTAAAAACAGACGCAAGAAGCGTATTACACTCCTACAAATAGTGCAAATAATAGTTACCCATATCTATCTGTTGGGACCTAGCTACATAGTAAAGCCTCTGGTGAAGTTTCTTTTAACAAGATTTGGGTCGTACTAAACCCTGTAAACCTTTTATGTAATGATGGATGGTCTAATTTCTTCGGTCGTTGGAGAGACCAGTTTACAATGCCCTAAGTAAATACATCAAGGATTTATTTAGTTAAACCTTATAGGGATGTAACCAGGACTTCACAGTGTTGTTAGTCAAACTCTTGACAATAAGATGTCTGCTTACTTATTTTATTCGGTTTTACATTCCAAAAAAAACTAACAAATTACAACATTATCCTTTGAATTATGTTTCATATCCTACATATACCATACAATATTGCACAAAACAATCTAGATTCTTTATCAAATGTACAAGCAAATTTATGTATTATTGACATGTATGTGAAGAACTCTTCTTTTTTCAATTTCACCAAGTCAGAGAAAACGTAATTTTGCAATAAATAAACCTACTTAAGATGTAGAAAAGAATTCAAACACAAGGCCTAATATTTTCCTCATAATAAATACCAGATTGCAACAATACTTGAATACACATAATTTCGATATTAGAATGATTTAGCATTTTTTAAACGGCTGAAGACGTCCAATTAATTTACAATCCGAAGCGTCGAATTTATGGCATAAATCAAACCACGCCTAAAAAAGAGTTTAAATGTGTTGAGGCGGCTTGCGCCCGCAAATTATATCTAGATTAGATGTATAAAAGGCTATTTTATAGATTCGACCTAAATGCTAGTTTAAATTTAACCATTGTTAAAACTGGATAATGTTTCCGAGCAAGACAATATGTACAGTTTAACGATAAATAGCATTTTATACAAGTTTAAACAAAAAATAATTTTCGATACGAAGTCAATTTTTTCTCTCGAATAGTGAGATCAAAATTACGTTCCAACACTCATATATTAATATTCAGAGGCTGTATTATGTTTAACATGATAAGTGACACGGCTCGTTACCTTCGGGCATTTCACAAATATTTTAGTGTAGGTTACAATGTCGATTTACTTGAGGCATATCCTAGATGAAATTGGAGTAGATATACTTACTATAGTACATACTTCATTTGATTGTGGTCCTTTTGATTTGTCATATAATTAATTGCCATGATAAATTTATCTGCACGTATAAGTTTATACTCTATTTAAATGAATATGATATGTATAGCTAGGTACCTATGTATACGGGCATAATCCCATAATTATCTTGAGCTTAAATTTTATACAGATCGCTCCCATTCATCCGGTACTATTACTTCGTAGATGCACTACTTTTTATTGAGGGCATAATTTATATGGTTTTCAACCACAACTATAAAGATAAGGAATTTAGAAACAAGTACTAAGTGCAACCCTTAAATGAAACACAAGACTAAAAGCAGCTCGCACCAACAAATTAAATCTTGTTTAAACTTTTATAAACCGGTATTTAGTGTTCAAATGTACTTATTATCTTGCTCAAAAACATTATCTAGTATTATATTATAAACTGTCATATTTAAACCATCATTGAGGTCGAATTAAGTAGTGTTTTATACATGTCTAAACTAAATTTAATTGAACTTATTGTTGTCAGTCGCCCTAAGTCTAAGAATAATAGAAACAGTAAAACAACAAGAAAAATAATTTCAATCACGAATACAAAGAACTGAAGATTAAAGATAATTACAATTGGGAAAAATCTTTTATTAGGTCAAATAAAACATATATGGTTGATTATGTTGACATAATTAACATCAGTCTGTTTATATTAGCCATTTGCATGTAAAATAGCTCATTAATTAAAACTGTTAAAAGTAAAAAAAAAAAACGAAGTAATGTACTCGGTAAAGAAAGCTGATTGTTATCAAAAAATGAAGTATGATGGAGAATCAATAAAGCTGAGATTTATAGACGCAATTTTAAGTTTGCTTAGACTTTACTGAAAAAAAAAACAATATATATTAATCAATGAATGTCAAAGAATTTGGTAAGTCACCGATTTTGTCAAGATGGACTTAGCTTTGTGAATAACATGGCTATACACAAGGTCTTATTATATATTCAGTTTTTATCAAAACGAATTTATTTTTTGACAACTTTGCTAAGCTAAGTCGAAATAGTGTCTATAAATCTCAACGTAATCTAAGAGTAAGCAATAAGAAGATAGATATAGGTAGGATGCATTTAATAGGCATTATATTGTGTGATTATTGTAATAAATCATGTCCTAGCATCGATTATATTAGAGTCAAACGTTCATAGATTTATAGATTCGTATTTATAAGGATCAATGTTTGCGAGCTTAATTTTCTTAAGTCTCTGTATTTACATAACTGTTAGCAAATTATGAATATTTCATAGGAATATTAAATGGATAGAAACGTCTTCACTTTATCTTATTTTAATAAGTCTGATATTTTTGGGATTATTTTTTATTTTTACGAATTTGATTAACTGTTTCGCTCTTGGTGAATTTTTAACCATCCAAAATAAAAATCTGTTTGTTAATTTAACACACATAAAAAAACGTAACGATATAGGAACTATATTTTATTATGTTTTTAATATCAATACATTATTTAAATATTTGGATACGTTTTTTTTTTTGTTTATTACGTGACATTATTGTTTGCCCGGGACAGGCCTTTACAACTAAACCGAAAGCGCTCAGCCAGCAAATTTTATGGATTTAACGGCTACGCAAGCCCTTGCGTAGTGCTAGTTAAGTCGAGGTCCGTACCCCCACGGGTGCCCACGGGTATGAACCTCGACTTGGTCGGCCGGCCAATAAAACGAAACATAACGGTGATCTGCCAACGTTTCGGAAGCGACTACGTTGAGAAGAAACGCCGAAAAACACTCATGCCTGCGTTGGAGTGAATTATGTAGGTGTTTCATCTTCGTCTTAATAAATATCCAAAGAGACTATAGAACTATCGATCTCAAGAGAATGCCAGTTACAGATAGCCGCCTAAGGCAAGACATGAGGAAATGTCGACTCTATTAGGCTGTTAGGTTCATAAAAAAAGAAGTTTATGTTTTTAATCATTTTATTGGATACAATAAAGTTACGACGAAGTCTACCAAAACGGGATTTTGTGGTTTTACGAAACATTTTGACATACTCATATCTTAATGTAATAAATGACCACATAAAATATCAAATTACAATAAATGAACCTGTTTATTATAATTATGCATGCCAATACTGTTATATAATTTCACCATGAAGCTGTACTTTTTATCAACTGTACTTTAACCATTTCAAATGTATTAATTAAACATTATGTTTTGAAGTAAATGAAATGATTCTGTTGAAATCTGTATTTATTAAAAAATATCTTGTTTCAGATGCCGTGTAAAAAACTAATAAGTAATTATGTGTAGATATGATCGAAAACGATATTATTACAAAAATGCAACCACCAAGCTTCAACGACAATGACGCTCCGCCGGTCTGACAGCTTACCCACGCATTTCAGGGTGGTGCCTGTCCCGGCAGAATCCGAAATCACAACAGAAAAAGCAAACAAGATCTCTGATTCAAATACTGTACCCAATTTCAACAATGCGCCTGCTCGTGACGATGTTATAGCTACGTGGAAATCTTTGCACTCTGAAGTTAAAAACATCCAAAATGGGATTACCAGTAAAGCTGAATCAGGTAATACAGCGGAAAAAGTATCATTTACTCCTAATTTGGTGTCTACTTACACATGCAATGACAAAGAGTCTCGTAGAAAGATTACATACGGAAATTTCGATGAACGGGCACAGAATACCAACTGTAATACCCTGTATTCCTTGGAAAAAGGACAATCGAAGACTTTTAAGGAAGGGGATAATTCTTTACGAAGGCGCACCTTACTCCAAAGACTTCTTTCTTGGCGCACCCGCGAATGTGACTGCCGTGAACGGTACGAACCCAAGTTTCGACCAACCCCCAGACTCCGAGCAGAAGATCTGTTGTGCACGTGTGGCGCTAGTGGCAACCGCATTAACCCGCCTCGGATTTTGGACAGAGCTAATAAGAATACAGAGCGAGGTCGTTCGAAGAGTCTGGGGTATGAAGCTGCACGCGAAGTGGCCCAGTTTCGTCGGTTAGTGTTGTGTGTTGTGAATTCAGTGGATTTTGGGGGTTAAATCCTCGGTGTTTTTGTTGTTTTGTTTGATATATTGTGGTATGTTAGGTGTGCGAGTGCCGGTGCTACGGTGGGCGCTGAGACCGCGGCAGCGTTGCGCGCTCGCGCCGCGTTGACCCTCGCGCGCCGATACTACCCAGAAGGCGGCTGGGGGTGGACCATAACCGTCGTGGGAACCATCGTGCAAGTACTGTCGCATGGCCTCCAACTAGGAGGCGGCACAGGGGCTATAGCGTGCACTGCTGCCGTCAAATATCGTGTATCACCACTTTATACTCATGGTAAGTACTATCAATTACAATATATATTTAGCGTGTCATTAAAATTAATAATAATATTGGCGCGACATGAAACGGTGACTATCGGCAGGTTTTTTTATCTCGATAGTCGTATCCTGTTACTGAACTACACTGTACTTACCATCAGATATAGTGTAGTCACTATACCAAGTCATTATTTGAAAAAATCCTTAAGAGTATGTTTTTAATTTGAAAAGATCTAATATAACGTTAATTTTACAAAGCTATCAATTACGAGTCCTGAAAATAAAATATGTTTCCGTAGGGAAACTACTCCTAAAACGATTATGAATTTGTTAACTGAGCCGTTCAGGGTCATTGACAGGATGTGCCATGCTATCTGACATAAAGTACTAGCAAACCGATTATGTGTCCACGCTTCTTGCTTTTAATGATAAAAATAGGACAGAAAGAATGCTATATCGTTACAATCTTGAAAAAAACTTGAACACCGGAAAGGAATATAAGTTTTTATACGTTTTAAGTGTTTATCTATGCGCTTTTGAACGATCACGACGATACTACTATTTAATGAGTATATTAAAATAGATCTGGAATTATGTAATTAAATCTGCATACTAAAGAAATCGATTAATATACAGAGCTTTATATCAGGTAATATAACCAGGTTAATTACTAAATGATACGTAAAATCATGTTAAAGATTAATGAACATGGGTGTTAATTTATCATGTAGCTCTCTCTTTCTTGAAGAGGCTCCATTACAAGTGTTTTCCGCTATCGGCGTGACAGGCACATCGCGGCCCGTACATCTTACTTTGCCGCAGATTGCGCGATATTTACTCGAATCATACAATGAAAATTTTCTATGCAAGTGTTTAATTTATTTCTTGTCTAGTTAGTAGCTACCTACGTACACAAAAGTACTTTATTATCAATGTTTGAAGGTAACGTTGTTTTATACTAGTAGGTATTGTATTCTACATATTTATGTATACATATTAATTCATTTTTTATCTACCTGTGGCATGTGTTACGTTGTGTAAAATTTATTCAACAGCCCGATCATATTTAGCTGGATTGGAAAAAAATAAAATGCTGTTTCTACATTTATTCACAAAATAATTTCGCTAATTTTCTTCATGCACTCTCAGGGTATAGTGTACTTTCAAAATAACCATTTGCCCAATCATTATAACTAATTTATTTTACCGTACTAACAAAGTGTTTCTGTACCAGAGGTAATGTCCTACTACAATTCTTTGAATTATATAAAAACTTTTTTAATTTGAAATCAAATTTCTTATGTATCAATTAAAGCTCTGTCGCTTCTACCTTAATTTATAAAATAAAAAGTGTAATAGCAAGGAAATACAATTATTTTATCACAATTAATTAGTGCACAAATTTAAAGCTGAAACAACGAGGCCAATATTGCAAATTGCAGGTTTGATTGATTGGACAAGGAAAATCAGCTTAAAAAATCTTATGTATTATTAATTTCCCAAGTGGCTTGTTGATGAAATTCACTATTGTTTACTATTATCAAATGTAATAAACTATTTATTTAAGAAAATTTAAAAATAAAATATAATTTTGTTTTATGTAGAGTTAAACTACCTTACTAACTTTAATGGAATCGCCTCTGAATAAACTGTAAAACCACACTGTTTGTCCAATTTGTGAATGGTTTATTACAAAGAGGACTAAGACAAAATAAAACATTATATATAACATTATATTATAATATACAACATAATATTCCTTTAAAATAAGTGACCAATTGTTAACAAAATAAGTTTTCGTAGTATTGTCAATCAAACAAATAAAATATAAAAACAAATTAGTTTATTAACAACATTAACTAAATATCAGATATTTTAATTAATACATGGATTCATTTTAAATATTACATCGTGCCGTTATGGATGTAAAAGATATTTTTATTTTCAGTGCCTGTTATTTGTCTCTTATTTTTATAGAACAGCCTCCGGATGAAAACTGAAAGTGCTCGTTTCATCCCGCAATTTTATACGTTCGAAACATTACGTGAATTCCACATTTTTATATTCACGGTATATTTAAACGGAGCAGAACAAGTAATCTATTTTGTTAGTCTTCGTTTTTTATAATAGTAGAATAAAACAATATATGGTATCCATATGTATTTTTTAAACTATTCTTTCCATATGCAATCAGCCAATGAGCCGTAATGAAATTGTTTTATCTTTATTTGCGGTTAGGATATATTCCTATCCTGAGATGCGCCATCTCCAATTGTCTCATGTAGATTTGTGTACTGGTCAAATTGACGCTATCTGTTTCTTTTTAAGCGGTATAGAGTGTCTTTAGGTTCAAGTAACATTACAGTCAATTGGTTTTTGTGATGCTGGAGCTTACGTTGGTTGTTAGGTACTTGTTATAAATGAGTTGATCCTCTTTTACTATAGCGCGGGAATGATAAATGTAAATGTAAATTTAGAGCTATTTAACGATCAGATAGATACTGCAAATAAATCGTGTTAAAACTCATTTTCACCAGAATTAGGTTCGAACGCGATAACTGAATGTGACGAAGCGGCAACACAAGAAATCGTAATTATTTTACAATTAAAAAACAATTTAAAAAATTGGGAATTTAATTTACTGATTCGTAAATTACTTTTACTTTTAAGTGTTTTCTTACTGGTCTGAACAGGGATTTTATATTTTTATTTAATAAATAAAAGTAAGTTTTAGTACATGGGTGTAAATATGGTCACACTGTGCATGGATGTAATGTTCGTTATGGTGACTTGGAGCCTGTCGTGTCTCGGAATCAGTTTATGTAAATCGAGTTATCCATACGCCTGAAAACTTTAAGTCGTGCTTTATTTAAATGACTCAGTATGTCGATGATAACTGTCATCTCTTTCTGCGGTTGCCGCTGTTCTCGGACTACATTGTATTTACCATCAAAAGTGGAGTAGTGGATCTGCCGTGCCACTATAAAAAAATGCGGTGCAATGATTTTAGTTTCATATTATTTCATAAAACCAGTATACGGCTGAAGTGTACAGTGCTGCGTCATGAAGTTCCGTTGTCGCATAGTGCGGGCTTACCCTTACTATGCGTATAAATAAAAAAATAACATTGACTATACTGTTTCTTTGCGTATTAAGAACGTGACGCGACTTCTTCACACATTCAGTCGATACAATCGAATGTTAAATATCGCAATGCGATATTTTTATCATAAGTCACTAAAACTGTATGTTTGAATCCCAATAAAAGCAACAAAGGTCGACCAAATTAGGTTTTAGTCTCCAGAGTTTCAAAGATTCTATGAAAGATGTTTTAGAAGTTGAAACAACGCGATATCACTGTGAAATAAAATTCCGAACCCTTCTTGATGAGGTACATACAATCGCTTGATCTGGAAGCAGGTAAATATGAGGCCGATGGTGAAACGCATTTACCCAAGAAATACCGATGTTTCATTTACATTAATCTGGTGATGATTTCGGTGTAATTCTGAAACTTACAAGGTTTATCGAAAGATTAAATAATATCAATTATCTCTCGGAACATTCGAACCTGTACAAATATCTTTTGACGCCTTGTTTAATCTACCCAATATTATAGGAGGATGAGAGATACGACTAGAGTAAAAGAACTTCTTAATTCGCCACGGGATGAATGACACCGTACCTAAATACGTAGTATAAACGCACGCAATTATGTTATAGAAAGGAAAGGGTTGAATACGATCTTTGCTATTGTGATGCTAGTTAAGTTCCGTTAGCTGATTAATGAGGGTTAAAATTTAGAATAGCTTAATTCATTCTATTTAAATTTATCTATATCAATTAATTAAACTATATTAAACTCATTATATGCATAATAATGTACCATCAAAGTAATCTCAGGAAAACGCTATCATGTGTAAAGCAGGTTTACATAAAGCGACGGGGAAACGTTTCGGGCCTCAAGGGCAAAGTTCTTACAGATTTTTGGTTAAAAAATAATATGAGAAAATGCGTAGAATATGCGATTATCTTGGAAAGCTTATTCGATCACAGGTCATTTACCTAAGGCGAGATATGTGCCAAAATCCCTAAAGCGGTAAAGGCCTAAGGCAAGTAGTAAATAATACCGACTTATGTTTTGCCTCGTAAATATAAAGAAATATGGAGTGAAATTTTTGTGGTTCTGGAAAGTGCTACTCAAGGATTTTTCAAATGATTTATATTGTTTACAGCTGCATTCATGAATACATTTTGTATAAAAAGATTGGATCTAAGTAAAATAAGCAGTCCATAATAATTTAAAATGACTTTTCTAATAAATAATCAGATATAATCTTTTTTTTTAACCTGACTCGATGGTAAGCATGATGCAGTACAAAAAACGCCAACGACTATCGACAGGTAAGAAAAACCCATCGGTAGTCGTAGCGATCATGCCGGCCTGCACAAATATTTCTTCCCACTATGCTTAAAGGATCCCATATCATAGGACGGTGGGAGAAGGCTCGCCAGAAGACCGTTTCACAGTCCAACGACACGGCAAAAATAAGAGCTACAGAACTTTTTAGTCCTAGCCAGGATGTGAGTTTCCATATAGCTGTGACTCCGTAAACCAGTTCACGTGGTTAAGGAAGGGAGAGAATGAAACACGCTTGATTAATTCTTCAGAACACCCGCCGTGATGCAGACTGTAGAAAACGCTTAGTGACACAATATCTCTGCGCAACTGGAGCGGTTCAAGATGCTTAGTCACGTCATGATCATTCACAATGTGGACAGCCCTCCGCTGCAACCTATCCAGGGCATCAAATAAGTACTGACCAAAAACATCCCACAGATGCGAACAATATTCAATGCAGGGTCCCTGACCTGGGCCTTATAAAATAGGAACACTTGATCCGGTTGATCATTTATTACTATTAAAAAAATAATTATTATACGTTGGCATAATGCTTACAAATCTGTAAAAATATTTTCGATGACTGTTAATTACCTTGGTTTTATAGATTTTGGTGTATTAATTACGAAGTTCATTTATTTTAGCCTTAGTATGCACTTTTTTTAAATAAAGAACACATAATATACAATACTAACACACGGAAGTAGTGGTTAAAAACTTTATATGTAGGTAAATAATTAAGAGTTATTTAGACACCTTAATATCATAAAAATAAAGAAGTCATTGAAAAAAAAAACAGTTGTCAATGGGTTTAAAAGTATATATGATATCGTGATTTTCAAATATTGTAATTTACTAAATTATTTACACATAAATATATGATAATTGCGTAGGGTAAACAAAGTACTTTACAATAGACCTGTGGCAAAAAATAAAAATATTGTATTCAAATGGTTATGTACATTATTCATTATTCAAAAATATAACCTAAACATTAGGTTAAGTAGTTTTTAATGTAAATGATCCAAATTACCATTTCAAATGTTGTGCTTACTGTATTAAAATAAATGAAATATATATATACCGATAGGTAAATACCACCAATCATAAAGATTGCTTTCTATTACTAAAATGTGAAAAAGGACACCAAATTTGGTAACTTTATCTTATAAAAATAATTTAAAACAAATATAAGTGCATGTGTATGTTATCTAATTACCGCTCATATAAGCGTGGAATATGGATAAGAAAATATATTGTGAATTCATATTTTTCTCATTACTTATCGATATTCCTGAATGAATGGACCCCTCTATTAAATTCTCATCTTGTTCATATATGTTCGATACTATTACCATAACTTTATACAACATTTTCATATTAATAAATATGAAAACTTTTTCGTTCATTTTTTAGGTTTATTCCAACAGATTCATTTTTAATAGCACACCTTTTTCCCGTTATTATACATTCATCAAAGAACGACCAAGGACAAAGTTAATTTACATGACCATATTATGATTTTCCTACATTGTTTAATTAAAACAAAATATTTTTACTTGTTCATCAAAAACCGCCCGTGGTCAGATTAAAATTAACAACTTCATTTTCTGCTAGGTCTATTTGTATATATCTCTAAAATTACAATAGCGAGTCTATTGTAACATTATTTTGTGATAAAACGGTAAATGAAAGGATACTGAATAAAATAAATGTTGCTTTGAAAAATCCACTGAAATGTTTCAGATTATTTTACTTCTTGTAGTTTATTTCAAATGACCAATATTTCTAGTGGTTTGTACGATGGAATTCAATTCACAATAATCAATTATAACTATACTTAACATAGTAAATAAATACAAAAAAAAATAACACAAAAGACAGCATTATAACAAGGGGATTATACCAGGTGTGTAAATATGAAACCGGAATTCGCCTATAGATGGTCCTAGCTGGCAATATAATCATCGTCGAATGGCGTTATCCGCGCCATTTGTTTTGTTTACACCTGTTACAGATTTGCAGCTCACGATAATACAAGTTTCGTACAACAGGACAGTTTGTAATAGCTTTGAACATGTCAAATTTCGTGCCTGGAAACTACGATTTGCCGACATCATTGATTTTCTGCTACCATCTAAAAAAAACTGCTGCAGAATCGCATCGAATGCTTGTCGAAGCATGCTCTGGGTAAATCACAATGCTTCAAGGGGTTTAAAAAATTCAAAAGTGGCGATTTTAACGTGAGGAATGAACAACGTGGGAGACCACATAAAAAGTTCGAAGACAACGAATTGCAAGAATTGTTGGATGAGGATGACTCTGAAACGCAACAACTACTCGCCGAACAATTGAACGTGACATGAGAAGCCGTCTCCATACGTTTAAAAGCCATGGGAGAGATTCAGAAGATGGGAAAATGGATTCCACATGAATTGAACGAAAAACCGAAAAACCATTTGCGAAATCCTGCTCGCGGTACAAAAGGAAGTCGTTTCTCCATCGAATCGTCACTGGCGATGAAAAATGGATATATTTTGAAAATCCTAAGCGTAAGAGATCATGGGTAAGTCCAGGCAAACCATCGACATCGGCTGCAAGGCCAAATCGCTATGGACGGAAGACAATGCTGTGTGTGTGGCGGGATCAGAAGGGAGTAATCTATTACGAGCTGATAAAACCTATCGAAACTGTTACTTCTAAACGCTACCGACTTCAAGTGATCAATTTGAACCAAGCTTTGCTTCAAAAACGACCAGAATATCAAAAAAGGCAACACAAAGTGATTTTGCTCAATGACAGAGCACCATCACACATTGCAAAAATGGTCCAGGAAACCATTGAGGCGCTCAGATGGGAAATACTTCTGCATGCGGCTTACTCACTGAACTTGGCTCCGTCTGATTACTACCTATTTACATCGATGGGACAAGGACTGGCTGAGCAGCGCTTCGCTTTTTACGAAAATGTACAAAAATGACTCGATGACTGGTTTGCCTCAAAGGAGCAATTTTTTTTTTGCGTGGCATCCACAAATTGTCAGATATGTGGGAAAAATGTAGAGCTAGCGATGGGCAGTACTTCGAATAGAATATTTTTTATCATTTCCGTACAATAAACAGTACTTTCTATAAAAAAATTCCGGTTTCATATTTACACACCTGGTAGTGCCATATTTTCTGTGTGCTAGTCGATTATAACGTACTCTCGTGCTTGTGCCGTCCTAAACTCTCTATTATGTTCTCACATTATACTGAATAGTCAATGATCGTATTCTAAATTACGTGAAAATTTGACAGCTATTATTATATTGTCGTGTGGTATCTACATTATTTAAACCTGCATTCAGCCTAACTTTCTGCAGTTATTTTACATTGGAATTAAGTTAATTCCTAATCATATGAACGCAGTGACACCACATACATCTTTGCACAATAGCTGATAGAGAAAAAGAATATTAAATAAATATTACTAAATCATTTGCAAGAGAAAATTAAAATAGTTCATTTTATATCTCATTAGAAATTTACTTTCTTGGTATTGTTTTTCCTACCATGGTATCAATGATTAATTAAACTTTAATAAAAATATAAGACAACAAACTCTTCGTCATTTTGTTAAGAAACGTAAACATTTTTGAAATCGGATATGATATTGTTCGGAGCCTGACTAAAACAACATAGAGTATATTACAAAACATATACTATATATTTGTAATAATACTGTACCTTTATTGTAATTTAGATAATTTACCTATAAGCAAGACTCGACGGTAGATTAATTTTCTTGTAGGCATCATACATCCACTTTCAGAGCTCCGGTGACACGTATCTTGTTATTTTTGGTTAACGTTGATATTATATTCCGCACAAAAGGAAGGTAATATCATCAATTTTAAACTAAAAATAAATCTCCATATATTATAAATAAAGTGAAAACAACACACGACCTCCTTTTCTAAGTCGGTAAAAAAATTGGCTACTTTCATCCTATAGCTAAAATATACTAGTACTAATAACTACTATGTTACTACTAGTTATACTACAATAATAGCTCGTGTATTATTTATTATATTGATATAATCTATAAAAGACATCGTAAAATATTTGATTTTTTTTCAACCTCGTTGCTATTGTAAAAAGGATTGTCAAGTAAGAAATCCTAATAAAAAAACATGTAACTAATGTGTCGTTTTACAAAAAAAAACGTAATAATGTACAAAGATTTGCATATTTATCATTTAATCCTTAGGCCATAAAAAGTTTACCCATATCGTTTCATGAAAGACAATTTTGATTACTTTATTGAAAGGTGTTTTAAATTATGCTTTTTTGACGAATGAGATAATCCTTTCAGTAGACACAAAGTTTGATAATAACTTGTGACTCTATTAAATAATAATAACGTTAAATAAGTTTACATATTTTAATCTATAAACTTCGCGACAGAAATTTACTAGACACTAACTTTTAGAGAAATAAGGCTTTCAATTTAATTTTGCTGGATTTCAAACTAAAAGTTTTATCTTAATTTGTTTCCGTTTATATGTTCTAGTAAATAAAAATATAATTTAGTAACAAAGTGCGATTGCTAATATCACAAGACAACTTTTCATATAATTAAATCATCTCTAGTAGGTATCTTTACGTTAGATATTGATGGTCCGTAGTTCTAGTTTTTGTCAAAGCTCCTCTTAAGCCAGCTAGCTAAGTGAACAACTTGAATCCATATCTCTTTGTAATCGACTGCAACAACAAACAGAAGTCATTCGGATAATATCAGTTAGTAGCCATCCCAAACTCTATTTCCAATCAAACAGACATAATCAATATGTCTCTACGTAATTCTTGGCATTACTAACGAAGAAAAACGAATTCAAGATACTTATCGTACAGTTTGTCCTATGAAATGGGCGACTAGGCTTTTCCTCAGAGTATAATGCAGGGATTTTCAAAAGGGCCGTAAATAATGTTAAGGTGGTCATAAATGGCAGTAATCACTTCTAATCAAGCGGATCGTCAGCCTGTTTACCAGTATATATTAAATAAAACAGATAACGTGCAGACCTGCGATACTATATACAACTAGATATATATTTACTATTAATAATTCTAACTAATATTATTATTATCATAGATGATATCCACCATTTGTTGATGGAATGTGTCCGATCTGAATCTGTGAGAGAGGCGTTTGTGAGTGCCTTTGCTCTGAACAGACTTGACATCGGGATGTTTAACAAAATCTTAACAGAACTATTATCTGATGAGGCGTCTGGCTTTTTCAGATCAATGGCACCATATGTAATATGTTAGGTATTTTTGTATTAGGGTACGATGGGGCTGACATACGTACACACGTAAAAGTCCCTTAAATAAATAGAATAAAAAAAAACTAATATTATAAATGCGAATGTGAGTTTATTTGTTACAATTCAAGCGTTAACTATGAAAATTTTGTCAGGGGATTGGAGTACAGAAAAATACATATGTTGGGCAGTGACGTGCGTAGGATATTTGGACAGGGTAGACAGATTCGCGTAATTCATTTAAATATTATATTATGATAGTAAATATTATATTGCTTTCAATTCATAGATAAATAGGGTGAATATAGAATATATATGAATATAAACGTTTCTTTTTTTATTTAGCTTTAAGCAATTTATTCCAGACTTATTTATCGTCAGGGCATGCAATGCTTTCAAGCATCTATGGAATGAACGCTACTAATGTAGGGTAACTTTTATGTTCTCATACGAAACTTAATTTTTCATTATAATTTTTTGAGTGATAGAATTTACAAATCGATTTTTTTGTCCTACATAACTTAATTACACGTTCCTTTCGTAAGAAGTTTTGCGGTAAAATATACTTATATTATTGACCAAGAACGATACGACGATTTAATAAGAGAAAGCAGTTCATACTACTTGTGTGTACTTGACATCGATCATACCTTATTGCCTCAAATTAACCTGCAATAATGTTTTCAAAGTTGAGGCTTATTAATGATATCGACTTGACACGTATCAAAGTGGGTTACAAACTCATTTTCACGTGTTTTCAATCAAAAACTACAAAATATGAATGAAATACTTTGTGTGTACTGTAGTAGACAGTTGAGTAAACTAGAAATCCACCTTTTGTGTGACTAGTCGAGTCTCACAAAGTGTTTGTGCCTTTGTTGGTTAATAATTCGTAGCAAAGGTGGACACGCTACTCTATGTAAAATGTAAACTGTCCTGTACTAACTAAAACTATATTAATACCTAATTAGATGTTCCCCGGAACTTCGTATATTCTATATTTATAATAAAACGCTATAGCGCTAAACCAAAGAGAACTAAAAAAATATAAATAAACATACATTCTAAAATGAATATTCCGTGTTCAGATGGTCCTAAATAAGCATCTTTTTAAGATGGTTGGTGATTGTAGTTTATAAGCAAAGACTAAAAATTGATATCATTTAAATATAATTTTGTTGAAATTATTATAGTTAAAATAAAGAATTGAAAACATATATGATTATGAGAAAGATGTTATACAAGGTGTCTCAAAGAAAGTTCACATTTAAATCTTTTTTTAAAAGAAAAGTCTTAGCTTTATTGAAAAAATGTTTATTTTATATTGAAGTACATTGTTTGGGAATTTATTTTTTAAAAATAACATCGTCCAAATGTAAACCGTTGCGCTCTCGGTATTCATTTAGTCAGGCACTAAAATTGCCTATGACAGCTCGGCAGGTAGTCTCCGTGATGGCTGCCATTTCATGACGGATATTTTCTTTTAATTGTGCCAGGGAAGTCGGTTTATTAGCGTAAACTTTTGATTTGACATAACCCCACAGGAAAAAATCCATAGGCTTTAAATCGGGACTCCGTGGAGGCCAATTTATGTCACCTCGCCTGGAGATTAATTTGTTCGGAAAAATTTCTTTAACTCGAGGCAGAGATCTGTTGGACGTGTGTGAAGTTGCTCCATCCTGCTGGAACCATGTTCTTTGGTTGTAACCAGGAAAGTTTTGCAGTTGGGGTACGAAAAACTCGTCTAACATCTCCACATAACGCTCTGAATTCACTGTGAGTGTGCGTCTCCTTCCATCTTCAAAAAAGTAAGGGCCGATAATTCCTCGCGCCGACATCGCTGCCCATACGGTGACTTTGGGTGAATGTAGCGGTTTCTGATGTTTTAGTTTTGGGTTGGT
Source organism: Automeris io (assembly GCA_036320925.1). Taxonomy (NCBI): domain Eukaryota; kingdom Metazoa; phylum Arthropoda; class Insecta; order Lepidoptera; family Saturniidae; genus Automeris; species Automeris io. Next base: position 7,680,877 of record JAUDJH010000012.1, on the reverse strand, counting down.
TGCACTCCAATAACGACAATTTTGCTTGTTTACATGCCCATTCAGGTGAAAATTGGCTTCATCGGAAAACAAGATCTTGGTGAACGTTGGAAAGCGCTCAATCATCTGATTTACAAAGGCAAGCCTCTGAGCAGCATCTTGAGGCTTCAGTTCTTGCACTAACTGAATTTTGTACGGGTGCAGCTTTAAATCTTTGTGTAAAATGCGGCATAATGAAGATCTGTGCACATTTAAAGCAACAGCACGCTTCCGAATCGAGAGGTTTGGATCATCTCGAATAGACTGAGTAACACTGTCCACGTTTTCGGCTGTTCTTGATGTTCTTGGCCGCCCAGATTTTGGTTTCTCCAGAGTTGACCCAGTCTCTTCAAACTTCTCAACCCATTTTGCAATGAGTCGAGTGCTAGGCGCATCATTTAAGTGACGAATATGTCGAATACTGCAGAATTTTCTACGCGCTACAGTCGCCGAATTACCGTTTTTGTAAAACTCACGTACGCACAACGCACGGTCCGCACCAGAGAAACGCTCCATAGCGACTAAATTCCCAAGAGCCAGACTACCGACTGACATACCCCCCGGGCCCCTCAGAATAGTTGCTTTCGCGTAATAAGATAAGCAAATGTGAACTTACTTTTGAGACATCTTGTATTATAAAAAAAACTAGATCTTAAGTAGTAATAACTGAAACATTTTAAGAAATTTAACGTTTTTAAATACATATATCCTAGTGCAGAACTTTATTGACATAATTTCTTGATTATAAAAAGGACTCGCAGAAATCACTTTGTTCTTATGATGATGATGTCCTAGCCGGATTCGGCCACGGCGACTGTTTCAACACCGATTAAGAAAATTGAGGTCCAATTTTCAGAAACAGTCAATTGCGCAGGAGATATTTTAGTGCATAACTGGACGCGCTGCCAGAAAAGCACTCTCTCGTCCGAGCTCCCTCAGGCCCGATGGAATGGAGAACCAGTACGATCGGGAGGGAGCAGGATGCAGGTTTGGTCGAGTTTTCCTTCTCTGAACACCTGGTTGAATTGCGGTGTTATTGAGATACCTTAGTCGCCTTTTACGACACCTCAGCAAGAAGAGGGGGTGCTACTCTATTCTGCCGGCAGCCACCACGGCATAAATAAATTCCTTTGTTCTTATATAAGTAAATAAAATGCTTTATATTTTTCCTTAAATAAATCCAAATTATGCCTTTTTTCCAAAAATATTTAAATAATGCCTCAACATTCCTAATACAAATTATCCTTGTTGCGGCATTACAAAGGGCTATGATCATTATGATTTCTGCACAATTTTATTCTTTTAGATTTTAAAATATAGAATATGTAATATAATTCTAAGTGTTATTATATTTATTCTATGCACATTTTGATTCAAATCCTATATTGTTTGATATATTATTATAATCGGTCTTATACGGCTGCTCATTTTACAATTTTACACATTAACTACACAAATTCGAAATTCAGAAGGATGTCTCGATTTTCACTTCAGAAACAATCACATCCGTACTTGTAACCAATGATCGTATTTTATTTAAGCGGCTTTAGAAAATAAAGCTGAGGATATTCATTGAATTAAAGGAATCAATTTAAGTTATTGAGTCCATCTCCCAGAGGCATTAGCATTACATACAAGGTTAGCCGACCGTCCACGAGCCCATTATGGTTGCATATTATCACAGAATTTTAACGAGAACAGCATTATCTAGAAGCCGTAACCGCCACATATGGAATTTCACCGGATTGTAAAATGTTTTAATGCCTTAAATGTAAATTATTAAAGCTTAGTTTATGTAACACTGACGTTACGATAAATGATGATACGGTTGTAAAGGGAATCTAAGACACTTCGCGTTTAAATCATTCACGTGGTTGGTCTCATTAAAATAAAGTTTTAATATACTCTGCGCAACATTGATATTCAATTTATTAATTCAATAGTTTACTCAATCTGCATTTGATTTTCTACTGAATCTTGTTTATAATATGTATATACATATATAATTATTACTTATATTTATAAAAAATGCCTTTAATTTGTAAACTTTTGTTTATTCTAGTTTTTTTATACTGGCTCGTCAAAGTAACTGCATTACACCTGATGGAAAGCACAGAGTAGTCCAATAACGGCAAAGACCGCCAGGGGACGAATATATACATACATGTATATTTATGGTAGTAGAACTATTACCCGAACTGGGTCGTGACCTCAATACACAAGTGTATAGACCGTCATAGTGACTCGCTTTGGCCTGTCGCGTTTCTGGACCAGCTTGTGTATATCCAGTTACTTATATACTTAGAGACCTTCAGTCGTAGTATATGTCGGCCGACATGATGATGGAGACTATCACATTGTCGAGACAGAAAAAAAGAAGAATATTGGTTGACAGTCGCCATGGCTATGTCGGCCCACATATACCATGACGGAAGGTTTCTAGGTATATGAACAACCAGATACACAGTCAAACCTGGATAAGTGAGAGTTCAAGGGAGCACAATCTCATTCTCGCTTATAGAGGATTCTCACTAACCCGGGTTTCTCGCTAATGCAGGTACATGGGTAGCGTTTCTTTCTTATAGAGGTACGCAGCAATAACAAGTCACAGCAATGACGAATGTATTATGTGCATATAATTTTCTAATAGTGTATATATGTTACGTTCATTATATTTCGTCATATAAGTACTTTATAAGGGTAGGTATCAAGATGCTTACGAAAACAAAACAAAAATTCAAGCACTATGTTATTTTATTTTATTTATAACTTATTTACACTTTAAAAAATACGCCAATTTCGTTTGGGTTTCTGTTTTTGTATTTTGAATGTTTTTCTCTAACTCATAAATTTTGTCGAATTTTCCACGAAAGTTAAAAATGAGTCATAAAATAGCAGATGCGAAATATGTAATTTGTTTTGTCATTTGTTCCCAAATAATATAAATAAATAAAGCTTGATTGTCGCTTATAGAGGTATAGATAAGTAGCAGTCTCGCTTACGGAGGTCCATGAGGGAAAAACCACTCTCTCTTGCAGAGGTTTCTGTTTCTCGCTAATAGAGGTTTTGGGAGCTTAAAATGACGGGTCCTGGCTATTACTCTCACTTATAGAATTTTCTCACTTATCCAGGTTTGACTGTATTATAAGCTGATTTTTACATATGTAATGACTTAACATCAAAATTATGCAATAAACACCGGTGTTTATTTTATATGTTTTATAATAGAGTAATAAACAAAATACTTGCGATAGCTGCCAATACTACTATAGGTCAAGCTATGAAATTATTATACCTTAGAGATATTTTAGGCATTTTAATGACATATAAAATAGCAGATTCGTGAAGGGCTCCTTTTAACTTAAATAACTTTTGCCGAGTCCGCAAGGTAAAGATGTTGGGTTTACTCTACTTACAAGGCAAAGAAACTTTAAAAATCAAAAATGAGTGCCGTGCTTATTAAACAGGTTGTTAAGAAAGATTTTGATAAATTAGTGAAATGTCATGAAAGATTCTTTTCAGCGGTTTCCTACGAAATTGCACCTAATATTCGCGATGAGAATTCATCTGTCATTCAATAAATTTCAATATCTATTAAGGCGATAGGAATTCTGTAATCTGTGAGACCCAAACGACTAGTACACGTTGATGGATGGCTTGGGTTAGCGATTAGCGTGATTCTAATACGGATAATGCCTGCGTGATTGAGCAGAATCGTATATTTGCCAATGAAAATATATTAAAAACATTTGAAAATTTTATTTGTATGAATTTTTTATTTTTATGTAAATCGAACATTACTATAATTTAAATTATACCACCAACAAGTTCTTAATATGGGCAAAGGATGCCCCGACGAGGCGGCTGAGCACACGCTCCAGATATGCCCAGCCTGAGCTTCGGAGCAGGTCGAGCTGATGAGAGTGGTGGGTGGAAACCTCTCGCTGCCCCCATTGGTTTACCTGGTGTAGCTACAATATCTTTGGCAGCGTCGTCCCGGCCCGCCCGCCGGCCTAAAAGAACAGGGCGTCGCAGAGCGGCGTTCATTAGGAACGTCCGACTCTAGAGGTGGCACCGGGCGGCACACTTGAGGGACTGTGTCGTCCAACAAGGGTGCGAGCGGCACGCGACGTGTTCCCGCGTGCCGCTCTACAACAAAGATGTATGAGAGGGATGGCTCTTCACACCACTCCTCCTTAAACGAGTAGAGGCCTACTCAAGACCGCACGCCTTGCCGGTCATCGAGGATGAGACCCCAGTCGTGCCCTCGATGCCGGTAGGTGGAAGGTGAAACACCCCGGGGGTTTTAGTCGGTGCAAGTCCGACACACCGGGGGGCGACCCTTACCGCTCCTCGGAGGTCCGTAAGGATTTCCCCCGGGTTATAAAAAAAGGCAAAGCGAACAATAAAATTATCAAAATAATATACAATATTATTTTCAATATAATAAAATGGCAGATTACGGTCATCACTCATCCTCACACTGGATAGTTAAATCGTTTAAATCAACATAATGAGAAAAATGTGCGCTTGTACTGTGTCCTCGTTTTTACGCTTAATTTATTTAAAGTGCTTTCTTATCAGTTTTTAATACAACGAAAAACTTTAGTCCTTTTTTTTACACTGGCTCGACATAGTGACTACGGAGTACCTGATGGTAAGTACAGTGTAGTCCAAAAACGAAAGCGACTATCAAAGGATGAAAATCAATTGATAGTCTACATCGTCATGTCGGCCCACATATACCACAACTGAAGGTCTCTAGGTATATGAGCTACTGGACATACACAAGCTGATCCCGAAACGTGACAAGCCGAAACTAGTCACTATGACGGGCTTTACAGCCATGTACTGTGGTCGCGATCCAGACGGGCACCGACGCCCTACCACCTCGCTGCTGCTCGTTTAGCACCACCCAGGAGTTACGTGTAGGGAAACTAGGGTAAAGCCTACGGACGCGAGCAGCTTCGAGTCCCAAAACCAAGATTAAACAATTAAACAACATTTTTCAACATTTTTTTAAACCAAGATTTTCATTATTTGTAACATAAACCTTTTAGTATCCTGTAAGACAGTAAAAAAATACAATTGTAATAAATATTCCTAAAATTTATAAAACTTATCCTTATATTAATAAAACTTTCTGTATATCTACCAACTAATTATGTCCGTAGCTGTAATATATCTCAAGTGAAGCATTTTTCGTCTTATATTGGCAGGGAAGAATCTAAGGCCTCTATAAATTAAACCCTTTCATGAGAAAAAGAACAACGGAAGCCTTTTTACCGACAACCGGTGTCACGTCCAACCTCTTTGATCATATATTGTCACCACTACTTTTTAGACTTAAGCTGTATTTAAATTTATGGTGGAAAGTACATCTTTCAGTGTCATAAAAAACAATACACCACACTATAGTTGCCATAAAATTCTTTTTTATCAAACATGGATTCCATTTCCATTCCATGGCATTTTTTTGTTTGTATGATCTACAAAGTAAAGTTTATTGATTAAAGTGCCAATCACTATACTGTTACAATACAATAGTATTCTCTTTTTCTATCAAAATCCATCAAATCCAACTTTTAATATCTGTATTTCCAAAGCCATGAACAAAAAGTTATTACTATATATAACAAAAAACCAAACGGTTTATGAAAAATGATTTTTTTGTAAATATTTTGCGGATTTCAGGGTCCTAAACTTGCTTATCCGACAATTATTTATCTAATTTACACCTAGTTGCAGAAACATTTAAATATAGAGTCTAAACACAATGTGTCATTAATTAATTTGTAAGATTAACAAATTAGTTAATAACCTTTAACATTTTAAATGTTTCTTTGGCAGGGTAAACTCAATGACTATGGTTAAAACACTGTTCAATTTAATCTGTACCGCAAGAGGGTAAGCCGGTCTTCTTAATGCTAAATAGAAAGTTGACCATCTATTAATTCACAGTAAACCCCTTTAACCGATTAGGGTCCTGCGCTTTTGATTTCAAAAATGAAGTCTATGAAATAGACTTGGACAAAAACCAGAAGAGTTGGCATTCTGTCTATTTCGATGATAGCTTAAGATGTTCAAAGACACTAGAGTCCTGCTTCAGGCGTATTGAGGACAATCCAATAGTCGTTCAATCCTCGTATACACGTGATTAAAGTCCAAGAACCTATTTGAAGATTGTTTAATATATGTATGTCCTGACAAAAAAAAATCAATCACTAATGTGAACTCGTGTGAACTTGCTTTCTATATTGCTTTTTACGATTCTGTATAATAAACATACTCGTAATGAATCGAATCGAACCTAATCTATCGGACAAAAACGATTCATCGTCAGCCTCATCAACGTTTTCCGTAATATCGGATTGAGATCAAGCTTAAGACTGCTTTATCCACAAATAAAGAGATCTGTTCCACAGCTTTCAATGTTCAGATAAACACTGAATTCATTATGATGTAAATTTATTACTTTGTATATCATAAATCTGCAAAGCTACCATTCTTTTCATGTTTGTAAGAAGCTTAAATAAATGTATCATGTAAACTGAAGATCAATCTTTTAAGCCTCGGTTTTAGCGTATCCAAGGGTATCATAATTTTTAACGTAGGGTACATTCAACCCCAGGCCCTAAGCGACATGTAGCTCTTAAAAGCAACGTAGAATTTACGACGCGTAAATACGGTTTACAGAAATTTCATTTAGTTCATACCCTCAAGAGACTGGCCTATTACTTTTCATGGGTTGCTAAGTTCAAATTTCTATACTAATTGTTGGAATAACAGTCTTCACGTGACAAATAACTTAACTACGCAGAATCGTGTTTGGTTGTTTGCCTCGTGCTGCTCCAGACCTTTTCTTATTTACAGTCCGCTGACGTTTCTGCTGTCTGTGAATTATAGGCCTAACTTCAAGAATATAATAAAATACCCTTTCCACTAACATGATTCGTCAACAACCAGATATGTAAGAAGCGTTAATTAAATTACAGATAATGAATAGAAAGGTAAGGTTATCTATATTTTGAGTAGCCATTGTTTGTTTTAGGTGTGAACATTCGTATCTTTAAAAGGATTAGTTTGATCCAAGATTTTCTATCTACTATTCCATACTATGTATAAAAATATAGATGGCATTAAATTAGTGTTCCCTAAGGATACTCTTTTAAAACTCCGAGTAAATATTACGAGTATATTTTTTTAGATTTACTCGGTAAAAAGCGACGTTGATCATGTTATGGGTGAAGTGGGAATGTTATTACAATAAATATTTTCACATTAGATAAGTAATCCTAAAAACCAAGTTCAGCAAGAATTAGGCGAAAAGCTCAAGCCACGGCTACTGCAGTGTATTTGATAAATACAAAGGCATATGTTTGTGAATAATAACTGTAAAGAAGAAACTGTTTATTACAAAATAATAAATTTATTCAGAAGTTTGATTTTAATATCATTGCAAATATAGACGTACGTCTGCATTGATGTGAATAGATTTGCATTGAATATAGATTCATGCTGACTCTATCGTGTTACCTAGTTAATAATACACAATACCTATACAAGATATGACAACCATGATCCTAACTTTTATTGCATTAACGACAAACTTCCTGTTGCGCGATCTATACGATAAACAATATTATGCACAAGTTTTATAGGTAACCTAGTGCCTTCTAGACCCGAGTTATATTCAGAATTTTTAAAATATCCCATTTGAACTTAAAATATAGTAGTATGCACATTCATTTTGTTGAAAAGTGTATATTAGAAAATTTTATTTTTATTCGTAACAGAATACGACTAAATGTAGGCCAATGATTTAAAATTAGATGTTTTCTTGAATTCTAAAATGAAAATAAACAATAAAAATCGTAACATATTTTTCCACTTAAAAATATTTACAAGAAACAAACGTTGAAAATACAAATTGCAGCTTCTAAGTATAAGCAATAATGTGTCCATTTCAAGAATGATCAGTTTGTCGGCGCAATGGGTTGGCAATACATATTCATAGATAAACTATTCAATTTATATCAATACAAATCTGTTTTCAGGCGCTATTGAATAAAATATATTTTATGGCTAATTTCTCTCTTTCTTTTAAATAATATTCGGGCTATATACTATGGAAAAGTTAAAAAGCATCGTTCATGATTTTAGATGATGCTAGGCCAATAATTACTCAAAACGGAGAAACTTACATGATAGAGCGATTGCCCGAACTAGGTCATGACTACAGTACACAAGGGAAAAACTGTTACAGTGACGCGTTTCGGCCTGTTGCGTTTAAAGATCTGCTTGTTGTTGTTTACATACTTAGAGACTTATCGTAGTATATGTAGGCCGACATGACGACGGCAAATGTCAACGGATTCTTCGACCACAATGTAGGCACTTCAATTCTTGGACCAGATTATGTTTTCCATCAAATGCGGTGTTGTCACTTTATTAGGCCAATATTAAAAAATAGATTAGTAAAAATGGACGAACAAAATAAAGGATATTTTTTGTTACCCACGGTTGATATAATACAAGAAAAATAAGGTTATTACTTATCTAATAAATATTATTAGCATGTAGTATCGAGGAAAAATTATAAACCAATCATTAAAATCAAATAATGGTTTAATTTACCAATCGACCCGCATCAACTGTCGTTAAACACAATCTGGCTAGCCAAAGGGTAAGTTTTCACATTATCGAACATTAATCATTCGCCTAGTGAACACTATTCTAAATATCCGATATTTCTACGCTAACAAAATATTGTATATACTTGAGAAAATGACTAATTTAATATCGAACCGACCCTTTTTAAAAGGTTTTAGCGGTCTAGAAGATATTTACATACAAATAGCACGAAACTAATAGGAAAAACAGATAACAAAAATTTCAGGAAAAAATTATACATTAGCTTAGGGTTTGAGATTATCTACTATCTATTGACAAGTTTACCTAGTTGAATGAATAGAGAATAAGGTGGAGTGCAAGTCATCATACTCTTGGATTTTTCCTCTTCAGATTCGTGAATGCCCGCCTCGATCACAACAACAGTATATAGTTCACAACTGCACACTACACAGTTGCGTTTCAGGATTAGCCAGATATATCTCTTTTTCGCTTTTACTTCAAGGTCGGCAGCTCTATACAAACACTTCTTTAGTTATAATAAACTAGCTGTCCCGGCAGACCTTGTTCTGCCCTATTTCTCTAAAACAAAGTCACATTGTTTTTTTTTTTTAATGTTAATAGCTTCCCCGTCAGATTTTATTCTGCCAAAACCTATTGGCCTGTCGGCTACTTTTTGAAAATTGTTTGAAGGAACCTGGCCTTAATGCTATATGTATAAAAATTGACAAATATTGACATTAATATTTGTACGTCACTAAATCGTTTTGCCTTCCCGGAACCCGTCCACTAACATTTAAACTTTATGGTGTGGTATTAAAGTTCAAAATGACTTATAACTAATTTTTTGTATGAGAATACAGAAAAGTGTTGTTTTTAGAAAGTTGCAGGGAATTTTTAAAATTTTTCTCTCCATAATAACCTTCCTCAGACTTCATCAAACACAACAAAAAAAAAAAAAAATCAGCCAAATCGGTTCAGCCGTTCTCGAGTTTCGCGCTTATCAAGAAATTTTGCGATTCATTTTTATATTATAGATAAATTAAATTAATTACCAATTTTAGAACAGCGTGTAGAAAGGGACTGTATTTATTTTTTCTTTTTTTTGTTTTACTTTTTGTGTTACTTGGAATCAGTCACAGTTTCGTTTGAAGTTGTTATTTATACATTCTACAATATTATCCTTTTGTGTTGTGTCTATGTATGTATGTATATGTTTTTTTCTTTTTTTGGAATTTTATTATTATTCTTTAATGTAAACTAGCTTTATATGTTAATCACTGTGCATGCTGTGGTGCCCTATAATTGTGGGGGCATTTATATGTTCTATTTAAGTATCATGATCCTTTTGTTTTCTTGTCTAATGTTACCCATGTTGGGCACCCTATTATGTAAAATAAACAAAAATAATATATCCTCAGGCTATATTCCTTTCGGGATGACTAGAGATCAGAGCAGATTGGCTGTATCAACTTTGCGCTATATGTTGTGTCCAGCGTGACTAGTAGCGCAGCATATCGCCCTTCTAAAACACTTGCATATAACATTTCCATTAGATTCCTTACGATGATTTCTTGCACTGTCTACCGCGATTCAAACCCACGACCTTGCGTTTCCGCGTCTCGATAACGGTCACTTGTCCACTGGGGCCACTATTCACAGACACTTCTATTGTTGCAGTCATTTATAGTAGACATTAACAATTTATCATTAGGACAGCTATCAGCTTTATTGTCCCTTTGGAAATTAAAAAAAGAAATAAGAAAGAGTGCTTTGAATTATCCTTGAAATTTATTTATATTCCATCCCACACGGATTTAAAGTTCGCACCCCAAACGCCTCGTAACACCAAACTGATATTAGAATTTATTCTTACAATATCTTATAACACAACCTACATTGTAGAATTAACTTAGAAATAACATTTTTCTTAATTACGCTGGACAAAGTGACTTTTTTTTCCGACTGGATATTGGTTGACGTTCACAACCAAACTGGGCGAGAGAAAGAACATTGAGGTGCTCAACAAGCAAATTTATGGATTGGGTGGCAACGCAAGGGCACCCTTGTGGGCACGAACCTGGATTTGGGCCGCCAGCCGGCATACGAAACCTAACGGTGATATACTAGCACTTCGTAAGCGACGACAAAGACACTATAGCTCAGTTGGTGATTTGTACAGTAGTCCAAGTCTATATAATAGTCAAGTAATGTAATACTTCAGGAATGGCAGAGACCAACAAGAGAAGAAATTCATCGACAGTGGGCATTGTCGTGCCGGCACACATGTACCACGATAGAACTAGATAATGTAACTATCTAATTGTTCTGTCTATGAATGGTATATAAACTTAATTCCACTTATATTACATATGACTTTCATTATAGAATATTTGTCCACACTGCTCAGTGTGAACAGATTATCTCATATCTAAAAGTAGCGCTTGTAACGTTAAAATAGGCCTAAAATGTACTATTACCATGAAATTTTTTTAATGCTATTACAAAATTTTGGAATATAAGATTAAATGACATAAAACTTGAAACTTGAAAAAACCGATAATGCAATGTCACAATAACTTTCAAAAACCGCTTAGAATCAATACGCTACGCTCTTGCTGATAATAACGACATATTTTAATGAAATATTTGTTTCTAAAATTTTAATTTCGCTAGTAGTTTGTATTTCCACGGGTTAGTAAATCTAGGGTGAATTTAATAAAAGGGATATTTTAATCCCTTTTCCGTTGTAAAAAGTGTAAATTACAAGAACATTTCTAACCGTGATCAAAATATATTTTACCTTTGAAGAACTCTCAACACGAACTTTTTACTTAAATAAATGAGTATTGAAGGAAGTTGCGGATTTCCCACAAGACCTAGTAAGGCTCCGGCTTAGGACTATAAGGCTTGCAGATTTCTGTTGTCTTTAATAAATCAATGTCAATTTTTTTCTATTTCGATTTTAGGTCTTTTGGGTTCAATATAACTATCAAAATATATTCATACCACATAATACATATAGGCATGAAACGGCATTTTGTTTTTGGTAACCTGGGGGAAAATCCTACATGGGACCATCAGGGTCGCTGTGAGGGCAGCGACCCCGGCGTATCAGACTCCTACTGACTAAAAACCCCCGGGGTGTCCCTCTAATCACTCCACCCAGGCCTGGGAAACAAAATGCGTCCAGTCGAAGAAACGGCATGTAATTAACAATCATTGTATCTGCTTGCCACTTCAGCACTGTACAGGACAGCAGCACACAAAGTACTAAACACGGTATTATTTAGTAATGATCATTTGATATGACTAACAAATTAGCAACTGCAAGCCCTAGCTGTATGTTTAAAAATATACTATTAGTACGTATGAATATATCACTAGGATTTTGCTGAAAAATCATAAAGGCACAAACATGAAATTACATGCATTTGAGACGAGATGGTTAGCGCAGTATTTCAACGATCGTGATTTGCGCTATGGATCGTGGTTTTCATTATCATACATACCTTTCTTTATATGTACTACAGGTAATTATTCATTACCTGTAATACATATATACGTACATATATACAGTTCATTTTTTGTACATTTCTCAGCAAACAAGCTGACAGCCGACCTTGCTGCAGCAGCTGATGTATTTTAATTAATGGATTTGGTGTAAAATTCTTGTTTGTAGATGTAACTATATTCACTCCTCAATCCCGGTGTGGGTATATTTTGTAATTATATTTTGTTTAAATGAGATTAATACATGGACCTTCAATATTTAACCTCTAGAAATGCAACAGAATGAACACTGATTCTGTATACATTTGACACTAAATATAGTATAAGTATATAATTATAACTCCGGTTTATTTCTTTAGCGTTTTAGTATAATTGGACTAGAGTCAGGTTGAACAAATCTAATTTCTGCTGTAACAAGTTAGTTATGGTAGAGGAATAGGAACACAGTGGGTTGTGTTTATAAAGTGGCTGGCGGAGTTTGTTATTGTCTAAGTTTATAGATCGTTTTATGGTAGTCTTTGATATTCATTAAAACAAGATATTTTCCAGAATGCAGTTTAATTAACATCATTTCAAAATTACAGCCACTAATCTATATCTGCTCATCTCGAAAGGGATATAACGTGATGATTTATTAGTATTATTTATTTAAACATTATTAAGACCTTAAAATAGTATCTCAATATCTCAAATTAAGTCAGTATCTCCAATGACATGTTTCTGCACCTAATTAAACAGATTCCGAGTTTTATTAGGTTACATTATGACCGATGACAATTTTGTTACATAAGTCGCAAAGATTAGATACATATCCACAGATTTTTGCTAGTCGATTTTCCTTTTTCAATATAGTTTATGTGTTAAATAAGATTACTTAATACAAGGTGGATACCCTGCGCTAAAACAAATAAACAGAAGTTGTAATGAGTGACATGTTAGTGGCTATTAGAGTAAAATAATAGCAATTCAATCTTAACTACTATTCTTCTGTACCAGAACAGTACTTCTGTACCAGTACAGGTAGTAACAATCTCTACTACTAGATGACAGTGGACCAGTGGACACGCAACGTAAACTGCTGGTTTATAGTAGTGTAATCGTTCGTGAACTCAGTGGGCAGCAAATACTCTGAACACCTTGTGTTCAGAGTATTATCTGCAGTAGTAGAGATACTACAGTGATAATAGTATGTAAAAACGGTAAAAACACCCAAATTTTTCTATCAAATTTCATTGAACGTATAGGTACATATATACGTTTAATTATTTGTGCATGTTAAGAATGTGAAATGTATAATGTTTCTCGTTAATTATTTCATTATGATTTAAAGAATCGATAAATAAATAGTTTCAATAAAATAAACAATAAAAATGTACATTGTTATTAAAATTTAGCAAAGGATAAATAAGTTAGCTATAAATACGCCCTCTATAAAAAACAGAACGAACAACGATAATTTCTTAAGCGTCACAGAGGTAAAATTCGCTTATAAAAAAATATATGCTTATAACGCCATCTAGTAGAGAACTGATAAACAATTTCACTGAATAGTCTTGAGGTTTGAGAAGCTTATGAAGTCTGATTCTTGGAAAGGTTTCTTTCTACATAGAAACACAGATGGCGTCAATGTAAAAAATGTGTAGCTTTTAAGTAGGCTTACCATACCTCCATTTTTTGTCGTAATTGTTTCAGTTTAAGTTAGTAGTTCCAGGGTCCTGGCCCCCGGGTTTGCATTTTATATCGGTTTATGATTCTGATTTTAGTATTACTATTTATTTAAATTAGATTTTGCTATTTCCTGACACACCTCCAACTTTTAATTGAATAGGAATTTTGATAATTTTCAGATAGACTTTACGTTTAATACTAAAAGGCGACAAAACACTATTCAATTCGGATTAAAATAAAAAAAAATGTTTAGATGATATTAAATTCCCGAAGTATTGCTGTAGCTGTCTTTTGATACTTTGAATATCTTATTTAACTGCTTAAATAATAAAAATATTTGGTTCTTCCTTTCATAAGAATATGCTCCTCTTCCCTCTGCCCTGTCCCGGTTTAGAGCTTCATGATAATTTGATTACATCAGAAGTGTTTTTTTTACTTTATATAAAATGGTATATGTGTTCGCGCCAAATGGTCGCGAACGACCTACGCGGAGGCGCAACCTCTAAATTTTATATTTTGAAAACAAAAAGAAGATTGTTCGGTGTCATTCGTAAAAAAAGTAGAGATGTCAAATATATATGTAAAAAATACATCACTAAAAGGCAAATAAAATGTTTATTTAGTAAACCCTAATTACAAACTCAAAAGGGAAGGTGCTAAGCTATATGGTTGTCAATTGGCCTTCCCACTATGTTAAGCGCATACATTAATATATATTAATAATATTTTATACATAAGTATTATTACTGTAACCTAATAAAAACTTACTGCTAGCTTCAGTGAAGGCGTAAGCTAGCATATTGCCTGTAAAAATCTTATTAAGGAAATCTTGACTTGGTATAGATTCTTAACTCTAATTGGGAAAAGAACTAATGCCAAAGAAGACATATTGACGGAAAGAGTGTCGAAACACGTGAGTTGACTTATTTTTTTTTATTTATTGTTTTAAGGGCTTTTGCCATTTTGGCATATCAGCCCTATTGTACCCAATACGGTGAACTACACCTCAGTTCTGAGAGAGTCGCTGATGAGTCAGTGCTGCCATGTCCACCAACAATTTCATAGTATTCCCTGTCGGATCACATAGGGTGAGTTGACTGAGGCTGAGATTTATAAACGCTGTTTAGACTTTGCTTAGCAAAGTTCTCAAATAATAAATTAACAAAAAAACTGAATATATATAATGGGAACTTGAGTATAACCATAGTATTCGCAGAGCCAAATCCATGTTGACAAAATCGGTGACTTACCAAATCCTTTGATATTCATCGAGAAATTTAAATTCTAATGTTAGAGCAGCAAACTTCATTCTTAGCAAACTTAAAGTTGCAACTATAAATCTCAGTCTCAGAGCTCTTAATTCGCTCGGTCAACTAATAGATTCTTTATAAAATAACTATGAGTGCATAACGCGTAATACATTAATACAATTATACATTATGCAATCTTATGAGTTGGAAATTTCTTTTGCCTGTAAATTGATATAGCTCACCAATTTCCCCGTTGCGAAAGGTCTTATTTGTCACAGATTCAAAATATAAATAATTAACGAATATTAGGTTAATTGGAGTTAACATAAGCCACCAGACAACAAACATTTTTAGAATAATTCAACAGTTAATCAGGAAAGTAAAAAGTAATTATTTAAAAGAATAACTTACATCAATAAATTGTCGCAATAATAAATACATAGTTACTTTTGCTCCATAAAATTCGCCGCAGACGACAAACAAGGAAACTGAAAGGAATAAAAGAGACTAAAACTACAATTTTTGTTTCCTGTCACAATATCAGCACCTCTCTCGGTCACTCGAACTCTGATTTTAATACAGGCCATATATATTATAGTCCCACAACTCCTTAAAGTGATTTATAGTTCCACTGGTTATTTATCAAATAAGTCAGGCGAATGACGCTCACTAGGGGCGACGACCGACCTCGCATTTTTTAACATTTTTTCTTAGTTTATATTCTGTTGCTTGAGAGCTAAAAAGAAAAATAATATAAGTTTTTCAGTTCAATTTACTTTTTTAATAGATTTTCTATTTTGGTATTATAAACTTTTCTTACATAACATAGCTAAATTGAGATCAACTACTAATATATTAGGTCCTTGAATAAGTTCTCGCTGTTTTTTTGGCTTACAGAAAGTTTTTTAAAATATAAAGCTTACAATAACTTTAACTCTAAACATTGTCCATCATTAGAGACCACTTTCTTCCATCTTTCTGGCAGTAATTAAATCCCCTGTCGGAAAAACGATTCATCTTTTGACGCAATCCATGAATCGCCCCATTTTTCGGCTTCTTCAAAAGAATGAAAGCGCTGCTCGCTCAAACCAGGCGCTATTGACTGAAACAAGTGGTAATCGGAGAGAGCTATGTTTGGTGAATACAGCGGGTGAGGTAGATCTTCCCATTGAAGCATTTCCAGGTACGTTTTGACTGGTTTTGCGACATGTGGCCGAGCAGTGTCATGTAATAGAATCACTTTGTCGTGTCTCTGCTTGTATAGTGGCCGCTTTTCTTTTAGAACTCGACTCAAACGCATCAACTGAAGTGGATAGCGAGCTCCCGTGATAATTTCATTAGGTTTAAGCAGCTTATAATAAATTACACCCTGTTGATCCCACCAAATGCAAAGTAGAAGCTTCAAACTGTGGATATTTGGTTTTGGGGACGATGCTGATGCGTGTCCGATCATATCCTATGATTTTTGACGCTTTGAATTGTCGTAGTGAATCTACTTTTTATCTCCAGTGATAATACGGTGCAAAAAACCTTTTCTTTTCTGCCGTTGAAGCAATGAATACACATGAGAAAACGTCGTTTAACGTCTCTCGGTTTCAGTTCATACGGCACCCAATGTCCTTGCTTTTGGATCATTCCTAACGCTCTTAAAAGTTTTGAAACTTTTGAAGCATCTTCTTGAAATGTTTTTCCGAGCTCTACTAGCGTATGACATCGATTTTGATCAAGAAATGACTCCAATTCTTCGACTTCAAACTTTCTCGGTGCTCCAGAACGTTCTTTGTCGTCAAGCTCAAAATCATTATTTTTAAAGCGCATAAACCAGTATCTACATATTGTATTCGACAGAGCGTTGTATCAACAAGAATTCTGTGTACTTCAGCTGCATATTCCTTTTGAATAAAGCAGTGCAATAAAATTCCCTGCAAAAATACTTTATTTGGCACAAAAGTAGATATTTTCAAAATATGTAAATAAACACATGGTTGACACTGTGGTAAACTTCATCGACTAGAATTTGAGGTTACATATAGTACTACTTAGCTAATGCGTTACTGTACGAAATTCCATGCACAGAGTGCCACAACGCCTGTTTTTAAGAAACAGCGAGAACTTATTCAAGGACCTAATAATATACTACTAATATATATATATATATAATATACTAATAATATACTACTGACTTATCGTATAAGATTTAATAAGAGACTAATTTTAGTATCTATCGAAAACCTGTAATATCTCGAAAATTAATTTCTATTAACCGTTATTATTATATTTTGTAATCAACATTAAACAAATATGATAATAAATAATTTAAAACTCCACCTGATAGGGCATTATAAACATACACGTTTATTTTCAAAAACAGTTAAAAATTAAAGACAACTTTGAGGAATACGTGTTAAATAACAAGCTATTCGTATATGTTTGTATGTTTTATTATTTTAGTATCACATACTATAGCGTAGAATAGCTAAATATGTAATGTATTCAATCTTGGGGTGTTTTCTTCGTCGTTATGCTGCGTCACGTGGCGATATCTCGAACGCTGATTCCGCGTTTCAACGCTTCTATTAGATTTTCACAGATAAAAAGCGCGAGTATCTCAGAATTTCACGAATACTGTTACGGGTAAATGAGGTTTAGTACAATAAACATGCCAACTTAGCAACTTAGTGGTACACTTGTAGAAAAATTACGTATGTTAACTTAATGCTAAAAATATTCATTGGTATGCTGGAATTAAAAACCTTGAAACAAGTACTAAAATTAATTATTTTAAATACAATTTTACAAAAACCTAATTAAGTAATTACCTTTCAGTAACGATCTTCAATATTTACTATTTTTTCTACTAACATCTAATTTTTACTTGTAAAGATTGTAACATCCGAAATGTGCCAGTTAACTACGAACTTTGAGAAAGAGAAATAAGATAAAGTTAGGCTGCCTAGGTCCTAGGCATACGGCCATTTTAACGGACTTATTTTCTCAGTGTTGTTCCTCGCGTATACGATATATCGCGTATATCGATCTAATATCAACAAAATATTTCTTTAAGTATATAGGGAGAGCGTCATTTTCTTGGATTAAAGCAATTTGCTTTGCTTTAAGGAAATTTGATTTGTTTTAAGAAATCTCTTTTTTCTGTGTAGAATCATTATCTTTCTATACACCTATCCCCTGATTTACACGGTAGATACGTTCCTGAGAAAAACGTGTAAATCGAAAATTAAAAATTTTCAAGTCAAAACCGTGTAAATCAAAAAGCTTGCAGAAAATGCATAATTTTGCTATTTAACAGTTGTGATTTTTTTCAATATTTTTAGGTGTACACAGAAATACAAATAAAATGCATTGATAGGTTAAAATATGTAATATATTACGAAAATACTGTTTTTTTATTTAATTACAAGACATTAAACAGAAGAACAAAAAATAAAACCAAAGGTGTTTTATTATCATTCATCATGTGCAGCAAGTCAGCACATAAGCTCGGGATTCCCCGTGAGATGTGTACACAGCGCACGTGTTCAAACACAGTAGCATTTAGTAAAGTGCGATAAAAACAAAAAAAAACTTATTTGGAAAACCGTGTAAAAGCGAAAACGTGTAAAACAAGTACCGTGTAAATCGGGGGATAGGTGTACTTGACTATTTAATAAAAATATTGACTTCAAAATATTTGGTGATTACCAGATTCTGAGTCTTAGGTTGAGATTTTATAGACACAACTTTAACTTTGCTTACTCTTTACTAAAAATTACAATTTATACTACTCAATGAATGCCAAAGGATTAGGTAGGTCAGCGATTTTATCAACATGGACTTGGATCTGTGAATACTAGGCCATACTCAAGTTCCTATTATATTAGTTTTTTGTTAAAACGAATTTATTTTTTGAGAACTTTGCTAAGGAAATAGCGTCTATAAATCTTAGACTTAGAATCTCGGTATACAAGAATTTAAATTAATATATTTATTGAACAACTAAAGTGTACAATGGTAATGATTTTATGGTTCTATGGGATGAACGTCTTTCTTAACTTGAACACCAATATAATATCGACAACGAGAAAATTAGATTTAAATTTAAGGAAGGTTTCAAAATAATGTACTAAGAGCTACTATTTACATTTAATGCATTTATCCAAAATTTTAAGTAGTTCCGCCATTTGTTGTTATAGGATATGGCGTCTCATTTAATGATATTTATAAATACTGTTATGACTATTATCAATATCTGAGAAATACTGATTCAGATAATTAAAAATCGTGAATATAAATGACACGTCAAAAATAACAAATGTCGCATATAAAGCTAACAATGTGAAAGTGAGTCAATATCAATCCAGCTTGGTTTAACTTGGCATTCTTATCTTTAATGTAAATGACAGTTTGAAGTGTTCGAGGTACATAATTAAAATAACTCAAGAAACAGATCTGCATGCGAATGAACTTAAAAAAAGTTGTTTCTGTCAATCGAAAGGACACCTAGCTTTTTACGGATAAAACGTCCGAGATAAATGTTTTAATGTGGTTTCGAGTTTATTCTCTGATGCAGTATTGCTCACTAATATTTCAATAAATAGCAATGCACCAGGTACTGCCTACCTATGTAGAATACAATTAATTCTTTTTTTATACAGTCTTCATATGGTAAAGTGACTACAGTACAAATGATGGAAAATATTATGTAGTCCAAGAACGACAATGACATTATGAACACACAATGAATTACAGGATGAAATTTCATTGACATTCACCGTTATCAAGTCGACCCAAATATCATGACGACTGAAAGTTTCTAGATACGAGAGTTACAGGACGCACACAAGCTGATCCGAACACGAAACTGGCCGAAGCGAGTCACTATAACGTTCTTTACACTTGTGTACTGTGATCACAACCAAGTTCGGGCAATATCCCTACCACCGCAACATAACATACGAATAACACTAATGCGCTTATAAAAAAAAGCTAGCTACGAAACCTACAGTAAATCAAATCCATGGTATGTCCATGAAAGACTTTTTTTTGTTAACCCGGTGAACAAAAAAAAGACCAAAGGGATATCCCTTCGGACCATCAGGGGAGTGGTGAGGGTCACTCCCCCGGTGTGTCGGACTTGCACCGACTAAATCCACCGGGATGCCAACTCTATCCTCTCTTTGCCTTCGCGGGGCCTGGGTATCCGTATACTTCCTACGAACCCGGCGAGCGGAAGGCCCATGAATGGATCGAACCCGCGATCTTCGCGTTATTAGCACGACGCTCTAACCAACAGAGGTAATGACCGATATCTAACAAAATAAAAAAAACTGTTATATTTGATATAAGTAGAAAATATATTAATTTAAGCATTTCAGTACTTTTTTTTACCCTAGTATCTACAGAAGTGATAAAGAGTGTAGAGCTATTAATTAGAGCAATGAATGACTAAAACGTTTCTTAGGTCTAGTGAACAATTTTATTTTTGCTTTTTTTATCCTGATTCGCCATATTGACCACACACCTGATAGCAAACATGGTGCAGTCCAGAAAACGACTACAACTAACAAGAGTAAAGAAAAAAAATCTCGCATTGATCTTAGCAGCCCACACTAATATCTCTTCACGCCTTATTTAAAAGACTTAATATCATAGAACGGTGGGAACACGCTCGACGTAAGAATTTTCCACAGTTCAACAACTCGGCAAAGTAGCAGTTAGAGAACTTCTTAGTCCTAGACGGGATATGAGTTACCGTGTAGCCTTAACTCTGGAAGCCCGGACGCGTGTTACATTTATGTAAGGGGAGGGTGGAACAATGTTAAATAACTCTTCAGAACCTTTCCGTGATACAGACGGTAGAAAATGAATAGTGAGCAACTCACTCAGTAATTAGAGCAGTTCAAGAAGCTTAGTAATACCTAGATCATAACAATACGGACAGCCCTCCGCTGCAACCTGTCCAGGGCGTCAAGTAAGTACTGAGCGAGAAGGCAAATAAGGCGAACAGTATTTCATGCAGGACCTGAGGCATATACAATAGGTACAGTTGACAGGTACATTAATGAACTTTTCGTTGTTTTCCGACGATAAAAATAAGGTTTACATGTGTCTTATACACAATATTAGAAATTCAGTAATTCCTCGTATTGCATGAAAGATACTTTGAAATTCTCGTATAAAGGGGTTAAAGGGTAAAGGTTTAAGTATGTGTACATAATTTTATGCTTAATTTAACTAAATATTCTGCAAATCAGTGTCACTTCTATATATACCATACAAGACAGTTCAATGACCTTACTATTTTGTTATCAGTTATCCTTTCGTTCCGTTTTCTATATCCCTCTACATTGGATAATATATTTACCATGTGTATCTCTTTAATGGCTTTACCCGAATTCCCTTTCATGGCGAATAGTTTACCTCCATTAGTGCTACTGATATTCAATCCCTGAATGTCGCAATAAATTTAGCGTCGATATATATTTTTGTTTGGCCTACATAACTTATTCTAATGGGAAACGCGGTTTTTGGCAAATGTATATCGATTAACTACATACATACAATCATTACATATAATAAATACGTTCCACAGCCACCTTTTCGACGTATCTTAGGTAGCCCGAGACCGCTATAGATGTAAAATTGTAGTAGAAGCCTACGTCCCAAGATGGGCACATTAAAGGTTGTTTTAATTACCCACAATGAAAAATACATAGAGAAGCTACTTGTGGAGAATAGTATTTCTGTAACTTTAATCTAGAAGATGAAATTAATTTTCAACGTTTATCTGGCACACAAGCCATTATTATAATAGTTGTCATTGTTACGGTTCAATATATAGGTACCTATCGCTGCTTTAGATACAGATTTAGATAAAACAATAATTAACTTATAAGATTTATGACAATAGATATATATCATGACTAAACCTCATATCTGTCATTGTCAGTAATTTATCAAGATATTTAGAACATAAGAGTCCATGCATGTGTTCAATATTTCATAATTACACACCTATTGTATAAGTTATATTTATTATTGTTTATATATATTAGGTCCTTACATATGAAATTGGCGTTTTGTATGGGAGGAACAAAAAGTCGAATATTTTTTAATATAATATATTTAATTAATCAAAGTATGAACCATTATTTTCTATGCACTTTTGCCATCTCATAGATAGTTCATTGATCCCTTTACTAAAAAAACCAGTCGGACGGGAATCAATAAAATCTTTGAAGGCGATTGGGACTGCCCCATCGGAGTTGAATTTTTTCCCTTGCAAGAAGTTATCCAAATTTCGAAAAAAATGGTAATCTGTTGGAGCAAGGTCCGGGGAGTACGGAGGATGTCTTAGACTTTCCAATTGAAGCTCTTCTAATTTAGTAGCCGTCTGTTGCGCAGTGTGTGGTCTAGCGTTGTCGTGAAGCAGCAGTGGCGTGGAGCGATTGACCAGCCTAGGTTGTTTAGCCGCTAGCTTTTCCATCATGGTTTGCAATTGCTGACAATAGACATCAGCCGTAATAGTCTGGCCAGATTTGAGAAAACTGTAATGAACAATACCGGCACTAGTCCACCAAACGCTTACAAGTAACTTTTTTGGGGTTAATTTTCGCTTGGGGCAGGATTTGGCTGGCTGGCCAGGATCCAACCATTGCGCTGAGCGCTTCCGATTATCGTAAAGAACCCATTTTTCATCACAGGTAATGATTCGGTTTAAAATACCTTCATTATTGTGCCGGTTTAGTAATGTAACGCAGCAGTCGACGCGCGTTTGCCGGTTTGCTTCAGTCAATTCGTGAGGTACCCACCTTTCAAGCTTTTTAATCTTCCCAATTTGCTTCAAGTGAATTAAAACAGTTTTATCACTAACATCGCAGCCTGCAGCTAACTCGGACGTGGTTTGCGATGGATCCGCTTCCACAATAGCCTTCAACTCTTCATTATCAACTTGAGTCTCAGGCCGTCCACGGGGCTTGTTCTGCAGGTCGAAATTTCCAGAACGAAAACGTTGGAACCAAAAACGAACTGTGTTTTCTTTTGCAACACGACCGCCCTACACATCATTCACCCTTCGAGTTGTTTCCGCAGCACTAGTGCCACGGCGGAACTCGTACTCGTAAATAATGCGATATTTTAAGTTTTCCATTTTGTAAAATGAGTGACGCAAACAGAAAAAAACAGAAGAAAAAAACAAATGAATGACGATCATCGAAGCACACATACATGAGTCTATAGCTGTACAAATTTGAATTTGGAATTCCTTACCAAAGAGGAGAAATTTGTGATTAAAGTGGCCAGTACGAAAAACGCCAATTTCATATGTAAGGACCTAATATATATATATATATATAAGTCAAAGTTGTTTATAAATTATTTAAGTTTTAATATCTATGTCTACCTTAGGATTAGATAGTTATATGCAAACATTGATCCAGATTTTTTCTGTTAAATTTAATACAAGCTTACGTGATTTGTACAAGTGTAATTAATTTTCTAAGTGACTCTATATCGCTATAGAGGCGGTCTGTGTTCCCTTCACATAAAGAAGGGTTAACCTATAGAAATTCATCAATTTATGTTGCAGAGGGTTGTTTGAGATACATATATTGAGGGGAGAAAGGCTATTTGGTTTAAGCGACATTTTTTGGTGATATAGTAATATATATATATATATATATATATATATTGGGAATCACTAAAAAACGCTGATTCTGAATATTATTATTATTATGTATATACATATCACCAAAAAATGTCGCTTAAACGAAATAGCCTTTCTCTCATCGATATGATTAATAAAATGCATGGAACATAAACAGACGAAAACTCAGTGGCGTGCATCCCATAGAAACAATATCTTGATATACTTGGACATTTCATACATATATTGATATAAATTTATTCAAATTTGGATCCTAAGGCTGAGATTTATAGTCGTAACTTTAAGTTTGCTTAGACTTAACTAAAACATTCCAATTTATATCACCGAATGAATGTCAAAAGATTTGGTAAGTCACCGATTTTGTCAACATTGACTTGAATCCGTGAATACTATGGCTATACTCAAGTTGATATTATATATTCTGGTTTTTGCCCAAACAAATAATTTTTTTAAGAACTTTGCTAAGAAAAGTCGAAATAGCGTCTATAAATCTCAGCCTAAGACGCCTGTTCTAATAATTACTACATTGTAAATCAATAGTCAATGTCCGAGTATAACAAGGTAATACGTTTTTTTATGCTTTTACGGGATGAACGCTACGGCAAAAACTAAAGACAAATGATTCACATTCAGAGATTTCTAAACAGTCGGTACCAATCACTAATCAATTTAAATATCTTTAATGTAGAATTGACCTTGCTAGTTTTTTACCTATAAATATATATGTCGGTAAAGTTAATACATACTAGTTGCACTGACCCGTGAAATCAGTCCATCAATCATATGAGCAACACACTCGGCTTTGATCCATTATTATCACCGGTTATCTCAATACGCGTGTGGCCAGAACCAGGGCCAAAAGATTTTTATCAGCATGTAATAACAGTAACACGTCAATTTTTAAATGTGGTCTTAAAATCCGTTGGATTGCCCCCATTTATAACAGACATTTACTATCTGATCCTAAACGAAAGAATTCAAGTATCTTGCTAGGGTTGTCAATAAATATTTTTTACATTTGAATTTACACATTTATTTACGCCCTATTGAGTTTTTCATACAGATTTTTCATGTAGACGTTTGAATAGTTTACTTAAAAAATAACATATTAAGATGATTGGATTTAAAATGGACTTTAAATTAATAATAATTTATTTAGAGTTTGATCTATAGTCGACTCGAAGTTTAGTTGAAAGTACAGTCTGCAATATTTTCCAATATAATGAGCTGTTTCACTGTCACAATATAAATACAAAAATTAACATATACAAACTATATGGGTAGATAAAGTTAGACGAGACGACATTGGATTTTGTTAACACTATATAATCTCTTTATTGTTAACCCTACATATAAAAGTAAAAATTAAGTCTGATGTAGTGGACTATCAAATAAAACTGCGTGAAATCTTTTGAAATAAAAACAAATTTATATCAAGTGATAAAATATTTTTATAATCGCATATTTTCATGAAGTTTATTCCATTTAAAAATTACTTCATAAAAATATTTTTACTGTCAGATCGTGTTATTGAATAAACGTAGTACATATTACTTTAAATGCTTACTTTATTTTAGAATATATTTCGATATATGCTTAAATATTTACATTAAGAAAATATCATTTATAAACTTCCTCTTGTAATATATATATTTAATTCAAAAAATATTTATTGCCTCGGTTTCCTAATATTTGATACACAATAAGTTTCAACTGCGTGTTTTACAAATATAAACGATGCCATCTACATATATTTCTGCGTGACATTTTAAATTTCTCTTACGATTCAGTATTGTTGTAAACATTTATAAGTACACATTTTTATCCACATACGTTTGCTAAATAATATAAGATTATTTGATACAATATTAATAATAATAGTATATCGGCACGCTATATCCCTTTCACGGTGAACAGAGATTTGTCGAAAAGGTAAATTGCGATGAAGGAAACCCGCATGACCTCTAGCAGAAATGTCATGTGTAAGTGCTCTGAACACGGCGATCAGCTTCGTCGCTGGTCACTGTTGGTACGACAAATAAGAGCAAAGTGAATACAGTCAGTAAATGTATGTAAAGTTTATTTAATTTTTCTGTTAATCGTTATAGTTCTTATGTATTGATATTATGTGACAACAAAAGGCTATACTGAAAATTCTGTTTAGACATTTCAATTTACTTGGATATGTACTAATGCTCTGTCTGCGCAATGTACAGAGATATCGACCTATTTAGGTGAATACGTTTACTACCACAGTTATATATTTCAAAGTAAAAACGAGGGCAAATGAAACATTCGGTCACTGTTTTCAGGAGCTACGACATAAAGCTATGTGAAACAAGAAATGTCCACGAGCACTGTAAATGAAGTCACCGTGAATAAAATACTACCGCTAAAGAAGTAACCGACGATGAAATCTGAGTATTACAACCCGACTCTCGATTTTCAAGGAACTTCTAACTAGAAAAGTTACCGGGAAATAAGATTATTAGTATATTTCTTGACTCTCTGTTTATTCTTACTACTGCATCGTCGCAGCCATACTGACCAATAAATTCAGTAAAAATCTATAAAGTTTGTCAAAAGGGAATAAATTTTATTTTGTACAACACCAGATTAAAAATAAAATTCATGCAGTAAATTTTTATCTTGTCAATGATGTACAGACATAGTTAATAATTTATAATATTAATAATATATCGCTATGCTATATTCAGGCTAAGCAGAGATACATTATTGGCTCTATCCATAAAGTAGATAATAATAATATAGATGTAGATAATTTATATCTACATAATAACAGCATATTACGTAAACTTGGTGTCCTGAACGGAGTGCGACGGTTTTTCACGCCGGATCAACTGTTCCTATTGTATGAGGCCCAGGTCAGACCCTACATGGAACATTGTTCTCATCTTTGGGATGGTTCTGCTCAGTTCAGATCAGGTTCAGATCTATTAGTTACACGTAGTCTATTTCATTTATTTTTAATTATACTGTAGCTCTTTTTTTTTAGATATACATATATTTTTACTATAGTTTCTATCACTAATACATTTTGTAGTCGATTTATTTATTGTATGTAATAGTTTATTTTAGTATCACTTGTATTTATTATTTAAGCTATATGTATTTTGTTGTTTATCGATAATTCTTATAAGATGTAACATGACCGTGGCCCTTCACGAAAATCAGCGCTGCAGACTTCCTCTGTGGCTTTAGGCTGATGAAGGACCCATTTTCGCCATGCTTATATGTTCTGTATTTTCTTTTGTTTTTGTGTGTTGTTTGTATTGCTACATTTAAATTTCTGTTTTTTTTTTATATTTGTGGCGAAATAAATACTTTTTTTTTTCATTTACTTGACGCCCTGGATAGGTTGCAGCGGAGGGCTATCCGCATTGTCAATAGTCCTGACGTGACTAAGCCTCTTGAACCAATACAATTGCGCAGAGATATTGTCTCACTAAGTATTTTCTACAGTCTGCATCACGACAGGTGTTCTAAAGAATTACTGAACCTTGTTCCATCCTCTCCCGTCTTTAGTACAACCACGCGCGTTGGTTCACGCAGTCACAGCTATACGGTTCCTCACATCTTGGCTAGGATTATAAGTTCTTTAACTCTTACTTTTGCCGTGTCGTTGGACTGTGGAATGGTCTTCCGGCGAGCATGTTCCCACCGTCTTATGATATGGGATCCTTTAAGCGTAGCGTGAAGAATTTATGCAGGCTGGCATGATCGTTGCGACTACCGATGGGTTTTTCTTAAATGTTGATAGTTGTTTTTTGGACTACATAATGCTAACCATCAAACATTCTAAGGCCACTGTACCGAGCTTGAATAAAAAAATATTTACACATTATTTTAATGTCTATTTTCGAAATAAGTAATTTGAAAGTCGTAATCAACAGTAGTTCGGTCTTCGGTAAGATAAAACTTAAGCTTGGTAATGTATTTGTCGAATTACTGTCATGATTAAACATCATAATGTATTTTAATCTGGAATAGAGATTAGCGGGTAGAAAGCAGTAAACGGGTCTGACATATAAATATTAAGAAGCTTATCAGAACAAATATTACTTGAAACAAACAATAAGTTACTTAAAAAATTAGTGACATTAAGAATGTACCAAACGGCTACCCGTCACTCGGTTTAAATATAAAAAAAATGTAGGCGATTAAGAGCAGCGGGGTGTGGTCGACGATTGCTGATAAAACTCGATAGCGTCATAATAGGCTTCGGTTGTTGGTTGGATTATTTATAGCCGTTATGAAGGTATCAGAGCGTGAGGAATTAAATGCCTCATAAGTAGCTGTTAATTGAGAAATACGCATACCAAACACTTTGGTACGATTTGGAGTTTAGTTACGGCTACTAGCTAGAATATTTGAACTTCGGTCTTGGATAATAATTATTAGTTCTTAAATGTTTTGTATTACTGTGTTTGTAAATAACTGTCAACTATTTATTTATTTATTACAGTTTAATATTAACTTCACAACACATTTTCTTAAAATTAATTAGTAACGAAATAAAAAATTTAAAGTGCTAGTTAAGAAATTACGTTTTGTTAGTGTGTTTTAGGTTGTTCTATAGTATGCTAGTGGATGAGTGAGTGTTACGCGAGCGTGTGTGCGTTTATTTCAGTGTTTTATCTAATTCATAATTTATTTTAAATTTATATTTTCATTATTGAAATCAGTAAAAGATGTATTTATAAGAAAAATTGTTTGTATTTTTTATTATATTTATGCCTTTTGTATTTTAAGTATTTTGAAAGCTATTTAAATTTGTTTAATTCTGGATCACTACATAAATCAGTGCTTTATATATTTAAATATATTATCCCCCAGCAGATAATCAAGTTTTGTTCACTATAAGGTAAGAACACTCTCGATCAAGTCAATTTAAGAGAAAAAACAACTAAATCAAATTTGCTTCATCCGTTTAGGAACTACGATGTCACAGATATACACATATTCGTTAAACTTATAAAATCCCTCTTGCGTCGTGGATTATTGCAATTATTTTTACGGATTACAATATTTCATAAGTGCTTATCTTGTAACGATGATACAATACATATTCCTATATGTATATCCCAGCAAATCATGGGGCAGAGCATAAAACAATAAATTTTACTAGATTTATGTTGTACACACCTCTGATACCCATAATAAATTACCATCATCTTGTTTTGATTCACCGCACAAAACAAAAAACAACTTTATTTTCCGTATAAAGTATGAAGAGTAGCTAAATATTTACTATAAATAACACTGTTTTTTTTTATAACAGCACCATTTGGTCCAATATGCGTAATAATATGGTTTCGATATAAGTTTTCTTCAGTCCTATAAGACTGGCCTTACATTTTAACGGACCATGACTCAATTTTTTTTACACTAGCTCGACATATTGTCTGCAATGCACCTGATGGTAAGTACAGTGTAGTCCAAAAATAAAAACGACCATCAAAGGATGAAAATCCATTAATAGTCTCCGGCGTCATGTCGGCATATAACACGACTGAAGGTTTCTAGATATATTAGTTATTGGATATACACAAGCTAATCCCGAAACACGACAGATGAAAGCGAGTCATTATGACGGTCTTTATCACTTGTATACTGTGGTCATGACTCAGTTCGGTCAATCGCTTTATCACCAAAAAAATTATAGTTGTGGCTTGTTAATTTCTTCCTTTTTACCCTTTTGAAACTTGCAATCTGCAAATATGAAATAATAACTACAATTGTACAATATGAAGAATATATATTTAATGGTTACTAGTGTATACAAATAAATATCTGAATTGTCGTTTTTATTGAGGTAAGATTAACAATATAAGGTACCCATGAGGATATTAAAAAATATAACCAATAAATTTAAGGCAGGATTAATAAAGTGTAATAAATCATAAACGATTTATTGTCATATCGGATTCATGTCAAGGTATAAAGATGATGTTAACATCTCGTTCACTTTACCTTTGCCAGGTACTTTCCAGCGTTTAGTCGCAAATTTAAATACAAGTTACCTCAGATTTATAGACAATATATTTAGTAAAGCTAATATTATGTCAAATTAGAATATCAAAAAAAGAGCTTGTGAGTTTACATAGAATTTATGGGGTTTTCATCATAAATCCAATGGAGTTTCCTTACGATTATTGTAATTATCGTTATTAAACATAACAGTTAATCTAAATCAATTATTTTGATATACAATGTTACATTTTAAACGTTCAAAGGCACTATGTACATATGTATCGTTTAAATTCAGACTACTTGACTCAATTGCATCGGAGTTTCCAGCCTCACTTTAATCGGCAGCTATCCGTATATAAAACAGTCAGGATGCGCTGAATGTATATTGACTACGGACCATTTCATGCCATTTATACAACCTCTGCTCAATACAGTACTATTCAATACCGTACATAGCTATATCCGATCGTGTAATTTTATATATTTTGGTAATCCAAGAATAATAATGTCTACGAAAAACTACAAACAATTTCATCTTCACATCATGGCATCATCATCATCATCATCTCATTAGTCCGCTACAGGACATAGGCCTCTAATAATAAATGTCATTAAGTCCGCTCCTAGAATACAGTAGATAACTAACTAAAATTTCTAAGAGATTTATAGACGCTACTTTAAGTTTGCTTAGACTTTACTAAAATATCACAATTTATATATCTCAATGAATGTCAAAGGATTTCATGTGTCACCGATTTTGTCAACATGGACTTGGCTCTGCGAATACTATGGCCATACTCAAGTTCCTATTATATATTCAGTTTTTTGATACAATGAATTTATTTTTTTTAAACTTTGCTAAGCAAAATCGAAATAACATCTATATAAGTCACAGACTTAGTATCTAGCCAAGCAAACGCTTCTCCCAGAACGCATCAGGCTGAAAGAAATCACTGTAACAGGCCTAGCCCCATTGCACTATGTTCGCATTGTAGTTGAGCACAAAATCTCTACCAAATCACTGCTATTTATTTAGCACCATCATAGAGTCTGGATGGCACTATTTCCGGCGTAGATATCTCTGCCCTCTCAAAAATTGGGTATGGCACATTCATTATTATAAAAGAGTTGAACGGTCATGAATGTTACGGTCTATCTAGAATGCTCTATTATTTTACAGTCATAAAACATTCTGTAAAAAAAAGTAAATGTATGTCATAGAATTCTGACACCACATACACACGCAAAAAATTAACACAATAATATGTTTTTAAAAAGATCAACTTCAAATTTAAAGGTCTGTAACGTGTTAACGTGTCGTGATCTCTTGATTAAAATTACATTATGCTATTTCTGTGCAAGATGTGTAGCAAGAAATAATATAGAGATAAAAACTACAATAGAATATAATAATCATGAAGAAGCATACGAAAACAGATAATATGTTAGCTCATTTGATCTGCGTGCTGAGTAATAGATTATCTTTAGATGTACGAATATTTCTTAATTCCATAATTAATGTACATAAAATAGACGTCTTAAGTCACTCTCGTAGCCAGCATAGCTCAATAGGAACTCAACATACTTTTGTGGCAATTAGATTTAAAAAAAAAACTTTATCAAAATATATTTGTAATAATCTTTGAAAGTCCAGTCTGTAGGCAGATAACTTACAACAAGGCTGTCTGAAGTGGCGCCAGTCATTTATTAAAATTTAAAAATTTATAAAAGTAAACAAACAAGATGGAATGACAAGTACATACAGCGTGTTGATTACAGTCACGCGTGCGTTTGGCAATAAGATTAATTGTTTATTGCCACATACGTCCCCAAGTGTCCCTTTAGTGAATTATGATAAGGACAAAACGGCAAAGTTTTTGTATAAAGATTTCCCCTAACGTACTGAGACATGGGCTACTCAACAATACCAATGAAATATGCACCTTAGACAAACAAAATAAATCTTACTAGTGTTTTTTTAGAATAAAGATATTTTTGTTACGAATAATGTAGAGAATAAAGTTAGAATTTTTACAGAGAGGGGCTCAGGCAATTTTTGTTTTATAAGTCTGAAATTAATATAAAGTATATTAAGAAATTTATAATTAAAATAATTTTATGATTAATACAGAATACAAGTAGAGATTCTGCTGGTTATAGAGACCATTTACCACTATACCATAACCATATTCAACGTAGAAGGTGTACTAATAAGCCATTACAACTGATAACCGGCAAGACATCAACAACCTATTATAATATGTAGGTAATACACTTACCTGGACTATTTATTATTATTTTCGTAATAAAAATTGTTCTGTTAATTAAGTATAAGGAAAATTCAGTGCCATATAATTTTAATACCAAAGAATTGAGGAAAAATATTTGACCGAGGGAAAAGGAGTATCTGAGTCAACTCTTGGTTTTGGCGCTTTTCTCGCCTTTCATAAGCCCATTAATGACTTGAAGTTAGTATATGTTTTATATACTTCTGATTCCGGTCGATTCTCTAAGGCAAGATTCTGGTGAAAAGGACTCCAGACTGTTAGAGATGGAAGTGGCTAGACGACCGCAAAAATTGAATCGGGCTGAACTTTCCTACTTTGAAGAGCACGACATGGGATTGAAGTAATTTTGCCTATTGACCTCAAAACTTCATTGTGGAGTTGACACCTTATAATGAAGATAATATTTCAAGTTATACAATAACTAATCAAAAATTGATTGTAGTAACTTAAAATTCGTTTGTATTGAAATCTGAAATTCTCGTATATATTTTTAATTAAACCTGTGGCCCTATAAAGTATGACTCACACTTTGTTTTATTTGGTCTACATTGAACTTAATTGAACTTATTAACATACTATAAAAGGTTATTAATATCTGCTTGTTGCTAGTTACTAGACTAGGGATTCCCAAATAGGTTCCACGGAACATAGCGGTTCAGTAGAATAGTCATCGAGGTTCCACCAAAATTATTTATTATTAGTTATCAAAAAATACCACGTTTACAAATATTATATGAAAATAGCGCATAAAATGTGATGAGAAGAACTCCAGGAGAAGGATTACAGGACTTTAATTTAGATAGGTAGGTAGTTAGCAAGCATTTTAGGCCAAGATTGGACGCTATCCTAAATATACGCATACAATTGTCGGATATAATACCGAAATATAAAAAACAAAGATCATAAAACAGTAAAACAATTTCATTCATCATATTAAAACTTCAATTTAAGAATAATGTATTTCAATTATATTAGGTCCTTACATATGAAATTGGCGTTTTGTATGGGAAGAACAAAAAGTCGAATATGTTTTAATATAATATATTTAATTAATCAAAGTATGAACCATTATTTTCTATGCACTTTTGCCATCTCATAGGTAGTTCATTGATCCCTTTACTAAAAAAACCAGTCGGACGGGAATCAATAAAATCTTTGAAGGCGATTTGGACTGCCCCATCGGAGTTGAATTTTTTCCCTTGCAAGAAGTTATCCAAATTTCGAAAAAAATGGTAATCTGTTGGAGCAAGGTCCGGGGAGTACGGAGGATGTCTTAGACTTTCCAATTGAAGCTCTTCTAATTTAGTAGCCGTCTGTTGCGCAGTGTGTGGTCTAGCGTTGTCGTGAAGCAGCAGTGGCGTGGAGCGATTGACCAGCCTAGGTTGTTTAGCCGCTAGCTTTTCCATCATGGTTTGCAATTGCTGACAATAGACATCAGCCGTAATAGTCTGGCCAGATTTGAGAAAACTGTAATGAACAATACCGGCACTAGTCCACCAAACGCTTACAAGTAACTTTTTTGGGGTTAATTTTCGCTTGGGGCAGGATTTGGCTGGCTGGCCAGGATCCAACCATTGCGCTGAGCGCTTCCGATTATCGTAAAGAACCCATTTTTCATCACAGGTAATGATTCGGTTTAAAATACCTTCATTATTATGCCGGTTTAGTAATGTAACGCAGCAGTCGACGCGCGTTTGCCGGTTTGCTTCAGTCAATTCGTGAGGTACCCACCTTTCAAGCTTTTTAATCTTCCCAATTTGCTTCAAGTGAATTAAAACAGTTTTATCACTAACATCGCAGCCTGCAGCTAACTCGGACGTGGTTTGCGATGGATCCGCTTCCACAATAGCCTTCAACTCTTCATTATCAACTTGAGTCTCAGGCTGTCCACGGGGCTTGTTCTGCAGGTCGAAATTTCCAGAACGAAAACGTTGAAACCAAAAACGAACTGTGTTTTCTTTTGCAACACGACCGCCATACACATCATTCACCCTTCGAGTTGTTTCCGCAGCACTAGTGCCACGGCGGAACTCGTACTCGTAAATAATGCGATATTTTAAGTTTTTCATTTTGTAAAATGAGTGACGCAAACAGAAAAAAACAGAAGAAAAAACAAATGAATGACGATCATCGAAGCACAAATACATGAGTCTATAGCTGTACAAATTTGAATTTGGAATTCCTTACCAAAGAGGAGAAATTTGTGATTAAAGTGGCCAGTACGAAAAACGCCAATTTCATCTGTAAGGACCTAATATTAATAAATATCTTTAAAATATTTTTTCAACTATTATTTACAGATGAACGACCGACCTCAATGACACCTGGTGGAAGGTGAAGATGAGTCCGGTAATGGACCGCGTCCGCCCAACAAACGCCTATTCACTCTTCTCTTAGGCTGAGATTTATAAACGCTATTGCGACTTTGCTTAACAAAGTTCTCAAAAAAATTATTAATTTGACAAATAACTATATGTATAATGGAAACTTGAGTATAGCCATAGTATTTGCATAGCCAAGTCCATGTTGAAAGTCAGAGACATACCAAATCCTTTGATATTCATTGAGTAATATAAATTGTAATGTTTAGTAAAGTCTAAGCAAACTTAGCTCTCTAGAAGCATATTCCACTCCTTAACTGTTCGCATAATGATGATAATATCTTTAAATGAAATTAATGTTTTTTTTATTTATTTATTTTTATTTAGGGTCTTTTATTCCAGCAAATATATCAGCGCCATTGTGCCCTAACCTACATCCTTCCATCCTAGGGGAGTCACCATCGGGCACAGCATTCTGGTTTCTAGCTAGCTAGCTAGCTAGCGTTAGCTCATCAGCGAGTTCCTTTGTGTCTCGTTCCGTATTTTTTTAGAAAATGTCCTGTTTTAGAAAATGTCCTGTCTTACTATAATCGTTTCTTATGTTATACATAACCCATGAACCTGTTTATTTTTGCTCTCACAGTTACTCACATTTTACTTTTATAAAGGACCTAAACCATGACAACCAGACGACATAAATAAATGATAATAAGTTATAAGATATAAACACGCCAAAGAAAGTTGCGTTCAAACTTTAAGTATAGACTCGTTCATATAACTTTGTTGTTTAATACACAGACTGACACAAACATACTGTTTTATATTAGTAACCTGCAAAATATATATTTACTACAACTACATACCACGTCCTACCAATAAAATTACCATTACATCTGAAAATTTAGGAAGTTTATTCATCCACGTGAGAAATAGCAGTACCATTAGATTCGCTCGTGCCTTTTGAATCGTCAGAATTTAATAAAAACGGTAGTCCAGCACGTTGCACCGACGATAACACGTTTTTGTATTCAAAAGTTGTTCGCGACAAATATAGCTTTATTATTATTGTCAGAGATGAGATTTTGTGGATCACTGTTTACATTGTTATTGCTATGCCATACTTATAAGCTACTGAAATACGCTGCACTTCTCGCTTTATTTTAGAAAGAAAAGCTCAATATTGGTGTGAATTTATCCATTTTTTTTTCCATAAAATATTAACGCTTACTTCAAATGCCTGTGTTCTTTTTTTATCTCACATTTTTATAAGAAATTGGGTCTACAGAATATTTTTTCAAATCCTCTATTAAATATTTTAAATTTATTTTACTGTATAATTGACAACAAAATATCGCAAAGACAAATATGCCTCTATAAATATTATTTTACTTCGAATTAAAATGTAATACGTTTATAAAATATATTATTTGTATTTTTCTGTGCCTAAGTCATTAAATTAATTTGAAACGGAAAACATTCTGGCCTTGCAATCGTGCAAAGTAAATCGACAAATTAAGTAGAGATCTCTCGCCCGATATAACAATAAAAAATAGCTTCCAATTTTCGTAACCGCACATTTCTTTGCTAATGAAACGACTGTAATTTGTTTCAGCGAATGCCTTTGTCTCCTGTGCTAACTTTGCTCCTCTGACTTGTCCATGCATTCGCGTACAACAATTTTTCAGAGAAACGTGATTGAAATTCTCGTTCATCTATTAAATTGTACCGTCTCACGACCATTTGTTTCTTAAATTAGTTACTATAGTTGCTTAAATCGTCAACTAAAATATTGGAAAATGATTATAGATTACCTAATAATATCCAAAGTCGGAAAACAAAGTCCAAGTGCAATCTTTATTATTTGAAATATCAATATAATATATACTTATGAAAATTACATTTTGACTTCGAAAATATTTACACTTGATTAGTATTGATTATGTATTTCATATCCGTATTGTAACATTTTAATACCTCAAGTTATGCAGTCCAAGTTTGTTTTTTTTTTTTAGAGACAATTTAACTCTGAAAAAGAAAAAAATAGAGTACTTTTAGTTCTTCTCTACTAAAAAAAAAAACATTAAACATCTGACATCATAATCGTTGAATGGATTTAATTCTAACATTTAATTTTCAACTGTAATTAAATTTGATCAAATTTATAGTATTTCTATACTGTAGGATTTAAAAATAAGTCGCCCGCTTTATTGACTAATGAAATACCAGTAAATACGCAGTTTTTATATCGTAGTCAGAAGGCTAAATATAATATTCAGTGTGTTACCCCTTTTATTAAATGGCAGCAATCAATTGGAATCCTAGGCCGTTCGTTAAATAGATATAGATGGCTAAACGTTAAGAAAGTTGCCTGATTATTAAGCCGCCAGATTATTGACTGTAATTATATCGCCAAAAATTAAACAAAACGTAGTGTTACCTATAAAGTCAGGTAAAAAGATTGAATTCTTTTTAAATTGCATTAAATTAAAAGTGCTTCTGTAAATTTGCCCCAAAAAAGGTTCATTTCAACAAGATTCAAAGTTTTACCAGTAAATTTGCTTAGTTTACGACTTTTGAGGAGAAAATTAAGTTACGAGCGTTCGTTGCCTTGTTTGAAAGAAGCTCACTTATCTCCGCTTGTTTATTTTAGTAAACAAAATTTATACTATTGACCAAAACTCCAGTTTATCTTCTTTGTACAGTTTAAGTGAAACTGGTAACATCACTTATTTAACACGAGGTGGCAGGGTTAAGCGCTGCGTGGCGCCTGACGGTATGTGTACTGCAGGACTACAACAAAACTGAAGCGACCCATTTGAAATTTATACAATCTCAACGGAATCGTGAAAGTCTATTTGTGTCTTATATGATAGGTATATATTTTATTTTAGGAGCATTATTAACAATTTTGCAACAATTATCCTTCGTAGACGGAATGCTTAGATACAAGAAAATTTGAATATAATTACGTGTTTATGAATGTTTCATAATTACATTTAATTATTTACTGTCGACTTTTGATATCATGAATCTTATATAATAGTCCTCTTATAAGCAATCAGTGTACTTGAATGTCTTGCAATATGTAAAGGCTCTGACCGCGACATTTACAGCAATATTCGAATAATATATTTATGCATTCGAATTGTGTTTAATTCACATTTAAATACTAGATTGTGTCTTCTGTTTTATATATCTACACATTGGTGCATAGCAATATAGTTGAAAAAAATAATTTTATGTAATTATATACAATTAATTTTTTAACATATTCAATTGGCATCGGCAAAAATAGCCAATTAGCCAATAGCCTTCAGCTGTCACCCATCCGCTTTGATTACCTGTCTCTACTTGTATTTTTTTATTAATCAACTTAACCTTAAACCTTAAACCTAACTTAACTTAAGTGTATCTTTAGTATTCTTTCTTTAGTCTTCATTAGTAAATGGGCTATAAAATATACAATTCAAAATATTCAATATTAATGATTATCTCAAAGTAAATTTCAACAAATGCTCGGTATTTCTCGACAATAAATTGCATATACCGTCAGAAACGAGACTCCGCTTATAAATTCAGATAAAAACCATTTTGGGGTAACTACCCTCTATAATTATGATTGATTCACATCCAAACATTTAAAAGCAAGCAATCGATGTATAAAAATAATACATTACGCTTGAATGAGTATAGAAGTTTGAGATTTTTTTTGTATTCTGGAAAATCCTATCTAGGATCATCTGGGTCACTGTGAGGGCAGCGAACCCGGTGTGTCAGACTCCTGCTGACTGTCCCTCTAATCGCTCCACCTGGGCCTGGGAAACCAAATTCATCCAGATGCCCGGGCAGCGAAAAGCCTTGTTGAGGCTGCATCTTTGAGAGGTGTAGGAGTAAAGAGCCCACTCCTCCAAAATCTCTCAGGCGGCGCCTGTTTAAATCCCAATAATATAAGTTATTTTGCTATTTAAGCTAAGTTATTTTGAATAATTATGAGACCTATGTATTTGCATACGTAGTTACTTTTTTTCGTATATTTTATATTATACGAGTTATAGTAAGTTCATAAACAGCCAGCGACTATGGGAAATTCTAATGGACTTGGGTTTCAAATAGGATTGCTTCTTTAGGCTTAACAAATAAAAATAAAGTATATTGGTTACTAAATGTGAAAAAAAAAACAAGTGACAAAATAAAGTATCATTTATATTTCTTTATTATGTTCAAAAACACGTGTTCTTGTAGCTTTTTACAAGTTTTCTTAATCCAATTTTTATCATGGCTAAACAATTGCACAGCATCTTTACAGTATTTATTTAAGTAAAAACTAAATTAGTAATTCATTTTACAACACTTTCTTATGACAAAACTTTTTGCAATCCAAGAGAAATCATGCGAAATAATTGTCCTCGTAAAATATAAACTATAATTACTTGAAATAATGAACAATGCTATAATATATAAGGGCAAAGTGGATACAGCCACTAATTTATCTCTGCTCTCACCGAAAGCGATATAGCGAGACAATTTATTATAACTATTATTACTTTACTGTAAAGTACGAATGGTAACCCTAGTTTTCAACCTGGCGCGTAATTCAAGTTTTTTGAGCTTAAATGCTAATTTCCCACAGACTTGGCGGCCAAGAAAAACACCGTGGAAACTCATATGGTGTATAATAAAAAGGTGTGTGTGTTCACACACGATAGAAGTGAAACTTCAGTAAATCGACAAAAGAATGAGATGAATATATATAACGAGGGTAGGATAATTATAAAGTTTATTTGTTTAAAAATGAAAATATTGTGATTAATTTTAAAAGATATTTTATTTAAAATATGTTATTTTATTTATTGATGTTTATTAACACTTTTATTAGAACATCTATCTTGATTGTTCAATAATTGTTTTTTACGCGCACGAAACTCGCGACTACGTTCTGTTGAACTTTTTGCTGGTTTTTTTGTATTTTTTTTTTGCGTTGATATTGACGACACATTTCGGCATTACTTTATGGCATCTTAAAAAAAATATTATTTAGCACAACAAAATATAAAAATAGTCACAAACACTGTTAAATAATAACACACTACGCCGACTTCTTACTAAAAGCTGTAATACGCACCGACATTTTCTCTCTCGCCTGGCTCACTAATTTTTGTATTTGTGTCTCTTACCTGTCGTTTTTCCGTAGCACCTGGTTTGAAATCACAACGATTCTCACGTTGGATACTGAATACAATCGCAAAGTGGACACAGCAAGCAATGTATCTATCTCTACTCACCCCAAAAAGGATGCACCATTATAATATTTATTTATTTTGAATAACAAACCATTCATTAACATTTGTCATAAGTTAGAACAACTCAAGGCCTAATAACAATGTACCTATTTAAAATTAAATTTGGTAACCGATCTTAGAATGAATAGTGTTAATTTACAATCTTTTAAAGTTACAAAGTAATTTTATATTGACTATTAAACATAGCATTATGAAAAAAATCTATACTATAATATTACAATAGGAAGAAGTTGTGTGTGATGACCGTCCAAGAGGGAAGCCGGCATATATGAACTGTTGCGAATGTTCATAAAGACGATTTTTTTTTTAATTATTCTCTAACTCTATGTTTCAGGCCAAAGTTATCGACTTTACGAACTTAGATACCGTATAGATTATATTAGGTCCTTGAATAAGTTCTCGCTGTTTCTGTTTTTAACAGGCGTTGTGGCACTCTGTGCATGGAATTTCGTACAGTAACGCATTAGCTAAGTAGTACTATATGTAACCTCAAATTCTAGTCAATAAAGTTTACCACAGTGTCAACCACGTGTTTATTTACATATTTTGAAAATATCTACTTTTGTGCCAAATAAAGTGTTTTTGCGGCGAAATTTATTGCACAGCTTTATTCAAAAGAAATATGCAGCTGAAGTACACAGAATTCTTGTTGATACAACGCTCTGTCGAATACAATATGTAGAGACTGGTTTATGCGCTTTAAAAATAATGATTTTGAGCTTGACGACAAAGAACGTTCTGGAGCACCGACAAAGTTTGAAGTCGAAGAATTGGAGTCATTTCTTGATCAAAATCGATGTCAGACGCTAGTAGAGCTCGGAAAAACATTTCAAGAAGATGCTTCAAAACTTTTAAGAGCGTTAGGAATGATCCAAAAGCAAGGACATTGGGTGCCGTATGAACTGAAACCGAAAGACGTTAAACGACGTTTTCTCATGTGTATTGCTTCAACGGCAGAAAAGAAAAGGTTTTTTGCACCGTATTATCACTGGAGATGAAAAGTAGATTCACTACGACAATTCAAAGCGTAAAAAATCATAGGATATGCTCGGACACGCATCAGCATCGTCCCCAAAACCAAATATCCACAGTTTGAAGCTTCTACTTTGCATTTGGTGGGATCAACAGGGTGTAATTTATTATAAGCTGCTTAAACCTAATGAAATTATCACGGGAGCTCGCTATCGACTTCAGTTGATGCGTTTGAGTCGAGTTGTAAAAGAAAAGCGGCCACTATACAAGCAGAGACACGACAAAGTGATTCTATTACATGACACTGCTCGGCCACATGTCGCAAAACCAGTCAAAACGTACCTGGAAATGCTTCAATGGGAAGATCTTCCTCACCCGCTGTATTCACCAAACATAGCTCTCTCCGATTACCACTTGTTTCGGTCAATAGCGCCTGGTTTGAGCGAGCAGCGCTTTCATTCTTTTGAAGAAGCCGAAAAATGGGGCGATTCATGGATTGCGTCAAAAGATGAA
This sequence comes from Automeris io, assembly GCA_036320925.1. Lineage (NCBI taxonomy): Eukaryota > Metazoa > Arthropoda > Insecta > Lepidoptera > Saturniidae > Automeris > Automeris io. The sequence goes on along the minus strand of JAUDJH010000012.1, from coordinate 7,639,747 downwards.
TCGTTTTTCCGACAGGGGATTTAATTACTGCCAGAAAGATGCAAGAAAGTGGTCTCTAATGATGGACAATGTTTAGAGTTAAAGTTATTGTAAGCTTTATATTTTAAAAAACTTTCTGTAAACCAAAAAAACAGCGAGAACTTATTCAAGGACCTAATACTAGACTCCTTTTTGAAGATTCATCGCACCTCTCCAGTAGGTACAGAGATAATATGCCAATATTATTTTCATAAGATCTGTGTTGCTTACGTAAGTACCACCACATTCTTAATTCTTTTCCGTTTCCACTGACCTTTGAAGACAACGTATTTAGTGGACATAGTCAGTTGTTAGTAGTCTTATTTAGATATAACACAGTAAAACAAATGGAATCACGTCGGCAACACATTACCACATTCATTATTCTCACATCACGAACTTGTAAAAACAAGACTCTTCACCGAGCCTACCGTTTTCTGAAGTACCTTAATAAAATGCCTTCCTTCGTCTGGTCTTTTTCCATTAGGCTGTCATTCCATTAGAACTCATTTCGATATCGTAAATGGCTTAATGACACTGAACCTTTTCTTATAAAAAATATTTAAAAAAAAATATCTAGCATGACCTTCGACTATAAAAATTGAGTTGAAATTGCATCAACAAAGTTCTTAAAACCTGTACAAAAATTGTAGATAATTTGTGCATGCCATTTCTAGATAGGTTTTGGACCAATAATAATTAATAATTATTAATTATGAAATTTAGACCCATATTTGTAGTCTATATTTAAATGCTTTATATTCAAAATTTAAAAATAATTTTAGTCAAAGGATATCCAATATCACTTTATAATGATGTACAAGTTGATTATTTTTTTATAAACCGTCCCAAATTTGTTCTTTACAACAAGATTTTGTTGTTTGTCTATCCCTTTAAGATTTGATTGTTTATATGACGTGTGGGAATCTACTCAAAGCTTGCATTTTGGGGTAAATATCCCTAATAATCGCTTTAAAATCCCTTATTAGGAAAACTTTTACCGAACCAAACGAAGCGGCCTATACTAATTTTAACTTTCTTGATCCATATCTATACGAACAAAGGGCCACAGCGCCGCCTGTGATTACGATACAAGGAGCTCAATAATGTTTTATAATTTTGTGAAACAGTTATTACTGCTGTATTTATGTCATTATCTATGAAGATATTTTTGTTTCCTATGATCTTATATTTTTATTTCCTCGCGTATCTCCCAAGTCTTATGAATATATAGACCGTTTGCAACGGAGCCAAATTACTACATACATTTTATTAACACACCTAATAATGATGTTCACAATTCGACATACGATGAAAAACAAAGATCTGTAATATTAAATCAATAATACTAACAATTAATTCACTTTCACACAAATTATCCGACAGCAGAATTCCAGACAACAGTGGTGGGAGCAACGGATTTATGTAATTATATACAGTTAGTGATCGTTGAAAGAATAAAATAATAAGAAAACCGACATACAAAATATTATTTTAAGTATAGAGATCCTACAGGGAAAATCTTCGTCCAATTTCTTAAAGTGGTTTAAATAAAGTACGAAGTAAAACTTGAATCCTCAAATTCAAATTGTATTTATTAGTTAACCACGAATTATATTTATAAATATTATCATTTTACATTGTGGATTATATTAATCTGTTATCTTTAAAATAAATTTGGGAAACTATTACAGATAATATCGCTTGGCTGATTTATATCCAGATGAAAATGGTAAAAATAGAATAATGCTATGCAAATAACTCAATTTCAAAAGTGTTAGCGGACGAAATGAGGTGGACCCCGCCGTTGTACCATTGAAAGATTAATGAAAATATGTATCTATTTATTATCGAATGTATGGGTGACGTAGTTCGGTTCAAATTTATCATTGGTAGACATTAATGCTGCGTAGCTTACAACTCATAGAGCACAAATTAATAATACACCCACAACAAATGCTACCATGTATGATTGCCAGTGGCTTATTTAGGAACTTTAAGAAGAAATTCGTTCAGTTACTAATACAAAGTTGCAAGAAAAACACAATTCAAATGGGATTTGATATACGATAGGTATCTCATCCAAATATAACTCAACGTTCCCAACTTCTGACATCATTTTACTCGTGACAGATACAAAATGTTCACAAATTAATCGACATGTTCAAACGACTGTTTGTTTGACATAATGTCATGAAGATGTTTTTTATATGTATAATACTTTAACATCACAATATCAACATTTATTGGAATTCAAGATTCCACTCTTCTTATTTAGTTACATCATGTAAAAAATAAATTATTTATATTTTGTTATCTCAACCGAATAAAGAGATAATTAAAAAAATGTAAGAAAAAATAAAAACTGACAGTCGCTCTATTGACATTTGAATATCTTTAGTAGTAATAATCACTAGTATAAATGTATGTGTCTTACCAATTTTATCAATCGGAGTCTTTGAGGTATATTGAAAAATAACTATTACAACTTTTTTAAATTACACCTTTCTGTGTGAGATATAATTATGAAAATATATATGATGTGTATCGGATTGCCCTTAAAGTAAAAACACGAAAAGCTGTTTTAATATGACATCACTTTACAGCTTTATTCAGCTGAGATAACAATTTTTCCAGCAAAACACGTTCGGCAATAAGCTTACATCTTTAGGTACTAGATTTTTTTGTAATGCTTAAAAATAAATAACAAAAAAAAATATTGTAGGTAATATTTAATAATAAAGACAACTGACAGGATTTTTTTTTATGTAAAAGAAAGGCAAACAGTGCAACGGCCCACATGTTGATAAGAAGCACTGATGGATAACCGTAACACAAAAAGTGTCATCGTTGCATTGCCGATCTAAAATAATGTTTTTCATTCCTTTTTTGAAGAATCTTATGTCGTAATCACGAGGATAAACTTCATTTCTGAACTTGCGACAAGAAGGTTCTAGAGAACCGCATTATTGTAGCGAGCTGTTGAACTTTTAAAATGTGGGAATGCGCTGATAGCCTGCTGTTCTAAGTGAACCACAAGAATGGTTATGAGAGTACCAGCTCAAATAATTCTTCAGAAAACTTCCCATTGTACACAAAAAAATACGCAAAGGGAACCGATTTCTCCAAGAAGAATTAACGGTTCCAAGTCATGAATAATTATGGAACCATCAATAATACGAATAACATGCCCTCGGATTGAGTTAAAAGAACAGAATAAGCAAAAGAACCATAGATAAGCAGGAGAAGAAGGACGTTAACTTATATATTTGCAGTGTTCAAATTAGAAATGATTATTTCAATGCGTGATCAATCCGTTACTAGTGATATCGTGTTATGAAACAAGTACCTATTCATCTAAATTCACTAACTGCTATTTGAACATAACTGTACTTACGAAATTATATTATAAATTGCCAAACTACGTTGTGTTGTTTACCAATCAGTATATTATTAGCAATATCATCACTAACCTGTTTTACAATCGTTTCATATTCGAACAAATTAACTTCCTTAAGCGAACGCGAGGCTGCTTAGAACTAATCTCCATGTGCACTATCCAATTACTTTATTATAAGAACTACTAAGAGCGAGTATCGGTTGTTCGACACACATTGCGAAATCGTAATAGTACGTAATTGTTGCGGACACGTAGCCGGCAGGTAAGTGAGGTAATCCAACCAGATGTAGAAGTTAACTGGCTGTCAATTGACTTCTCGAATACTTTGAGGAGTATCCCCGAGGGGAATCTATATCTTACAAGCGGATAATTCTTGGGAATCTTATATAGGGTTGTCACTATTCAAACAAATATAAAAGATTGGACTTAAGTGTTGAGTCTAGCTTTTCTTTGAATTAAATTATGAAATTGGTTAATGAAATGAATCAAAGATTTGCATTTACGACCTGTTAACTTTGAATAAATTAGACAAGAAAAGGAAAGATGTATGGTAAGATATAATAAGATTAGATATGAAAGGTAGTGTAACCCTAATCCTAATCGTGGGTCGGACCGCGTATCGTACTGGTCGTCGAATGTGGAGCACGCGGCGGCAAACGGCGATGCCTCCGACAAAAAATCAGTGTAAGCTCCACACGAAGGCGCTTCGGTCGCGCGCCCGTTCACAACCGCAGCCGGCGCCATTCGAACGCGCCACGATCTCGACTTGGCCAAACTTACTCTAAAACTTTAATTCGAAATTGACGCTTTGAGAATTTTAGAAATTTAATAAGTAGCAAAGTAAGGGTTATTTAAAGTGAAGTGTCGTTTTGTCGGTCTGCGTGTAAGTTAAGAACATATGGCCGCGGACCGAGGTCCGATTAGTCGTGCAGCCGATAGAATCACGATCAAGCACGTGTGCCTATTGCCGTCTGGAGGCTCACCATTCACTTCACCTATTTTGTCATCACATAGCTACACTGAAGTTGCATATTTTTTAAATTATACGCATTGCATTAATTATAACACCTGATCAGGTGTTAAATAGAGTTGTCAATTCATCGCTTACAAATATAAAGTTATGTTTAGATACGGAATATTATTTACATAATTATCATATAAATATTGACATCAACAGTTAATTAATTTGCTAATATTTTTATACTAATAATATAATATGTTCATGAATATAATTGTCTGGCTTTAAACATATAATAATTATATAAGGGCATTAGCTTTTCTTGTTATATTTTCTCATCGGAGTATTGCCTTATTAGAATCAGATAAGAATTTTTTAGGGCACTAAACATATTATCCTAAAAATGGCAATCGGTTGTGCTACAGGTAATATAGCAGCATCTTCTCCAAGCGGTAACGACTCTCTGCCGTTTCCGCTCTGTGGCCTCTTTTGGGTCATAAATCCCCACAGAAGATCCTTTTTTTTGTTAACCTGGTGGAAATCCCTTCGGACCGTCAGGGGAATGGTAAAGGCCACTCCCCCGGTATACCGGACTTGCACTGACTAAAACCACCGGGGTGCCAGCACTGCCTACTCTTCGCCTTCGCCGGACCTGGGGATCCATATACTTCCGAAGGCCCGGCGAACTCCCCACAGAAGATCCCGGCCCTCAGACAACTGGTTAGCTACTATAAAAATAACAGTAGTCAGTATAATTCTTTCTAATATTATGCCGGATCATGTACACTCATTTTCATTTTGTAATTTAAATTCATGAAGTGTATTTCAAGAAAATTAACAGGCTAAATGGTATCGTCTCGAAAACCGTTAAATCAGTGTAATTTGCGAATGTAAATTTATATGATATCTTGAATCGAGAAATATTCAAAACGCTCATAAAGACAATGGACATTGGCTATATTTATAATTATTACTATTAATTTGATATACATTTACGATAATAATTTAGTATACATTCGTATTCAAATATGTTAATACATGTACAATTTATAGGCGTACACAATTTTAAAATTAGCCGTGTATAATTAAATATTGATGTAAATGTTTTCCATTTAAGTATTCCTAATTCTTATAATTCCAATACGATATTCTATATGCTCTAATATTAATATGTAAATACTAACATAATTCATTGCGAAGTGATTTTTTATTCTCTTTTTCTGCAGAATCAAAGAACCGGTTTTTCATGATTTATTTTACGTTAATATTGTGTAAATGATAGTTTTCTAATAATAACAAGAAATGAACACAGGCAAACTAGTTATTATAAAAGTCGTATTCTTCGCGAAAAACAAATTATTTAAAATTTAAAGAATTCTGGAGCATCTAAAATATATTTCCGGACAAATACAATATCTTAGATAAAACTCCTTTAGAAGAGTTAAAGCTAAAAATATTGTTGCAAGTGCGTGTTAACTCAACTTTTAATAACAATACCTTATGAGGAAATTTACAAACGTCATTTCAAAAAAAAATTATAAGGTTTTATTATTTTACGCAAATCACCTTTTTTTATTATTATTATTAATTAGGAGGATATATGTTCCTCCATGACCTATAGTAAAAAAATCTGAATTTATAATACTGGCTATAAATCTCAAATCAATGAATAGCACATAATCAAAACAACCGAAATTGAAATAATAAATTCGCTAATCAACCTCGTTAATAAAATTTAGAATCATATGTTAATAAATCGAAACTAAAAGCTGTGTAGCAAGTGTTACATACTTAATACTAGCTCAATATTACTAGGTCAATTAATTTCCGTTCTCATCTCATGACGTATAAGCACATAACTGCTTGTTTATTTTTACAATCACTTAAGTCATAGCAATATAAAGTTAAATAAAAACATTTGAAAAATAAAACATTCTAGAATGTTTTGGAATAACTTTGAAAGGCAGGTTTTAATACCAATGGATTTCCTTAATTGTATTAGTAGTTACGAAATGCGTGATAAATTGATTTCGCTTTGATTTTTATAAAAATTCAAGACTGCAACAAAATACACAAAAAACTTAACTTTACATTATTTAATTATTTTTTTGCAAGTTAAAACTTATAATATACTAAAATCTTACTAATTTTTGCAACATTTTACGCCAATTAATGTTCTTTAATCGCCACGCTCTATCTTCTTTTACGTAATGAATGCAAGTTTGAAAATGAACAAAATATTTCTAATATAATCCATAAGCTTTGCGAAGAGTTGACTATAGAAGATTAATTTCTCGGTAATAGCAAATTTATTGTTTTAAATATACAAACATGCCGTTTCAAAATAAAGAGTTTGTTCGAAATTCGTCCTTTTGAATAAAGACTTGGCGTGACTTTTTCTAAAATGCCCTATTTTAAATAGGTAATACAAGTTCTTATAATTTTAGGATAAAATATTTTAGCTCTTTGCTAACATATTTCTTATTCTATAAATTTTAAATATTTTAAACGGAACTTTCGTAGTTTTAATAATAACTATTATTTTTCAATTAAAAACGAACTATGTCCATAATTACTAAAGCACACACAGCAATTTTAGCACAAGCTGCAGTAGCAATTTATTAATATAAATGTATATACATCAGATGTCCAGATCAATATATATATATATATATATATTAACTTTCAATATAGGTCTTGTTATATATTTATATTCAATTCAAACTAATACTTAAATGTATTTCTATCACAAGCAAATATTAACATGTGAAAAAGTTTTGCTTTTGGGATATAGGCAAATCCAACAATTTCTGCTCACGTACTACATCCCTTTGGGCTTTCGTCAAATATCTTGGACAAATAATCCTTGATTTAGGATACCTTTCCTTAACTTTACCAATGTTACTACATATTCATATAATTTAGTTCCTGGTTATACGAAAGGAAGTCTATAATTTTAATTGATACTAATAGTACAATTAAAGGATTACATTATGTTTGTTTAAACATGTATATAGTAAAATAACATGACTTGTCAATCTTAATATATAAATTTTTCCCTCAATAAATTATTTCAATAATGGCTGATGACATAAACGACCCTCTCGTCTAACTGTCTAAGGCATTGTCCTGCATGAGCGATGCAACGCGATGCTACTTATAGCAAAGCAATATCTACACCCGGCGCGTCTCCTGACTAACGCGATTTCAATTCATCTTTATCTGATAATGAAAAAGTAACTTTGTTGTTATTATAAATATATATATATTTTAATACTTGACCTTACAAAAACATAGAAACAAAGAACGAATATTTTATATTTTAGGCGGAATTTTTTTCGTCTCAATATCCAAACCTTAGATAAGCTTCACCGCGCGAAAAATATTATATATTCCTACGGCGTCATATCGCAAGGTATTTTGTTTTACACGACGTAGGCCATTTTCAAGTACAAACTACTAGATATTTTATCCGTGCTAGCTATTTTTAGCTAGCAATAGGTAAGTACCCTACACCCCAAAAGATATTTGATAATTTAAGTAACGTCATGTTTTGGATTATTATAGGGTTTTTAATGTTACTTTGTTTGCGACGTATGTACGTGTTTCATGATTAATAAGTAAAGAAAATAAATTTAACTTTATTACCAGTTACATAGTATTATATATCTTGATGTTGTAAATTATAAATTATGCTACAAAATGTCAATGAACCTGAATATTTATGTGTTAAAATACACTGTTGATATATATGTTGTATTCGTCGCCGTTTTGCATTCAATTCAACACAAACAATTCAATTTAGTCAGCCATAAACTCTAGAGTGGCAAATTTTCAATAAATATCCGGGCACCGACTATTGTAGCATCTATAGTACTTTAAAACTGTACACGTTTTTGTTACTTTATGACTTTGATTAAGAAAAGTACCATATAAATTAAAATAATATTAAGTGGGAGACTTGATTCTTACAAAACTATCAACGCCAATGGCTTAAGTTTTCGCATTTTAATAAACTTTTATTGATGGAATTGCCAATATACTTTATACAATTTAATTTATATTAAAATATATATCTTAAGTTTACCACATAATTAAATATTGGAATACTCGAGATATATAGTTTAGATGAGACCGTATCCCTGCATACTTTGTAAATAAATATATCAAAAAAATTGTACTTTTTTAAAATTATTTTATATATACACATTATATATAATTTGGTTTAACAAACAAAAAAATAAGTGAAAAGGTCAATCGGATTCCTAGTCCATTTCTTCTCGACTTTATGAAAGTTTTCCTAACCGGAAGTAGCTTTGACTTTCATGAAAGCCCTTTCGGGGTTTGAATTAAATGAAAGAATTCTGACTTTTACGGTGAATACATAATAACAACCATTCTATCTATAATATGTTAAGTTTGTGTATTATAGATAGTTATTTTCTATAGGTATACATATATTGAAATAAATGTTAGTGTTGCGAATATTGTTTCTACACTCTTTACCCGATACCATGTTTTTTTTGAGTTTATCATAAAACCGCTAAGATTTTGAATTAATAACATTTTGTTATAATAGGTTGCGTAAAAAGTAATCATTTTAAACCAAGTATTCGTTGCAACACGCAAAGAAATCTGGACAATAGTTTAAAAAACTCCATATTTTTTAAAGACTTGGAAATTTACAATTTATTATTATAAACCATGAGCCTAAATTAGAAAATGATGTAAAATAATATTTATTATAAACGAATAGACAACACGAAGCGACATATTCGCTATGACATGCTTATCTTTCAGTTTCGTACGTAGTGAGAAATCGCCAGAGTTTCCTTTAACTCGCCACATAAATTGTCTTGATGTGCAGTTTCCTCTGGCAGATTATAAAGTTGTAATAAATAAGCGAAACATTCGTAAGTCAGATTACATCGCTTAGGTCTGTGACAAGGTTCGCGTTTAGCATAGCTATCTGTATTATTTTATCTACCGGGTAGTAGACTTGAGGGAGTCTGCTGCCCGGATGAGAGGGAGGCGGTGCGCAGTGTCCGGCGCGCTGCCTGAGAGATAGGTTTTGGAGGAGTGGGCTCTTTACTCCAACCCCTCCCAGAGAGACAGCCTCAACAAGGCATTTCGCTCACCGGGCGACTGGATGAATTTGGTTACCCAGGCTAGGGTGGAGCGATTAGAGGGACTCCCCGGGGGTTTTTAGTCAGTAGCAGTCTGACACACAGGGGTCGCTGCCCTCACAGCGGCCTTGATGGACCTATGTAGGATTTTCCCCCGGGATACAAAAAAAAACATTTTATCTAAATTTACAGGTTACATAGCTTTACTTAATTTCATAGTGACAAAAGCAAATTTTTATCAGTGTATATATGAATCAATTATTATATCTTTCACATACGTGAATCCAAAAAAAAATACATGCATAAGATTGTATAACTTTAAAAGAAAATTACCTATAAGTACATTTAAAATGATGACGCATTTCAGAACATTTTTTTTTTATTTCTTTATTATTTTAAAGGGGTTTTGTCACAGAGTGACCACGTCACCCCCGTACAGGCAAAACACTTATAGTTACTTTAAGCCACCTTCAGGTAAAGTGCAACTAACATTTTGGCCTGCTCGGAAAGCGGAGAGGACAAAATGCAGTTGCAAGTGCCCAGTACAAGATAGACAAGACAGTACAAGATAATTGACAACCTGTATATCCCGACGTTGTGCGTGTGTGTTGTGTGTTGTTGTGTGTTGTGTTGTGTTCAGAACATGGATTCCTTAAATTTTATTATTTTTGTTATACGATATTTTTTAAATAATATGTTGAGCTCTCATCCTTTAAACAACCACACAGTCCTATAAGCCCAGTATTAATGGATCGCATGTACTCATCTACGAACCATTGTAAATTACATTGCATTGGCAAGCCGTGGACGCTTAAAAGCTTTGTGATTAATGAATAAGTTCAGACCAGCGAAGAACTTACCTCATTAGTACTGACATCACTATTTGATGTATGTATGCTTCTATATACGAAATACTCGAATACAAATTCTCAAATGTGTAGATACCAATTTTTAAGGACATGAGCGGCTATCTACTACGTAATAGATAGTTTCTAGTTTTCTAACAATAAAACTACAGTGACTTTGAAATATTTAATTAAATTAAAACTCCTAACAAATAAATTTTTTGACATTGTCGGTATTACTACAGATTTAATTTATCTATATATATATTAAAAAAACACTTGTCCTAACTTACCCCATCGTCTAGCCGAAGCTACTATAGTTAGTAATATTAAATTTGGACAATGGGTTCTTCGTATAAACTATTGGGTTCCACTAATGGCGTGTTTGCAAAGTATTTGAAAATCCGTCTTTTATAAGTGTAAATTATTTTTACCCGGGCAGCATCGGGTCATCAGAGCTAACATGTATAATATTATTATCAAATCAATAAAATATTTGTGTGTGCTACCTAATACAATTCTTAATTTAAAAGTAATTATATTAAACAATAAATTTAGAAAAACCAAAACTACACCTATACACTCTTTTTAGATACAATTTCTTTTGGACTTAGAAAACCATACATTACCGAAAAAAATGGATTTCTATTAAACTTTATTAGAGGATGAATTTTTATGAACACTATTAATGTTATATAATTAATTCATCATTCAAAACAGAGAACTTAAATATAAATTCCCATTTATTTAATTTCACAAATTGCGGCGATCCCGTATAACTTTTACCTCCTCATTTGGATGGAATTGAAAAACATCAGTTTGCCTTTAAATGAAAATCGTACTTAATACCACCATAGCCAGTAACTTAGGAAATTCAGATTTTTTAATATAAAAGTTTAATATAGATTTTAAAATAGATAAGTAATATTATGGTTTCGAATTGTTGATTTCCTCCTATAGGAGGAAGTCGTTATGACTTAATCCACGAATTAAAACTGTGACTGACCTGTAAGGGATCAGTTCAATTATTTTCACACAAATAATTAACTAGCATACTACAATTTTATAAGAATAGAAAAATTGTTTTCTGAAGTCTTCTATAGATTGGTTCAGACGGGATCAGTTTCAAATCACGCGTGTCCATAAAGCTATGACTTGATATAGGTGCTGTCATAAGAATACTATTTGCGTCCTTTACGGTCGGACCAGAAGTTCGGCCTAGTGGGAGGCTGTCAAACGCCTGCCAAATTTACAAGGGCTGTCACAGATGGACAAGATTAATGAAGTAAAACATTTATTTATCTTCTAATTCATTAAGTGTGTCGACTATTATTATTTATAAATTTTTTACATTCAATATTGTATTATTTATGTTTTTCAGTAATTTGTTCATTCAAAGTGGTAAGGTAAATTCTTAATCTGACTTTTTTTAAATATTCTATAAGGAAACAGTTTTATAAAAGTATTGGCAGTAAGTGAAAAATATTCCAACAAACAGAAAACATTTAATTTATTAATTTCTGTACTCTTATTATTAATTATTTACTAGTTATTCTGTACTAAAGTACAGAAAAAAATTGTTAAGAACTAAAGTTGTACAGAATTACATTTATTTACAAAAAATCTATCTACTATAGTCTATTTCGAAATATAAAAAATAGCGGAGATGTCGATACAATCTTAAATGACATGAATCCTTTCTGTTTTTTGTAAATATCTGAATGTAATTAATTTTAAATCAAGTAACGTTAGAGGGCAGAAGTAGTGGCCGGTTGCTCATAAAACTGTTTAATATTTACCATAGTCTCATCTTCATTTTTCAATCAAACATTTTTTGTATTCATTATAAATTAAATTTCAATGCAAAAAATGTGCTTATTAATTAACAAGCAAATAAAATAAATTTAAATTCAATTTAAAATTAGGATTTATATTTGTGAAAAGTGAATATGGTCACACCTTATGTCCCATTTTTTTTAAAATACGATAAATTGGTATATAAATATGGAATGAAAATAATTACTGCATGCTTTGTATGACTCTAAGTTTGTCCACCTGCTGTGCTAACTTAAGCTGGTTTCGGCGTTTACATGACAGGCAGCCAGTGGACACGTACACAGAAACCACTTGTTTTTAGTAATGTAATTTGGCCATTCAGAAGGAAGCGAACTCTCTGTATAATTTCTATTACCGTCAAGAAGAAAGCCGCTAGTGATGTAGTGAGGGGATTGAATCGACCCAGTTGCATGCGTTAGAGTCCGTACCTAACCGTCAGATGTCGCATCGGTTGAATTCATTCTCGTCGTTTGCATTGATCACATGCGACACGTGTGTGATGCAAATTGTAACACCATTTTATACGTGTTTTATTCATAGACAAAGTAAATTACTATATTTTATTGAAAACTTCAATTAAACTTATACCTTCAAAGTAATATATAGGTACACAAATTAAAGTTAATGATTTTGTTACTATTAGAAATATATCTGGCGATATTTTTCTTTTTAAAATGTTGCCAATGATTCCTCTTTTACCGTAAAACTTATTTAGAATAAAAACATTTTCACAGCGTGTGTTAGTAAACAAAAAAAAAAGTATCACCTTGCAAATAAAACTATAACTTCAATATTTTATTTAATATTAACACGATGTTTAGTTATTTCAAACGATCTTAAAAGAAAAACTGTGTATTAACGTGGGTGTTACAAATCGTAAACTGTACAGTGTACAGAATCTCTAAAATTACAAAAGACTAGACAGTCTCAATTGGTTCATTCATGTATTTGCAGAGATCAGCGCAAGTTTACGACAAAATTTCGGTAAATAAAACATAGTAATAAACAGTGAATTAAAAAGTTTTATAACATAATTTAAAATACATTTAAATCAATATTAAAACTTACTTTTTGTCAATATGTACGCCCATAAAAGAAACTTACTCCTTTTTATAATAATTATGTCAAAAGAAATAAACTACACAAAGCCCAAGTAAATATTTCGGTATGATACAATACATTATCCAACGGCATATAAACCACCATAAACATGGCAAAAATCCGTAATATTGGATCAATATGTCGTTTCAAGGGATCAGCCAATATATATCCATTACCTCTAGAGAACTCATGTCGTATATGGGCAGGTCGCCATGATTATGAAGATTTTCACGTATCCCCAATCAGAAACCGGCTGTGTCCTTATAATTTTATATTCAATATTATAGGGTATAGTCTATTATTTACAAAGACACGAGTAATTTGGATCCTAAGTTACATAAGAAATTAGTTACACTAATAAATATTTTCCCTTATGAGTTGCATCCCACTAAGTATAATATAAACCGAATACATTATATAAAATAATATGTAATATAAAAATCACAACAAATATTTAAATACAAATAATTATGTTACTTAGCGCATTTATCAATGATACTAAAAGAAAATTTGTAGTATAAAAAGAAAGAAAATTATAAAGGAAAATACATTTTGTACAGATATATGTATTGAATTGGTTTATAATTTTTCCGATTGACTTAGCATTTTATAACAGAGATTGCTAATAATAATGGTACAATGTATGTAGTACATACAATCTACCATTACATTACATACGTACTTATTATAGTTTAACATCAAATTAGGAAACTAGTGATTTTTAATTTAAAAGGATGATAAAAAAGTAAGTTTTTTTTCTGATACGGAAAAAGGATCGAACGTAGTGTTTATAAAATGAACATAATTTCACAAATCTTTTTGCTTATATATAAAACGAATATAATGATGAATTAGGAATGAGTTAGCCTTATACACAAAATATTATAACTTCGAAAAAAAAAACATATATATTTCATAAGTGTCCAAGACATAAAAACTCAAAATCTGTAAGTTTGTCGATAGAGAAGTAAAACTTAAGAAAATTATATAGTTAAAGTTAATATTAGGAATACAAGTATTATATGAAAGTAAACTTCTTGAGACAGCCATAAAAGAAGTCATTTTACGCTTGCCAGCTAAAATATTACATTTACTTATACAATAGAGCGCAAAAACACGTCACAAATTATCGTGTCCCATTTAATGGCACTATAGATGCTACTTCTGGTCATAAATATTATACTCTATAGTGTTTTATATTATAGTCAGTAGTAGCCAATTCCTATCTTACAAGATCCATTACTTATTATAGTTTAATTTGTAACGTCTACCGTGTAAATAAATACAAAAGTTAAAAATTGGTATTTTATTCGCCTGAAATAATAAATTATCATAACTCGATATCCCTTTCAATGTGAGGAAAGATACATCAGAAACCGCTTTGCATTTGTGCGTCGTGTCCAACGTGACTAATGACTGATAACTTTTGTCAGGACATTACATTATTTTTTTATAAGAACGATTATTTTTTCCTTCAACTAAAATTTCACTAATGTTATATCAATTCAAACTGAAATGGATATTCAGTGACAAAATATTATTATATGTATAATTTAAATTTTCACTTCAATCAAAAATAAATAATAATTTAATGTTCTTATTTTGCACCTGTATACTTGTATACTTATACTTTTAAAAGTACTGAGAAATCTTAGTAAGAAAATAAAATATCAAATATATATGAATCCCGTGCGATAATCAATCAAATGTAAAGAATAAATTCAACGCCACCCATTATAATTAATAGTTTCCGCGTCTTCATCAAAAGATGTAACGTCTATAATTTATGTCTCTGAAACATTTTACTTTATCGTAAATAAGTTATTTAAAAGTGAAATCACTATTTTATAAATATCAAATTTAAACATGTTATAAATTAATAACGCACAATGTCTGCTATAACTCATCAACTTAACAAAATGTAACCTAAACTTCCTTTTCTTGTACCTGATATATTTTATAGAAATCATTGAAATGAATTATGTTATGTTTATAGGTGACATTTATGGGTAGTTAAATAAAAGTGTTAATTAAATCTATAGTTCATTAAGTTGTCATCAAATGGAAATAGAAAAATATAATAAATAAAGCATAAATATAGATATGACAACGCGAGAAAGGTAGGTCATTATTATTGTTTTAATTTTAATATACAAGAACATATCGACAGATCACTTTATAATGAAAAGACAAAAAAGGTGGATGAGGTTCTGCTGCTGTCATAAAAATGTACATAGTTAAGCTGATCGGATCAGCACAAAGAATGTCTTGAAGGCCAAACATTCCGCAATGTATTAAAATTTCTTTCGTCATAAGGTGGAAAAAAACATCATTAAATTTGCTGTAAGCGATCCCTTCTTAAAGTATGTTATTTATAAGAAATTAATACGTAATAAAGAACAATTCTGCTCCTTAATTTTTTTTTAAATTAGTATGCGAGCAATATATAAACATTCTTAGCTATTTATGTCAGCGAAACCTGAAAACCTGAATTCGATCATAACTTATAAAGTGTACACAGATTTGTTAGATAAAGATTATAATTTTCTAATTTACAATAAATCAAAATGAGATAGCTCTAATTGGTGTAAAAAGGAGCAATGGTTGGTGCTTCATAATCTTTTCCATAACACAGCGCTTTAAAATAAAAACGATGATTTTAAAATGTTATATATTAAATTATTACGTTACTGCTAGAGTGAAAAAAAATAATTGTAAATTAATCAGAAGGGTTTAAATTATAACAGGATTCCACCTGAATGTTCTGTAGTTGTATGAATGATATGTAGGTAATAAAGCTGACGTTAACGATCATTTTGGAACGTTTCGTTAATTAATCGCAGCGTAAAAATATCGTCAGACTGAATGTCCACGCGTTTTTAATGTGTTACTCGTATATTTTGTGCATATTGTATAAGGTAACGGAAATGTGTCAAACTGCAATACAAGGATGACCAATTAAAACAGAATTTTAAACGGAGCATTGATTAGATGAAATTAGATGAAATAAAAACATTTCTTCAATTATATAACAAACAAATCATCGATAAAATTATGACCTAAGCTTTATGTTTTTCGTATTGATTTATATCTCGGTTTAGGAAAGTATAATAACAATAGAAAAATAAAGATAAATGAATTTTTCAATGTTGTGATGTAGATTAATTTAATAAATTAATGTATTAACAATTTTATTATCACACAGATTTTTTTTAAGGGACGTAAGTATATCTAAGCTGTTACAAACATCTTTTTACATACCTAATCAATGCGTTAGCAATTATTATTATTCGCTAATTAAATTAGTATAGACATAAATTTGTAATACTATTTAAAATTAGATTATTATGGATTGATATTATGGATAGGGTATAAGATTTATAGGAAACGTATGGAAATAATTTATAAGTATCTAAAGTACGAACATAACCCTATTATTGAAATATCAAGGGCCTGAAGGAGTTCTATGTGGAAACGGCTATACCCTTGTCAGGAAATATAACAGGCTACTGTTTTACGACCTTGTTTATCCGTATCTCATGTTACATAAACCTATATAGAAATTTCAATATCGCTGATAATAAATCCTTGGAGGCAATTACTAATTTACTTGTAAAAGTATATTTATTGTACGTCGCAAATACTGAAACAACTAAAAGCTAACATATGACTTTAAAATTGGGAATAACTTTGCTAAACTTTATTTACTTACTTATCTGCATATAAGCAAATAATAAACACTTAATGATTACTTTTTTACATTATAATATTTTCTTTAAGCTTGATTGATTTGTATAAGACTGGTTCAAAGAAATAAGTACCTTGAGTCTGAGGCGACAGTGATGTATATAGCCTAAAGGCTAAAATTTATAGACGGTTCTTTGACTTTGCGTAGAACTCACTCAAAAATTACAATGTACATTACTCAATGAATAGCGAAGGATTGATAGTTCACAGATTTTGTAAAATTGGTGTTGGCTCTGCGAATACTTACGCTATACTCAAGTTTCTGTTATATGTTCTGTTTTCTGTCAAAGACCAATTTATTTTCTAAACACTTTGCTAAGTAATGTCAAAGTACTGTCTATAAATCTCAGCCTAAGAATCGCAGCGATTGCCTAAACGAACTTTAAGGTATATAACTGCGACTACTCGAATTAATCTCGAAACACAAAAGGCCGAAGTGATTCACTATCACAGACCTACTCAGGAACCGCTCCTGAACTGGGTGGCGTTCCAGACTAAATATCCAAATCAAACGTCCTTACTGCTGCTCATTTAACACCCGAAGGTAACATATTGTACACTCTGCGGAAAAAGTACGCAGATTGATTAACGACCATTTTTTTTTATTTTACTTTTGTATATACGACAATCTGATACATATCATTCCAATTTTTCAAAAATTTACTCAAAATACATAACGGATACAATTATTTAAATTACTGAAACCTTACGAAAAATTTATTTAATTTACATTATTTTTGTTAGTTTTGTCATAAACCATTTAATTTTAATAAAATCTGAGTTAATTAGCACTTGTAGCTAGTTATTAGATATTAATTTATTTTAGAAAGTTTTTATAAAGATATTCCTCTGCAAAACAGTTTTTCCAGACGCCTTAAAAGTTAGTGTTTTTAAGTTATGCCCTTTTCCACGAAGAGTGCAATATCACAAGATTGGGGATTAAACTTGCTAACTCAAAAAAATTCAAGCTCCCAATCTGATAAGAAACAACTTGTGAATTCGGAATCTTCTTTACTTTAATTAGTAGTATCTTATTGTTAGTTTAGCGGCCATTTAGAGAAGATTCCCCACAGCAACATACTTAGAAGGAGGAATAAATGAAGTAACTAAGTATATAAATACAACATTTAGTAATAAATCGTAAACAACAAACAAGTTCCGTATCAGTTCTAACCGCAGGCTCGATGGTAGATTTCGGCCGCCGCTAAACCCCTATCCTTCGTCTTTTCACAGTTTCCAAGCCATTTAACAAGCTATTACATCAACACGTTACTCATTAACTACGATGTTATCACTCAAGTAATCTTAACGATTCGGTTTATTAGTCCATTTATTACTTATGGCTTTGTATAATATGTATAAAATGTCTTTGCGGATAGTGCCAAAACTTAGTATTATATCCTAGCTTGTATGGAAATGAAGGTAAAAATAATGAGGAATACCACATGAATAAAAAATACTTGTTTATTACTCAATGTATTCATTGAAATGCTAAACAATAATTGTTACTGATGCGTCCCTACTTATCCCTATACAAGAACGGTATCATATTAATATTTCATATGATATATTTCCTCAATTCCGTCTTTACATTCTACATTCGTATACATACAATATTCACAGACTGTACTATTTAGATGTCATTACACAACGCGCGCGCTCCATTAGTAATCTGGATCTAAACAATCTTTGTGGTTTCGATAGCAAATCGATAAAAATTTCACATAATTCAAAAACGACTAGCCATTTGATCATTTTAAAAAATATTTCACACACTTCTATAGCATTACTATAACTTTTAAGTATTAGTTCGTTTAACTACTCTTCAGAAACAGCCTTTCCGCTTTTTACGTAAAACAAATCCAATTCACTGTTTTGAAATAACTTTTTGGCACTCGGAATTCCATTGGTTAACAAGCGATCCGAGTATATGGATATCTTGGCGTTTGACAGTATTACAAATTCTAAAGTAAATTTACTTTGAATTCGAACAATAACCTTGGTAATGCAGAGATCGCTTGAGAAGATTTACTACGTACAGGACACTGACACTCCAGTCCAATGAGATTTATGTCTGAGCTGCCAGACATCGGCTTCTCTCGACTATCTCCCCGTATGTTCACGAGACATGTCAATATAAAGCCAATAGGCTAGTCTGCTTTTGTATTTTTATCAAGATTTTTATACCGTAGCTATTTTTACTTCTTAAGCATGCAGAAAAAGATATAAGTAGTAGTAGGGATTCACAGGTTCTAGCTCACTGATCACGGCGGCAACCCTAAAAAAAAAAAAAAAAAAAAAAAAAAAAAAAAAAAAAAAAAAAAAAAAAGGTTTTCAGGGTCGCTGAATCTAATGCAAGTATTTAAAATTGCGTAGCTTTAACCGTTTCAGAGATAGCATAACATTAACTAGCCTATAATAATACAAAAGCAATGGGGTACAATTAACAATGGATCATCCGAGCAAGGGTCGTCTATTGTTCGGCTCGAACGCTATTGTTGTGTTACGGTCGGGGGGTCTCAGGTACTTTTTCTATGTATAATAAAAAGCCGTCTACATTCCTTCATTAGTCATATTCATTTATTTTAAAACAGTAATTAAACAAATTCCATAATAACATATCATTGTACATGGTATCGATGTCAAATTGATTAATAAAGTAATTCATTGTACAGTTGTGCAACTTGTAGTACAAATACATTAAACAGTATTGACCACATACTGAAGTCCAATTGTTTTGCAATATTTTTTTATTGAAACTCCATCGGTGGCTATTTCTCTTTAAGAATGCATAGTGATATCCAGAAGGTGGTCGTCCATAGGAGTCGAAAAATTCACCAAAACCATTTTTGTCTATATGTAGTGCAACCCAATGTGATCCAGGTTTTGTATCGGGGTCCAAATTACTAATTAAATAAGTAGGAGTTTCCATGTATATCGGTAATCTATTTGCAGCATACACATTATACCGCAAACTTGGATGTATTTCGTTCAAATATTTCTGTAGTTCTATTGTATTCATATTTATTTAAAAATACAACTTTCCAACCCCAGAGATCGCAAACATGTGTGCGATTGTAATTACAGTAACTTATTATATATCGAAAGGGTGATTATTAAAAATAATACAAAGTAAGTTCATTTTAATTAATTTATTCAAAAATGTACACACAAAGAGATACATACAAATATTACAAAGTTAATATTTTTACAATATATATATATTCAACTATTATAATCGACGGATACATTGCGGTTTTTATCTATCTCAATAACATTATCAAATTCGGCGTAAACAATACAGTTAATAGTTTGTACAAGCGTTGACTCAAATCGAACTTCTAATCTTACAGTGCCATGTCTTATAAGATTCCAATGACCTGAAGAGTTGGCTGATAAATCCGGAGTTAAATCAAAAGCTAACAAACAGTAACCGTTCGAATATTGTTCTCTCGAAATTCCATTCCCTTCATTTAAAAAATGTATACCCGTACCCGAAAATAATGTATGATAAGCCGTGGTGAAAATATGGTTTTCAAACGAAGGTTGTAAAGCTTTCGAAGGTATTTGTTGACCATCAATATATAAACAAAATGTGTTAATGTTGTAATTTTCGAAATTAAATGGATTTTTAGTGAGATTACCGTTAAATGCCCCGTTATCAACAAACCCAATAATACATCTTTTTGGGACTTGCCCCAAAAAAATGTTGTCAAGTGTTTTGCCTTGAATCCCAGATGGTATAGTTAAAACTTTCACTTCAGCTCGAGTGACGGGATATTTTGCTGTAGAAAAAGCCAATGCTTTTTGATGTGCAAGTAAAACAGTTGGATTGATTCGTGCTTTACGAACGATAAGTGTTGCATCTGTAATGCATACTTTAAACTTTGAATCACTTGAAGGGGCCATTAAGTTAAATGTTTCTCTAGAGCGAACTAATTTAACTGACATTTCTACACCATTGATCAAGAACTTTTCTTGGTTAAATATATCGCCATGTAAGTGTCCAATCATTTCAATTTCTTGACTTTCAGAAGCTAATTTTTGTCTTTTAACAAATCCTCCATTTTCCTCGCCGGTTTCATTCATTTTGTTGGCTGTATCTTCATACCAAAGGCCACACGTAAGATGAGATTCTTTAGCTGGTTTAGCATAATTCAACAAAGTTTCCATGTAGGCACGATACGCATATGTATTATTTGGAGGTGATATAAGTTTTTGATTTAAATAGACATCAAGTTGACTGAAGATTGAATGCAACCAATTATTAACCGGAGCCACTACCGTTGAGGCAGCTACCTTAGAGGAATCTTGATGCAATATCCTGGCTTTTATATGAATCAAAGTATGAGACAGATCTATATAATCGTCATATCTTCTTATCGTTTTGACGAATGCATTCCAAAATTTGTTAGTTATGACTCAAACATTTCTAACAGTTTCATGTTACAACTTGTTTCATTGTCTGATAACAGAAAAAAGTTCCAAAGTATTTCAAAAATTTCTAAACAATGAGTCAAAATATTTTTAACAATAGTTAATGGAAAGATGACTAACAAAGACACCTTACAAAATGTTATAAACCTATTCATATCTTTTGTTCATATCTTTTGTTCATATCGAAGCCGGAATTCATTATCACAAACCTTTTGTGCATTGGACCCATGAGTCATGGTGTAGGAGCGATATTTTCTATATATATAGGGTTGGAACTGTTTAAGTTACATTGTGAAACTGTCATTTCTATAGTGAACATTTAGTTTGTTATATTTCGTGTATTTCTAAGTGAAGTGAAATACAAGTATAAATTTAATTTACAAAGTATTAGTGACATAGATTCATACAACAATGAATGTAAGTAATTTTGTTATTACTTTATACCACACTTATATACACTAAAAAACCATCGCTACACTACGAACATCCGTCAATTCAGATTTAAATTTATAAAATATTTTTACAGAACTCACTGGAAATTATTGATGAAGAAAATACTTTTGAAAATTACTACTATCCTCTATCGGATGAAGGTAGTCAGGATTTACTTAGTAATTTACAATCAAAACTAAAGAAAAAGAGGGAGCAAAATATTATTACCAAGAATTTAGATGAATTCTTTGAAGGTCCTATAATAAAACGAAAAAAACTTTCATCCACTGTATCTCGAATCGATGAAGAAGGTAATACCGTCTGTTTATCAACAAACGTTGATGATGGTTCCAGCTCAAGTAAACTTATTAAAATAGAAATATATGACATGAAAAAGATTGCAAAAATACCCTCCACAGAACATTGGAAGCACGCAGATTTTAGAGTTAAATATTACACAAATGATAAACACAAAAATTCTGCAAACGTTAGAAACATTGTTTACGAAATAACTAAAGAAATTTCTAAGACTGAAAATTGTAAAAAATCTCACTTTAGTAATAAGTAATAAACGCATTCCATTCAATTAATATTCGTGTATATATTATTTACTTATAGTTTCTGAATATAATAATCATGTGTATTTTATAGCTAGAATATAAAAAAACTATTTTTGTAAATACAAATTTTTATTAGTACTTTCTTTAAATAAGTTCGTGTCATATATTTCCATTTTATTGAAACATAATCTAAAATTATATCTGTACCTTTCTTCAACGCAAATCTAATATGGAATGTATAATTTGTGGGGAATAGTTCCAGAGAGTGGATTGAAAGACTCCACATATGATGAAGAATTGTACAATATTTGTGCAGTAGTTGAGGAAAACATAGCGTGAGTATGCCTTCTTAAATTATCTCAAAATTTACAGAATTGTTTTGTTCTTCTTCTATAAATATGTTTCTTCTTTGTTTTAGACAATCAAAACAATCATATCAAATCGGGATGGGGTCTAAGAAACTTTGTAGTACGAAGGATGATGACAATAATAAGAAAAAGACTAGATATGAAGATAGGCCATCAACTTCATTATCATCGATCGGGATATCAGCAGACCTCGATGTCGACAAGGTGCAATGTAACACGTGTAAAATTTTGATAACTAGAAAATACTTTACCAATCATTTGAAAAGCAAAATTCATAATAATAATGTTTTAACTTCTCACACATCTCTTAAAAATGTATCAATTGCTGAAACAGCCTTTGGAAATAGAATAATTACATATAAAATTAAAAATAAATCTGATTTATCATCTATGTTAGATTTTGAAACGCCGGAATTGTTTTTAAGTTCTATAAAAGATGATGTGCTATTTTTGATTGAAGAATCTATGCAGAAACATACTGCTTTTAAAGTAAATTTTATACTACACGCAGATTTTATACAACAAACTAAAGATATTCTAAATTCATTTGATTTTCAAACATGTAATTATATAATTTTTCGAGGTGATGACTTAAATATTTTCTTTTCTTCATTATGTGATGCTATAACAAATAAAATAAGTGCTTTTGAACAAAAAGACAGTGGGTGGAGTCTTAAACAAATTAATTGCTTAGACATGAATATTAATAAATTTAATCCGCTACGTGGTACGTCATATATTGATTTACCTAAAGATATTAGTAATAAAAAAGCTGTGATAAACGTAAAAAACTACTGACAATTTATGTTTTCAATGGGCATTACTTTCGGCATTATATCCAGTGAGTAAGAACGCAAATCGAGTATCGTCCTATAGCATGCATGTAAATAAACTAAAATTTAATGGTGTATCTTTCCGTTAAATTAAATGATATATCAAAAGTTGAAAAATTAAATAATATTAGTATCAATGTATTCGGTTTAGAATTTAATAAAGAAATGAATAGGCATAGTGTAGTGGGTCCACTATATTTAACAAAATGTCGTAGAAATAGTCACATTAATTTATTACTCATAAATAGAGAAAGGACTTACCACTATTGTTATATTAAAAACTTATCAAGATTGGTCAGTAAACAAATTTCAAATCAAAATCATGTGGTTTATATATGCGATGGATGTTTATTGCATTTCCCCACAAAGGAAAGGTTGAATAACCATCAACAATATGATTGTTCACATATTACTGTAGAACTACCAAATATAGATAAAAGATATAAAAATTGGTTTGGACAACTAGTGTCAAATACTCAATTAAAATTTGAAAATTTTCATAAAAAGTTAAAGATACCCTTCGTTATATATGCAGATTTTGAAGCCTTTTTAAATCCAATAAAAACGTGTTCTAACGATCCAAATAAACCGTATACTAAAAATGTTCACAAACATGAAGTTTATAGTTTTGGATATTATATTAAATGTTCATATGATAATAGTTTGTCAAAATATGTAACGTATAGCGGTCCAGATTGTGTACAGATATTTATGAATCGTTTATATGATGATTTAAAAATAATAAGTAAGAAAATAGTTTTCAAAATGCCCCAAACCATTGACTGCAGAAAATGAAAAGGAAATTGCGAATTCTAAACTCTGTTGTATATGTGAAATAGAATTTTCTGATGATAAAAAGATTTCATATTTTGATTGGTATACAGGTAATTTTAGAGGTGTTGCACACGATGTTTGTATAAGCAAATTTAGGATACCACGTCATGTTCCAGTATTCCTACATAATCTCAGCCACTATGATGCACATTTCATTGTTCATGCATTAAACTTTGTAGAGGGTGATGTGGATGTCATTCCCCAAAACAAAGAAAGATACATATCTTTTTCTAAAACATTAATAATAAATAGCCAAATTTTGAATTTAAGATTTCTTGATTCCCTAAAATTTTTACCATGTAGTCTTGAGCAATTAGCTAAAAATCTCAACGATGAACAATTTATTACTTTAAAAAATAGTTTTCCAAGAAATGAAGATTTCAGGTATGTTAGGAGAAAAGGTATTTATCCTTATGAATTTATAACATCATAACGACTGTTTAAAATTAACATCTATTCCCACTAAAAATCAATTTTACAGTTCATTAACTGATTCAAATGTATCTAATGATGATTATAATCATGCACAGAATGTTTGGCAACATTTTGGTTGTCAAAATATGCTGGATTACTCTAACTTATATCTGAAAACAGATGTTATATTGTTAACTGATGTATTCGAAAACTTTAGAAATATTTGTATAACAACTTATGGATTAGATCCTGCTCATTATTATACAGCACCGGGCTTGAGCTGGGATGCTATGTTAAAATATACAAAAATAGAGTTAGAATTATTAACAGACTTTGATAAAATTGCTTTCATCAAGGCAGGTATTAGAGGGGAGTATCACAATGCAGCAATCGTTATGCTAAAGCTAATAATAAATTTTTAGATAATTATGATGAAAATAAACCTACATCATATCTTGCTTATTTCGATGCAAATAACCTTTACGGTTGGGCTATGTCTCAATATTTACCTGAAGGAGGATTTGAATGGGTCAGTCCAAATACAAGTTTGATATACCCGACACGTCTGAATTCGGTTTTATTTTAGAAGTAGATTTAGAGTACCCAGTTGAACTTCACGATTTACACTCTGATTTTCCACTTTGCCCTGAGAAAAATATGTATAAGTAGTGATTCTAAAGAAACCAAATTAATACCAAATCTTTATAATAAGATCAGATATAAAATTCATTATAGAAATCTTAACAGTGTCTGAATATGGGAATGAAAATAACAAAAGTTCATAGAATACTAAAATTTAGACAGAGCTCATGGCTGCAAAAATACATTGATTTAAATACAAAACGTAGAATAGAGGCAGTCTCGGATTTTGAAAAGGATTTTTATAAATTAATGAATAATTCCGTGTTTGGGAAAACTATGGAAAACATTGAAAAAAGGGTTAATGTGAAATTGTTAACGCATTGTGGAAAATAACGGTAAAACTCTAGGTGTACAAGATTTGATTGCAAAACCGGAATTTCACAGTTATATCGATTTTTGCAGAAAACATAGTTGCAGTACAATTGCGAAAAACAAAGTTGGTTCATAATAAACCCATTTATTTAGGATTTTGTATATTGGATATTTCAAAAACTCTTATGTATGACTTTCACTACAACTACATGATGAGGAAGTTTTATAATAAATTAAAATTATTGTATACTGACACAGATAGTTTAATATATCAGATTTTTACAGACAACTTTTACAATGATATTAAAACCGACCTCGTTTATCGATTTGATACATCCGATTATCCATCAGATAATACATATGGTTATCCAAAAATCAATAAAAAGAAACTAGGATTTTTCAAAGATGAAAATAATGGAAAAATTTTAAAAGAGTTTGTAGGTCTAAGATCTAAAATGTATGCATTTGACGTCGAAAATAAATTGACAGCAAAAGCAAAGGGTGTTAATAAATGTGTTACAAAAAAAATGACCATGGAAAATTATAAGACTTGTCTCTTCACTAAAAATATCCAATTTTGCAACATGTACAGATTCAAATCAATTAAACACACAATTTTCACCCAGCAAATAAACAAAAGATGTTTGTCTTATAACGACACAAAGCGTTATATTCTACCCAATAATATGGATACACTGGCGTGGGGTCATTACAAATTAAAATAGATTATAGAAAAATCTGTATGTAAATATTTCTTTGTTAATATATATTTCTATTCAATGTTCTAATTAAGTACCTTAATGTTAACTAAAATATGTATGTATTTCGATTAGTTTATGAATATAATATTTGTAAATATGTTGCTGTACACTGCTGTATTTGTATACTAGTCTTAAGATGTATCTTTTATTCAATTATTATTGTCAATAAATAGTTAATATTTGTAAATACTTTTTCTTATGTTTATTTTTTAATATGTATGTAGTAAGTGAATATATAAACCAACAATTGAACGAAATGTTTTATTTCTCTCTGTAACTCTCAAGCATTTACACACATGCAACGTGATGTTTCACTTTATTCATCCATTTACTGCAATAGTTGCAGGTCCAAGTGGCTGTGGAAAATCAAATTTTGTTACAAACTTCATTAAATATATTAATGACATATGTAGTAGGGAGTTTACACAAATTACTTGGTGCTTTGATGAAATGCAACCATTATATAACTTGCCAAATGTAAATTATCATCAAGGTATACCAGATCTTAATATGTTTGATGGGAAGAATGCAAACCTTGTAATAATTGATGATCTTATGAGAGAGTCTGATGGTCGCATTGTTGATATTTTTACCAAAGGAAGCCACCATAGAAACTTAAGTGTATTTTACATCACACAAAATTTATTTCACCAAGGTAAAGGACAAAGAGACATTTCTTTAAATTCAAATTATATTGTTTATTTTAAAAATCCCCGAGATAAAACTCAAATACGATACTTAGCACGCCAAGTATCACCAGAAAATCCAAAATTTCTTGAAGATGCCTATCGTAATGCAACTATGGAAGCACATGGGTATTTAATGATAGATCTTAAACAAAACACTGATGAAATGTGTCGAATTAAAACAAAAATATTTCCTCCAGATGTACATTGCGTTGTTTATGTCCCCACCAAAGGCTTTAAATATAGCAAGAATCAACAAATTCCTGTCATTTACACATAATGCCGCGAAGTCTAAACACGCATAAAGACTTACTGAGAGCACTACATAAGCTTAAACCTAAATATAAGAAAGCTCTTTTACAATCGTGTGACGAAAAGGAAATTAACTGTATTTGTGAATGTATACATAACGTCCTCCAAGGTAAAGTGGAACTACCAGAAAAAGAGAAAAAAAAACTTAAACGATATAAATCTATACTGCGGAAATTGTTACATAAAAGTTCTAATAAAATAAGAAAAAATATTATTATTCAAAAAGGTGGTGCATTTCTACCAATAATATTGGGTTCAATTTTGAGTGGCTTAGTTAATTATTTTATGTAATAAAAATGGAGCAAGCTAAGAAAATGTTGCTCATTGAACCAAGTTTGATGGACAAACTAAAATACAACCAAGTTCCTGATAGACCCACTTCTAGATTAGATGCTGAGATGAAAAATATTTTGAATAGTAATATGGATGATAGGAAAAAATGTATTCTATATCTACAAATTTTACAAAGATATTTACACTTTACTGGAGAAGACCGTCAACCTCATGAAATACCAATAATAACTAAAAGTATTGATACTACCACTCCAGAAGTAAAAGTAAATACATCTAATAAAAGTAATTATACCGACGACAAGAGTTTAGTTACAGCTCTGCCACCAAACACTGAAGATAAAAATCAGGAGAGTACTATATCTTATGAAAAACTTCCTTACACGAAAGATCAAATTCTTAGTTTAATACCAAAAACCTATGTAAAGAAAGGTGGGTCTTTATTGGAATTGCTAACTCTAAGTACAAATAAAATTCATTGGAATGATGATGGTACAGTCATTATAGATAACGAAAAAATTCTTGGAAGTAATATAGTAGATTTGTTAAATGATGCAATTAGACCGTTAAAAAAAAGTGATCCAATAGGTTGGGAAAAGTTTGCAACAGCATTGAAGGATATTAAAGTACCGTTGACTTACGTTGGGAATCCAGCTAGAAGTGAATACATACACCGG
Source organism: Automeris io (assembly GCA_036320925.1). Lineage (NCBI taxonomy): Eukaryota > Metazoa > Arthropoda > Insecta > Lepidoptera > Saturniidae > Automeris > Automeris io. The sequence continues at coordinate 7,611,157 of JAUDJH010000012.1, read as the reverse complement.
CTTCAATTAAAGGATATTGACCAAGTATCTACAGATGAAGAGTTTAATGATAAAAAAAACAATCTAGAAAAGATAAAAAAACCTATAAGAAAAAAAAATAGTTGGGAAAAATGGACCCCATACTAGAGATAACTAAGATTTATTATGATCCATCACATCCTGCTGGTTACAGTAGTATTGAAAAATTGTCGAAAGCTATGAAAGGTAAAATGACTAAGGAAGACGTTAAAAAGTGGCTACGGTTACAAGAAACATACACGTTGCATAAACCAGTACATAGGAAATTTCCTCGAAACAAATATATTTTGTCCAACCTAAATGAACTTTGGCAGGTAGACTTAAGTGATATGAGATCTTATTCTACACATAATGACGGATTTAATTATATACTTTGTGTTATTGATGTGTTTACTAAATATGCTTATGCTAGACCTATGAAAAATAAAAATTCTGAAACAGTTAAATCATGTTTTGATAGTATTTTTAGTGAAGCTAATACCACACCAACACATATACAATCTGATAAAGGAAGTGAATTCCTTTCAAAAGATGTAAAGGGTTATTTAAAGAGTAAAAATATAAATTATTATACAACAAATAACCCTGATATTAAAGCCAGCATTGTAGAAAGATTCCAAAGGACACTAAAAATGAGAATGTGGCGTTATTTCACTCACAAAAATACCCATAGGTATATAGATATCCTACAGAACTTAATATACGCATATAACCATAGCTATCATTCTAGTATTAAGATGTGTCCTTGCGATGTAAATTTTGATAATATAATGACTGTTTGGAATAATTTGTATGACAGAGAAAAAGTTAGTCAACCTACAAATATTCCACTTCCAAAATTTCATATTGGTGACTATGTAAGAATCACCAAACACAAACATATCTTTCAAAAGGGATATGAATCCAATTGGAGTGATGAAATTTTTATTATATCTTCTATAATAGATAGATCACCGTGGGTAGTATACACATTAAAAGATTTACAAAATGAACCAATAACAGGAACTTTTTATGAGAAAGAGTTACAAAAAATATCTTATGATCCTACTTCAAGTTATAAAATAGATAAAATTATCGGTTCCCGCTATTCCGGTAACAGAAAGCAAGTGTTGGTCAAGTGGAAAGGTTATCCGGATAAATTTAATAGTTGGATATTGGCTTCTAGTTTAAAGAAAATATGATGAAGGAAAGTTTTTATTTAACATTGTTGAGTAATAGCTCCATGGAATACTTCCCAGAAAATACGACAACCCAGTTTTCAACCAAATTACCGAAACCTATTATACTTGAAGGTAGATGGTCTGTTGGTGTCGTTGAATTTCAATATCCATGCACGATGTTTACAGTTCAGGAACATGAAAATATTGTTTATATAACAAAATGGGCTGTAATGCCCCATGAGGATAAACCTTCACTAATATACTACAAACATTATATACCAGCCACCAACTATGATGATATTAATCAAATTTTAACAGCATTAAACAGCATTGATGATAAAGTTATATTTCGATATGATGAAATTTCAAAGTTTGTATCTGTAACTGTAATGGATGAATCAATAAGATCAGTTACGTTAGCACCTAGCTTAAGTCTTCAACTAGGATTTGAACCAACTAGAAACTTAGCACACAGGGGTGGTTTTGGAAAATGTTCAGCGAATTTACATCTAGGGCTACCATCCCAGTTATTTGTTTATAGTGATATTATTGAACCGCAAATTGTTGGGGATGTGATGACACAATTATTAAGAATAATACCACTAGACCCTTCAAAATACATATATGGAGCTAATAAAATGCATGTTTTCTCACCACCTCACTACATACCTGTTATGCGCAGGGAGTTTGACACGATTGAAATAAATATAAGATCAGGCACAGGACAAAAAATACCATTCCAGTTTGGGACATTGTGTATTAAACTCCACTTTATGAAACTATAATGTATTCCAAAGAATATAATGAAATTTGTCCTTATGAGCACTATTATTCACATCAAGCTGGTCACGGTATTGGTGTGATTTATCGAGGAGCACCGTATCAGCGTGGACATGGAATTGGTAGTTTTTTAGGAGGCTTATTTAGATCTGTTTTACCATTGCTCTCTAGTGGTGCTAAAGTAGTGGGTAAAGAGGCTTTAAATGCCGGTGTGGGTCTATTATCGGATATGGTTAATGCACGCCCCATGGAAGATTCAATAAGAACTAGATTGAAAGAGGCCAGCTCAAATTTACACAAAAAAGCTCAAGATAAAATTAATCGAATTAACATGTCCGGTTCAGGATATATAAAAAAGAGGAACCGTTTGAATTCTCTCATTTCAGCACCGAATGTCAAGGTGAAAGGTATCAAAAAATCAAAGTCAAGTCATACTAAAATCAAAGACATATTTTCATAAAATGTCATTTCTACATAACAAATCATGTGAGTGCATTAAATCAGAGTTAGATTTATTTGCATTACCCTCAACACAAACTAGTATAGAAAATGGAATATGGATACATTATAAACCTATATCATCTCTAGCTGATGATGGGCCCCTCGAATTTCAAGTACCAGGAACTGGTGAAGATTATATAGATCTGTCTCATACTTTGATTCATATAAAAGCCAGGATATTGCATCAAGATTCCTCTAAGGTAGCTGCCTCAACGGTAGTGGCTCCGGTTAATAATTGGTTGCATTCAATCTTCAGTCAACTTGATGTCTATTTAAATCAAAAACTTATATCACCTCCAAATAATACATATGCGTATCGTGCCTACATGGAAACTTTGTTGAATTATGCTAAACCAGCTAAAGAATCTCATCTTACGTGTGGCCTTTGGTATGAAGATACAGCCAACAAAATGAATGAAACCGGCGAGGAAAATGGAGGATTTGTTAAAAGACAAAAATTAGCTTCTGAAAGTCAAGAAATTGAAATGATTGGACACTTACATGGCGATATATTTAACCAAGAAAAGTTCTTGATCAATGGTGTAGAAATGTCAGTTAAATTAGTTCGCTCTAGAGAAACATTTAACTTAATGGCCCCTTCAAGTGATTCAAAGTTTAAAGTATGCATTACAGATGCAACACTTATCGTTCGTAAAGCACGAATCAATCCAACTGTTTTACTTGCACATCAAAAAGCATTGGCTTTTTCTACAGCAAAATATCCCGTCACTCGAGCTGAAGTGAAAGTTTTAACTATACCATCTGGGATTCAAGGCAAAACACTTGACAACATTTTTTTGGGGCAAGTCCCAAAAAGATGTATTATTGGGTTTGTTGATAACGGGGCATTTAACGGTAATCTCACTAAAAATCCATTTAATTTCGAAAATTACAACATTAACACATTTTGTTTATATATTGATGGTCAACAAATACCTTCGAAAGCTTTACAACCTTCGTTTGAAAACCATATTTTCACCACGGCTTATCATACATTATTTTCGGGTACGGGTATACATTTTTTAAATGAAGGGAATGGAATTTCGAGAGAACAATATTCGAACGGTTACTGTTTGTTAGCTTTTGATTTAACTCCGGATTTATCAGCCAACTCTTCAGGTCATTGGAATCTTATAAGACATGGCACTGTAAGATTAGAAGTTCGATTTGAGTCAACGCTTGTACAAACTATTAACTGTATTGTTTACGCCGAATTTGATAATGTTATTGAGATAGATAAAAACCGCAATGTATCCGTCGATTATAATAGTTGAATATATATATATTGTAAAAATATTAACTTTGTAATATTTGTATGTATCTCTTTGTGTGTACATTTTTGAATAAATTAATTAAAATGAACTTACTTTGTATTATTTTTAATAATCACCCTTTCGATATATAATAAGTTACTGTAATTACAATCGCACACATGTTTGCGATCTCTGGGGTTGGAAAGTTGTATTTTTAAATAAATATGAATACAATAGAACTACAGAAATATTTGAACGAAATACATCCAAGTTTGCGGTATAATGTGTATGCTGCAAATAGATTACCGATATACATGGAAACTCCTACTTATTTAATTAGTAATTTGGACCCCGATACAAAACCTGGATCACATTGGGTTGCACTACATATAGACAAAAATGGTTTTGGTGAATTTTTCGACTCCTATGGACGACCACCTTCTGGATATCACTATGCATTCTTAAAGAGAAATAGCCACCGATGGAGTTTCAATAAAAAAATATTGCAAAACAATTGGACTTCAGTATGTGGTCAATACTGTTTAATGTATTTGTACTACAAGTTGCACAACTGTACAATGAATTACTTTATTAATCAATTTGACATCGATACCATGTACAATGATATGTTATTATGGAATTTGTTTAATTACTGTTTTAAAATAAATGAATATGACTAATGAAGGAATGTAGACGGCTTTTTATTATACATAGAAAAAGTACCTGAGACCCCCCGACCGTAACACAACAATAGCGTTCGAGCCGAACAATAGACGACCCTTGCTCGGATGATCCATTGTTAATTGTACCCCATTGCTTTTGTATTATTATAGGCTAGTTAATGTTATGCTATCTCTGAAACGGTTAAAGCTACGCAATTTTAAATACTTGCATTAGATTCAGCGACCCTGAAAACCTTTTTTTTTTTTTTTTTTTTTTTTTTTTTTTTTTTTTTTTTTTTTTTTAGGGTTGCCGCCGTGATCAGTGAGCTAGAACCTGTGAATCCCTACTACTGATATATTTGTTACATTTTTTGTGGATCACAGGGCTTTCAAACAATTAACAATATTTTTGCTATTTTGTAGTGGTGAGTTTTTAAACGGAAATAATAATAGGAAAAAACACCAGTGAAAATGATTTGAAATCACAATTAGGCGGTGGTTGCTGTTAATGTGGGAACTGGGGGTGTAAACGGACATGAGAGAGCGTGAAGTGTGTGATCAACGGCGGTGATGCAGGCGGCACATGATGCACTCGAGCATTGATGGAAGAGTCATGGTCGTCGGGCGGCGCGCCGCTGCTGCGCACGAGGTCCCTGCCTCTGGTGCTGGAAGCGACGGGTGCAGCCCCCACCCGGCAAGCCAAGCTCGACCCTCGCCAACTACTCACGCTCACGCGACACTACTACCCAGAAGGCGGGTGGGGGTGGGGCGTAGTAGCTGCGGGGACTATCGCGCAACTTCTCGCCCACGGTTTGCACCAAGCCGCTGCGGTTCTCGCCGTCGAGATTGTCAGACGTTTCGGCCCGGACGTGCGAATGCAAGCAGGTACAGTATAAGTACAACTAGAATACTACTTAGCTTACTTCTTAAAACCTACTCTTACCGAATGAAATGTATTTCATATAACGAAGAAAATCATTTTCCATAATACTTTGATTTTAGGCATTACGCGGCAAATAAATTTAATGTTCTTGGTTGAGAGGTCGGCTATATCCTTGCAACTTTCTACCGTGGTAATTCTTAAATCACCTATTACAAAAAAAAGAATATTTATACGCGATGATAGTTTTTTTTAAGTCTTTTAAAAATGAAATTACGAGTATTCTGTGATTTGTTTTCTACGTTGACTACACAACCCACGCACATATGATATGAATTGATTGATCCCAACAATAATTAATCCTTATGATAAAGATAAGCATCAGTACGCAAATCCCTAAGAAATCCTATTAAATGTTATTGGCTGTCTCTAAGATTGATCGGATGAGAAAATTACCAGGAAACCAGATTTAATTATCTTGTACGTTTAGATAAGAAACTCGCAAACTACCTTACTGATTAGTAATAGACTAAAAAACAAGCACACAATACCTTACTTACCTGCGAATGTGTAGCTAACCTTCTGAAATGATCAAAATAACATTCGCAACGAAGCTCTTTTATTTTATTCGTAGTCGTAAAGATTTATGTACCTACCTATATTGAAAGTTTCATGGTTACCTGGAGTTTTCTAAATCTCAGTAAATTCGTAGCATCGGACTTACTTTGTGGCGAAATGATTAAAAACTTATGTTTTATGTATCTACAGGTTCATATATTATTTAATGTATACATATACGCGTACTGAGTATATTTCAAATCAAACATATTGATAGTTTATTGAGTAAGAATTTTAAAATGTGTCTTCCATTTCAGACGTAATAATAATACACAGAAGTAAGGTCTTAAATGAAAGAAATACATCAATTTAAGAATTAAGACATTTATTTTATTATATAAATCCATATTTCTACCTGCATATAAGAAGTTAATTTTTGAAATGGTCTTAATATATGTTAATTATATATTACAAATTATCAGTCATAGCAAAAAACAACATATGCTTTAGGTAATTCCTTGTTATCGTCCAATGATTCAATTCTTGTTTGTTTAAAGCATATTTATTCTTAGCTACTTTTTGTTATCCATAAACTAGTCAGAATGTTTAATTAAAATAAACACTAAGGTTATTGCCTTCACAAGTGTTTGTTCTGCAATAATAGTGCGTTCGATTTATTTAAAAAGTTCTCAAATCGATTCTTTAGTAAGTTATGCGTTTGATTACCCTGTTAAACTTAGTTTGTCGTTGAGTATTCAAAAAAGTTTTGAGCCAAGGTGTAAACTTCTATGCGTGTTCCAACCTTTTCGTTTTAAATAATAGTAATCGTAAAGTATAATTTGTTTACAGAATGTGATTTCTGAATGACCCTTGTTCAGTTCATCGCTCTAACATATTAGACGGTTCCATAATTTTGTTCGGTCAAATATTTTTCTATATTTGTGTAAATACACTTGAGTGAATTACGAGCCTCACAAACTTTGACAACATGCGGATCATTTTACTTGTATACAAATAAGTATATATTTTTAGCATTACAAGCTTTTAAGAAATATGTTTTTTCAGAAAAAATCAGAACTATCTAACAATATGTAATTTATAAACGAGTAAGAAAATTATAAAGTAAGAACACAATCTTCGAAAAAATATATTTATAAGATATTATAGAGTGCACTTAATAAAATTAAGTAAACCTTATACTTGATTGATTAATTTTTATTATTTTATTCACCTCCGAAGACATCGAGGGATAAATATCGATTCGCAAATAATATTTAAATTAAAAATAAACCTTTTGATTGTTGATATTTGATTTATATTTTACAATTTTTTATTCGTATTATAACGTTTGTTTTTTATAATTGAAATAATAACTTTAGTGTTTTATTTATGTAAAAACAAAAACTGTCTTTTTTAATAACAACAATGTGTATTTTATTATGCGTAGTACAAACTAAGATACCTCAGCAACTAAACATTTTAAAACAAAATTTAATTGTTAAACAAATAAATATTATTCCTTGTAAAAGAAATGAAGTAGTCTTTATTCCAAATATATTATTATTAAAATGTATATTAATACGGATATTGAAATTTTTCATCTTAAGACAATATTGAAGATATTATTTTATTAAATATTCTTTCCTACGCAATTTCCCTAGTACAATAACGAATAACTAGTTTACTTTCATTAAGTGTTAATTCTACTTAACATAGCAAAGCCTGAGGAGCTGAACTTCCCACAGTATCGGAAAAAGACGGTAATTAAACGCAATAAACGCTCCATTTTCCCAGACAGTAACACAGCCTCGCTTAATACGATTTTATAGGACTTAATTTGCAATGACGTCCGTCTGTTCTTTGTTTTAGTTTAAAATTACCTAAATCCCACGATTAGTTGTGTTTAAAATTAAACAAGCAGTATACTCATCTGCATATTCGATATGTCTTACGAATCATTAGAAATCAATTAGCCCGAGAAACGGCATTGTTTATCTTTGCATCTATGTCCAAAGCTCTTTGCAGATTTCCTGTTGTCGTTTGTGATCAACGATTCCAAATAGATAGAATATCATTTGCAATATTAAAACATATCACGCGTTATATGCATTACTAATTATAAATAATGTATTATAATAAAATAATAATATCGAGGGGTAAAAGGCTCTTTGGTTTAAACGACATTTTTTGGTGATATACTAATATATATATATATATTAGGATTCGGTAAAAAAACGTTGATTACATTACTATATCACCAAAAATTGTCGCGCCGGATACTCCGTACCGTCTCCTTTACTGCACGGTCCTTATTATTACTGCCTAACGTGACCAGACACATAGCTGATCGTTTTTTTTTTTTGAAGCGGGCTAACTACTGAGTGCCGGGAAAGGCATTTACAGTTCAACCAGGCTTAGATAGCTGATCGCTTGATCGCTACTAATTGTAAGCAAGAAATTATTAAGTCAGTTATTTTATAGTCTCTATAAAAACATTATGACTAATTATTCTCACGTTGGAATTCACAGGCTGATAAAAATGTTTTTTTTTTAATTATTAATCGGTAATTGACTTTGTGGTCACGTACCATCTGATAAATTTTCAAGTATTTCAAGTGTCATTTTGTAATGAAGCACACAGTTAATAGTGACATATTTATTACCAGAAAAGTTTCTTTTAACCTAATTCTTATTTTTTAATTTATTTAAAATCGGATTAATTAAATATTGAATTATTTAAATTGTTTATTATTCAAAGGATAAACAGCAACCAGCTATATTAAAATGTATCGGAATGACATGTTTTAAATACATCAATTGATAACGAGACTCCACATAAATATAACTTGCTTACCAGACTGAACATAATTTTATAAAATAGCCTAGGAAATATGACTGACACCCACCCTTAAATGTCAATCATTGCCATCGTTTATTAGATTCGACACATAGCGCGAAGTATCAACTATCAAACAGGGTCGAATTTAAGGCTTACATACATAGTATACTTAAAATTTATTTTATTTTGTGTATTACTCCTTCATAAAAAATATTTCATAATTCATAAAGATACAGGTGCTCCTCAATATAGTGAACAAATACACCACATTTATGAAACGGTTACTTCACTCGTAAATTATAGATTCTAGAATTAATATTGCTTATCAAAGTCATTAATTTTATTCCAAAATTTTATAGATTATTTTTTTAAATAAGCAAATAAAGAAGTCATATTTAAAAATTTACTTTTCCTATTGTATAAGGCTCAGGTCGGCCCTACGTGGAATATTGTTCGCGTCTTTGGGATGGTTCTGCTCAGTACTCACTTGATGCTTTGGAAAGTTGCAGTGGAGGACTGCCCGTAATGCGAATGATCCTGACGTGACTAAACATCTTGAACTTCTCCAGTTGCACATATATATTGTCTCATTAAGCGTTTTCTATCGTCTGTATCACGGCGAGTGTTCTGAAGAGTTATATAACCTAGTTCCACCCTCTCCCTTGCTTAATAGAACCACGCTCACGGGCTGTGGGATGATCTTCCGGCCAGCGTATTCCCATCGTTTTATTACGGTCCTTTAAGCGTAGTGTAAAGAGATATTTATGCAGGCCGGTATGATCGCTGCGACTACCGATGGGTTTTTCCTAACTGTTGATAGTCGTTATTTGGATAGACTATTCTTACCATCAAGTGTGATGTGGAATCACTATGCCAAGTCAGGATAAAAAAATTATATTCCTTACAAAAAGTATCTACATAGATATAAATTATAATTGCGAGCCAGACTATTTTTAATTTTCCACAAAATTACATAAATAGGTTTATTTACATAATAATGGTAGGTATCATTATATGACTAAATTTGAGTAGATAATTGATTGATAATGACTTATAAAAACAGACAAATGATATTTCAAAATATTTCTAATCTATTAACACAAAAACTTGGCTAAATACATCCCTGTTCAGCGCTACCCCTTGATATATGTAGGCCGACCTCATCGCGCATTTATCATCCAAAGGACGTTTAATATGTTTCTGTTCGGTGACAGGCCTAGTGATAACGTGACGCCTTTTGCCGCGATGACGAGCGATTATAACTAAGCACATTTTCACTCATTTTTTATTCTGATATGAAATATAAAATTCAAGTGAATTAACGAAAATGTTGATGGAAGAGATTCTAAATGCTTACTTCACATAAACGCAATTTACATTAAATTTTGAGCTTTAAGTATATTCACACCCACTCCTTATTTTTGTTTTAATTTAGTCTCTAATTCACAATAATCTACGCAAAATTGGACAAAAAATATTAAAAATAATAATATATCGTCAAGCTATCCATCCATTAAGTATAGTCCATTACGGGGTGAGCAAACATATATTAGTGGTTGAAATCCACTTTGCGTTTATATGTCATGCCCAACGTGACCAGTAGCGCAGCTGATCGCTGTTCTCAGGGCACTTACACATGACATCTCTATCAGATGCCATGTGGGTTTCCTCACTATGTGCCACAGCCTCAAATTTATTGTATAGGTATTTATTATATGAATGAAATATTAAACAATAAAGTAAATAAAAAGCAGGTCTCAATAACTTATCATAATAATAATATATCGTCACGCTATATCCCTTTTGGAGTGAACACAAAATTTATATAAATCTTATAATTTACGTACTTATAACTAGAGAAGCGAAAGAAATTTTAGTCGTAAATCGTCTAGAGAAAATTATTTGAATAACTAATTGATTTCCTTATCTTGTAATTTATTTTAATCAGAAACTGTTTAAAGTAATTAACAACGTTCGTTTAATTAAGCATCAGGTACTATTTACAAACTTTGCTTAAATATACTTGTCACGTAGAAATCACAGTTTCACTTTTCCTGAGAAGCGATATGTGCTGATATAATAAAGACATTTGGTTTGCTGTTTGTTTCTTTTTTTTTGTCTCACGTTAAACAACTACCCCATTTGCACCATTTGGTAGTTTCATAAAATACAGTGAAACATAAAACTGTACCCGTAAACTGCAGGTAATGTCAGAGCCGTGTGTGTTTCGTGTCACAAATTTTAAGTTTTGTAGTTTTGCTCTGGACTCATATTCTTCTAAAAATAACAATAAGAAGTTCGAGCTTATTAATATAGCTTATAAAAGGTTTTGATTATATTGACTTGGAAATATTTTTGGTACGAACCATTAGGTTTACGAGAAAGTTCTGTCCATAAATAATCAAATGTTTATTTGGCGCATGTGTCTCCCTATTTTTATCATTTAATATATACAAACTGTTTACTGACGTAATAAATGAAAAGCTCCTTAAATTTTACAAGCCTATGAAACTAATATATCATCAATAGTTTATTGACTTGCGCGCAGCACTATATTGTTAAGATATTTTTAACATTTTCGTTACATCATGATAGTACAACCTCTCAATCATTTCAACAAATTGTATTATCAGAAATCCGATTAGACGCACAAAGATTAAATACATTCAACTGGAATAAACGTTTAAGTTAATGAAGATATCACAATGGTAATTGAGTAAATAAAATATCGTTTAATAGGGCTAGAGACACGTTTCAATTTATTTTTATTGAAACTGCTGCTATGACACTGTGAGCCGATAGTAGCTGATATCAACCGATATAAAGTTAAAGACAGAGAATTCGACAGTTTATTTATAAGACGATGAGGCAGCACAATTTCTTTATTTCGATTCTTTTGAGACTAGAGGCAGGGTTCAAGTTAAACTATATATTTTGTTTCGATTTAAAAAGTAAGCCCAATCTGTAGAATAATAAAGTTTTATTTGGATTTATTATTATTACCAGTAAAATAAATAATTGATTTTCTTAAGGACTAGAAACCCTAAAGTTTAAGTTCGCCACGGTTGTCTCACAATTAATTAAACGTTGGCCAGAATCAGAGAATTCATAGTTATTTTCAAACATATAAATACATCTCTAGCGCTGAATTTAAATTTTATATCTACCTATCTCTGTCTCTATTTCTTATCTTTACGACTTATTTGTTTAAGTATTTAGTAGTAATGCTAACAAAGAGTAAGCTCTTTCTACAATTCTCAGAAATAATATAGCAATGTAAAACTTAGTTTAAAATCAAGTCTATCTAAACGTTCTCTTTGCCTATAACAATTTATCAAAACCTCGTGTTTACATTATAAATATTGCATTAAGAGAAAATGTCCAGCCACAGACAACTAATTTGTTTGAGATGCTAGACTAAATAACTAATTCTGCGAAGACGTTTCTAATGTTTTCGATGTGTTGTGGATGAAAATGTTCATTAAAATGTCTACGAACCTAACTTACAGTTCGCTCCTATTATTTCAGCTTAGGGTATATTAAATAAAAACGAACGTATTCTCTTATTAACTCTTATTGTTTATAAATTTTGAAGTACCTAGTAATCTTAATAGAATTACGTTCTAGGATCTGTTAACACTGACCTAATATTGGACAAAAATAAATTTCCTGTGACTGGCCAATAGTTAGCTTATTCCTTATGGTTAATGACTTTAAATCTTTTCAATATATCGTAAGAAGAGTTTAAGTATATGAATACGAGGAATATTCTGATCAAAAATATGAAAAACCACTATTAGTTATTTATTACCACTTTTTTCCAGGAAACATATTATACAATTGCCGCATATATTAAGCGTTCTTCTTTTTATCGGGCTTACAAATATTATTAATAGCCCGAGTGGCAAGTAAACAATATCTCGAAAGGCTAATTATAGGGTTATCCGCTTGTAACCGTAGCTATGTACGTACTTCAATAGGCGACGAACGTGAGACCTGAAGTGTTGCATAAACAAGACTCTAAGAAATACAACCGTTGCATTTCTTGACTTTATCCACAATACTTTACTACATACTGATCATGATTTAGATTAAAGTCTTGTTATTTATGGACCTGAACGTACTAGATATTGCGTGTTTTTTATCTATGAGGATATTATGAATTAAACGCATCGCACACTTCACGGAAAAGATACGCCGATTGACTTACATGTTTTTATTTTTTGTAATTCACTATTCCAAAAACGGTCCCATTAAAAAAAAACAAGTTATATGTAAATTAATAAAATCTTAGGATTTTTTAAATAACGGTCATAAATTACGTAAATATTCTAATAAGACACTCGACTTTTTTAAAAGTGGAATTAAAAAGCAATTGCAGCTGTTTTTGCAATTAATTTTTCGACCTAGGGCCTACCCCTGTTACCCCTGTGGATACCCAGGAGGATATTAATCTACCTTGGCCTTATACATCGTGCCCAACATGACTAGTGGTGCAGCTGATCGCCGTTCTCATAGCACAAGTACATATGACATTTCTATTATATACCGTGTGGGTTTCCTTCACGATGTTATCCTTCGCCGGAATACATATGGTGCCTAAATCCGTACATGATCTGGAAAAACCCGTTTCCACGCATGGATATCGGCCCCTTATCCACTGTATACAGTAGTATTACATTATACAGTATAATTTTAATATATATATAATAGATATATAATACCTAAGAAAAACATTTATCTATTCGAATTTCGTTACGTTTATTAGAACAATAGTGATTCCGTACAATACACAAAAAACAAACCTAACTTTTAGACGTAATAATTAATTTTAATTGCCTATAAAGATAATAACGAGCCTTATAAGTGAATAATCTTCATTCAACTGACGTGTCAAGATTCCCATAAAGTATCTTCATTGTCACGAAACACGATAGGGTTGTTACAGGCGGTACAGTACCTTTTTTTATCCGTATAGATAAGTATGGAACAGATTTTTTATATATTTGTAAAGTGACTGATTCTGGGCTACTACTATATTTCTTTCTAATAAGGAATAATGAAGAGTATTCTAATCATTATATTTATTAACCTAACATTTATATCATATAAAGAATATCAATTCATAACTATTTTCTTATTACTTCTATTTTACAAAAGTTCCCTTTTTGAATTTTAGATAACTGTTTTTTTTCGTAAAAATATCCTCAACCAATCCGATCATGGTTTGGCGTAATCTCAACAATTACACTCTGAAAATAATACGAGTTCCTTACTAACAAATACTTGCATATGCATACTTACATGTAACTTCTAATTATCTTGTTCCAAACGCGAAACCCTTATTACGTGTGCTTGTAATGACTTTGTCTTCATAAATTCAAAAAAGCATAGCAATTTGTTCTGGAACACAAATTGGCGTAACATCACGTATTAAATAAGCCGCCAACCCTGTTCAATTGACGGCCTTACAAGGTGGTCGGTATGCCGCACGCGGATCTTTACGACCACGGTTAACAATAAACATTACTCTTGTTCCTCTTTATTCTTTGCAGTCGGATATAACTGCTTAAGATATCAAGAGACATTTTGAAACTTGAAATACCTGGTGGTACTTAACTCTTTGTTTTCTTGCTTATTTCGTCTGCGACGTTATCAAATATATTTTAGGTATAAGTAAAAAGATTATTAAAAAATATTTATAAATCAACAAAAAATAGACTTATTTATTGTTGTGTGTTCCCGCGCACCGCTCAAAGAAAATGAAGGAGAGCGGAATTGTGTCCAGGGGCCTTTCATCAATAGGCCAGACGTCGCCGGGTGCTGGGGAAGCTGGCACAGCCTTGCCCTTGGCCCCGGCAAACGGGAGAAGGAACACCCCGGGGGTTTTAGTCGGTGCGACTCCAACACACCGGGGGGTGACCCTCATCGTCCCCTGACGGCCTATAACGAGTTTCCCCCGGGTTAATAATAAAAAAAAAAGTTCCATTTGTGGTATTTCAGTAATATTCCAGCATGCACATTTTCTAATTTGGCAGAATGTCTATGTATAATTAACGTAAAGTATATTAAAGACCCGGGAAAGTGGTGACGACTAAATAACAATAATCTATTAATATTAATATAATTAAATAATAATAAAATAAATTAAAATTAATATAATAAAATATATGGCGCAATATATTTTCTGGTAAAATACGGACAAAGCTATTGTCACTGTGAGGTGCAAAGGGACAAGACAAACGCGACTGGAAATATCTATAGAATTAATTTGCAATAATTTACTTGATTTCAGGATGTCTAGGTGCGCTGTCAGCAGGTGTGTCTCTCGCTTTGTCGCCAGTGACAGTAGCATTGTGTGTGCGAAAATCAACCCGCGTCACAGCAGTGGTAGGAGGACTGGTTGCAGCACTCGGATGCCTCTTTACTTCCTTCGCTACTCAATTTCACCAACTATTCTTCAGTTATGGTAAGTAACTAAGCTATACTACCAACCGATACTATCATTGTAACAACATACTTAAGATTCTAAACTAAGATCTGTCTTTCACGGTCCTCCTTGTTTGAGCACTATCAAAGAAAAATTATTATAAAGCTTGTCAAATAAGTATAACTATAATATAAATAAAATAAAACTAAACTTTAAGGCTACATTTTTTCAAGGGGACGCAAAAAGGGAAGCATAAAAAGTTGTTTCGCCCAAATATGAAAAAAATATTTAATTAGTTAGCTAGAGAAGATAATTACCTTTATGGTTCTCTTTTGTTAATTTAGAGAGTAACGCACGAAATATTTATACACTGAGAGAAACTATAGAGTGAGTAGGTAATATTACAATATACTAAAGAAAATGTAATTAAGTAATGCAGATGAAGCACGGATTACCGACAACGGTATTTATTTCATAAGATTCGTATCCGAAACTTGTTTTATTTCGCATCAAAGGTATCCGCTAATTGGCTCTCAGCGAATAAACGCAGATCTTTATTATAAAGAAGTTATTAGTTATTGCCATGTGACTGCAGATGCGCTGTCGTCTCAGAAGAATCATAGTAATTTCATATATTTATTGAAGACGAGTCCGTAAATCAACTAATTTGTCACAATTTATTGTTCCAATTTATATAATACTAAAATAAAAAAAAAAATTTAGCTACGATGTTTTTTTTTGTTTTAGAAACAGGTTCTATCTATACTTTAATCTCATTTGTCTAAAGACAATAATGGGGCGTGCTTATAATAATATTCGCTCTTCCCTTCATAATGTAGTTACATAGCCTTAAGAACAGATACGAGGATTCCTCTGTTTAGCAGATTTTTATTTAAAATTTAGTCGAAGTATTTATTTCCGATATTTACTGGATTAGGTTGTTCTATGTGTAATTTTCTATATCAACTACAAATTGGAGTAGGTACCATAGTGAAAATCTAATATAGAAAAAGTTATAGAAGCTAAAAAATATATATATATATATTTGGCGATAATTCATTATACACTTTCTAAGAAGGATTTAATAACATGAATTAAAATATATATATATATATATATATAATTAAACTTTCTTCTTTTGTTTTTTTTCTGTTTTAACCATGGATGGCATGCCATGGTATTCGTTACCAGCGTCTGTCTTCCAAATTTAATATAATATAGGGGAATATTCAAGTAACGAATGAATCGGTATCAGTTTGTCGAGCGCACACTTCATGCCTGTCTGCCTCATCATCGTTTTGTGGTGGCGTGTGATTGAAGTCAAGCATAAGACTCTTTAAATCGAGAAAAAAAGATAGAAATATACATTGCATCTTAAAAATATTATTTTAAACTTCAAAGTCATCTGTAGGTGTAACAATATGTGCTTGCTATGGTATTAGAATTCTAAAGCAGTCTCACGAAAAGATTATACAACAAACTTTACATGTATAGAAATGCATCGGTAAGCTCTATCTTTAAGTGTGTGAGGATAAACTGCCAGCTGAAAGCAGTATTTGCATATAAATTGGAATATTGCAATGTTATTAACGTTATAAGACATTTACTTCGTTTTCATATCGTCCTCTGCAAAGCCAGCTTATTACAGATGATATATTTAGGTCATTAGGAAAATAATCTGTTTATTTCAGTCGAAGATAAGTAAAAGTAAAGGAAATTGATATAAAATACTGAGTATGTACGGTAAATTAAATATTTGATTCAGCAATTACTTTTATTATTTTAAAATGTAATTCATTATTAAATTTTAAAAAGTACAAAGTACTTCAATGTTCCTCTTTTTATATCATAATATTATTTATATCTTCAAAATGATAATAACATTTAGTTAGGTATTTACGTATGATGATAGTAAATAAAACAAATTTTCGAAAATGTACGTAATTTACTAACGAAAAGGCTTGACATTGTGTATTAATAAATATACAGTATAAACTAGGAGTCGTTAACTTTCATAAATATAAATTTACATACCTTAAATACTTTTATCAAAATTTATTACGTAACATATATAATATATTATTGTTTTATACCTTTATACCTACCTACGTTATACCTTTAAACATATATCATCAAACACATATAAACATCAATAAACACTACTACTAATAAGCACTAATAAAAATAATATTTAATATGTTTGCTCGAAAATTATGTTATCGAGTGGGTATACAAGTCCACGATAGTAATTAATAATAAATAAAGGATCTCTTTTCTAGTAGCTGAAATAATTTTATAGATAGGTTTACGTGTCTATTATATTAAAAAAAAAAACTATAAAATATTCGTCCTTATTCGGTGTAATAACGCCTCACTAAGCCGACAAATAGTCGATATCCGCAGCCTGTAGGTATTAGTGGATACAACGCCAAATTATTGCCAACAAGAATATCTACTGTATACAAACTGCACTTTGCACAATTGTTATGATTTATATAACAATATTTTGAAACATGAGAGGCATTTTCAGATAAGAAAAGCTTACTGAGAATTGTTATGTTGTTTGTTTTGATTCTATGTTATGAAATCTAAACTATTAGAGTTAGTGTCTGTTGTTATAGTTATCCAACCTAATTTAGCATTTGTTGCCCTAATTGTCATTTTATCGTATCTAAGATTTTATCATAAAAATAACTATAAAGCTAGCATGCAATTTATAAACAATGCTTATGATTTATGTCATTGATTGTTTCTTAAGCTGTTTAAAACACTTTATCAGGAAGCTATCCATCTAATTATTGCAATTAAGAAACTTTGTAAAAGAAATAGTTATACTACATATGCTTTTTTAAGTAAGGGGTAAACATAGAAATGATAGTGGCAGAAGATATTTGCTTCGTACATTTTAAGCGCTGGAATAAAATTGAAAATCTTTATTTTAGGAATGTACTTATGTGAATTGTTATACGACGCAATCTACCTAATAATACCCGTTAGGTGTTTATTATTAATTAAACATTATTTGACATTTATGACACTAAAAATGTTCTTACATGCCATACTTTTATATATTTGTAGATTCTACATACGATTATATTCAATATAATTGTAAGACAAAAACAATTAAACAAAAAAATTAAACAATTGTAAGACAGTCTTTAAACTTACTCTTAAAACACGATGTTAAATAATCCTAATTCAAAAACGCTTCTTATCTCAAGAAAATGTCCAAAGAATGTAATACAAGAATTTTCATATTACACAGAATACAGAAGTTTAGTCAGATACAAAATACTTAAGAGGCTGGTATGTTTTACAAGTGCGTAGTATTTTTATGTTAAGAGGGTTCACTTGTAAGGTAATTTATCAAAGTAAAAGGTCAACTAATACTTATCTATAAATAATATACAAGTGAAGGTAATCGACACAGTGGAAATAAAATGAATGATGTCTTTCTCGTAATCCGTAGCGGTTTATCCCACACAGACCGGTGCTGAATAAACATGGTTGCAACGTCTAATACCCAACCAGCTATCGCACATCTACTGCATAAAACAAAGAAAGGAGTTAAAAGCCTTAGATAAGCTAGGAATCAAAGAGCAAAAGATTTACAAGATATGAACCGAAATTTATGTTTACATTTGATGGAGTATTCTGTACAAAAGATCAAACTATCTTTTTAAGATAGCAATAGAACTTATTATAAATAAGTATAGTAAAAGAATAATGAATTTATAAAAAAAATATTTTAAGTTCATATTTTTATGTGCTTAAAACTAGTTTACTCCTTTAAGACTGAGATTTATAGATGCTACTTTGACTTTGCTTATACTTTACTGAAACATCACAAATTATATTACGTAATTAATGTAAAAGTATATGATAAGTCACCAAATTCTACGACTTGAACTTGACTCTGCGAATATTTAGACTATAATTAAGTTACTTTTATATATGTATGTGGTTTTTTGTCAAAGGCAAACTTATTTTGTAACAAAAATATAAGTCTAAGTAGCGCCCAGAAATATCAACCTTACAGCTTATTTGTTATTTACACTTTAACGCATATAAATACGTCAAAGGTTTCCAAATATTTAAATAATCGTTCTTTAGTAAATAAAAATACCGGACAAAAGTTATTTCAGAGACAAACAGGACAGTAAATAAAACAAAAAGTCGAACATTGAATATCAAATGGCTTGTGATTTGTCGAATGCCAAACCTTAGCTCCCTCGGTGAATTTTGATAAGTGGATATATCCTGCGAGGTCACAGCCCCGATGCACACAGTAATTCTGGCACATTTATTTCGATGAATAAAATTGTTTGCACCTACGTATATCATGTATCTACCTGTATATTCAAATAGTGTGTCTTCACTTAAAAAATAAATACAATGTATTATATAATATCACAACTAGATAACTCACATCAAATAGATCCTTAATAATTACTAGAATAAAACTTGCCAAAAAAATACCGCACAAATACAAAAAATTAGGAACACATGACATTACTTATTGGAATTGAAAATGATTCCGTCAATAGCATTAACCTTCTGGAAACTCGTGATCCCTAAGTCATGAGCAATGAGGTAGTGAGTAGTGCTTATCAATGATATGATAGCCTATTATAATGGATGGATAGTCTATTACTTCGACTAACTTTGAGGACGGCCTTTGTATGTCCTATTACTTATGCCTACACCTGTAGGCCTCTTGTCATCATTGCGCATTATGCAGGACAGTATTAAACTTTCTTAAACTATTAAATGTTAAGGTAGATCTTATAATACTTAGGAACGGTGGTGGGTGTTGGTGTGGGTCTGACGAGAGATTGCTCTACGCTAATGGTCGCTCAATACTTCAAGCGGAGACGGGAGCTGGTGGAGATATTCATTGTGAGCGGCAGTGGGCTCGGCATCGCTGTTATGTCCACTTTCATCAAAGGTGCAATCAGGTAAAGGATATTTTTATTTTATTTCTAGATATTTTTAATTTTTGTTCAACAATGTAGATAACTTCCTTTTCAGATGGTATGTCGATGACGTAGCAGCAAACAGCGTTACTGTTTCACCGGAATACAATCAATAAAAACCGATCGTTTTGATTATTACCCAGCGTAGTTGGTGCCGTTGCTGTCTACTGCTGCTGCTTTATCGATATACCGCCTTTGCATTTTTATTTTATCTTTTATTACTGAGTAACTTTTGATCGCATATTTTATTGAGTTGCTTATGCAATAATTTGACTGAAACTTGTTCTTTTATAGATTAGATGTGGATTTTGACGCTCCTATATATTAATCTACATATAATTGAGTGTCTTAAACAATCGTATTAAGTGGGTACATCAGAGAACTGCTAACTCTACACCTTCATAGAAAGCTGCATAGTTAAAACTGATACATAAATTATTTCTAAATTTTTCAGAGCAATCGGCTGGCGCTTAGGACTGCAAGCTGTGACAGGAGTGGTTTTTATTACATTCATTCTTGGTACATTTTACCGATCGGCATCCCTCTATCATCCTCAACGGCGAGCTATTCTGCATCTTAAAAACCAGAACAAAATCAAACGGAAATTAAAAGACAGAAATAAGGCAGACGACAGACAACCGTTCTTTGATTTTTCGACCCTGAAATCAAAAACTGTGAGGATTTTACTGATGTCTACCGGAATATCAGCATTTGGAATCAACACACCAATATTTTATTTGGCTTATCATGCAGAGGAAGAAGGTGAGCAAAGACAATTTAAACTTTTACACAATTGGAAAAGTGTGCGTAGTTTTTATTTCAAAACACACTCCGAGAATTGAATTTTGACATTGAATAGTTTTGAAAAATTTTTTTGCAGGTCTAGGAGATACAGCAGAATTGCTTCAAGCGTACCTAGGACTTGCTTGGGCGGTTGGTTGTGCGGCATTTGGGTTGTTAGTTCATCAAAATTCGCCCGAATGTCGTATCGCTCGACAGTATCTCACCCAGGCTGCAGTATTCGTTTGTGGACTAGCAACTATGGCTCTAACAGCTGTTGAGGGTTCCTATAGAGGATACGTTATGTTTGCTTGGATATATGGTAACTTATATTTCACAAATTATTCTTACTTCACCTTATAAAACCAAGAAAGTTCTTAAAAAAACCTAAATAATCATTAGCTTCGTTTTTTAGGGAAATTTGAAATGGAATTAATTTATAGCTGTGTTTTCTTTATTAATTATTCTAATTTTTTCTTTGGATCTTGTTTGCTTTCAGTTATTTCTTATGAATAGATCCATACATAAATACGTAAATAGTAATGTAATTGCCCCAGAATTTGTTCTAAGGTACATCTATCAAGTATATGACATTGTCGTAAGTCCTTGCTTCTTGAAATATATAATTTGATTTTTCAGGTATATTCTGCGGTGGGTACCACTACTCATTGAAAATGTATACGTATGAACGTGTGAGATCACGTAACTTCGCTCGCACTTGGGGTTTCGTACAGTGTTCACAGGCTGTGCCTATCGCCATCGGTGTACCACTTTCAGGTAACTGGGATTATAAACCAAATCCACAACATTTGATAAATGTATTTTGTTTCCAAGCCTTTCAATGATAATATCTAATTGATACATTAGGTTTTTTAATATGGTATACAACAGTTTATTTAAAGAAAAACAATTTATTTTTCTAACCTTTGGGACATTTGATATAGGTACTGAAGTAGTTAGATACTAACCATAAATTCTTTACGATCGTAGAAAAATTAAATAAAAGAGAACTGTCCCGGACGTCAATTAATAGTTTAACGCTGAGATTTATAGACTCAACTTTAAATTTGCTTAGACTTTACTAAAAACATTACAATTTATATTAGTGAATGCCAATGGATTTGTTAAGTCACCAATTTTGTCAACATGGACTTGGCTCTGCGAATACTATGGCTATACTGAAGTTTCTATTACACATTCAGTTTTTTGTCAAAACGAATTTATTTTTTGTGATCTTTGCTAAGCAAAGTCGAAATAGCGTCTATAAATCACAGCCTAAGTACCTAGATCGACGAAATTGTACTTATATGTACACAGGACTGAGGTACACTTGCTAGCGATTATATTTTGGTAATTTTCCAGGTTATATAAACGTCGGCTGCGGCGGCAAAGCGGGCTACTACTTCAGCTCTACATGCTCTCTTATTGGTTCTCTATCACTGTTCTGCATCGACCTACATCGTCGCAGTGTCACTAACAAACACGCCAAGTATTTGCAATTATTACCTTATATATAATTCGTTTATTATAAGCATGTTTAACTTTTATCTAAAGTTTAACTATTTATTTAAGTAAGCAATTTTGGAAGTCTAATTTAATAATCTATATTTTATTTACCAAAAGATAACAAGCTGACAGCCAACTTGATGAAAAGTGGCTATTGTCGCTAATTGCAACACTAAAAATGTTGCTGTGTATTGACTTTGGTAAAAAAAGAAGAGAAACTGTTGGGCATGCTCAGACAGACCCCAAAAAGAAACTGATCGAAGTCGGTCACTAAGACCTTCCTTGCAAGTTGCACGCGTCTATATTGTGGCTACATAGGTAAATAACATATAGAGAGACAGCCTCTAAGTTTAGTGGATTATTTCTTTTCAGAGTAAATGGGGGTACATCAACGTGTGATCCCGTTTGCGGTCCGGGGAGACGAAGTCGGAACCGCGAACACGAACCTCGCACTGCCGTTGGTGCTGCTACCGCTTTAGGTAATATCATCATCATCTGTTCCGCAAGAAACTTAAGCAGTATTGTTTTTTTTTTTTGACACTTAATACCATTAAATCTCAGATGTAGACAATGGTAAGGATTAAACTGCGCAGGGAAAAACAAATATGACACCGCCAAAAGACTAACGACAGCCGTCGTCATCGTATTGGTCTATTTAAATATAACACGTCTGAAGATTTAGAAGAATGGATGAATACCTGGATATCTAGAAGTAAAGGAACAAATTATGACACGTTACTGTTTAGTCTGAAATTTTATAGGAAATAAATGATATACCCATTTATGATAATAATGGCATATCTTGTCTAATAGTGTTTATTTATCAATACACATAGCATCAAATGTGGTGCCAGAACAGAAAAACTAGTCTAACATTGAATTTTCTAGACATTACGTTGACTTTGCTTAGACTTTACGCAAACATTACAAATTGTATAATAATATGATCACGCTCTATTCCTTTCGGGGTGTGCAAAGATACATTACATGCATCTGTACATACAATATAATGAATGTACAAATTACATAATTTAATATCAAGTATGATAAGTTATAGATTTTCTCAACTTGCACTTGGCTCTGTAAAAACTTAGTCTATGTTCCAGTTCCTTAAATATATTCAGGTTTTTGACAAAGACAAAATTATTTTCTGACCAAGCATAGACAAAACATCGTCTATAAATCTTAGCCTAAGTTTAATATAAAATACATAGTTTTAGGGGCCGAGTTAGTAGCACCGGATAGAGCTGGGCGAGACTTATTGTTAGACAGTTTCGGGCCAGGCAGCCTCGGCTCGCCTCCCAACAACCTGCCGCCCGAGCTCACTTGCATCAGTGAAGAAGGCGGCCTGGACCTTGACCTAGATCTCGAACTACCTGAACATCTTCTAGAGGAACTAGACTGTGCTGGTGATTGTATCACTAGTTGTAATAAGGTATGATTATTACATATGGAACGCATACATTACAGTATCTATATACACAAAAATACACGATAGTATGAATTTAAAACCCAAAGGCAACATAACATTAAGGGTAAACTGAATAATTTTTATAATTTGGACTGTATGCAAGAGTTTCGACATTAATATACATACATATAACTTTCACCAGAGATCATAGATACTCATACAAAGACATCGGGGCTTTCGAAGAACAATAATTCAGTCGACTGTTGCTAACCGGAGTGTTGACGCTCAGAGTCTCACTCCGTTATAGCTTAGTTTCTTTCAGCGTTTCTTCTCAAGGTAGTCGTTTTCGAAACGCTAGTAGATCACCATCAGGTTCATTCCCTAGCTAGTCGCCCAAGTCGAGGTTCGAACCCACAGGAGCGCTTTTGTGTTGCCATTCTACACATAATTCGCGCTGGCTGAGCACCCCAATAGTCCGGTGAAGTTGTGAAGGCCCTCCCAGGTCAATAATTAGACAAGACAAAAAATGAACATTGATACGTTTTTTCTATACGAAAAGGTGGTTAGCGGGTAAGCAACTACTGTCATCTATAAATAACTGAAATGCAAGTTGTGTAAAATAAAAACTGAACATCGAGCAAATCTCGAAACATTTCACATCAAACCGAGCAATTACTTTGCTACACTCCCCGCAAAAAGCACGGGAGGCGTGCGCATCCAAAGTTATTGTCATTTTTTATAACTGAAACTTGTTTAAAAAATTATAGAATGGTTTTGCTTGGTAGTTGATTAGGTCCGCGCAACCAGGCACCCGGCCGAAACTTTTAGATGTGATAGAATGAATTTGCTTGAATGCATTTATGACAAATGTTTCCCTTATCATTTTAAATATATAACCTATAGTAACCCAGACACTCTTCACAGAATTTGCTACGGGCTTCGCGTTGTGTCATTCCAGTACTTCATTCGGAATACGTATAAGATATTGACGGTGAAGCTTACAAACGCAAACAGTAACCTTTTTTTTACCAGTAGAAAATCCATTATGGACATTCGGGGGGCCAGTTAGTGTGTCGAACACTCACCGACTTTAAACTCCCGGGTACTCCCTTCATCCGCTTTTACGCCGGCCGCGGGTGCAGACTCGCAATCTGCCACATCCGGCGAGCAATGGGCCTTATTAGGCCTCCTCAGTAATAGGGGACGGGGAGAGTGTTACGCAAACAGTAACCACTAAAACTTAAGCAACTCAGTCTTATTATTTATAGGGTGCAAATATATTTAGAAACTATAAAAAAAAAACGATAAAAAAATAACAATTTAATTTATCAACATGAAAATCTTATTGAATGTTACAATTTACCAGGTCGAGAACTACCTTATGCTTAGTGAATACGAAAACAACCTAATAGCAGAGTTGCCAAATTTAAATGAACGCCGTGGAAGACGCTGGTCCATAGTGGTGGCTAACTCATCTCCACAAGCATCCACTGTGCAGGAACAACCAAACTCACCTGAGATTCACGCCAAAAACTCAATTAAATGGAAGAAAAAGTGCCATAATTCTAATAATAGACTGATAACAGTGATCAATGAGGCGTCACTATAAAAATCTAGTGAAATAATATTGAGACAATAAATAGAACATAAATTTAGTGTACGACCTGTTTAACCTCATTATTTATTTGATGTGTGTGAAAAGTAGCATTTGTGTAATTGTTCTACCTAATTTATTAAATGATTATTACATACTTTTGTTTTTATTTCTTATTCCCGTAAGTAATATAAAATCATATCATAGGAACGTCTACTACAATTAATTTAAAAAAAAAACAATAGCTATAAGGTAATCAGACAGTATAATATGATCACCATACAATACCGTATATATTAAGTTTACAATCAAATATTAATAAATATCTACAGCATAAAAATACAAAAGAAACAGTATAATTAACTACTATCTTTGTGGAACTACAATATCCTCTAAAAACTGAGCGAAACAGCGCATCGCTTGAAGTAAGGCAGCGAGAAGTATCGACAGCGATAAACTTAGCAACTTTTGACCCTCAGTAGACACAAGTTCGTTGTTCGTTACAGGAACAACACTCGAGATCGTATCTACACTATCTACATCTGAATAATCACAATCAACTATAAATTCATTTGTACCAGAAAGTACCTGATCTTTGTTAATTAAATCACAAACATCGTCGACATCATATTTCAAATCTATCACAATAAAGTCACGAATATTATTTTCTACAATCATCTCAGAATTACTCAACAGAGATTCAGATTCTGGGCTATCAATATTTATATTTGCATTATAGTCTCTTGAACAACTAGGAATCTCATTCCATTTTTCAACACACTGAGATTCAATAGTTAGGCACTTCATTACTACTTCGTGATTATCATCTACACTTGAACTTACACTATGATTTACATTATTATTAACAGTTGGACTTAAATTAAGTTTTAGAGAGTCTTCATTTTCTTCAGATGACAAACCACTATCATCATCTTCTCCGTGATTCTGTTCCTGTTCATTATTATTACCCTCTTTGTTACTAGCTAATTTAATGTTCGTATGACCAAAGCTACCATAAGAAGGCGAAAGTGGTACTCGGTTTGTCGTTTGCGGTGACGTGCCCAAGTCGGGCACGGCCTCGGGTCAAGATGACTTTGCACAGCTTATATTACCCTTGATGACGATTGTACTTGAAGTTAAATCTTGGCCCCCAAAAACACTATCATCGTCTAATAATGATGCATCGTTTAAAGAGTCATCATCACCTAGTAGCAATTCCGATCGTAAACCCTGAAACGTAAGCATCGGTTAAAAGGTCTGCTTAATAAGAAAACAAACTATAAACTACAAAAAACATACCTCGGAAAAATATTCATAATCTTTCTCAAAAGACAATATGAATACACAAAATATTGCAGCCAATATATTACTACATAGAGAAGTGATAATGAAACATAAGTACAATCCACTCGTGCCACCTGAAAAATGAAAGAAATTTATGACACAGCAATTGATCGCATTCAAATATTTTAAAATAACAGAATTTGGCCTTGAAATAGTTTATGAATAATAGAGATAAAATACAAAAAAAAAAACTTGAAGATCCTTATTTGAAAACGATTATTATCTAGTAAAACTTAAAAAAGTGGCAAAGGACAATTCTTACCACTTACTATACTATACTTAATACTACTATATTTAATGCAAATTTTATTTTTGCATCATTAATAAAATATATTTTATAATAAATTATATAAAGCACATGGACACAATTAAACATGGTTTAAAGACCATATTTAATGAAATCTGTATCTAATTTAAAATTCGTTATCTATATCTGTATTTAATTTAAAGGACAGAAATGTTGACATTATTACACTATTTATTACCTATTGGCAAAAAGGCGGCCACAATTCCAGATATTGTCATTACAATTAAGATTAGGAAGCTCATATTGGCAAGGATTTGCCTAATCATTAGTAAATATCTGTCATAAAATAGCGTTGAGATGTACGTAGTAATGATGCACTGAAAATAAATGTAGAATTATAATATTTAGATACATTAATTTTACTTAAAATTTACTAATCAAAAATTTGCAATAAAATTATTATCTGCAAACTGATAAGGGTTAACAGCATATAATTTTAATTAACTTATAGAATCCCAAAATACAGGTAATCAATTATTGCAAGTCAAATTAAGTTCAAATTTTAAAATAACAATACCAATAATTAAAACAACTATAATAAAAGACATAAAAATTGGATTTTTAATTTTACATTTGATAACAAATTTAAATAATTAAATATCACACCTGCATCCATATATACACGGTACTAAATCCATATATAAAAATACGAAGTGCTGTTAGGCAATTGTTATCCACCTGGAAATAAGAACCTTTTTTTTATGTACATTATTTTTAAAAGTTGTTTAAAGCATGTTAGTCAATATTCAACATCATAATGATATCAGTCATAGCACGTCCACTGCTGAACATAGGCCTCCCCTAATGCTTTCAAGAACCACTAATCTAAAGTAGCTTTAATCCTGCATCATCCTAAAATCTGGATTAGGTCATCACACTGCACTTGCCAACACATAGTCTCTAATTGAGTACTTTTCTGCCCCATGGGCACCACCCCTGTGAGAGGAATATTACTTTTTCCACATATATTGCTTGTTGAAATATTTAATGTTATTATAATATATAATCTATTATATAAAAATAAGTCCGGTTTTCCTTCCTGACGCTATAACTCCAGAACGCACAAACCGACTTCCACGGTTTTGCATTCGTTGGAAAGGACTCGGGCTCCGTGAGGTTTATAGCAAACAAAATTCAGGAAAAATTTCAACACAAAAGCAGGAAAACGGGGAAAATCATTTTTCACATACAGCGCCATCTCTGATACATAGCATGTACTACAAACCAATATGGTTTTGCATGGTGGTGGAGCAGATCGCACCAGTATTTTAAGTAGATGGCGCCGATGCGTTATTCATTGTTTGACAGCTACTCATTGTACTCTGCTCAGTTAATTTCATGTGACATTTATTATGCGCATGTTCTTTCAAACGCTAACTAAAAACCAAAATGAAGCCATTTGGTGGCAAAACGAAGTTCGCCAGTTTTGCTAGTAGCATATAAAACAGTATTTGAAAAAAATGTAAAGTTAATTTAAATCAAGAACACAACAAATTCACAAAATGCATATAAGATTAATGAATATGGTGTATTGATTAAAATAAATGGGAAACTCTTGTTAGTAATATTAACACTTTTATCAAAGTAACATCACAAAAATTAATTAAAACAAATATATTGTTCAAATTCAAAGAATGATTGTGTATTAGTTAACAAAAATAAATGCTGTGAGCATACTCAAAAGACACTCAAACATCATCATATTTTATATTTGCCTTACTATACTAACTAAACTTAGAACTTAAACTGTTGTTTAGCACATAATTTTTTTTAAAATCAGCTTTCTTTGGCTAACATGGAGCACACATTTCAAAACCTAAAAAAATATAAAATAAATACTGATTGCTTAACCATATTTAATTGTTAAATGTATTGATTTATGTTTAAAATCTATTAAATATAAAATCTCAATAAGTATTGTGTACTTAATTAAACTTATGTATTGTTGAATTTCAAAACTTCATATTGTTTTTTATAATTATAGAGTTACTATTAAAAATGAAGTGTGTGAGTACTTACTTACCTTAAATAAAAACAGAAAGAAATATGTTAGGAAGCCCAACAATAAGAAAGAAGCTGAGAAGGAAGCTATCCTATTTGTGTAAGAAGTCACATTTGGGTTTGGAGTTAGGGACCCAAGTATATATATTTGCTGATATCTGTCATAGACGATTTTGCAAGCTGCAAAATAAATTTTACAAAGTTGAAATAGTTATAATTAATACTAAAATTGTTTATTATAATGATAATATTCTTGTGAAGACAAATAACCATAAATACATGCTTCTTTATCGTTTTCTTTAATAGTAACACATTATCATGTATTAAAATAACAACTGCAAGGCAGTAACATTATGAATTATTTGGTAGTCTAGATAATCATCAATTTTAAAAAGAAGAATTTTTAAAACATTGTATAACAAACAATAATGGTGAAACTTAATACATATTTTAAAATAATTGTATTACCATAATTAATTAGTTTATACCATTTTAATATTTTAAACATTGTTTATGAAGCTAAGGTATTATATAGTTAAGGTACAAAAGTAGCCTATTCATTTTTACCTAAAATACCTATGATATTAGGTTACCACAATTCAACATTATTCTTAATGTTATAATCAAGAATACTACAACTTTTAATCATGAATAATATGAATTTTACTTCATAATTGAATGTGTATTTTGATTACAGCTTTAAAAACAATAGAAGTAATAGTTATGAATTAATCATTTATATTAAATGTGCAAAATAGCCACAATATGCTACACTTTTGCTGATACAACATTTTATTTACATAACAAATCATAAATCCCTCTCACCTATTGCTCCACTGGCAATGTAAAAAAAGGCAAGGCCAGTATCTAAGGAGTTTGTTTCTTTTACAACTTGGAAACAAAGCCTGAAAAAAGGAAACGTAAGTAGGTAATGGTTTTGTTGAAATAAATTGGTACTTTAATGTTTGGAATGTGAAAGTGCAAAATTATTCTTCATAGAGTTTTATTCTCATTTCAATAACTGTAACAGTATATTAAACCTTACAAAGTCTTTTTTACTGGTACTTTGGACTGAAAACTTTCTTTTATTGTAAAAAGCAGCTAGCAAAAAAAGTTTTGATGTAAAATAGTTACAATCTTAAAAGAACAAAACTATACTCACGATAATATATATGTTGATATTAAAATTATTAAGGCACACTTAAACATGAACATATTAAACCAACACAATATTACACATAAAAATAACAAAAATAATTTAATACATTAGTCGTCTATTCAATTTCATAGGTACATACTATCTTCGACCAGCTGTATGCAATACTACTTAAAAAGTAGTGTTGTTCAAATGCAAAATAGTAGTGAAGAATACGATAGTCTGTGATGTTATATATAAACTCGAATAATAGTATGTTCTGTTAGACATCTCGAAGTACATTTTATTGACTTCATACTATTCACAAAAGAAAGTTAAATTTTATCCTGGTAATGAAATCGCATAGAATTATAATAAAAAAATAAGTATATATCGTCGGGTGAAAGACTATTTGGTTTAAGCGACATTTTTTGGTGATATAGTAATATATATATTTTTGTAATTAGCGTTTTCTTACCAATTCCAAAAATATATATATAACTATAACACCAAAAAATGTCGCTTAAACCTAGAAGTCATTCACCCGACGGTATAGTTTTAAAAGTGTAGTATAACATGAGCTCTTTCAATCTTCATTTTTTTTTTCGAATTTACGCGTGTTTGTTGACCGGAAAAGCTCTTCACAACTTAACCGGGCGTGATTATTTATTTATTAAATGTATTTTAAATAAATATATACAGGATGAACGGTAATGCGATACATTCCTTGATAGACGTTGTAGTACAGCTTATTTGTAGTCATTTAAGTCATATGACACCATGTCCGAAACTTGTTCATTTCTGAGATATTCAAGATTTAAGTATTTTTTTAAAAAAACTCTAGTTTTTATGTTAAAATGTTCTCTTGTAGTGACGAATACAAAATAATGTTATTGTTTATGCTGTATTCGTATAGCTAAATAATAATAATCTCATTTTAAATTAAAATTTGTAAGAAGGAATCGTCATTACTTAAGTAAAAGCTAAAAAACCAAGTATCATTTTGCAAAAAAAAAATGTTTTAGGTAAATAAACGAAGAATTTCCAGGAAAATGTGTATGGAATGTTTTGTACAAATTACATAATTTTGTTCCTTGATTCATTGGCTATTCTAAAAAGTACAAATGTCATAACAAAATACTAAGAGGTTGATTTGCAACCCTAATAATAGACGAAGTGACCCGTTTCCTAGAAATCCTCTTCATTATGTTACCGCACACGTGTGCAGTATTTGTTCGTTTTATGACATCGCCTTGCACTTGACACTGCTACAACAATAGGATTTATTGATATGAAGGGCAATTTGCTCGTAGATATTTTAGTTATCTGTATCAGTTAGTTACAACACTTACAACTGTCTTCTGAGTACAGACCTATCGTTGCTTTTTAACTACGTCTCTCCTGATTAAAATCTTGAGAAATGGCTGCCTTCCGTAATGAAGAATACGCGGACATTCTGTACGTTTACGGATTATGTGACGGCGACGCTGCAGCAGCGCAAAGAGAGTACATGCTGCGTTTTCCTGACCGACGTGTACTAAACGTAAGAGTGTTTTCGGGAACGTATCGACGCGTCCGTGAAACAGGGCATTTCGCAGCGCGAACAAGCGATTCTGGTAGACCTCGAGTTCAACTTCCTGATAAAGAAGAAGAAATACTTGATTTATTTCGCAGAAATCCAACAATCTCTACAAGGATTGCAGCTAGAAGCCTTGGATTATCCCAGTGTATGGTTTGGTTTACCGTACATACAGCAAGATTACATCCCTACCACTACACACCGGTCCAAGCTCTAGAAGAAGGCGATCCAGCCCGACGAATGGAATTCTGTCGTTTCATGCTAAATGCCGATATGGAAGATCCTCATTTTCTCGAGAAAATTCTGTGGACTGATGAGTCCAAGTTTGACCGTGACGGAATCACTAATTATCATAATTCACATTATTCGGCACCGAAAAGAGAGAATCCAAAGATGAAAAAAGAAAGGGCACATCAAAGAAGATTATCTGTGAACGTTTGGATGGGAATAATAAATGGTCAACTGATTGGGCCGTTCTTTTTTTCTCAAAATTTGAATAGGGAAACTTATGAACTTTTTCTAAGAAACCAAGTGAATATTTTATTGGGAGACGTCCCTTTAGCCACGAGAAGACATCTTATCTACCAACATGATGGCTGTCCAGCTCACTTTCGGCTCAGTGTACGCCATTGGATGAATCAACAATATCCACTTCGTTGGATAGGGCGCGGTGGACCTATTCCTTGGCCAGCCAGAAGCCCGGATCTGACCCCTTGCGATTTTTATTTATGGGGTCACATGAAGGATCTCGTGTATGTAACCCCCGTAAACAACGAGCAAGAGCTTCGTGAGCGCATTCAGAGGGCAGCTCAAAATATCCGGCAAAGTTTGACAACAAGAGTCATAAAAACAGAAATGAGATACAGACTTCGAGCTTGTATTAGAAGACGGGGCTCACATTTTGAGCAGGACTTGAAATAATGTACCCAGATAATTAGCCAATAAATGTATTATTAAAATACTAAGTTTTTCATTTATTAGGGCCCAAAAATACTAGTTGTTTGTGTGTCTTTTTATTTATTCAATTGTTTTATTAAAGTATCTACTAGACATTTAAAATTCAAATAAAACAATAAGTATGTAATTTTTGTTGACACCTGTACCTTTTTGAATAGCCAATGAATCAAGGAACAAAATTATGTAATTTGTACAAAACATTCCATACATATTTTCTTCGAAATTCTTCGTTTATTTACGTAAAACAATTTTTTTTTGCAAAATGATACTTGGTTTTTTAGCTTTTACTTAAGTAATGACGATTCCTTCTTACAAATTTTAATTTAAAATGAAATTATTATTATTTAGCTATACGAATACAGCATAAACAATAACATTATTTTGTATTCGTCACTACAAGGGAACATTTTAACATAAAAACTGGAGTTTTTTAAAAAAAATACTTAAATCTTGAATATCTCAGAAATTAACAAGTTTCGGACATGGTGTCATATGACTTAAATGACTCCAAATAAGCTGTACTACAACGTCTATCAAGGAATGTATCGCATTACCGTTCACCCTGTATAAATAAGAAAATATATTGTACATTGATATTAGAATAACTACTGAAAAAATGCTGCATATTATCGATTCATATTGCTAAAGTAAGTCCTGAATTTGAAGAGTTTTCTATAAAGGTTTCCCCGTCATCAGATATCAAGATGTCAAGGGCAAAAGTCGTCATTTTTCGATGATGGCGACATTTTTAGTAGTCCCATATTCCATAGACACTGAATCATTTACTTGATTTCTCTACGTCCGATCACAGTGGAGGTCCCACAAGGCTCCATTCTCGCTCCACTTCTGAAAAGTCTGTACTTGGAGTACAGACAATTTAAAGCATCGTGACATCAAGTTAGCTCTCTACACGGCTTACACCGCAATTCACGTCTCGATTACAACCGTTGGCACTTTCAGGAAGCAGCGGGTGAGCAGAGGTGAGCTAAATAACTTTTCTCGGAAGAGATGCAATCCTCCTAAACGTAAGATTTCCCTCTTCAACCGAACCATACCTTGGGATATTTGGATGGCTCAAGTACTTAGGGACTATTCTCGACAATCACATTACCTTCTTACCTCACGTAAAGGGCATGTGCGTCTTCACCAGGTTCTTCCTCAGTCGTTTACATCCCATGTTGTATTAAAAGCAGTAAATGTCAATTAGAAATAAGGTAACACTTCACAATACAGTTATAAGATCGATTATAACTTACGATAGCATAGTATTCGCCCATGGCTACTAGTCTTCTTTGGAAACTCTACAGGTTATTAATAATTGATTCTTGTGTGAAACTATGGGTGTCTTACTGTGCATTTATAGCTAAGATCTCCACAACAAGCTCTAGTTGGAAACGATAGCCAGTTTCACGCATAAAGCTTCTCGTTTATATTTCTATTAGGCGCCGCATCATTCATACTAATTAGTCCATACCGCGTGCAGTTATACTGCGAAAATGGGCGTGGTGCTTGATATTCACCACCCATGTAACGTTCTGTTGGATTCAGATGAACCAATTATCGCGGCCTTAGAAAACGCTGCCCAAAATAATAATGAGATACATGCATTAATTTTATTCTATGACAAAAGTGTCGCCTGCGGTGCCAACGAAATATAGTTCAGCCAGCTGTTACTACCTGGTCCATTGACGCTCCAAGGCGCAGTTCTCCGAAAAGCTGTTCGATCACCTTAGGTTCTTTCCCTGGCTGGTCATCTAATCTATTAATTCGCTGGCTGAACATTTTAAGTGCTCACCCACTTGTGAAAGCCCTCTCAGTCCATCAACATTGCGTTCTATCGAAAAAAGAAAACTTATTTGGTGATTTCTTTTTAGGGACACCCTTACAATTAACCAATTTTTGGTTTTATATGATTTGAAAAATATACTTAGGTATTGAATTATATAACATATACACTAAAACCATTCAATACAAAAGAACTACATAACGCATCATTATTAATTGTATTAATGTTAAAAACAACTTATGGCTTTCAATAATTCCTTAAAAAAGAGCTACGTGAATTAATATTATAAGCATAAAAAATCAGTAATTACATTTTTGTATACTACTTAAAAGTATTCTATGTATTTATTGTCATACTTGTTTATTGTACGTTATAAGGTATGTTTTTGTATATTTGGTTAGGTTCTAATATTGAAATAACACCGTGACGTCCACGCATTCGTTTCCCCTGAGCGTCGGCTGAAATTTAGCGCTGGATGGCGCGTACAACGTCGCCCAGCATACGCTGAGCCGAGTGCTCTTTGAGATGGGTAGCAGCACACAGGATACATAATGTGATGTTATGTATTCTTTCATTGTTGTTTTTATATAAATATGTTTGTTGTGTGTTGTTTCCTTTGCCTCAATAAACTTTTTCTTTCTTTCTTTTTTTCTTAATTATGTCGATAGAATGAAAATCACAGTTTAACGTAAGTCTTAATCATAAAGTGATAATTCCTGCATTGATTAAATAAAAGATTTAAACAATGAAGAAAAATGCTTAGCATAGTTGAACATGAACGTAATCATAATTGGAACAGTAATGATTTTATCCAAAATCAAGGAAATCTTGAGTTATTGTTAGAGTGATGAATCATTACAAACAATGTTTTCTTATCAAATAACGAAGTTATATGATTAATGGAATCACATCACTAGTCTGTACCTGACTTTTGAAAATATTGCCAGTTCATTTTAAAACTTTTCTCTAAAAATATTCCATTATGACTCTAAAAAATCCTTCTTATACAGTAATTTTGAGTAAATAAAGACTTCAAAATGTTGGCCTTAGACCTCATTAGAATTTTTTTTTTCCATTTCATTTATTTGAGTCTACCTATTTTTTTTGGTAAAAAAATCTAAAAACGGGTGGAAATCCCTAACGGACCTTCAGGGGGCAGTAAGGGCCGCTCTCTTGTGTGTCAGACTTACACCGACTAAAGCCCCCAGGGTGGTTCTTCTCCCGCCTGCCGAGTGCCAAGGGCAAGGCTGAGCCATTTTCCTCGGTACCCAGCGACGTCTGGCCTTCTGCAGGCGTCGCTTACTTGGCAGACTTATTTGAGTCTACCTACCTCTTTGTAATGATCATGTAGAAAATATAAATGCTAATAGCCTATGAAATAATTCATTGGTTGTATTCATTTTTAAATAAGAGTAGGTATTTCTTAACTAGTTTCAAGACCACCAAAAAGTTGTTTACTGTTCTTATAACTGATTACATAAAGAAATATTTTAATGTCATTTCACATCAGCTGCTACAAATAATATTTATACTTACCTACCACCAAGCTACTGCCAAAATCTAACCAAGTCTCGGTACCTATATATGTATGTATGTATATATAAATTGTTATATTATCTATTTTATTAACATCTTTTATTATTACAAGCTGGAAATGTTGTTTTTAATTTATTATGAGTTTGGCTTGTCAGAGGTGGCTAGAATAATGAAATACGTATTATGTAATATAAATCTTTTATTGATATTAAATTAACTTAACAAACTCCTTTGCAAAATAACAGACACCTTACAATTTACAGCCATTGACTTTTCTTTGGATAATATTAATATTTTTAGTATGACATTAGCATAGATGACTAGAAGTTACTTTTTTCTTTTTTAGATTTTTTTAACACTTAAATCCAACAATCGGTGTTTTAGTTAATATAAACAGAACCCGTGTGAAAATGGTATTTTTTATGGGTATTCTGAAATGTAGCCGGAGTGGTTGCATTTTTCTGCACTTTCGCTGAATAATTGTTATTCTCTTGTTGTGGTGGTTGACTGGGTGTTCAATTGTTGTTTGAGCTTGTGTTATGGGCTTGGGCACCAATGGAATGCTCGGCTGAACGTGTGCGATGGGAAATCAATGTTTTTTTTTTTTGATGAGACGCTAACGGAGTGATGAGTCCTTTGGGTCGCTAAGCTTTCCCGTCAATCTAGTCTTCCTCGCCGTTTATATTGTGTGTATATAGAAATGGTGCAATAAACAGGAAGTGAAAATAGAACAGAATGATTTGAAACTACGACAGAGATATTGGAGCATGGCGGGAAGTCTTATCAGAAATTTAATAAGAGATGAAAATAAATTATCTCCGACATGGCTGCATGGCATACATGCCTTTGCCTTCCCATGAAAGGAAAATAATACAAAAAAAAATTCATTTAATTTTGGCGCCTAATTTTAGTGCAAATTTTGTAATTTGTTTACTAGTAAAAATTATTAATAAATAAGATTCTCAACCTTTGAAATATAATTTCCAGCGATGTCATCACTGAAACCTATAAATTCATTAAGTCTTGGTAAGAACAGACAACTTAATAATTTTGTTAATAATTAAGTTTTTGAATACACTATTCCTTTGTATATTAATCGGCATAACGTAATACTATCGGTTGGGTGGAATTTATCTTAATACCTATTATAACAGCATAATACTACATTTAAGAATATCTGGCGTGCAGAAATGTATTACCTATTTTAAAGTCAAACATCTTGTTTATCTATCCTTTGTTATGGCCTACATGTCTCGAACTGAAACTTTATTCAACGTATTGTAGTGACTATTACACTAAGATTATTAATATGTCCAGATATAGTTCGTTTATATGTAGACTATAAAATTTCTAAGTGTGACCGATTAGTGACCCTCAAGATGTCGGCGGAGCAGGGTAACAGGTTCTGCCAAAAACATGAAATATCTATTGAAAGTCCTCCTCGATTTTGCTTCTTCGCAATAGTGTCCAGAAAGGGACAAGGGGCAGAGGTTGGAAGGGAGTTTGGAAAGATTACAGGAGCCTCAGTCCCAGTTAATATCCTCATGGAGAGTTACCTTGGGGTTTTTAGCCAATGAAAGTCTGGGATAACCCGGTTGCTCTACCTCTGTGTGAAGCTAGAACCATCCAATGAGGATTTTACCAAGTAAAAAGAATAAAATTTTACAAAAAAATAAAATTATAAAATAAATAATATTTATGTAGAACCTCTTCCTTTCTGTTCATATTCAGTATTATGAATTATGCCACATCCTTATATCATTCAAATGTTCTTTGTTTACATGTTTTAATAATTAGTTTTGTATGGAATACATGACTAACAAATCCTATTAATAACACGGATTTGTAACTATTATTAATGTTTCTTTACCTTTCAATTTCTTCCCTATAATGTAATAGAACCAAACGAATCCTTAAAAAATCTACACCCTAAAAGAATTATAAAGATAAGTATGGTAAATTAAAATCTGAAAGTAATATTCCAAAACTTTAATAATCATATCAAAGGTAGTATCTAGAGGTCCGAGCTATGCCGGCATGATAGCTCCTCCTCCGCCAAGTAACTAGAGGGAGTGGTGTGTTCTGTTATTCTGAGTTGCAGCTGCAATGGCGTGGTAATTTGGTTATCAGAATCTAACAGGACATGATGCGGGCTGCATTTATGTGGCACGGTGATGCTAAAAGGTGCACAGTGCAGGCACTTTACTTTTAACTTGAAGATTACTATGATTCAGCCCCTGTCAAATTATTGAGTGATATAACTGGTCATCATTTTTAAACTGAGTCCATCATGGACATTGAAATTATGTTAAAAATTGTAGAGTGACACACTACACACTCTACTACTGGTACAATTGTTAGGTTGCTCCAGCCTGGACTCCAACATGGAAACAGTGTCCCTATGGATGAGCTGTCTATGTCAAGTTATAGTACACCTATTAAAAGGGTTTCTGTAGCTGGGCTAGTGTTAAATGAAAAGCGATCACACCTCAAACCCGATTCCTATGATGCATTGTGGCAGTAGTGAAGCGGTATACTGACTGCTAAGCAATACCACTCCGACATCGTAATGTGTGCCCATCTTGCGTGGCAATAGTCTGGTACACATGTGGTGCATCGTGTCCCGCACTATGGATATTTGTGTGTAATACGCCTGAGCAACATCTGCTGCAACACATCATATACACTAGCATGAAATCCTGCATAAGCATTCAAAATAATTTTCAATCATGACAACAAATATGTGTTGTGATTGTTTATATTTCCTTGATATAATATAACTTATATGTATGAATATAAATTTTTATTTTTTGTCTTTTTTCCTCTATAAAAGAAATCTCACAAAACTACTATTTTAATTATTACTTTTACTACTCTTCCTACAATGTCAATGCCAAGCCACGCTGAGTCTCAACGCTGGCGCGCCTCAGCCAGCTTTTGTTACTCTGGCATGGACCTGTATTAATTTCTATGAAGGCAGAATATATTCAACATCTAGAACACTTTAAAATCTTATTTTTATCTAAACAGACAAAGTAAATTGTGTTTTTTTTCCTTTTTCAGATTCAGTACAGCAGCAAGCCTTCCTTAATTACTATAATAGTCTTCCAGAGGTAGCTAATAATATTAATTATGCTTTAGTAGTATTTAAAATTGGGCTCCATGTCATGATAATATAACACACCATATGTGCACATCTAATTTGTCTTAAACAGGGGTAGTTTTAAATGGTATCATAGATGAAGTCACATGCAGTTTGGGCTGAGGCTAGTTGTACTATGATTATTAAAAGATGATAAATAATTTTTCATAGCATCCATGCTTCTATTTTTGAAACTGTAAATATTCTATTTGCATAAGGAACCTAAACTTACTATCTTGGCATGATTATTGGATTCCATATTTGTACAAGGTGAGACTTGAATACATGACACATGATATAAATTATCAATCAACCACTTTTTCATTGGACCGTCTCGGCCGCACTGGGGGGTTGCGCGAGACCGAGGTGTATCGGACTTGTACCGACTAAAAACCTCAAGGTGACTACATCTGCGCATCGGCAGGGACTGCGGGTCCTGTAATCAATTCGCCACAGCCCCGTCGCGCCACGCCCGCTAGGCACTAACTCAGAGGAAGATATCTTCCCCGACACTGCTTATTGTAATTAAGCAGGGCACGTCACAATGTTCTGCCTACTTCTCAAGGGTCGCTAACCAGTCGCTCAGGGCCCTCACCCTGAGCGGCCGCGACCCCAAAGGCATCAGCCAACCGGTCGTGA
The DNA here is from genome assembly GCA_036320925.1 of Automeris io. Taxonomy (NCBI): domain Eukaryota; kingdom Metazoa; phylum Arthropoda; class Insecta; order Lepidoptera; family Saturniidae; genus Automeris; species Automeris io. The sequence goes on along the minus strand of JAUDJH010000012.1, from coordinate 7,571,383 downwards.
ATCGACTGATCGGCTGGGACTGATGTGCCGGGGCGGTTGCTGGCACCCCGGTGTCTTCTTCGAGCGGCCTTATGCCGCTCTCGCTCTGTGGCCTCCTTCTGGGACATGACGTCTTCACAGAAGGAGACCACTGCCCTCCAGTTGTCATACCCTGCCAGCATGGCCGACACCACTGCTGGCAGGGAGAGGTGGTGTCCGATCCTTTGGACCAGGTCCCGCCGCTCGCTGCCCTACGCCGGGCAATGTGCGAGCGTATGTTGGGCGGAATCCAGGTCCGAACAGCAGTGGTAGCACTGGGTCGTTACTTCTCTTCCAAACCTGCACAGGTACTCAGGGAAACATATTAATCAACCACTATGTATATAACCAATAGTTAAAATGACATAAAAGCATAATAAAACCGTATCTCGTTATACTTGGACATTAATACTTATATTGATTTAAAATATGGTCTAACTTCTTTTTAATTGTGTTAGTTTAGTTGGTCCTATTATGGTATTTACCACATTTTAATATATTTGTTAATTATTTCAGTACAACAAGGTGATCCTTTTTATGGTATGCATGCCACTGATTCCAACGAAGTCATAAACTCTTTTATTTATTTATGGTTGAAGAAATCCTCAAAGGTTGTATATAGATGTAATTTCATAATATGTGATATTACTGTATGATGTGAAAATGATTGCGCTAGTACATAATGTTTCTATTAATTAACAAAGAAGTTTATATTAAAATACACTAACAAGATTCATAATTATATTTGCTATATAACATAATTTATTATTATTATAATATTTACATTAAAAAATAAACACATTTATAGTAATTTTTTGAACTAACTTTTCCCAAACCATGACCAAATTTTGTTTTTTGCGTTGACGAATTTCTCTCCCACATTACTCCAAAACCCAGGATTTTCAGTTGATACTTCTGGTGGAATATCACTATTTGTAATACTAGGTTGAGTACTTTCAGTATTTTGGTTCTTATCTTTTTGTAAATTTTCTCCTTTTTCATTGTTAACTGGTTTATTGGATATCGGTGCGACCAATAAGCTATCAGGTTGTTTAGCGATCTGTGCTGGCTGCAGATCGTTATTAAAGTATTTGTATTTTGAATCATAGTTTTCAAATTGTTGGTTTGTGTTTTGTTGTTGAGAGCCTTCACTCTGGTGACTAATGTTCTCGAGTTGTTGATTTGTATTTTGAACCTTTTGAGTGTCCCTTGGTTTTGTCTCTTGTGGATGTTCAACGTTCCGGAAATCTTGCATTGCATTTTGTTGATTTAAATCACCAAATCCTCCAATGGTTTCATACTGTTGTTCTGTCTTCTGTTGATCTAAACTTTGCTGGTTAAGATTTTCGCTCTGTTGATCAAAGTCTTCCAGTGGTTTTGTCTCTTGTGGATGTTCAAAAACTCCGAAATCTTGCATTGCATTTTGTTGATTTAAATCTTCGGATCCTCCAATGGTTTCAAATTGTTGTTCTGTATTCTGTTGATCTATACTTTGCTGGTTAAGATTTTTGGTCTGTTGTCCCAAGTCTTCCAGTGGTTTTGTCTCTTGTGGATGTTCAAAAACTCCGAAATCTTGCATTGCATTTTGTTGATTTAAATCTTCGGATCCTCCAATGGTTTCAAATTGTTGTTCTGTCTTCTGTTGATCTAAACTTTGCTGGTTAAGATTTTCGCTCTGTTGACCAAAGTCTTCCAGTGGTTTTGTCTCTTGTGGATGTTCAAAAACTCCGAAATCTTGCATTGCATTTTGTTGATTTAAATCTTCGGATCCTCCAATGGTTTCAAATTGTTGTTCTGTATTCTGTTGATCTATACTTTGCTGGTTAAGATTTTCGCTCTGTTGACCAAAGTCTTCCAGTGGTTTCGTCTCTTGTGGATGTTTAAAGACCCCGAAATCTTGCATTGCATTTTGCTGATTTAAATCTTCGGATCCTCCAATGGTTTCAAACTGTTGTTCTTTATTCTGTTGATCTATACTTTGACGGTTAAGATTTTCGCGATCTTGGCCAAAATCTTCCAGTGGTTTTGTCTGTTGTGGATGTTCAAAAACTCCGAAATCTTGCATTGCATTTTGTTGATTTAAATCTTCGGATCCTCCAATGGTTTCAAATTGTTGTTCTGTATTCTGTTGATCTATACTTTGCTGGTTAAGATTTTCGCTATGTTGACCAAAGTCTTCCAGTGGTTTCGTCTCTTGTGGATGTTTAAAGACCCCGAAATCTTGCATCACATTTTGCTGATTTGAAGCTTCGGATCCTCCAGTGGTTTCAAATTGTTGTTCTGTATTCTGTTGATCTATACTTTGCTGGTTAAGATTTTCGCTCTGTTGACCAAAGTCTTCCAGTGGTTTTGTCTCTTGTGGATGTTCAAAAACTCCGAAATCTTGCATTGCATTTTGTTGATTTAAATCTTCGGATCCTCCAATGGTTTCAAATTGTTGTTCTGTATTCTGTTTATCTATACTTTGCTGGTTAAGATTTTTGCTCTGTTGTCCCAAGTCTTCCAGTGGTTTTGTCTCTTGTGGATGTTCAAAAACTCCGAAATCTTGCATTGCATTTTGTTGATTTAAATCTTCGGATCCTCCAATGGTTTCAAATTGTTGTTCTGTATTCTGTTGATCTATACTTTGCTGGTTAAGACTTTCGCTCTGTTGACCAAAGTCTTCCAGTGGTTTCGTCTCTTGTGGATGTTTAAAGACCCCGAAATCTTGCATCACATTTTGCTGATTTGAAGCTTCGGATCCTACAATGGTTTCAAATTGTTGTTCTGTATTCTGTTGATCTATACTTTGCTGGTTAAGATTTTCACGATCTTGGCCAAAATCTTCCAGTGGTTTCGTCTCTTGTGGATGTTCAAAAACTCCGAAATCTTGCATTGCATTTTGTTGATTGAAATCTTTGGATCCTCCAATGGTTTCAAATTGTTGTTCTGTATTCTGTTGATCTATACTTTGCTGTTTAACATTTTCGCTCTGTTGACCAAAGTCTTCCAGTGGTTTCGTCTCTTGTGGATGTTTAAAGACCCCGAAATCTTGCATCACATTTTGCTGATTTGAAGCTTCGGATCCTACAATGGTTTCAAATTGTTGTTCTGTATTCTGTTGATCTATACTTTGCTGGTTAAGATTTTCACGATCTTGGCCAAAATCTTCCAGTGGTTTCGTCTCTTGTGGATGTTTAAAGACCCCGAAATCTTGCATTGCATTTTGTTGATTAAAATATGCGGATCCTCCAATGGTTTCAAACTGTTGTTCTGTATTCTGTTGATCTAAACTTTGCTGGTTAAGATTTTCGCGATCTTGGCCAAAATCTTCCAGTGGTTTTGTCTGTTGTGGATGTTCAAAAACTCCGAAATCTTGCATTGCATTTTGTTGATTTAAATCTTCGGATCCTCCAGTGGTTTCAAATTGTTGTTCTGTATTCTGTTGATCTATACTTTGCTGGTTAAGATTTTCGCTCTGTTGACCAAAGTGTTCCAGTGGTTTCGTCTCTTGTGGATGTTCAAAAACCCCGAAATCTTGCATTGCATTTTGTTGATTAAAATATTCGGATCCTCCAATGGTTCCAAACTGTTGTTCTGTATTCTGTTGATCTAAACTTTGCTGGTTAAGATTTTCGCTGTGTTGACCAAAGCCTTCTAGTGGCTTAGTTTCTTGTGGTTTGTCATAATGTTGACTAAAATCTCTAAATGGTGTTTGTTCTGAAGTAAGACTTTGTGTAGCTGCATTGATTTCTGTACTTTTTTCAGCTATATCATCAGTACTTGGTCCCGTTTGTCGTGCGGTAGTTAAAGGTTGTTTTACAATCGAATCTTGTTTTCTTTCTGTTATAAAAGTAATGGATCTACCTGTTTGCTGTTGGCTTACTGAGTTGTTAATGTTAAAAACTTGCGTTAACGGTTTGTTTTGTTCATGTTCATTTTCAATTTTGTTAGGTGATTTTTCTTCTGTTGCTATAACATCCCACTCTTCTTCTGGACCAATATCACCACGACCTACGTCTGCAATTAAATTTTCATTCTTATTGTGGTGTGGAATAGATTCTTCAAATGAATTAGTTTGGCAAGGATTAGAATTTATATGGCGTGATTTATTGAAATTATTTGTAAAATATTCTGTCGTATTTTGATTGGTCGCTGCATATTCTCTTTCTGTCTGTGTTAAATTTTGTTTATTTTCTGTACTAAGTGATGATGGCTTCTCAATATTTTCGATTTTCGTCCATAAATTCCATAAAGCGTTTGGATTTTGTGTGTTTTGATTAGTGAACTTATTTTCAGTAAACTTAAAAATATTTTGGTCTAGCCGGTCACTTTGCATGTCAGATTGTCTATTGATGTTATATGTGTTTCCGAAGGATTGAAAATACTGATGAAACAAGCGCTGTCGTTGTTCATTTTCCATACTTTGATTATCGGATTGTCTATTGGAGTTATTGGCGTTGAATTGATGATGTTGATGAAAAAAGTACTGTTGTTGTTCATTATCCCGATGTATATTTCTCCAGTTATTATAAAAATGATTATGCGAATATAAACGCTCATTAAATTGTGTAAAAGGGGAAACTTGTTTATCATCGCTTTGCCCCAATTGTGGCAACATATCAATACTACCTTCTCTAGGTTTATTTCTATAATTTTCCCCTGAAGGTATGTTAAGCTTCCAATTTTTTTGAAGGTTACTATGTTGTTGTTGGTCGGTGTCACGTGTGACTGAAATATCAAATTGATCTAGCCATCTATTTTGAATTTGTCGATTAAAATTATTTGTCGCTTGGTTCTGTGATCTATCCAAAAGTGTATTTTGTGTTTGTTGATAAAGGTTAGGCTGTACTGGTAGGTCAGGTGGTATCATCCAGTTATTTGTAGTTTCTTGTTCCATATCTTGCGCTGCTGGAGAAGCTTACAGTTAATACGAGTATCGTTGATTAGTTGGTAATAGACAGTGTTTTTTTTTTGCTGAAGCGCTATTGGGAATTTCTAAACTTCCAGAGATATAATAATATAGAAAAACTTTTTTTTTTTGAAAAATAATACTGTAATGGTTTAAATTTTAGCTAAGCATGGTCATTCGACAACATTTGTCAACAATCTTTATATACAAATTAACTACCATTAAAATTATTGGTATTCGTATATTCTGTTCCACTTTCACAATTTATTATACCATACACGATAATAATCCTCGCATGAAGTAGAAATTAATAACAACTGTAATTTCCTACGACCATATCATCGTATATCAATAGTTTACGAGATTCCTAAACTGTCCCAAGTAAAAAAAAAACACCTGTATACGTATTGTGAAGTTGGCTTATATACTTGGAAATCGAGCATTGTGTTTTGTGTCTATGTTAATTTATTTTCTGTTGTATTTAATAATAGGCAAAATGTGTTATTTTTTTACATTTTTAAAATCAATATAATTGTTAATAAAAGAATTTTGTAAACAAACTATCAATAAATCTTAATACCATATGATTATTTTGTGTTACGAGCGTAAATAAATATTAAATAAAATATTTTAATAAAAATGTAAAATATCATTAATAGTCAAAATAAAATATATAAAATGTTAGTTGATTTTATATAACTATATGAAAATAATTACATGTTTCCTGTATTTTTGAGATTGGGTTCAAATATTATGAAGAACAAAAGTTATTGCGGTTAATTAATAATAAAAAAAATGGAAAGAAAATTGAAATTTATTGTTAGTCGCTAATATCAGTTTCAATAAGTACATAAAAATATTTTACATTGAATAATGATAGAATTATATGATTTGATTTTTATGTTTAGACTTCAATAACGCCACTTACGTCGAGTTTGTTCGTTAAAAGTATTCCACTGATTCTGCGTTTCTTGACCTAAATCTTCTATTTTGTCCCACTGCTTTTGTGTCTGTTGTCTTAAAGAGTCGAAATTGTCCCTTTGATTTTGTTGTTCAGTTTCTTTTAATTTATCCCAACGACTCTCTGTTTGTTCTCCTAAATCTTCTAAATTTCGCCATTGATTTTGTGTTTGTTGAGCTAAATTTTGAGCTTGTTGACTAATTTCTTCCCCATAAACCCTTTGTTGTTGCTGGTTAGTATTATAAGACCGAGCCACTCGTATGTGTGAATCTTCCTCGCAGTTACAGTCGTCTGCATTTAAGTAATATTGTTTATTCTTTTGTGAACGTGAATTATATTGGTGTGTTGACCATGCGCCTTGATTGTCGGAGGGAGCCGTTAATCTTTGAGATTCTACTACAGTATTGACACCAGGTACTGGTTTTATAATATATGGGTCACCTTGTCGTTCCCACGACTTATGGTAAGAATATGAAGATTGGTAACTTTTGGGCTTGTTCAGCGTGCCATCAATATTATAATTTCTATTTGTATCAAAACCTGAATTAAAATCAGTATGAATTTTAGCGTTCGAATTTGAGCCGGATGCTGATTTATATTGTTGCTCATTAGATTGATGTTGGTATTGGTTAGAGTAAGATTTTGCATTGCTATCATGACTGCTGTAGATGTTACTTGAACGTAATTGCTGACTATCTGATCCAGCAGAATCGTATTTTTGTCCCAATATATGCGCTTGAGTGTCTTCATATAATTCACTGTTTTTGGGGAAAGGATTTTCTGTAGGAATGAAAACAGGTTTGGTATCATGTTTTTCCCATTCCTTGTGGTAACTGTATGCTGATTCATAATGTTTTGCATGCCCATTATTGCGATTTTGGTTATTCAAGGTTTCTGCCTCGCTATTTACATAATTTTTGTCATAAGCAGCACTATTATGTACTGTGTCAAGACTTTGGGTGGCGATTGGTATGGGTACCTTAGTTCCAGGTTTTATTACAACTTTAACTGGCATCGGAGCAATTAGTCTGTTTTGAGCATTTACTCCATAATCACTGGAAGATTGCGAATTTGTACGAGTTTCGTCAAAAGCATTTTGTCCATGGTACTGTGATTGTGAGTAATGTCCACTGGTTGTTTGTCCACCATAATCGTAGCGTCTTACTCCATGCACGCCTTCTAGATCCTGTAAATTTGCAGCTTGTCCTGTGTGTCCAAACGATTGAGCAGAATTGTCATTATATGTTTGTGCTAAATGTCTCGAATTTTGATCTGAATGTCCATTCAGTTCATTATGATATCTGGAGCTTTGATGATAACCGTTACTGTAAGATCTGGTGTTACTTAATGCCGATGATTGGGAATTGTAATCTGAATGTGATGATTGAAATTGTGAATCATCAAAAGAAGCACCTTCTTGGAAATTTCGGCCTTCCAGATTGCTTAGATCATAATTGCCCGACCCGTAAATTCCTTTAGAGTTAGCAGCAGTGAATACACTACCAGTTCTAGTCTTTGAGCCTTCTCCTAATTCTCCTTGGACTTGCCTAACTAATCCGCTCATTTGGTGCTGAGCTAATCCATCCATGTTGTGCGCACGTTCAAAGTTACCTCCCATGTTTCCTCTCTGAGCTCCATAAAATCCAGATTTACTCCCCTCATCAGAGGAACTTCTTGAATACTTAAAGTCTTCTTTTTCTCGATATAGTTCAGGCTTAGCCGCGGCTATATAGAATACCGCGGCTATAAGCAACAACCTCTTCATTTTGCTGCTTTTTATCTGTAAACAATTTATATTATTTAAAAATATAATCTTATTTTGACTAAAATAAGAAAAGTAAACAAAGTTCATATTTTAAGTTGGAAAATACGCATTAAATTTGCGAAATTTCCGTCGAGAGTGATTTAGTAATTACTACATTAAACGCACACAAACATACAAATATATTAATTATATTATTTGTATACAGTAGCTATGTAAGGTGCTAGGCCGATTACCCGTGTCGTGACCATAGTCAAAAACCGTCATACTGGCTATCATCGGACTGCCAAATTTCGAAATCAGCTTTTGTGCGGCTAATTATTTGCTTGTTCTTATACCTAAAGGTTTTCTGTCGTAGTATATGTGAGCTAGAATAATGACGGCAACTATCAATGAATTGTCGTCTCTTCTGTTCGTCTCTTTGTCTCGGCAGTTGCTACTGCTTTTATGCACTACACTGAGCTTTTCATCAGGTTGGGTGTAAAAAATGATCATGCCATTTTTTTAAATATATATAATAATAATATAACTATGTTAAGTACTAAGTTCGTTAGGATTTGAACATGCTATCACCTCAACGTTCCCTGCAATAATTAATTAACACAATTATAAACAAAAATTTGACAATAATCCACTGAGATTCAAAATTAAGCAAAGGTATTTTTCTACTTAAAAAATACTTACTTAGAAAAATATTGTATTGACACAATAGAATAGTTAACACTACACAAGTAAGTCGCTTACTGACTTTGCACGACCAGGAGACATCAATTTATTGAGCTTTAATTTTCTATCCGAAGCGAGATAACCTCTTGGCCGGTCATGAGTGATATTTTATTCCGAGAATTACTGTTTTGCAAAATACCGTTTAACGATTTATACTGACTTTGAAAACTTCTAAACCTTGACTGAATCTACTATATGACCACATAACTTATTTATGTTAATGATTGTGTAAATCTTTTTTGTGAACTTATAATGATTCAGCGACATGACTTCATTAATAGTGTCATCTTATAAAAGCCTACTGCACTAATGCAATATTCTTGAAATTGTGTCCGTGCGTTGGTTTACGGAATTGACATAATAGTCATGTTATAAATTTTCGATAGACCGTAGGAATTTTACTAATAATTATTATGAATTTAATATTTACTCAGTCATACAATAAATATTTACTACAGATAGTAGATATTTATTCTTATTATTAAGATTCCCTGTGAGCTATAATACTATTTAAACCCTGAAACAAAAGTTTTGGTAAAATAATTTTTGGTAACAAATATTTGAGACAAAATCATTTAGGCGAAATGTAAAGGCACCTAATTGCGTATAGATCGCACTGATATAAATACATATCTAGAAGATACTTTAAATTGCAATATTAAAACTGGTCCAAAATTAATTATATTAGCTTTTATACTCCTTCTGTAGTCATAACTATTCGGGGTCACCTAAATAATAATTGATTTGATTAAATAATATGTGAAATATTGGCCGCATTTATAAATATGTAAAAGCCTATTAAACCAGTATGAAATCAAACATGAATTCACTAATAAATATTATGTCACAGATTTTTATAGTGGGATTTACATCGCTAATTGAGCATTGTTTGAAGCAAGAATAAGCATAGTTATGTAGGCATTAGTAAGAATGACAAACTATTATTAAGTATATGTATGTAGATTTGTTATTTATCTAGCCAAATAAAGCATAGGATATATCCAAGCTACCTAGTCATATTTAACTAGTTCATTAAAAGTTGGAATTAATATGTACTATACTTATTATACAATTATAGATACATATAGTCAAATTTTACAATATCACTTAACAAAATGTTGGTCTTTACTAGTCCGATAAACATTACATAGAAAAATGTATTGATATATTGAAATGATAAAGTGATATTTTGCTAATGGACTCTGGTAGGTAGCGGCTGCATTGAATCATGTTTTATTTGTTTTGTATAATACCATATACTTAGGTTACTGATCAGTAGTTAAATCAGAAATTTTCGAGGAATTCGTTCTTTTATATCTTTTATATTATAATAGAGTGGACATGGGAAAACCCCGGAGTTTCGTAAAAAAAAAAAAACAATTTTAAATATGATAATCCAGAATGTATACAAAAGATGCTTTAATAGTTAATTGGTATATTATAAATCATTATCAACTTCAAATCGCTGCATCGCTCTTGATGCAGAACATAATTACATGCATAGTATATTGTAAATAAACAATATTTACTTGCAATTAATGAAAATCAACATAAAGACAATGATAGTAATTGCATAAGTAAACTCAAACACCAAGTCACGGTTTATCACTATCCACGGTATAATTAAAGGCAATGTATCGCATAAGTTGCATTGAGTTGGCAAATTCGACCTATCCATTTCCGCAATGTGTATTTTGCTTCTCTGTGTTTATATTGCAATCTAATAAGGAATATGATTCACTTAGCTTGCTTTATTTAGACATACGATACGGAAGCCTATAAGGGAAGATGAAATAAATATTTTTCGCACTTGATCTGAACCGCATGTACACTCTCCATAGGTTTGAAAAAATTATAATTTAAGTAATAAATATAATAATAAAGCTAATTTGCCTCAAAGTCCTCCTAATTTGACCCTTGAAGTAGCGATTCGAGCTTGAACTGTTTGACCAGCAGATTTCTAACTAATCATAAAATGTTGTTTCAGTTTAAAATTAATAGATGATAAGAATTTTCTAATTAATTTGACCATAATGTAAACTTGAATCATATATACGAGTATGTACATATGTTCTTAAGATAAATTTTATGGATAACCTTTTACATGTTATCTTTAAACTCCCACGAAATACAAACATTAATTTTAATACCGTGTAAATTATATTTAAGGATTACTATGTTCGCTGTAATTTATAAATAATTTACTTGTTATGTTATATGTTGCCCTTGCCTCGATTAAAAAAAATAGGGCATGCAAATAAAGAGGAAAGATATTACTTTAATTGACCGACTTCTAAAGAGTAATAATTTTTAATCAGGCGTTAATTGTTTATGTTTCCATATTTTTTTATCGTAAATTTCCTAGAAATTCTTGTGGAAGTATTTTGTTTTATTTTTCGTAGAATTACGTTTCATCATCTAAATTCTTAGACCAATGGAGTTTAACATTCGTAGAAAATATCTTCAACTTTCCGAAGTTAAAGTGTAAAGGGATAGCCAAAATTTGCTGCTAATCGCACTCAACAAATACGACTATGTAAAATATGACATGGAAAATTGAGTCAGAGTAACTAACTGCTCACGCAAGACCTTTAAAATATGAGTATTGTTGATATTAGACTCGTGTTTAACGCTCTGTAAATATGTGAAACTAAACAAACAAACGTATAAATTTATTTTATTTATTATCTGGCATGCAGTTGAAAAAACTGATAAATGCCTCTATACTACTATTTCACTTTTTTTAATTATTTCTTTTTGAGGTTGAGATAGGATTTTTGAACTATATTAAATAATAATAAGAATAATAATAAATAATATAATTAATTATTGTCCCGATAGTCTTATCAACAAATGGTCTGATCGCAAAGAGCCTCGATTACCATCTTGAGAGGCTCTCGTTTGTTTGTTGGATCAAGGGCCGGATACAGAAGGCAGTTTTACTCGATACGGCACATATTGTTAGGAGGTTGCTCACTCTGAGCTCCTAACTACCGGTGACTTGGGCCTTAGGCCTCACCCCCGTAGGTCTACGTGTTTTTGTATTTTAAAATTTATGTTTTTTTATAATATAATAATTATAAGTACAGTATATCATCGGTATTAAATCAGTATATACCACTAGCATATCTATTATTCAAATTAAAGCGATTAGTATAGATTAGGCACAAAGTGGTCCAAAAAATACTGTCATAATGATAATAACCCGAGTTAAATTTATTCTAGCCTAGTAATAATGCATAAAAATAACAATACTGTAATAATATAAATGACAAAATTTATTACATTGATAGAAAAAGTCATGCTATGTTAATTAGAGTTTATGGAAATTTGGTAAATTGATTGTTATATCAATTTTCAAATATCTAAGAGGGCTTTATAGTAAGACGATTTACATTTTCAGAAACCACCGACGACAGTACGGATATTCGACCGCAATGATTACTACAGCGTACACGGCATTGACGCAACTACAGCGGCACGTGAAGTGTTTTCCTCGGTGTCTAACATCAAACAGATGGGTCTCGAGCCCAACCGTCTCGACTATCTAGTTCTATCCAAAGGAAACTTCGAAATTCTCGTCAAGAAACTTTTACTGGTAATTATTAGAAACCTGTTATATCACAATTCTACGGGGTCTTGACTAGCTTCTATCCGGAACTTTATCTGTTAGCCATTTTTTTACTTTATAAATATTACACAATTGTACGAATATTAAATGTTACGGAGTAATATTCGAATCTATTTTACATTTAATTAATCTTCGTATATATTTATTTAAATATATTTTTTTAATAAATAAGGAACTTATAATTGTAAATAAAATTAATATGAATACTTAGAAAACAATATTGACATTTAAACGCATATAGCTAAAAATGAGAAAAGCGATGAACACAAAATATGTAAATATAAACATCATAAATAAGGCAGAATTTGTTCAAAGGAGACAACTACTAGTTCGTTTCTCGCCTAGGTCTTGGGTCAAGTAGCAATCACTTGATATCACGTGTTTCATGGTACTAGAGAATATCATGCGTCAACTATGTTTTTAATTATAATATGGCAACATATATAATCATAGTATTGCCAATACAATATTAACCCCGCCCGGTTTAGTTCATAGTTGTCCTTTCCCAGTCAATCAACGCGCGTCATTTCCAAAAAAAAAAACAATATTAATATTATAATAATTAAAGTTGCCACAAAACGTAATGATTTAACTATTTTATACACTGGTTAATGGGTGGTACGTATTTTATATAATTAATTGGAAATTTTAACTATGAGGATTATATAAAAGTCTACTTTCTGTTAAGAGTTTAGGATTAACTTCATTCAAATGACTAAGGGCGGTTTGCACTAACAAGTTTAATCTAGCTTAAGCTTGATAAAGCCCTAATTAATTGAAGCTGTTTAATTTAATCTTAATGATGATTTCAGTTTAAGATTTGTTACAACTGTATTTTGATTACGGGCAAAAAATAAGTACAGTTCAGCGATAAATAGCATTTTATGTATGTCTAAACTAGATTTAATTAGCTAGTGCAAGTACAGCGTAACACACACACACACACACACACGAGAATTACAATACATTCTTTACGGTGCAAAATAATATTATATCAATCATATACATATACGATACATCAAGATAATGAAACCCGTCCACCGTATATAGTCAATTAAGAGAAGCACTGAAGTGTGCATTGCGTAACAATTATCTGTGAATAACTTTCCTCAATAATTTATTTTGATATTCCATATCATGGTTGCACGCTATGAGTGAAGACGTGAGGACCTTAATATTTATCGTAACTACTATAATTAACTTATAAACAAACTATTAATCCATATAATTGATTATAAATAAAGGATGATCTTCTACCGATAGATAAATTGTTGTCTTCTACCGGTTTACAGTTAGGTATAAATGTTTGAATAAATATTTAATTGTATTGTTTTTGTCATTCGAGCGCCAAAAATTATAACTTGGATGTTTGCCTGATTAAAGCTCCCAGAAAATTTTGCAATTTGCGTTTATGGGAAAACCAGTTTTATTTAGATTAACACATATTATAATAATATATGAAGACTGGCAGAGGAATGGTATTTCTGTCCTGTAAACGTGTAAAGTATATTAAGTAATAATAATATATACTTTCAGTCATAACTATACAAAAGTAAGTATTGTGTTTATTTCCAAATATTATTCCTATAATAAGCTAATAATAATAATATATCTTCAGGCCAAGCCATTTCGGGGTGAGTAGAGATACATTAGTGACTATATTCGCTTATCTCTTATTATAGATTATTCAATTGTAGCAATTTAAAAAGGAAGATCCTTTTTTATGGTTATTCGTTGGTCAACCCCTTAGAGCAATTATGTAACAAATTGTACAAATAAATAACGAATGTAGACACTATTCCCAAATTGTTTGTATTTCTTGAAACCATTCAATTTTTTTTCAATCAGGCAGGCGTCGATAATTAGACACATTTATGAAATTATATTTAACAAGGTTTTTGTCTATTAACATCCACATAGTTCGCCATGTTCAATACAGTTGATGAGTCATTAGTGTTTGTAAAGTCTTGTATAAAACTAAAAAAAGAAAGATAGTATTATTTCTCTATTTATGAATGAATCTCGCAGTGTGAATATTTTGATATATCAATATATTCGTTATTATCTTTTTAACAAGATTTATTTTATGTGCCTATTAAATACTCTTGACCTCATTAATTTTTATCTGGATATTTTATTATCGCGCTCTTACTTCATATTACAATTTAACAAGTTCATCGCGTTGCGACTCGTTTGTGTTTCTCACAGGTTCCAAACCCGCGTAAAAATGTCATGTAATGTAACTTGGAAATTATAATCATATTTTGATTATCAGTTTGTATATATCCAGTTACTCATATACCTAGAGATCTTTAGTCGTGGTATATGTGGGCCGACATGACGATGGAGACTATAAACGTAATTTCATCCTTTGATAGTCGCTTTCGTTTTTGCACTACAATGTACTTACCATCAGGTGTACTGTAGTCACTTTGTGGAGCCAGTGTAAAAAAGAAAACGATTTATCGCAAAGAATTTTGTTTTTCATCTCGATTGTGTTTTGACAAAAAACATGCGACATAGTATAAAGTGATTTGTTGTTATCGAGGGGTGAAAGGCTGCTTGAAGGTGCTTGAAGCGACATTTTTTGGTGGCCTAGTAATATATATATATATATATATATATATATATATATATATTCGGAATCAGCATTTCTTACAGATTATATAAGTTAATAAAAGGTATTGTATAATGTAAATATTTTTAATGTTGTGTATCCTATATTTACATACAAGTGCTTATTCCATTAAATTCCTTTTAAAAATCCCATTAAACTCAACAAGAAGCGCGTCACACAGATGTGGGTGACGTAGCGAAGAACGTGTTAAGATTACAGTTTGATAATACAATTTATCCTGGTTATTTGTTAATATATTGGAATATTATATCTCTATTCTACCTACGTAGTAATTAATCTTTGCTCACCCCGAAAGATGTATTATTTATTACCTACTTAAAGGTTACAATCAACAATCTAGTAATTTTAGTGAAAAAGATAAATAGAAATAAGAGTAAATTATTTGCAAACAATGTGTTTACTATGCTTTTAAATGAAGTATAAGACGTATAAAAATAATCTACGTGAAATATGTATTATTGCTTAATTTAAATTAAGAAATAATAGAGACTATACATGCAAATACGGACTTGTAAGCCCTATTACAAATCCAAATTA
Organism: Automeris io; assembly: GCA_036320925.1. Lineage (NCBI taxonomy): Eukaryota > Metazoa > Arthropoda > Insecta > Lepidoptera > Saturniidae > Automeris > Automeris io. The sequence continues at coordinate 7,556,219 of JAUDJH010000012.1, read as the reverse complement.
AGTTTTCTAAGAGTTCAAACAATCTTATCATTATTGTAATAATAACATGTTATTTATACTTGTGAAATTGATGTTTTGATAAATCGTCGATATTGCCTTACACAGCCTAGTCAAGAGCCCCATCGGTAATGTTCCATTGCAAAGGACGTATAAAAAAATTTTAGATAATTAATAATACAATAACACGTAATAATATATTTTTTAGGTAAGACGTTACAGAGTAGAGATATTTGTAACTGATGGCTCGGTTAAAGGCTGTGATTGGTACATCAAGTACAAGAGCTCCCCCGGCTCTTTATCGCAGATGGAAGAGATCCTCGGTGAAGGTTTAGGTGGCTCTGATGAAAGCACACCTTGCCTGATGGCAGTAAACATTAAAACCGATACGATAACGAAGGTATGTTTTTTTTATTTTCTTATTATGTCGTGAATGCGTATTTAGCATCTATGAAACTTCTTCAAAATGACGAAAATTTGGTGCGCTTACTTGCGATTGGCCCCAAGTATAAGCACGTGCGTTTATTATTTTAAATGAAAATCATAAATTTTACAGTACATACTTTCGAAGATTTAACTTGATGTACCTAATTTACCCAAAACATCAAGAAAATGTTTATATTACTTATATTGAGTTCATTAAAACTGAGTAAACAATAATAATTACGAATTACACTATCCGCAATTTAAACATAAACTTGTTTTGGTACAACTTTATAGTTAATATCTGACTAAACTATGTTGACGAACAATGTTAAGATAATTATAATTATTCTTTATTGTTTTGATTTACTTCTACGAATGTGTATAGTAACAATTAATATTATCTTAGTATAATGATATTTACACATGTAAACTATATAACATAACTCTAATTTATCCTGCTTGTAGAAGTTTCATCTGCAGCATTACGCTTTTTATGAACTATAGTATCGATATCTATATATGAAGATATAGGAAGTAAGGAAAGTGGATAAATATAAGCAATTTGTTTATTACTAATTATTTGTTTTTGATTGAAATGTACTATAATAATATATTAATAATTATATTACTATTATAAAAGGAAATTATGACGATTTACGAATTTTAAACGTAGCTTAAGATACTACCTTCAATCTTATCTATCGCTGCAATATTTGCGCTGTATCATTTAATTCCATAGAAGCCGTATGAAAGTGTCTACACGGAGTGATTATCACAGCGACATCGCCTGTGGCTTTCAATAAGTATAACAGATGGCTCCTAACATTTGATATTTCAAGTTAACGTAATCCCAGGGTCGTCTTCTCGGAGTGGCATGCATCATAGCCGGCGACTACCAAATGTCTGTAGCCGAGTTCACGGACGACGATCTCCTTACAGAATTAGAGACAATCACAGTTCAAATGGCGCCATCGGAATGTCTGATAGCACCCAGTGACAATGACGATGTAAGTATTTACTTAAAATAGGACTACTTATACAGATTACACTCTGCTCTCAATATAGACAGTTATCTCATTATTCAGTTATGAAAACTTAATGCGTAATCTGCAACTCTTTCTTTTTCTAAATATAACCCTATGTGTTCCTTTTACAACAGTAAGAGTCTTATCTCATTATTAGCTTTCTTTGCAACGCCGTTACATTATTCTTAGAAATGAGAAATATATTTAAACTGCTAAAAAGATTCTGTAATAATTCTGCTTTTCTAATTCCAGTATAAAGCACTCAAGAAAGTAATGGAAAGGACTCAAGTTACAGTAACAAATATAAAACGAAGTGATTTTTCCACCGAAGGACTCTTGCAGGATCTAAACCGTTTACTAAAATTTAAAGATAGCCAACAAGAAGATGCTAATGCTTTTCCCGAAACAAGAAAGCAGGTGGCCATGACAAGCTTAGCAGCCGCTATAAAATATATCGCTCTATTGTCAGAGAGTACTAATTTTGGAAGGTATGTTTTCTTGTCTATATGCACTATAAACGGTGTTATATCAATATTATGTTTATCATTGTCTTCATATTTGATACTAATTTTGTCTTTCGCAATTCGTCAGTCTGTATGGTCACTTTGCGGCCCACACTACGTCTCGTATCCACTTCAGAATTCAATTACTCCAGTGGTCATCGTTTCTGTGATAAATATGACCAGAGCATTGCCACTTCAGCTTATTTACTTAACTAGTTACATCGGTTACTTTGGTTTGGTTGGTTCGATTTTTGTTATTTGGTTTGATTGTTTAACTTCAACATGTTTGATAGATTCAAAACACAATCTTAACAGCATTATCTGGAATTAGTATGATATTCAAGTTTTCATCAACTTACAGCAAAAGTATCTTATTTGAGCCCATTAAAATATTCTGAATAATTATGTTATATATAAATAGAATCAGAGGATTTTTTTATTTTATGGTTTTGTTCTCAATGTTATGCCAAAAGTAAGATTATCATGTACAAGATCCGTTAAAATTCTTAATGATTTTGTTACATAGATTTAAATTATCAACAATCCAAGCGGATTGTTTTCTTCACCTGGACTCGGCAGCGCTATCTGCACTCAACGTGTTGCCACAGTTGGGTGACAACTCGCATTCGCCTTCGAGAAGTTTGTTCGGATTGCTCGATAGATGTCGCACGCAGCAGGGAAAGAGGTACACAATAGATATTTTTTGCCATAAACGCAGTACAACGCGTTGTATTTCACTGTAAATATAATAAAATTTAACGAATTTTAATCTTTCAAGCTTTGTAGTTTTATACATTATGCTTAAATATTACAAAGCAAACTTACTTTAATTATCTCTACTCATCACCACGGCTTGTATTACTAGTTCCAAGTGTTGAACTTGAGCCAAACTTAAGGTAGGTCTGTTCGCGTATAAGATTTGGTATATACTATTTACAGAAACTATATTAATAAGTGAAAGTCAATAAAATATTGTTTGTTACAACTGAATACTCTGTCCTTTTTCATAGAACATGATTGTTTAGTGTTTTAACCTCTAAAAGAAGCAAATAATCAGGTTACAAAAACTAAATAGCTCACTTATTTCATTAAATATATCCTTACAATATATATTTTTTTTATGACACTTGTTGGTAAGAAAAATTAATTAAATTATAGCTAAGTAACTAGCTGACCCGGCAAACGTTGTTTTGCCATATAAATTATTTCTAGGTGATAATTGATCAATTGTCGCGCGGGATGAAAAATGATTAGATTACTAAAATGTCTGTTAAAAAATAGGGGTTGGTGATGAAAGGGTAAAAATTTAGGGTTGTATGTATTTTTAATGCCACATTATAGAAAAATAAAAATAAAAAATGTTGTACAAAAATTTAAAAAAAAGTTAAGGGTGAACAGCCATTATCACTTAGGGGTATGAAAATTAGATAGTACGGCTACTATCTAATGTGGCTGTGTAGATGGAAGATGTATTAGAATTTTTTTTATCATAATAATAGTACTACTTCCACGTGAAAGAAGTCGCGGGCACAACTAGTTTGTAATATATTTATTCACTTAATATTCCAGGCTATTAGCCCAATGGTTGCGACAGCCACTTCGCGATATAAACTTGATCAACGAGCGGTTGGATGTCGTCGAATTGTTGGTAAATAGTTCGCAACTACGCCTCCAGTTGCACGACGATCATCTCAAAAGGATACCAGATTTGCAGGCTTTGGCGCGACGTCTCACCAGAAAAAAGGCTAATTTACACGACTGCTATAGGATATATCAGGTTATTTTATTTATCATCACACCGATTCCATTTTGGGTAGGCACAACTTCTCTAGGCAATTGTATACCTTCTTCGACTCATTGACATTTGTTTATCCCGTAATGCACTCTTGCTGATTCCGCGTACTTCTGCCCTTACTTTATCAGAATTCTCTTCATAACAATGGATCCCAACCTTTTTTACAAGGAACCACTTTGAAATCTTCGTTATTAACAAAAAGGGGGCGAATTTGGTCATAACATATATTTAGTAAACTTTTACACTATTTTAGACTACTTTTTTCTTAATATTTTTTTTTTTATATATATTGAGGGGTGAAAGGCTATTTGGTTAAAGCGACATTTTTTGGCGAAATATTAACATAAATATTTATGGAATCAGCGTCTTTACCGTTTACAAATATATATATATATATATATTGCTCTATCACTAAAAAATGATACTTAAACCAAATAGCCTTTCACCCCTCGATATATATATATATATATATATATATATATATACTTTAGGATATTTTTACAATTTTTAGTAAGTATTGTAATTTTAGTAACGTGTTTTTTAAAATACAGGCACTCTCCAGATTACCGTCTTTATTGCAATGTTTATCGGAGGCAGAGAACTCTACCGTACACTCTTCACTCACGGAACCGATTGCCGAGTTGAATGAAGATCTTAACAAATTCCAGCAGATGATCGAGGCAACTCTCGACATGGAGGCTGTTGACAGAGGTTGTTATAAAATATGCATTTCTCAAATTGTGATGTGTTAAGTTTAGTTGTTTGTAACGTTTAAATATGATGACGGTGGTTTTTAATGAAGTTTCGTCTTTAGGCGGTCGCTACCGCTTTTGGACTACTCTCCATCGGGTATGGTGTAGTCACTTGTGTCGAACCAGAATAATTAAAATACATTTCGTGTGACACGTTAGTCATGCACTCATGCATGCATCTAATGCACGATGCAAAGTCGTACTAACTAATAATAATTTTGAGACCTGAATGTCGTATTAACTTTTAAATGATATCTCAGGTGATTTCCTCGTGAAACCGTCCTTCGATGAGCAACTCCAAAGTCTAGGCGAACAATTGAGCGAATTACAATCAACTGCACGAAAGGAACTTAACAAAGCTGCTCGAGACCTCGGCCTCGATGCTGGCAAAACTATAAAGCTAGAAAGCAATCCGCAAAACGGTTTTCATTTTCGGTGCGTATCATGATTATTTAGGATTTGATCATATAACGGTGTATGCAGCAACGAAACTATTCTACACGATGCTAGCAAAGCTCGTCAGAATTCATAGTTAGTTCTTCATTTGCACCCAATAATAAACTTCCTCCCTAGCACGCCACAAAGATCTTTATACAAAAGAAATGTAGATGTCACCACTGTCGACTCGGGATGTGTTTTAATAAAAGAAACAGTTGCTTTAGCGCCACCCCTAATTTATTAATATTGTGGCAGAGTATAGAATCGTGTGTTAAACAACGATACCGTGATTTAATAATCTGCCAGCGCCATCTCTCGAATAAACAAAACTACATCTTACTATCAATTTAACAATCTTACTTGTGCCGCTCGTATTCAAGTTTTACCCGTGACTTAACAAATTGTATTTGGCCCACCAAGCAATGTGTCTATTTCCAGGGTTCTGTAATACCCTAGGCTACAATCCGTTACGCGACATTTTCATTTCATTTTCAGAAGCTGTCCATACCAACTGAAAGTGCCTTGAAATCTCTTGAGTTTGATGACATAACATTAATGCTTTATTCTTCAATTCAGTTAATTAATATTAAACTTTTGTTGTAGAGTTCCTTTCATTTCAGTTCGCTAAAGTATAGAACAGTGAAATAATATAAAATATAATATTTTCCAATACAAAGTTACAACTTTATAGCAAATAAATTTAACGCTAACACGAATTTGCAAAGTCTATATTGAAGGAAGTAACAAATATTACCTCACTTATTATATTAATTGTCACTCTAATGTTTAATATTAATTTTCACTCCAATGTTAAATAGATAAATAACTAATATTACTATGACCCTCTAATATAGTTTGCATATTCCATTTTGGTATCAGCTGTGATATTTGGATTTTTTCCGTATGTAATATTCATATAGAAGTACATATCTTTACTTGTGGACATATCAATATATTTATATTTCATTTTTAATTATGTTTTGCATACAGAGTTACGCTAAAAGAAGAACAAGCTTTGCGTGGAAATAAAAAATATACCATAATAGATGCAGTTAAAGGAGGCGTTCGATTCAAAAATAAAAATTTAGAAAACGTTACTGAGGAATACATTCAGACGAAATCAACGTATGAAAAGGAACAAGACAAAGTTGTGGCAGAAATAGTTAGCATTGCTGGTATGGAATCATTGTTTCTAGAAATAATCTTTAGATTTTTTGTATGGTGGTAGGGCAATTGCCCGAACTGTGTCATGACCACAGTACACAAATGTAAAATGATGATCATCATATTGACTCGTTTTGGCCTGTCGCGTTTCGGGATCAGCTTGTGTATATCCAGTAACTCATATACCTAGCGACCATCAGTCGTGGTATATGTGGGGCGACATGACGACGGAGATTATCAGTGGATATTCTTTCTTTGATGGTCGCTTTTTGGACTACACTGTACTTGCCATCAGGTGCACTGTAGTCAATTTGTCGAGTCAGTGTAAAAAAATGTTAGCATTATTTTAAAGAACTATTGTCTTTTTTTATTTGAAATCCATTACGTCAACCAAGTGTGACATAAAATCCAAAGACAGGAATGTTTTCATTTATTTTAATTATTTCTGCACTGTATTGGTTAAATGCACAAAGTTTCTCGATCTCAGAGAAAATCTGAGTCTTTGACAGCCGGCTTCAAAGCCTTGAGAGCGAAGTCTTCTATGGCCGGTTGTATGAATCTCACTCCGCTCACTCTGGACCCGATATCTACCAGACACACACACACACAGATATCTATCGATATCAGTGATTCTAGAACTACACTTAAGTACTACTATACAGACAAAACGCTGGACGTTAACGCAGATGAAATTGGGATGGATCTGACATAAAAATGAAAAGGCCTATAGTCTTTAGGGTTCCGGAATTCAAAAGCAATAACAGAACCACCTCGTTGTCCGTCTATCTGTAAAGACTCTTTTAATTAATCTGAAATAGAACACGTCGTACACTCGTACGTCGTAGAATCGTACACGCCACCCTATGTCCGCGAATACAACCGTACTTGGTAGGTTTTTTAAAATACATTCTTCTATAAAATTTCATAATTTTGTTTAGTAATGATTTTACTTTAAATGTGCTAAGTGCAGTTATTAAGAATAAGGTTACGAAAAATCCTTTTTATGTGTTGTTTGTAATAATAATGCCACGAGGTCTCCGTTTGTCATAAATGATTAGTTATTTTTGCATGAAAGTAAAATATAGTAAGTTATCGAACGTTATAGAATAAGGGTTGTAGTAAATAATATTAGAGATATAGTCTTGGGGAGGCTATTAATGTTTTCACAAATAACTCTGTATTCAATGGATAAATACACAACTATAAATATATATTTTATTTCAGCTGGCTATTCAGAATGTCTCTTCTGTCTATCACATATCCTATCTCGGCTGGATGTGTTAGTATCGTTTGCGGTCGCAGCGACAACCGCTCCAAACCCATACTGCCGACCTGTGATCACGGAAGATCTTGATGAGCTCGTGCTAAAGGATGTCAGGCATCCCTGTCTCGAAGTACAGGAGGGAGTCTCGTATATACCTAACGACGTCGTGTTTAAAAGAGGTTTGTACTCGTATGTATATAAGATTCTAATGGTTTTAAGAATAAATATAATATGTATGTGTTTATCACTAACAAGATCAACTGGAAATTTTGGACAAATATGGTTATGGATACTTTTTAAGGTATTTTCATCGAGTAATTAGAAAGTGTAGTGTAAATAAATATACTTAATTAGGGAAAATATTTTCAGATTGTTCTAATCCATTCAACTAACTTTGCTGGAGGTTTTTATGACCTACGATTAACTATTGGTAAACCAGTTAACTAAGGTTACGCCTGCCACGTTAGAGAGGAGTGATTAGGGTCACTATATTTTATATGTAGCCTACTATCTTTCAACTTCTTTCTTTTCGTACTGTGTCATGCTTTGGAATCGTATATGGTGAGTGGTACGGTTGTGAGCCACTGTATACCGGAGCTCGCGGGGGGATTGCGCGGGCGCGCGCGACGCGAGCGCTTCACCGCCCGAGCGCCCGGCACAATAGTCTTGCTATCACACTGAGACTAGCTCCACGCACCACTCGCTCGCTACTTATTGTTTCCGTATTGTGTTTATTTTCGTGTTATTATTTGTACTGTTGGGCTCTGTACTTTACTTCTACTTGGACTATCTTACTTGTGCTTCACTAATTCTACTGGACTTTGTACTGTGCTGTATTAAACGCCTATCAACTTGCTGTCGGGATTTCTTCATTTCATTCTTCATCATCTCATCTCTATCACGCTATCCTGCGCTTTAGTGCAAGGTAGGTCAACTATCCACCACCATACCTACCACGCTAAAAATATAAAAAATGAACAATGTAATGTATTCCAGATTCGTGTCTGATGCACATAGTGACGGGCGCGAACATGGGCGGCAAGTCGACCTGGATGCGCAGCTGCGGCGCGGCGGTCGTGCTCGCGCACGCAGGCTGCCCGGTCGCGGCGGGGAGCGCGCGCGTGCCGCGTCTGCGCGCCCTCAGCGCCCGCATCGGCGCCTCCGACTGCGAGGACCAGGGGCACAGCACCTTCATGCGGGAGATGATTGAAACTGCCGCCATACTGCGGGTACGCCCGGCTCGCTCAAAGCACTGACTAGAAAAATATATATGTGGCTTATAGATGGTCAAAATGTAATCTGATTAATGAAAAACGATTACAATTACATTATTCATCATTAATATGATTACATTTTACCCAACTATGTTGTAAATACTAAGTAATTCTCAGTTGCATAAAAATATATAACTCCTAAATATTTAAAAGGGATTTAAAATCATCGTTATAGAGTAACGAAATTAAATTTACAAATCTGATTACATTTTGCCCATCTCCCTCACTAATGTCTTAGCGGGGGGTTGCGCAGACAGTAGCGCGCAAAGGCCCCCATCGGCGAGCCGTTCTCCGGCGCCGAATGGCCAGGGTAGAAGTGGACTCTATGTTTCGTTCGACCGCCTCCTTACGTGGAAATGTTTTGCTATAACTACACACTACACAAAACAATGATAATGTCCTAGCCGGATTCGGCCACGGCGACTGTTTCAACGCCGATTATGAAAATCGAGATCCAGTTTACGGAAACAGCCAATTGCGCAGGAAATATTTAAGTGCATAACTAGATGCGCTGCCAGAAAAGCACTCTCTCGTCCGAGCTCCCTCAGGCCCGATGGAATGGAGAACCAGTACGATCGGGAGGGAGCGGGATGCAGGTTTGGTCGAGTTTTCCCTTCTCTAAACACCTGGTTGAATTGCGGTGTTAAAGAGATACCATAGTCGCCTTTTACGACACCTCACAAGAAGAGGGAGGTGCTATTCTATTCTGCCGGCAGCCACCACGGCACACAAAACAATACAACTACAAGAATAGACATTTTTATGCCAATCATTTTCAGACCGCGACGCCGGATTCTCTCGTGCTTGTCGATGAACTGGGACGAGGTACTTCCACCTACGAAGGCTGCGGTATCGCATGGGCTATAGCTGAGTAAGTTTAAAATAATTGAAAATGCATAATATATAGGTACAAGTTTTTATAGAGATAAGTAAATAATATTAATAAAATTTCATACTGTTATAGGTTTGCAAACAACTATACATTGATTTATTTATAATCCTACATAAATGCTTGGTGACTAATGAAACGAAAATACACAAATCGTTATATTAGTTATACCCGATTGATAAATTATAAAAAAATACATTCGCGTTTTGCTTCTGAGTGGTCTATGTATGTATATATGCCACATGTATATAATAACAGCCCGTTGGGCCTTAGTAAATTGTATCGATAGGTTATCGGTTTCTTATGTTCTTAAATTTGGGTTTAAAGCTTCCGTTTCGTTCTGGTTAATGGTAATTGCGATTTGACAGCTCCAACCCAGCAGAATTGCGACTGTCAGAGCCCGACGCTCCTCTTTAGGCTCTTAAGCTCAAAACGGTATAAAGTTGAGCTTTAAGTCTTACACTTTTTTGACACAAAGAAAAATAATTATTAGTATTTATTGTGTATTTTGTCACTTTTGCCGATTTTGATGCATATTTAAATTTTATGACCATTTACAGTTGCATGATGTGTATATAGCTGGATTTAATAATTGCGTATTTGCGTTCTAAACATAGAATTAATCCTAGTTTTAAATCGAATATTGTTTAATATAAAAGATCAAATATTCTCTTATTCACATTTTTAATACTTTGGATTCCTCCTTTTTTTAATTTTCAAGTTTATTCCTTTCACTTCCTCCTCCTTCCTTCCTTCCTTTTACTCTATAGCAGCTTCCACTCCTGTCCTAAATAAAAGCTTCATAGTTATAAACCGACACCGATTATTATATTTGCAGAGAACTGGCGACGAAATGCAAGTGTTTCTGTCTATTCGCGACACATTACCACGAGCTGACGCGGCTGGCGTACTCGCACCCCTCGCTTATAGTGAACTCGCACGCCGAGGCGTCTGTCGTGGAGCAGCAGTTGGTCCTGCTGCACAGGATCGCGCCCGGCCCGGCCGCACATTCACTTGGACTTCACGTCGCCAAACTCGCCGATCTGCCGGAATCCATTATTGAGGTAACAATGCATAAATGGATCGTACAGAAACACAGTTTCATACTTTGATCCAGAATGGTATAATAATGGTGGTGTAATGGTATGGTGGTGGTGTTACTACCAGCGGGGTGTATCCGCTCGTCTTAGTGTCACATACGTGCTGAAATTGGTTTATGTTGGCTCAGCTAGTGGACAAGCTTATTATATTAAACCTACCAATTAGATAATCTATGACCACCACGACTCTTATTTTACGATTTTTACGATTCTTAATTTACGAATAAGAAGAAGAATTACAAAAGATAAAAAATATATATAAGTACCTTGCTCTCTCGGTGCTGTATCGCTATAAAGGCAAAAGGAGGGGGACCTATAGTATACAACTGGAGTACACTAAATTTAATTAAAATGGACTTTGTGTATTTTATTCCCTATAGCATTTAGCGTGATAGTTTATAGGGTTATGCTTATATGTTCATTCTAAGAACATGGAAGTACTAACCGTTACCAAAGCACACAGATGATATCCACCATTTGTTGATAGAATGTGTTTGATTTGAATCTGTGACAGAGGTGTTTGTCTGGTCGAAAAAACTTGGCGTCGGGATGTTTATGAAAGGCTTAACAGTACTATTGTCTGGTGAAGCATTTGGTTTGTTTAGATCAAGGGCACCGTGTTATATGTTAGGTAAAAGTTCCGTAAATAAATAGTATAAAAAAAAACGTTACCAAAGTATTCAGGTAATTCCAAATAGTAAACTAAAGAGCAAGCAGTGCCTATTTACTTGTAAAACATGGACGCTACTGAAGAAGATAACTGTTAATGTACTCATACAATCTTAATTATTTTTGATCTTGTAATAATTTTTACTAAGAGTGTTATTATTACCGAACTAGTATATAAAAAGTGCAGAAAAACCCCTTTCTCCCCCCTTCCTTCTCTCCAGAATGTGTCACTTGGAATATGCGACAGCCTAAGTATCTTAGGTATGAATATCCGCTGTGATCTCAATCCTAGGGATCATTTAGGATCTGTCATCTCTACAATATCACGTAGGCTTGGTGTCCTGAATAGGGTGCGACGGTTTTTCACGCCAAATCAACTGTTCCTTTTATATAAGGCTCAGGTCAGGCCTTGCATGGAATATTGTTCGCATCTTTGGGATGGTTCTGCCCAGTACTTACTTGATGCCCTGGACAGGTTGCAGCGGAGGGCTGTTCGCGTTGTGAATGATCCTGAAGTGACTAAACATCTCGAACCGCTTCAGTTGCGCAGAGATGTGGCCTCACTGAGCGTTTTCTACCGTCTGTATCATGGCGAGTGTTCTGAGGAGTTGTTTAACCTTGTTCCACCCTCTCCCTTCCTGAATAGATACACGCGCGCGGGTTTGCGTTGTCACAGCTATACGATATCTCACATCCCGGCCAGGACAAAGAAGTTCTCTAACTCCTTCTTTTGCCGTGTCGTTGGGCTGTGGAATGGTCTTCCGGCGAGCGTGTTCCCTCCATCCTATGATATGGGATCTTTTAAACGTAGCGTGAAGAGATATTTGTATTGTATTTGTTTGATTTTTTTTTTATTTGATTCTGGCATGATCGCTGCGACTACCGATGGGTTTTTTGTTACCTTTCTATAGTCGTTGGCGTTTTTTGGACTGCACCATGCTTACCATCAGGTATGTCGTAAGTCACTGTGTCGAGTCGGTATAAAAAAAAAGAAAAAAAGATAACTTTGCCTTTAATATAGCTACTAATGAGTAGTTAGTAAAATAATATGTTTTATTGTTTTAGTACGCCGAAACTAAACAAGCAGAGTTAGAAACGAACTTGTTCGAGGCAGACACAGTAGTCAAGGCTCAAGAAACAGAAGAAGGTCAGAAACTAATTGTCGAATTTTTGAAGAAATGCAAAACAATACAAGGGACTGTCCTCTCAGATGATGCTATGATGTGTGAAATTGATAAACTGCGACAAGAATTATTGCATCACAAAAATAAATATGTAGAATCTCTCATGGTTTAACGTTATAAGAACATCTTGATTACTATATTGAGTTTAATTGCTAACTCCTCATTTCATTTTTAGTGTAGTATCCTTTTTTTATTATTTATAGGCGAACGCTTGACTTCAATCACACCTGGTGGAAGATGAATCTAATGATGTACCGCGTCCGCCCAACAAATGCCTATTCACTCTTCTCTTAAAGACTCTTAAGTAATCGATTAAAAAATGACGTCTATTTGAAAAACATTACACGAAAATCTACTGATTTTTGCACCGTTTGCGTCCTTTAAAGCTTTATATTTAGAAAGTTTTTCCAACAATACAAACCACCTACAAACGCCAGAAGTTCCGCGAGTTTGGTTGGGGGATTCTTATGCATCCACCTTATAGTCCGGACCTGGCTCCAAGTGATTACCACCTGTTCTTGTCAATGATGAATGATTTTGCTGGTGAAAAGTTCATGAAAAATGTGAAAAAGTGATATAAATAAGATTTTCTAAATGAAAGAAAAGAATTTTATGATTTCAACATTGTTTTATTTATAACATTTAACAGCTTGAAATAATATTCCCTATGAAAAAGAAATTTGAAACTGACTTTAAATAAATTCTCTTATTAGTTATTATCAGTTACAAGCTAATTATTACAACCCTAAACATAATAAAGGCATTACTTGTTTCATTGGAAAAGCTAGATGATATGATCTTGTTATTTTTAATGTGAACAATATATTTTATCACTTTTATTAGTTATTTTTAAACCAGAATCACACCAGTTGTAATTTTATCTTTGACATCAACTACGAAACTAATTAACAGATTTGTGTACGTAAACACTTTTATAATCTAAATGCAGATACTCTGCTCAGTTTGTTATTTAATACATTTTAAATTTATCACACATCAGCCAAGTTTTAATTATAAAAAAAAATAATAAAATTATATTTTCCTAATTAAAATTATTTCAATTGTAATGTTTGGAGATGATTTAGCTATGTCAACAAAGAACAGATGTATTTACAGAAATGAAGTCAACCTACTGCCCGAAAACGCTTTGATATAATAAAATAAACTTCAATTCAAAATATGAAAAGCAATAATATATTTAATAGAGCGGGTACACTAGACTTTTAAAAATTGGCTTAACGTTTCAACCTATATGTATGGACCCGCCAAGGAACGAAAAATCAGAGAAAAAGTATTCATTTCTTAATCGAGACTAATTTGTATATTCGCTGGCTGAGCGCCTTCTGCATTCGCCCACCATGCCCGGTTTAGTTGTGGAGGCCTGTCCCAGCCAAGCAAAATAGTCACGTCGAAAAAAAAAATCAATATGTATGAAATTTTGTGGAATACCTCTATGGTTCGTAAAACAAACTAATTATGCGAGCACATAAATAAAACCAGTTAATTTTTGAAAACTATTCATATTATTAAAGAAATTTCAAATCATTTATGCTCGCAAAATTATTTTAAAACTGATATTACGTAAGACAGCAGACTGCAGTAGCAGACGGCGATCATATATGTCGCGACGGCAGACGTCATTACTTTGCAGTTTTAAGTTTTTCTGCTGCTTGACAATTGCAGTCTTATATCGGAATAGATTTCATACAAATTAATGGCTTTCCTTCATTTAACGCTTTAGCACCAAACCAGCACCGTCTCGTTTTTTTTTAAATCTTAGCGCGGCATAATGACTACGTTTCACCAGATGTTAAGCACAGAGCAGTCCAGAAACACCGCAACTATCACAAAACTAGATTGTTCGTCGATAGTCGTGATCATGCTGGTCTGGTCAATAGTCTCGTACACTTTCTTTAAAGGACTCAGTATCATAGGAGGAAGGGGAGGTCATTCCATACCCTGATACCACGGCAGATGTAAGAATTGGAAACCTTTCCAATCTCGTTAATTAAAAACGAACTTTAAAGCGTGGGAGACATGGTATATTTAAGATTTAATAGTGAACAACGTGGGACCACGCGGCGTGTTATACCATTTTTACTATTGACGACGCGCCCTTCGCTACCACTAACTGCATACGCAATTTAGCCGTGAATACACTATTATTACGGCATGCATTGGGGCTATATGGATGAAGCGTGGGCGCGAAATTTTGCGACTGATTTGATCATGTGCTGGTGAGAAGTAGTCGGGTGCTGAGGCATCAAACAGGTGATGAACGGAATACTGCAAAGTAGTCCTATCTACCGTGTAAGATGTGGTACGACTAAACAATAATACTATGGGAGCGTTTAGTGTGTAGCGTTGGATTCCAGTGTACAGCCGGTTTTCCTCCTATTGCGACTGATTTCAGTCCTAAGTGTCAGGTCAAGACAATGTACAGTATTACGTGCGAAAGAACCACTCCAAAAAATTCCATACTATTAGTCTCTATTACGATAAAATACTTTTTCATCAGTTCTTAGATCGAAACATTGAGCTAAAATGGAAATTAATATCTTTTTAAAGTATGAAGACCCAACAAAATGAAGATATAAAAAATAAAATAGTTAAAATTTGTTTTGGAATTACATTGCTTGTTTTAAATAACTTTTTACTTGCAAATTGTATCATATTATGACACGTGCAGCAAAAAAGACATTGCTGTTTGTACACACTATTCATTGATGCAGTTGTTCAAGAACAACTTCCAGAATGTATGTTGAAATTATTTAATTTATTTCACTACTTTATATCTAGAAGATATCTGATATTATAATTAATATGTACAAATTAAAACTGTAAAATAATAAGCGTGTTATTAAAATCATAATCGAATGTCTTTTTCATTGCACTGGCATACATTTGTTTTATGTACATTCATTCATTTTTGTCGGTGGGACAAAATGATAAGCTAAATTTATGTACAATAAATTATTTACAGATGTCATTATAAGTTTTTAAACGATAAATAATCATTAAAACCATTTATTTTAACATTAGTCTACTACTCATACGCATGCTCATCTGACTCGCGTCTGTTCAGAATTCGGTGATGCCCCACCGCAATCGGTTTAATAAATTATCTTTAAAATAAAAATCACAGGATGTGCGGTTTTCTATGGAGGGTGTTTTCAAGCACGCCTTGGGGCTGTCCATTGTAGTGACTAGGGTTTAGCCCACGGTAAGTCTATTTTCATGAAAAGTACAATCGTAACGCGTTTGTGAACGTCTGACGACACATCGGGCACTTGTCTGTCGACAGAGCACACTTCGCGCAGACAACATGTCCACAAGGTACGAAGCACACGTTGCGCTCCTCGGCATAGCATATTCTACAAATGTTTGGGTCTTCCACAAGTTTTTCATTTCGTTCCATTGTTTCATTTCGAGCAGCAGGTTGGGGGTTTGAAGCCGGTTTCTCTTCGGGAGTACGTATTGCGCATGCTTCCGATATAACCCTTTGTATATAGTCGCGACCCTTTACCAGTTGGACGTACGCACACCGGTCGAACCAACGGGCATGTTGCTCCCATGGAACGTCGTCAGTTTCCCAATCTTTAAGGCCGCCATCGCAATAAAAGCATTTAGTTTTGTCACCCTGGCCTGTATAAAAGAAACCTGCTTCGGCGAGTTCTTCCGGCTTCTGACGCATGCAGCGAGGCCAGTCTTTGAAGGTGGCAAGTCTAGCGGCTTCTGTTGCATAGCGAGGATGTACTGGGCCTGGCATTCTGACAGGTTCACGCGTAGTTGCACGCGCTCCGCATTCATCTCGCCCGGTTACATTCCCGTCAGTAGGCATGCTGTTGGATGCTGGCGGCTTGCGAAGGAATGGGCATTGTGGCGCCCACTTCATGTGATCCTTGGCGGGGTCATCGCCTTCAACCCATCGCATAATTTCCACTTTACAAAATGCGCAGCGTACTTCGTCTCCACGTCCAAGGTAATAAAATCCGTTGCTGGCAAGCGCTTTGGGAGGTAAGAACGGGACTGGCCATTTATCAAAGGTCTTCAGTCGTTCTTCTTCGAGTCGCATGTCCGGCTTTTCGGGAAGGAAGCCGAAGGAACCGGGGTTATCGGTTTTATCAGTAGACGCGGAAGGTGATGGTGTAGAGGGCGTGCTTGATCCGACACTCTGGTCACAATTCGTAAGAGTCAGTGATCCCACCAAAGGCAAAGTCTTCGCTTGCCGAGGTGCGTTTTTGAACAAACCAAGAGGTGAAGCGGTGCCGTTCGTTACAACTGTAAAGAAAAGAAAATTAATTGTTATAACAAATCATAATACCAAAACAATTACAAAACACAACACAAATTAGACGAAATATATTTTAGATCATTTTTGCATTTTATTTCGGTGGTACATTTCCCCTAATAGATTTATGAATACTTCATAATTTTTTCCATATAGAATTTGAAATAAGTAACTTGAATAAATTGAAATAAGAAACATGTGTAAGGAGAGTGGAATCAGTTTATATTTTATGTGGCTCAAAATTGACTACTAAGCAATACCTACCCACATACCTACCGCCAGCTGTACATTTAAAGTTCTAAAAATTATTATATCCATATTGTTATAAAGCTTTTCTTGGTGAAACTTTATTATTTTAAGATATAAAAATACTAGTGATCGACTACTTAGACGCTTTCAATTCGAATCGACGGTATGTAGAAAATTTCCCTGTTTTTAAGTTTGTACGCGCATCATACGGATATTATTGACATGATCTTGGCGGTCCTTCTACAGTTATAAAGGACGTAAAACGCGGGCAGAACCGGAGAAATAGCTTGATAAGTGTATAATGCGAACCATTATTCGCGACAGACATCAATAATTATAATTGATTAACAAAAATAGAGATACAGACTAGAAACTAATGAAATTGTTTTCATCGTAGCATTAAAACGGCTTTACAAACTAAATGTACAAATCTCATTTGAGATTATTGGAAGATAATACAGACGAAGTAGCAGTCACAAGTTAGTTGATATATAAACATACAAGTTCAAAAACATTTCCCATAACAACAAGTTCGCGTCGCGGGCGGCATTAGAGCCGGCTGACTGCGTCATCGACATTCCATTCCCCCGAACGCCCGCACTGCTCCCTGCAGCCCCCTCATCACAGGCATTCAGTGCGCATGCACTCTATGGCTACAATCAATTTTTTTATCTTCCACTACAATGCCAAGGATAACCTTTTGGCTGTATACTATATATAAAGTCTTAAGGAATTTATCATTTCATTATTTAAATATTCGTACGTGATTACAAAGATTTTACTCTTTTAGACATTGAGCATATGAAGAGAAACTAAGAGATCTTAATATAAAATTCAGATTTAGGGCACCAACCAATTCCTTACGATCTCTATCGACTGCATTCGATTTGCACATATATGCACTATCGGTAACTAAATTGTTATTATAGAAAACTACTAAACTATAGAAAATAAATACAAGTAATGGAAATTACTATTCTCTACTCACATATTTTATTCCATTTGCTTATGGGATCCCCAAGGGGGAAATTAAATTCATTACATTCAGTACTCAATTTTTTTTACTTTCTTTATGAGTTTATAATAGAATTTGTGTTGATTATTGTAGGTTCTTTTACTTTAACATATATTTCTTAGTTGGAATTAAAATACAGTACTTATTGGTTTTATTAATGTAACAAGAGTAATTATTGAGAAAAATAATAATCCCCTCTGTTTTGTGTATGATGACATTATTATACTTTATAGAACAATGCCTAAGGATAATTAAACATAAATAGCCTTTATAGCTTATTTTACAAATATCAAAACATAGAATGCCCGTAAACTTTTACGGATCGATATTTACCATTAATACCTGTACAATCAACTAAAATAGGCATTTTGTCAGATTCAATTATATCTTCTTTAAACATAAACTTCACGTAACACGGTGAACACACATTTTTGTGAAAATACAAACTTGTTGTTGGAAATAATTGTTATTTTTAGCGTAGCGTAATGGCACTAGAGTATGTTCAACCATCGTTGGCCACTCATTTACTGGGCATCCCCCTGGTGGCGATATCGTACTCTAACATCAACCCCATTGCGCATGCGTGCGTAATTTTGAGGGTTCGAAATCGCTGCCATAGGGTGTCTAGCGCGCAGCTGTATAATATTAGTTGGACTTTCATTTTGCCACGCGCCCTACATAATTAATAATACTGTACTTCTACAACTAAAAACAGATTATATTCGTTTTATCTGTTTTACTTGGTGATTTTATTCCAGGCTTCTTGTTACAAAATGAATAGAACTTTGACCAGATAGATTATGTATTGATAATTAATATAAGCTCAGAATTTTCCGATCGCAATGCCCGTTATCTAGGTACCATGGGTAAATACATTTTAACGTATACGATAAACGAGCAAGGAGCGCGAAAGGAAGGGACGACGCGGGAGAGATGTAGTTCTCAATCAAGTAGCCGTCTGGGGCGACGTTGCCACGCCGTTCACAGACCGGATTTCATTCATATCTGAGACGCGACGTTGCCGTCTTCGGCGGAAACCGCGACCACGCAACGTAAAAAAGCGCCTATGGAATGTGGCAGTAGTTTACCGCTCAACGGGCCAGGCCTAATATGTACCCAATGAAAAAATATTAAATTTCTGATTTAGAATGCGGACAATTTAAAATGGTTAATTGTAATAGAATCCGATAAAGTGAATTTCCTAATGTTCTTTTAATACACCTATTTAAAATCAGGCTAACAGAACCAGAACTAACAAAAAGTGACCTTCAAAAGCGTAATGTCTCAAGTGATGTAAGCATCTATAGCGTATAATAACATATAGCAATTATTATCATGGAATATTATAAATAGAGTATAGAAATATCACATGAAATATTTTTAAGTCATTACTGCAAAAAAGTTAACGTTCACAATTTTTTACTTCAATGACTGGTTTTGACGGCTTTGATTGAATAAAGTTTATTTTGAGAAGATATAATGTATTAAAAAAATAGGATGGGTGTGAGCAGTGCGGTTGTTACGTCGCTTCGTATGAAATTCAGCATTGTGCTTTAAGGAGAGCGGCGAGAGGCGGCGCCCGGAGAGCAAATAGCGTGGGGAAGGGAACGAGGCCGTGTTCTCAAGCCTATGGGTGGTCGGCGCTCGGCTTTCGAATTCCAATGCCTCACTTGTAGCGCCTACGCGCTGATCTCTTAGAAATTAGAACCCGCGCAGACAAGCGACTTTTGTCCGTAGTATTTGAATCACATCCACCATAGAATATCTTTTTTTAAGTTTTTTATAGTAATATATCGTCACGTTATATCCCTTTTGGGGTGAGCAGAGACATATCAGTTGTTGTATCCGCTTAGCGCTTATATATCGTGCTTAAAGTGACCAGTAAGAGCAGCTGATTGCTAGTTTTTTGTAGACGTAATAATTAAATTTATTCAGATACTGAAAGAATATGATAGAAATTATAAACGCAAATTACGGGGTTTTCGTGCCACTTTTTAAACTGTATACTCGGTCCTTTGAGCCGATCGCAAATATCCACAAATGTTTTATTCGCCAATTGGTTTGGTAAGCAGAGATAGGTGTTTTTTGCATAGTTTTCTTTATACGTCTCGCCCTTGGTGTAACAAATGTTCGCAGAACATTTTGTACGCGGAATAAATTCCACCGTGTGCGGACACCATTCTCATTGGATTCGAAATTACATATATCCTATGAAATGAATAAATTGAAACTGAGAACGATTTGTTTACAAATTCTTGTTCAGGGTAAAATGAATGAATTGAAATCTATGAATGAACATGTTTGTTGCCATAGTTTAAACAAACTTTGGCTTCTCTCATCATAAAAGTTGAAATAACAAACTGAACGAGTCAAAAACCGGAAACGGTGCCAGCGGAAGAGAACAACGACCAGATGGAACGCATTTCTTTTACATCCTTACTAATAATAAAGCTGTTAACTTTTTTAGGAGCACAAATAATCCAGGGAACCATAACTAAAAACAATAGTTTTAGTTATTTAATCTACTAAAATCCTTTTTCGTGATAATTCTTACGATTATCTATTATTATTAATTTTACGGACAACAGCTACAACGGAGAGGTGAAGTTTACTCTCCAGTATTCAACTAACCATGACAAAGAATATGTTTGTTTTTACATTGGCTCCTCAAAGTGACCACAATGCACCTGATTGTAAGTACAGTGTAGTCCAAAAACGAAATTGACTCTCTTGAAATCAAAAGACGAAAATCTATTAAGTTTCCGTCGTCATGTCGGTTTACATATACCACGACTGAAGGTCTCTAGGTATATGAGTTAATGGACATACACAAGCTGATCCCGAAACGTGACAGGCCAGTGCGAGTCGCTATGACGGTACACTGGTGTATTGTGGTCATGACCCAGTTCGGGGAATCGCCCTATCACCACAAAACTACGTACGTATTTTGTACATTTTTAAACTGTAAAATATGCATTAGAACCAGAGATGGGCAGAATGTAATCTGATTAATGATTACCGATTACAAATTGTATTCGTAATTTTAATTTTGTTGCTCTGTAATCACGTTTAAAACCCTTCAAAATGTTGAGGAGTCATAAATGTGTATGCAATTGTAGATTCCGTAGTGTTAAAAACATAGATGAGCAAAATTCTGTCATATTAATGATGAAAAATATAATCGTAATCGTTTTTCATTAATCTGATTACATTTTGCCTATCTATGTTTCACGGATACAGGAATTCGCTATTCTGTACAGAACAGCAATGCAAAGAGCTGCCGGCGCCGACAGTATCGCTCGTATAACTTAAGTGCTTCACAGAGTGGTTAACGCCGAGGGCATACTGCATTCCGCGGCTTCATTTTTCCAGAGGCCGCTCTCACCAAGCGCATAAAATCAACGGTAACTCGACTTTGCATGGCGATAAGAATGATTATGAAGATAAGCATTTTTTTTTTATTAGTTTTAAATGACAAGGAGAATAAATCATAATGCAAACTGCGAAGCCATATGCGAGGCTCAGGGGCAGCCAGTGAATTCAAAGCAAACAATTTTAAAAGTGTAGACTACTTAATTAATATGATTAGCTTAAATCAAACATATATCGTTGTTATATTATAATTTCACAACAATCTAATTTAAAAAAAAAAATAGTGAAGGGTTTAGGGGTGTGGAGGTATACATCCTGCATGTCACGTGATGTATTCAATGCTTACATTATATAACTTTAGCAAATATATTATTTCTGTTACAGAAATTAAAAAAAAATACATTTCTTTTAAAAAGTTAAATCTCTAAACATGTGATTTTAAAAGTCTACAGCTATTCATATCTTATGACATTCTCATTGTTCTCAGTAACTGTGGTATCAACCCTTTGCATACCAAGAGATTCCTATGGGTCTTATTAGATAATTGTAGCTTTTTTGTATTTATTATTATGTCATTTGTCTATTAATTGCATTATGCATATTTTAAAAATGCAAAGTGGAGATAGCTCATGAAAACATCTCTGACTATCCCAAAATAAATCTTTCGTGGTCAAACATTTTTAATATTATTTTGTTGCATTATAGAAACTATGCCATACTACTCATAAGCAAGTTTAATTTTGACCTATTAGTATGCAAATACATCAAGTTAAATTTTACAAGCTTTTTATTAACTGGACTGAATTTTAAAACAAATGTATATTCTTATTAGAACACAGTATGGCCTTAAATAAGACAATGTTTTGCTATTAAAAAAAAATACTTGATGTTTTTTGTTATTTTAAAATTTCAAGCATTATTATTTCAATGTTGGTATAACATACATTTTAATAAATTGTTATACCAATAACATATAACTTCAAATAACATTCAACAGATGGCGCCACCAGTTTGATTTAAAATGATGAATACAATGATCCAAAGTCTAAAGATTGTAATAAAAACACAGGAAACAGTGTAATATAACTATCTCCTTAAAATAATGAAACAAGTAACTTAAAGCAGTCTTTTTTTAATATGGAAACTTATAAACAAGAGGCCCCTTATGGGTTTTGTTGTTAACACAAGGCCATATGAAATAAGCAATGAACACAACTGTTTCTTTCATATATGTGATTTTTCATTATTGTCAATTACATATCACTTTAAATGCAAACCAATCTAATAGATTATTGGTATTTTGATAAGATATCAGAAAATGAGTATAAATGTATAAAAGTGTTTATAACTTCGTAGAAAATAAGAAAGATAAGGTCTATGATAATTTCATGGAAATGAGTACCTATTAAATTTCTTACAACATAATAATAAAATAAGCACAAGAAATGATATTCATTGTGTGAATTATTTTTAAGTCCTAACAGATACACAAATTAGCTGTGAAGGATAAGCCCATATAATGTGAATGTATGTAACTTTAATTTGATTTAAACTTAAGTTTGTTGCTTGAGCTGCCAACTGTACAGATTTCTATTATAAATATATCTAGATGGCAGCACATACAAACATATAATTATAACTCATAAAGAGAATACAAGGTAAATGTGCTTAGATGAATAACAATAATGAAAATAATAAATTTATATTACCAGTGACTTCCAATAGAAATTAAATATTGTTGAAATGATTTGAAAATATATGTTTGTCAATTAACAAATATTGGCAGATTTTATTTTTACATTTAATTAAACAAAATGTTCAAAATACTAAGGCAAGTCCACTGAAGTCACCTGTTTTGTTTCGAAAATAAAAAATAAACTATGTTTAAAAGTATATATGATTGAATTGGTAATTACTTAGTATGATAGTGCAAATGGTTATTAGAAATAAACAACAGCTTGTTTCCTTAAAACCATATTGTTTGATTGTATTCTCAATGCATATTAATTTCACTGTAAGGGGAGTTTCAGAAAAGAAAAAAACTAATTCTATAATCGTTTTAACAGTAAAATATTAGTTGATGCTCCATAGAGAACATAGTAACAAAAATCAATAATCAGACTATGGGATTGGTTTTGCTCCTTTAAAAGAATTTCAAAGAAAATTGTAATTACTAATTTATATTTAAAACTGCACATATACCTACCACATATGTAAATTAGTGACGTCGCCCGCGTTCCAAATACCAAAACATATGGTTCTTAAAAGGTTATGTAAGAAAATTAATGCTATATACCTTTTGTATCCATTTGTAGTCTCCTTTTTTTTAACCAGTGGCAGAATATAGAGCACATCAATGTTTATTTATTAGTAACGAAATATTTTACACACTCATTACAAGCCTACGGAAACCGATAATCAAAACACAGTTCTACAACATGAGCGCGAATCTCGCAACTGACCAAAAGACAACCGACGACTGACGATGACGTTTACGATCGTGGATCGAGCCGAGTCGAGTATTAGGGATGTATATCCCTAATACTCGATGTCCGTATCTGAAAGTAATGGATGTCTGAAGTTATAATAGTATATCATCACGCTACATCTCTGACGCGGTGAACACAGAAATATATGTATCTCCAAAGTTATACATCCATAATACATTATTCGTAAATCGTAACCGTCCGATGAACGAAATATGATTTTAGTTTGATCAAATTTTCTCACTTAATAATTGATATATGTCAGGAAGATTTAATGACAACAACAACTAACAGATTACGTTCCATTTTACACAACACATTTTTTCCGTTAAATGATCGACATGTTTTTTTTTTTAAGCTGAATTAACTTTATTATTTATGAACCGACTGAAATAAAATTAACACTATATGTTACAAGCAGCTTTCGGTAATACATTAGTAAAAACTGCATTTAAAACGATTATGTCGATTCAGAAATTAGAGGGCACAAACTCGTACAGATCGATTAACGACTCATAAATTTTTACTAAACTACGTCACTTAAGTGAAATTTTTCTGGCCACTTGCATATATGCATAGAGTTGCAAATCATTGTATCTACGGAACGTCGGAGAAGTGGCTGCGGAACGGGTTTATTATCTGTATTGATGTTAATTAAAGAATTGATTATGGGTTTTTGTTTATTATATGTTACTAAAAAAATGTTTGCTATGTTTAGATCTTTGTTGAAATTGGATTAACGCGTGGTGGAAATATTTTAAAAAATATGAATTATTAAAAAAAGCTGGTCTGAATATCCAAAAAATATTAAGCGATTTTTTTTTGTTTCGTATATCCGATATGTCTACAACCCTAGTTCGTGCTTTTTGTTTGTATGGACGCTCGACGCAACGCAACACGCCATTCGTTAAATATCGCTATTGCGAGATAATACTGCCAAAGCCATACCAACTTTTTACAGTATATTACAGATTTCTTTTATAACTTTGTTTAAAGATATAAAAAATTATAAAACCTGATTCATATTCAGTTCGATCTTGTTAATTAATATCATCATAATAAAAATATATAGGTGTAAAATTGGATAAATATATAATTGTCTGTTTGAGAGCTAAATTTAGTATTGATGTTCTGACTATTCAAACATTGCTAATATAAGTGGACATACTAAGTAAGAAAAAAAAACAGATATTTGAAACAGTATAAACCCAACTTTTAAGCGCACTACCAGGACATATTATAATTATATGTATGTTACTAATATTCTTAAAAGGAAAAATTCATGAATATATTTCTTCATAAATAATCACGTTATAAAAATTCTTAATTTCCATTTTAGTACGCATTACGGTTTTATACAGCAACACTTTTAGGAGTAGAGAACCTAACTCGTAAATTTTAAGATACAAAATTGAATTTAACAGATTAGAATACTTTTAATAATAATAATTACAACTTATTGGTTACTTACAATGTTGTCGAAATGTTTAAATTAATGTTGTTAGTTATATATATTAAGTAGTTAGATGTAGTTAAAGGACTGTAATGATAAAATAGTAATGATAAATTAGTATAATTATATTTCCAAGACACACTGGATAACGTCTCTATTATGGTTAATTATTATACAATTATTAAACATATCAAAAATAGTGCAATCAAATACAAATTTACCTATATTTGACCTGCTTGATTCACTTTCCAAATCCTCCTCCAAGTTAGCATTCTCCTCCATTATAATTACAATCTTTACACTTTAGTAATATATTAAAAACATTTCTGGTATATCATTTTTGCTATTTTATGTTGATTTTATTAAAAAACTGATTTTTCCTAATAATATTTTATAACAAATAACAGTAATTTACAAAAGTCCTTTTTATAAATCTATTTTATACAATTTGAAAGGTCACCGACGTCACTGTCATATTTTTGTTCACCACTCAACAGACGTATAAATAATCGACACAGATAATACAAAAAATCTTTTTACCTGCAGTTTCAATTATGCACTGTAATTTGTTACTAGTACTGCAGTTGTTGATCCAATACCTACTGTGACAATATTGTAAGCTAGATATAGGTGATACAGCGATAAAGAACGTTACGTAAGTAAAACGTCAGTCTGTACTAGGTGGATTTGGTGTAGATAAGTGTATATTCAAAGTATAGTACTTATTTATTCTACGTGGGAATGCTTCGTCATTGATTGCTCTAAATTAGTAGCCACATCAATCGTAAGGTTCAGCCAGAATAGAAAATTTTGTACTGTTTTTAACATAAAAAATGTAACTAATAGCATAATAGTACTAATTAAATTAAAAAATATATAATTGGCTGATATCCACCAGCTAATGTGAAACAGTGCATACAATATTTATGTTTTAATACTTCTTTTAAATATCTATGTGAAGTGGGTATGTCGACACTCGACAATACAGCAAGAAGCAGCAACACACTGTTGCGTCCAGCAGCAAATAAAAACAACGTATATGGGGAATATTCTGACAAGAAGTAGCAATGCTGCTCAGCAGTACGTGCTGTCGACAGTATGAAATCCAAACGAGTCTATAGTGTTTTTTTTTTGCTAGGGCAATATGGGGAATTCCTCAACTACACGAGATATGCTAAAACAGTCCAAGGTTGGGTGTTTGCTCTATTTGTCCAAAAATAAATTGGAGATGTCAGCCAATGTCTGGGCTCCACGGACCACGGTCCATATTTGGAAAGACCTTTGCCCAACAGTGGAATAAATTAAATAGACGATAACATAGACAATAAAAATTTAGGTTTTTTAAAAAGTATAATCGCTTTATGTGTCTACGGAACTATAGGATTATAGCACTACATAGCACGGTCTCTTACATTGTTTAAATATATGACTATACGAGATATATTGTACTATAATAACGAAGTTGCATGACTGAGTTAACAACACCACACCAATCCCTTTAAAAACAGTTGTACTTTCTTATCTGAAACCATTTACAGTATGACACACAGAAATAAGATTTAAATTAGAGTGTTTTAAAGGTTATGATATGCTTACAGCCTAAGTACTTATAACATCTCGACGCACTGTGTTACGTCGTGGAATGCTGTAGGAAAGAATATAGTTCGGGCTTATCCTTGAAGTAGTGCTTTAAGCTTAAATTTTGTTATTAAAGTCAGTGGTGTAGAAATTGTGACGCGCGGTGCACACGATATTCGTCGATAGCCTGGGGAACAGGTTCAAATGACCATAAATATTAACTTTTGTCGTATATGTCGCAACTCAGTTATTTTGCCGGCATTTAATATTCCCGGGAATTTACGAAATGTTCGCGGAAGTGCTGGGCACTTTGGGAAAATTCCCGGGCATTTTCATCACTAATCATGACCTGGCAAAAATTAATAACTCTGAAAATTCCGCCCGTTTCCTCAATGATAGGCCATAGGTGGCCTATCAAGACCACCTATGGCCTATGTTCCAAGGCTATATAAGCCTGGATGAGGAAACCTACGATTAGTAAACAATTGCCAATTTGAATGTTCCACTGACGGATGTGGATACAAAAAACAAGATTAAACGCAAGGCAGGTGATAGAGCAGCTTGGCCCACGCGGGCGGCACCGGGCGTCGCTCAGCCAGCTGTCGTCCCACGTGCTCAGCAGCTGTCGTATTCATCCCTTGTTACTGAATTTAGTCTCTCCCTCTCATTACTGTGTATGCATCTAAACTATTCTTGTGAATAGAAGATACATCTCCGCAAACCATATCTCTACATTTTAATACTTTTAAGTGATATGTAGGACCTATACTTTTGTGTGACACAATTTTACAAGCATATGAAGGTATGGTTTATACTCCACATATGGCATTTAGTTGAGTATTTATGTCGTGTTTAATATTAATATATTTTTGTTGTTTTATTTATTTGTAGAAGCGGTAGGACGATTTACCGAAATAAGTCGTAATCACAATATACAAACGCAAATTCCGTCATAGTGACTCGCTTCGCCTTGTTGCATTTAGAGATCAGTTTGTGAACTCCAGTTACTTAGAGACTTTTACATGCGGTATATGAGGGCTATTATGATGACCACGATTGTCAATTAATTCGTTCAATTATATTCGTTGTAGTTTTTTAATTACACTGTACTATCCAACAGATGCGCTGTAGTCACATTACCGATCAAAGATAATATAGGATTATATATATACACATACACATTTCACTATTTCTCAATGAATAGATCCAAACACCTTCGCCCATAAAACTCGGAGAAAGAAGATCAATTGTTCCATGAACTTATTGCGAGAGGGGAATTACTTTAACAAACAAAGGTTACTACAGAAACTTGACATGACTGCATGGTAGACGGCTTTATTTACAATGCCAACACACTTTTGAAAATTATAAATAAATACTTTGAACTCTAGAAGATTCGAGATTACCCCAATACATGAATACACTATTGATTCTTACTACTTACTCAGTGGTTCCTTTTGAAAACATTGTCCCAGACGCTATTACGACCCGTTGGATATCAAATAATTCCTCTAGATACAAAGGAATATTCGAGAACAAATAAAATAAACATTAAGTTAACCTCATTATTTCACATGCTATGAATACCTACATACATGCCAGTAACAATTCATAAATTCCGTGTGAGACCGGTAAAATTTCAACAATTTAAAGAAGATTTTTGAAAATTTCGTCACATTTACAAATAAATTAACGTTGTTATACAAATCTACTTAGCAATTATTGTAGTTGTGATTTAAGTAATTAAGTGAGTTATGTGTGAGTGAGTGATTTAAGTGAGTTAAGTATGAGAATTACTGTTGATCTTCAATCCCCATGATTCAGGCCGTTGCAGTTATGTTGCCAAGCTATTACAAGCTATTTTTTCAACTGTTAGGTATTTTATAATGGAAATCAGTGTACTTCCGTAACTGAAACTTTTACTAAATAATCTATAATTGTATTGGAATGTAACAGGTAGTAATAGATATTCTTTAAATCAATCATAACCTTGTTAAAAATACGAAAAACCTATCAATTCATGAAAATTATAATAAAGAACTTGATTTAAGAAATGATAAAGGGAAAAAATTAATTAAGTAAAAATTTAAATGAAGTCAAAAGACAGGTATTTTTAAAGAAACGCGCAGGCAGAGCTCCGGTCTAAGGGCTCAGCCTGTTCTGTCCGTAACTCGGCACACCTGTGAATGGAGGAACACCCGGTGGTTTTACCCAGTGAGAGTGGCACACCGGGGCTCGGCCCTCACCGTCTCCCTGACGGCACATAATGGGTATCCACCGGATCAACAAAAAAAAAGGTATTCTTAAAGATCGCTTGTAAATATAGATAGCGTCATTTCTTAATCGTTACTATAAAATGTTTTATTAAATTATAATAAATACATGTTAACACAAAAACAAAAAACATTAGATTAAAAAAATTGAATAAAACTAAATTAATTTAATTAAAGTAAATAATTATTTAGCTAAAGCAAATTTATTCAAGGAAATGTATTGGCACAAAATAAATTACTGAGCTTAGTACAAAAGCACTACTTAGCACAAAAGAAATTGTAAACAGGAAAAATTTGGTACCTAAATGTTTAATAGGCCTATTTATTATTGCGCACATACTTTAATGAATGAACCCAACTCAACAAAAGCTGTACTTACATTCATATTATGGCTATACGAACATAGACTAAATATGAATTCGACTCACTCATTAGTCAATTCAATGATAGCTAAAGCTTTCTAAATAATAAAGCTAAAAAATAAGTTCTGTTTTGAAATAGAACTATAAAGCCTTTAGGTAATTAAAGGACCTCTTATGTAAAAAAAACTATGTGTGAAGATGCAGTTGCTTTGATCACGACATTTATCACAAATACATGTAGTCAGTCTTTCGATAATGTAAATGTATTTTGGTCTACATTTTATTTACCATATATATTCATTTTACTGATAACATGATCTTATTAATAAAGTATGTTTATTAACTCTCAAATGATACTCTCGAAAATGCTATGTTAACTTAAATATGTTTTCTAAACAGTCTGAATATCAGCATCGTGTGCCCAAATTCAGCCAATTTGCGAATTTTTATTCATATTAAACAGAAAAAATCTGCGAAAAATTATATTAGATCTTAATTGGAATAAATACCTTAGGATTAAAATATCAAGAGCTTTTTTAAGAAAATTATGCATCTTAGAAATGGAATAAAAGTTAAGCAAGGACTTAAAAGAATATACGTACAGGTTGCATGTAAAACTCTAGCCATACATTTAATAAATAGCATACGTGATGCTTTTAAAGGATCCAAAATAATATTTTTTGTTGTCGCTTCTGGAATGAATTTGATAGTCACTGCGCGGGAAGGCAGAAAGCGTCCAATGGCAGCCCTTGGCGCGGTATGCGGCCCGCTTTTCTCAGAAGTCGACTGCGCTTCGTGCCACAACCCGCGGGACAGGATCACTTGTTCCAAGTACTTACATATTTAAGAACTTTGGACTGATAACCACACACGAGATGTTGCTACACAATATATTATTACACAATAGAGCGTTTCGAAGAAATCATCACTGAAATTTAAATGTCATTGATAAAGAAGGAATATTTTTCAATGGTAATTTTGTTGTTATGAATGCATTTCGGTAGCATGTGTTTATATTCGTCCCACAGTAAATACAATTTACATTTTTTTTTCATTTATTTATTTTGTATTCTTAATATTCAAAATTTGTTGTTATATGCTAAAGCTATTTTGAGCTTGATTTTGAATGTAGAAGCAAAAATAGAAAAAAAACATAGCTGATTCTGTCTACACATCAGATTTCGCCCTGTTAAAATATATATAAAGTTAGGTAGGTTTACATGTACTCTTTAGAAGAATGGTGCTAAGAAAATAGTGATTGTTTTCTCACTTTTTTTGTTAATTTGACTTATGATAAATAATTATTACAATGTAAATTTATTAAGTATATGAAATAGGTACCTATATTTTTTATAAGAAAATAATTTTTCTTAACCGCTTGAGTGCTGAGAAGCGCGATAGTGCTCTTCCTATTTTATATTAAAAACTAGCTGTGCCCGCGACTTCGTCCGCATGAAATAGTGTTTTTGTGTAGCATTTTTAATTACTTAGGCTAATTATTTTACAAATAAGACATATACATACATATATAAATATTTTAGTTAGCTATTTCCAGTGTTTTATTGGAAAGAGTTTTATTATTTAAGTTAGTATTTAAGTGTTTTATTACATTATTTAAGTATATAAGTACATAAGATATACATATAAGTAAAGTATTAATATGAGTTTATGTAAGTACGTTTCCACATAACACACACACATAGTTCCTGTGTCCTTTCTCAGGCTTTAGACTATCTGTGTACCAAATTTCATTTAAATCGGTTCAGTAGTTTTGGCGTAAAAACGTGACAGACAAACAGAGTTACTTTCGCATTTATAATATAAGGTAAGGATTGGGAAAACAGTGACTGCGCTCATATTGTTTTCTCAGTTTGGTGTGTATTTTTGGTGTATGCTTACAAAATTTGTTCTGCACTCATACAGTTCATATTGCCTCGTTATATTTACTAATACCTTACTACTACTAGCTTATATTATATATATAGTTATAGTTATATATGTAACTATATATAGTAGTACAGCACTGCTTTTATTAAGTACGCATTTTTTAATGGTATAAACAGAACTTCCTATTCAGAATAAAGAAACCAACTTTTTTTTCGACTGGATATTTTTTTCTTAGTGACCGTATTGCTCGGCTTGGAAAGGCCTTCACAACTATACCGGGCTCGGTGGGCGAACGCAGTAGGCGCTCAGCCAGCGAATTTTATGCGTTGGGCGGCTACGCAAGGGCACCCCTGTGGGTACGGACCTCGACTTGGGCGGCCGGCCAGTTAAAAACCAACCTACGGTGATCTACCAGCGTTTCGGAAGCGACTACCTTGAGAACAAAAGCCGAAAGAAACTGAAGGCTGCGTTGTAGTGAGATCGAATGAATATTGATTGATGTCCGGGAAAGACCTTCAAAACTAAACCGGGTGAGAGGGCCGAACACTGAGGTGCTCAGTGCGAAACCAACATGACGTAAACAGAATTAAATAATTAAATGGTATATTTAAGTTTTTTTATGACGTCATTCGCTGGATGACGTCTACGTTTTGCGCATATTAATTGTTACTTAATATTACATCAAATATTTAAATGGAATAAATTATTCGTTACATTATAATATGTCGTCGATTTAAAATATGACCAAAGTACCAAAACCGTTTAAAAATAAATGAGATCGTTATTAATTTATAATCTGCAGGTATACTTTGTAATATAATTTATACACTTTGATAAACACTTAAACTGTTAGTATTTCGATTAAAAAAACTGCCTTTATAGAAAATGGAGTTATTTATTTCACTGCTTTTCTTAGCTCTTGAACCGCTCTAGTTGCGTAGAGATGTTGCCTCATTGAGAGTTTTCCACCGTTTGTATCATTGTGAGTGTTGTGAGGAGTTATTTAAACTTGTTCCACTCTCTCCCTTCCATAGCAGAACTACGCGCGCGGGTCCACAGGGTCACAGCTTTTCGGTAATTCGCATCTCGGCTAGGACTAAAAAGTTCTCCAACTTACTTTTGCCGAGTCGTTGGGCTGTGGAATGGGTTTCCGGCGAGCGTGTTCCTTTCTTACTTTGATATTGGGTCCTTTGAACGAAGCATGAAGAGATATTGGTGCAGGCCGGCATGGTCGCAGCGGCTATAAATGGTTTTTTTACTGTTGGTAGATGTTGTCGTTTTTAGGAATGTACCAGGCTTACCATCAGGAATGATGTGGACACTGTGCCATGTCAGGATAAAAAAAGTATATCATCAACCACCAAGCTTTATAGATAGTATGGTTTTTTTTAATTTTAAATGGAAGGACGTTACGAAAACTTCCCACTAAAATATGTATTACAAAAGCTCGATATACAATACCACATTTTTTCCTATCCAAATCCGTTACATTCCATTCCCGAGAGTAGCGAGTCTGCCACAGCACGGAGCACGAAGCTATCTCGGCAAGATTTCGAAATTCCAAGAAAGGCAGGCCTTATAAATTATCTCAAAAGCGCCGACGCGGCCTGTTACCAGAATGCTTTTTTTACAGTACAGGTAGGCTGGCGCTAAGAAGACGATGGAATTTATACAGCGACTTACCGAATTTGATATTTTAACGCATTAAATAAAATTTAAAGATGGCTTCACCTACTTGTTCTTTTTTTAATTATTGTTCTAATTGTTGTGTTAGAATGACTGGACTTGCTTTGCGTGTATTTCTGTTAAATGTATCTATAATTTTTATCATTTGTAATAAATTGTACAATATAGAAATTTCCACAGTGCATAGTTATTTGTTAGCTTACAGTTAATTTTATTTGTAGTTAAAATATATTCTTAGTATCAAGACCTGATGCACGTGATCGAATCTTCCAATTTAAATGTATCTCAGAAAGAAAGCTTTCTACATATTTGTGTAATAAGTTTTTCAGAAGGTGCCACCATTAATAGAACGAACCACACCCACGTAATCATTTTTGATATATGTACATATATAGGTAGTGATCATTATCTAGCTCACTAATAAAAAAATAATCTTTATCGGAGTAATAAGATAATGTCTTAAATATTAAAACTTCAAGTATAGAAGATTTCGAATATAACTTGTAATATAAAAAACGCTATACTTGTTTCAATGATACAACTAAAAAGCATGTAGTAGATACTGAATAACAAGACTGTACCACAAGAAACAATGCTCGTCGATGTTACGGGTACA
The DNA here is from genome assembly GCA_036320925.1 of Automeris io. NCBI lineage: Eukaryota > Metazoa > Arthropoda > Insecta > Lepidoptera > Saturniidae > Automeris > Automeris io. Next base: position 7,522,471 of record JAUDJH010000012.1, on the reverse strand, counting down.
AACTATTCTGGTCCTAACAGCACTCACTTAACGGTCCGTATTCCACTGTAAAGCTGGTGTGCTGTGGAATTTGGGCCACAAGCTGACTCAACGGCAATCTAGCCCCATCCTTGTCTTAGAGAAAATCTGTGTAGGTATGAACCACGAATTGTTTGAAGAAAGCACAACAGTTAAAACAAAAGGTGCATTTTGGACTGTACGTACTTTTAACAAATGGCTGTTTTCCTAGTACCTATAGTATCTTAGAAACATAATATCAACTTAGGGTCACTAATATAGTGGAATAGACTATGATAGGTTTCTATCTATCATAGTCATACGGAAGAGCAAAAACTATCATCACGTCTGCGTTCGTGTCGTCAGCGGTGGTAATCTGAAACATTGCAAACCATAAGTCTTTTTTCCATTAATTTGAGATCACTGTGATCGTGATTCCCGTTCCATACAGATTAAATCTTGATATTCTAAATTAATTCTATTCTATTCTCTAAAATATACGGTAAGAGTCTGGAACAGCCCTACTGCAGATCTGCCTTTCTCATGGCTAACATACAAATAGTCCTGTGTGAATGTACGCCAAATGCAAATAGGCATATTTGAAAAACAAATAAAATTGGGCCACACAAAAATAATATTTTTTTAATCAAAATTGTTCACTATATAAGATTAAGCTCTTTTTATTTTTATAAGTATCTACGTCAATTCGAGATGAGATAGAATAGTTAATATTGCCTTAGATATACGAAATTTAGATACCTATCTTAGTTTTAGCCTAAATTTGTTGACATCTAAAACAAAATGGACCCGATTTCTATACTTAACGAAATAGGATTAAATAGACACTAAATAAATAGGTACCTATATCCGACATTTTATGAAACAAATTGAACTTTTGAAAATAAAACAATCCATGAATTTAGTTGTCGATCTTCTACCCAGACGCATCTTGATGCGGGCTTGCGGCTAGCTGTGAACATAAAATAGACTGTTCTTATTTATAGTAATAAGACAAAAGAAAATATTATATTTTTTATGTATGCACAAGTAATTTAAAAAGGAATTACCTACCCTTTTTTCGGTAGGATACTATGCTGTAGCTTGGGAGGAATTTTACAACTGTACCGGCTGGGGGGACGAACACTTAAATAAATAATCTCATAATAAATCTCAGCCTTAAGGTTTTTTTTTTTTTGTAACAAGACAATATGTTGATGGCCGGGATAGACTTTTACAACTAAACCGGGCGAGTCAGCTTTAGAGTTGGCCTCAGTTGGACTCTTCTCTTGGACTCAGGCAGCGAATTTTTGGGTTGGGTGGCAACGCAAGGACGGGGTGTGGATATAAACTTCGACTATGGCGTTCAACCTGGGAAAGAACCTAAGGCGATGTACTAACGCTTAGGAAGAGACTGCTTTGAGAAGAAAAGCTCGAAAGAAACTCAAGGCTACGTTGGAGTGGAGATTTTATTCAAAATGTGTAAGCGGAAATAAAAATGTATAATTTATATTTCCTATATTGCAATAATTTGATTATAAGGCATTATTTCAATAAAACTGGATGCTATAAAATAATCATCGACAATATCTATCCATATAATTTTTATGTTTATTTACGTCAATCTAAAATTGTACCTTAATGAAACTGAACGCGCCATTTTGTATCCGGATATTTTTTTGTTAACTCGCTGAGCATCTATTCGGTACTTACCGCCGTCACCGTGTGGCTATTGTATGACCTTGTTTGCTAATCACCACAATAGAAATTTCCCATGCTACGTCATCTTATTGTTATAGTCGTACTTTTCCTCCTTGCACAACTTTATTTACAATTATTATACCCATGTTAATTGTTATGTATAGAAGGACTGATTATCGTAGCCTCGTTTTAATGATATAATGATAATCTAAGGATATAATGAAAAATGAGATAGGTATATAAGAACCTACAAATTTTAGTACTAAAACATTAAGAGTAGAGATACCAAATGGTTTAATAGTAATAACTATGTTATTTATTATAAAAATTAAACTAAAATAACTTAAACTTAAATAACTTAAACTAGATTAACTTAAACTATAAAAATATTACAAATGTGTAAATTTTACTTGGAAAACTCTAGCTAATATAGTCGATATATGCAATTCTCATATTATAGAGCTACAAGATGATCTGTACTATTTAAAACAATAATATTATTATATAAATGACACCAAAACGTGATTATTGTGATAATTTTTAACCGTCTTCAACAAAGTAAAACTAGCAAAAGTTCATTAAAAAGGATAGTGGAGAGATACAAAGTATTTATATATGAGAAAGACATTTTTTAGAAATATTTTAAGCAATCGCAATAAGGTCCTCCTACTGAATCTCAGTACTTGCGCTAAGACAGTTAATTTCTTCAGCTTTATATAAACTGCGCAGTTCCAACTTCCAACGAAGTCGAAACATCGACATAGCTTTTGGTACTTGTTGGAGGTCGAACGCCTGCCATTGCCAAATTTGAACGGATGACGTCACCTAGTATTGGGCAAAGACCTCGAAGATACCAAATGTTAACATCAGTCGTATTAATTGGCTTTATTCGTGGAACCAGTACCATATAAAAACGAGCATTGTATATGTAACTATTAAAAAACATCGTTTGGTAATCAAAACGTGACTTTAGCCTTAATTAAACTGTGACATTCACGATATAGTCATATATATTTTATCCTTTTTACAACACTTCATGGGTTTTTATAAAACATTCAGTATTTAAAATAAACTCTAATTATAAATAATCTGTATTTTGAGTTTCACATAGTACAAAACTTCATTCCATGTTTAACCAAAAAACCTCATTGTGTTTGCATATTATTTTATGAAAATTTAATTGATAAAATGTTAAATAAATAAATGTTCCATGTTAATTTTACTCTCGTTTATTCTATACAATTAAGATTAATACAATTTACTTAAATGTGGAGAGAGACCTCGATTTGATATTTTCAGAGAATAATTCATGCATAGAAAATTTTCTGGATCTGAATAGAAAACCACTTTAAGCCCAATATACGCAATGTGCTAAGATCTTGTTTCACAACGTCGCGTTTCATCTACTATATGCTGGCTTTACACAATGGATATTGTCTGTTAGCTTACTTGTTGAGAAGAATGCCTTCGTGCTATGCAAATTGTGTTACAAAGCCATTGTGCTTAATAATTTTTATCGCAGATGTTCCAAAGTATATTGTTTATCATAACATGTTTACAAAAATATATATTATTTCTATAGTGATTTTTTCAATTGGATTACCTTTTAGCAATCCTTTTAGGAATAAGCATACTTTCTGTCGAATAGTAAGTAAAATTTTTAGCATACAAATTGAAGTGTGCTAGTGTGTTCTCCTTACACTTTCCTTCCTGATACAATGATACATAGATTGGAGGTATCAAAGATATAAAGGATAGCAGAAATAACAATAGAACATATAAAATTGTTCCACGATGGTGATAATGAAACAGTTTTTTAAAAGACATTTTGAATTATCAGTCACGGCTATCCAGATCTATATTTATAGTTTTAAATTGAATAGAAACATGTAAAAAAGGCATATTAACTTATTTGTAATTAAGTACCAAAGAGAAGTCAGGTATAATTTTAAAAAGTGTAAGTAAAATTTAAAAATAAAAAAGTTCGCGAAAGCAATGGACAGATTTTCCCCCAAATTTCATTAGAATATAGTTTAAAGTTAGAAGCAAAAGTCAATGGTCATGAATCATCACACTGCATCTAGTGAAGCGGTAGATAGCTTTCGCAAACCTTGTTCAGAATTATGCTGTTTTGTAGCGGATAGAAAGCGTCGCGACCTCACTTTCACTTCTCCCTAGCAAAACACCGACTTCGACTCGAGGATTGAATAACGTTCATACGATATCCCTGATTGTCCAACCGCAAGAACATTCATTTCGCATAAAATTCGCCGAAACCTCGTTTGACATGCACACAGGAGAGGTGTTGGAAATTCCTAAAATCATGTTTCCCATGAAATTTTAGTCAACTTTGAAACCATGTGGAATTGGAAACTGAGTCGAATTGAAAATTAATGTTTCAAAAACGCTTTTATAAATACCTATTGTTATTGTGTATGCTTTTTTAAAGAATTTGTTTATTAAGTAGGTTATAATGACTCTTATATTATTTATTTTTCAAAGAATATCGTAATATCCATACTATGGTACTTATAGGTAATGTAAATTTTTAAAGCTTGTTCCTTGTACGTACCGTTCTACTACATTAGTAGACTAGTTTTGGTACTAAGTCGATTACGTTTTTTAACGAGATAGATCTTATCTAATTAGAGTCTTAATAGACTTCAAATATGTAAAATTTTAAATGTTTCCATGAAATCAAATAAAAACGATACTCTATTTTTATAAATGGCGATGAAACATAGAAACAAATATGATCTTCTAAATATATATATTGAACGCATTGATCAATTCACTCGGTGTCAATTGATTTCCAATAAACGTTTACAATTGAAACAAGCGAGGCATGCGGGATCGCTCAATTATTTAATCGACAACAAGTCGATTCTCCATGAGGACAATTTGTGAATTAGTGACGCCACTAATACCTGCTAATCTTTTTATTTTGGTAAATTCTACAGGTTCATGAAATAAAAAGATTAACGTTATTCACAGCAGGTCTCCCACCTGACATCGAAACAGGAAAACCTTATACTAACAAACAAGTAATGAAGTTTCTGGAAATTTAAACAATCATAAGAACTGGCAATAAATTTTTTATACTTACAGAATATCTGAATAAGATATTGAATTTTATACTATCATTTATGTAACTCAGATAAGAAGGTTTTTTAGGATAGATAGTCACTGATTTCTATAAATAATACCAATGATTAAATCCATTTTATTTTTGATGAAAAGTAGGATGATGAAGGAAATTATACTCCCATTATAATGAAGATGGGAAAACTGACTTGAATGGGTAGATTGGACAAGATATGACAGGTGTTTTGTCATAATTAAGCACAAAGAATGTATAATTGCTTCCTTTAAGGCACATGCCTTAAATTATATACTTATATAGTATATTTGTATATACGTATACATATACACATACCATTTAATTAAATTCTTGGTCAAATTTCAACTAAAAGCGACACCAGTACTTAAAAAATACGTGTCTTACCTATGTGGCAGGATGTACGCTACAGTGGAGCGAGACGGTTGCGCACTGCGGCTTGGTACGTCTTTTATTTGTATTTACATAACTTTAAAATGTGCTTTTGTAAATTAAACCCTACTTGTTTAAGTTAGGAATGAAAGTAGACTATCAATAGTTCAGTACTTAGAACTTTTCCATAGGTAACTCATATAAAATTTCATACCCGCAGAGTTTGTTTATGTTTTAGAGGAACAAAGAGCAGAAATGGTACGTATACCAAAGCGAAAAGGTTTATATTCGAAGTAAGTAGGAATGTTTCCAGGGCATTCTGGATCGAAATAAGTTAGTTCTATGAACCGCTTCCGCCGCTGCTCCTTCCGTCTCGGGTTGCTTTGCTGCAAACATTCTTGAGGCGGACACCGGACCCGGTTCAAGAATGCTGACCAGGCGAGGACGCTCCGATGGCGTGATAGCTTAATGCACATTCAAGCCAACTCTCATAGACATTCCTTACAGATAACCAAGGCTGTTCCACTGTGGTAAACACTATTTTATGTTTATTTGCTGCTCTTTATTGAAATTAATCCGTAATGCGAATGCGGAAATTTTAATTCTAAACATTCTCTTGCTTTAAGATCGGCGTATGTTTTCAATATGTCATCGACTGAGCGAAGCGAGATCTCTGAGTCAAGTTGGGGCTTTCGATACTTTGTCCGTTTGTCTGCCCGCCTGACAGAGGCCTAGAATTTCTAAGCCAAAGAAGGCAACGATTTGCAATTTTAATGTTTAATTATTAATGTAATAAAAATCGAACTCGAAGGATGCTCTCATACATGTATGTGCGGTATCGTTGCAAAGAATAAACCGGCTTTAAGGTAACCCTTTCTTTTTCAATTTTTATGTGTAAATTCACAATTTGGTAAGCAGAAAAATTGATCGTTTTTTGAACTATGTCGTCCGTAAAAACTATATTATTGTGTATATTTATGTATTCAGTTGATACGTATGTCGAATTCTAGGTAAGGTCGTGTAATTTATATAATAATTATGCAATAAATATAGAAAACTCGTTAAAGTGTATAAGAAAAATCTTTTCATGCCATAAAAACGACCGAATTTTCTAAACATGCAGTATTTTGTGATGTTTCGAACATAGCTTTAAGTTGTAAATTGTTGTTTCTATAAACGATTTGAGTTATATTTTACATATATTTATGTCATAAAAATAATAATTATTAAACCAGCCCTATAAATGAAAACCTATTTACAAACATTGTTTATTACTATGGAATGTATAAGTAAAATATGAAGGATGACCAAATTTATAGATGTATTAAGGATAAGAATAAGACGCGGGTGACAATGATGCGCGTAACCACAGTGACAGAACGATCAACGTTACCGTCTAAGTTTATTTGAATCCCTAATCTCTCTGATATTCGTCCTTTATTTGTTACAATTGAAATATGTTGTAGAGGTTTAATAATATTGAAAACTAGCTGTCCCGGCAGACCTTGTTCCGCCCTATTTCTCTAAAACAAAGTTACATTGTTTTTTTTTTTTTACGTTAATAGCTGTCCCATCAGATTTCATTCTGCCAAAAGTTATTGGCCTGTCGTAGTCTAATAAAATTTCATTGAAAGACTTATGTAAGTCATATCTAAGGTAATGATATTTTTATTATAATGCCTTATGGGACACATTATTTTTGTTTGATTATTTGGCGTATAAATTATAATTTTCATTAATGACATGTAACCTCTAATCAACTTGAAGGCATACGAAAGATAATCCTAACGCACCTTTGTTTTGTTTTCATTGACATCATATGTTTGACAGCTGGGGACGGGGAGTGGTTTGTATGAGAATAGAAAATTGTTGTCTTTACTATTTTCTTCGTATTTTTTACGTTTTTTCATTCCAAAAGAACCATCCCCAGACTTCATCAAACACAACAAAAGAGAAATTAGCCAAATCGATTCAGCCGTTCTCGAGTTATGCGCTTAGCAACACATTTTGCGATTAATTTTTATATACATATGTATGTACATATATAGTTGAAGTGATTAACCATTATCCTTCTTTCGATTCTATACATTTATGATCGCTGCAGTTTTCTTTGATAACATTATTTCAATATACCTTTTTATTTATACCTTATTTAATACAAATAAATAAACTTGATTAATTATAACCACATTTTCCATTCTTTTAATTAAATTTAAGGGACGCATTAAATGACGTATAATAATCATCCATTAGGATCTAAATCCGGATTCAGAATATGATTATGAAACTGACCATTGGACAAATAAATATATACTTTCCAAGCATTAACTGTGCATCTTTATAACTGTCTTGTTTCTATAAAATGTCTACAAGGAGTAATGATTAGTGATTTCCGCCGATATGAAGATTTTTTATACTTTGGCTTCTCTAGTGTGGGAAACATTCGTTCGTTTTTGTTCATAAAATATGGTTAACCATTAAAAAAACTCCCATTTCCCAGTCCCACGCTCAGTTGTGTTCCATGTGTGTCAACAATCGTCATGAATCGGCTATAGACATCACCTTGCTTTTATACACAGCCATTACTTGATACTTCGTTTTTTTTTATTTTAGAACCTTCGTAAATTCTTAATTGAAAAACAGTTTCCTTTTGTGATATTTTTTTCGTACAACCAAGTCCTGAGTTTTTGTACTACCTAAAGTCTCATTAATATATTAAATTTCTTTCCCACATCACTCATTGCTTTGTTTGTACGAATAATTAATAACCTAGAGTTCGTAAGAACGTGGATTTTTGGCCTTAGCTTATTAATCGCATTTCGCCACAACTTTCGGCCGAAGTAGAAAATTTACAAAAATATTGGTTAATATTATCTAAAAGAGAATAAATAATGTAATGGTTTTAAAACTATTGAATTAAGGGTATATATAAAAAATACAAAGATGATTAAAATAAAATAAAATGAAGAATGTACCTGTGCTATCTCCATCGAGCTCTCACCCATTCGGAACTGATAGTTAAAATTCGGCGCTTGCTAGAGACCTTCAGCGCTAGCCATAACTTCAACTCATTTTAACCAAACCCGATGTTTCGCTTTGAATCTAGTAATATTTTTTTTTTATCAAATGCGCGAAACAATGTGCACTTTGTCTTTTTTTTCCGCAGGACAATTTTTGGCGAGCGGGAGAGACCTTCACAACTAAGCCGGGCGATAGGGCGGATACTGAAGGCGTTCAGACAGCTATTTATGGGTTGGGTGGCAACGCAGGGGCGCTCTTGTGGATACAGACCTCGACTTAGGCCGCCAGCTAAAATAAGAAACCTAACGGTGATCTACCAGCGTTTCGGAAGCGACTACCTTGAGAAGGAACGCTGAAAGAAACTCAAGGCTGCGTCGGAGTTGAAAACTTTTATCATGTGCAGTACTTTATTTGAACTACTAATACGTTATTTAAAACAAAGGTTTTATATAATTCAAATTAAGACTGGGACCTCGAATTTTTTGAAATTTTAAAGCAGATCATTGATGTCTGATCGAGTATGTTCGTATTTATCTTTTTGGTGTTGTATATACCATACCGAAATATTCAGAGTGTCATATATGTATATAATTTAAATATTTCGTTTAAAAAAATTGGTAACAAAAACTTAATGATTTATATACATTTAGCTGTAAATATTAACTTTGCTCATTATTTAAGCCTTAAATTTCAGTTATAACTTATAAGATACTTTGATGATTAAAGAAAAGACATTTACAGCAAGACATTTTTTCATACACAGATTGCCTAACTGTTCAATAATATATCACTATATATATATTTAATTCATATTTATTCAGTTACAAACATTTTTTCTCGCTTACCTAATCTATGGATCCTGCGAGACAGATTTCTCAATGACGTATATTTGTGTGTGTTATGAGAAACTTTTCGGGACTGTAACGGTTTTTATATTATTTTTTGTCCCCTCTGACCGTGTGAAGGCTCAATGGCTGTAGCATGTGTACAGTATGACCAGTTATAGAAGAGCTTTAGTAATACATTGCTTACCCCTATTGTTAAAGGTATGTGTTATCGTAGGGGGGACGTAAGAGATCTTTAAAAACTGGTGGTATCCAGTCTTCAATGAGCCGTTTCTTTGAGAATCGACTCTTTCAAGACGTTATATTGTTCGTCGTTTTCACACGGATTTCTTACAGGGAATTGTGCAAGCTGTTTATACGTATTATCTTTTCATGAGAACTAGAATTAAGGCATTCATGGAACTTAGTATCAATGAGATTTGATTCAGTAAAATTCATTACTTTAAACATTCGTAAGCAATATTAATAAAAAAAAAAATGGTCTATCGTCGTTTAATTTCCTTAAATAAGAAGGAAAAATGTCTAGTAACGAATATTATAATGGAAATAGGATCAAACCGTTTTGTTCTTTAATACGATTGATTAAAATTCTGATAACTTAGTCTTACTTTTTTTTACTTGAGGAAAATTCTCATAGGACTGTCCCGGTGTTACATTGCGGGGTTGCAGCAGGGGTTTACTGGAGTTATACCGACTAAAAACCTCAAGGTGACATATTATGAGCATTGTTGGGAATTAAGGCATCTATAATCAATTCTGCACAGCTCCTCCGCGCCGCGCCCTCCTGGCACAATCCCGAGGGGAAAGCGTCGTTTTCCCCGATACTAAGTTGTAATTTTTATACAGAACGCGTCACGATACTCTGTTGAGTTCTTAGGGCCCCCACCTATCGTGGATTGACCGGTCGGCTGGGACTGGTGCATTGAAGCAGTTGCCAACCCTGACCGTGTTACAGGGCTTTTCCTAGGATAGGAGATTCTCATAGAAGGAGACCACGGTTCTCCATGCCATACTAATATGAACGACACTACTGCCAGCAGGAAAAGGTCTTGTGTGATCCTCTGCACCAGGTTCCGCCGCTCGCTGTCCCACGCCGCACACTGCGAGTGTATGCCGGGCGGGATCCAGGTCTAAGACGCACTGGTAGCACTGGATCGTTTCTTTAATTCCAAACCGGCACAGGTATTCAGTGAAGCATCCATGTCCAGTGAGTACCTGTGTCAATCAGTAGATAATATGGCCGCTACTCTGCAACCAAGTTTTGAGGCTCGTCAAAATTGCGTTACGCACACGGCTCCTCGGTGAGCTGGACACACCACTTCATAAAGGCTGACCGGCGTTCTACTGCCTTCCCTTCTACGTCTAATTTCATTTCGATATATGTGCGAGATATCCCTGTCACGCAGATATGTCCTAATAATGCAACGCAATTAAAGGGGAACCTCAGGACAAGGAATTAAAAGCATTGTGAATATCTAAGCTTACACCTAGAACTACCCTACCCTGAGATAATGTTTTAGCCAACAGGGACGGGACGCTCAACATTGCATCTGCCGTCGAATGGCCCTGCCGGTACCTAAACCACATTTCGTGCAGATCGGGGAGGACACGTAACAGATGCCTGTTGAGATAGTGCAACATAGTTTAATTCTAAATTATCATGACCCAGCCAAGGCAATTAAATCTAAATCAGTTAATTACTAGACAAATTTGGGGTAATGTTATTGAAAAACATACTTTGTTTTGTAGACAGTAGATTAAAAAGTAGTACATCATATGCCACATAGAAATTTAAGATGCGTTGATGTTCTGTGTTCCAACATCACTACACTGATAGGTGGACATTATCAGGGATCATGTCAAAGTACAATATCAATGACACATTCAAATCATGAAAGAAATTTAATATTGATGCAATCGCCATGCAGCCCTGCTATTTTGTACCCACGTTGTTAACAAAATTCAAGTAATCCATCATAATACTGAATTTTTAACAAATTCTAGATACCTACACTTTGTGAAATCATCGCTCATTGCACAAATAAGAAAAGAGAAAACATTAACGAAAATTACATAAGCCAATTCATTAAAAGAAGAAACATATGCTATTCTATTACAAAACGAAGATTATCTTTAAAGTATAGGTATTGTTGTAATAACATTTTGGTAATTATTAGCGTGGATTAAATTTCGTTAAGGGGGTCATCCCGTGTGAAGGCACTTTTGCGGCGCTTATTTTGGGATTTTTTTTTGACAAACTTAATAAACACACATCTTTGAAATTTTCGCCATATATTAATCCACATTTTAAAACCATATTTAGATTTTTTCAGTTAGGAATCTCCATCCATTGCTGAAATAAATATTAACTTTAACGCCCATTAAAAAATAAAGTAAAAGTGGTGACCATGATTGCAGGCGTTCTGCTTATCGGAAACAAAAAAATCAAACAGCATATCAATCTGTGGAATATAGACTATCATTTGTTCTAGGATTATTAAAAAATATTGAACGGTAAATTTTTGGCATGTTGTTGAACATTCTTTCGCGTATTTTGACGCTCTTATACCTCTTCTTCAGTTCGGGAAAAAAAACGGCTCGACAGAACGATATTATCCTAGTCCACATTGTATCGTCATGAGTACTGAATGAGTCTCTCAAATTGCAAAGGAATCGGTTTGATAGATTTCAAGATATCGTGGTTACCAGTTTGAAAAACACAGTTTTGAGAAAAACGCTTTTAAACACGTAAAGGTTAAAGCTCCCTTTTTTTTAACCCGGTGTAAATCCCTACGGACCTTCAGGGGAGCGGTGAGGGCCGCTCCCCCGGTGTGTCGGACCTGCCCCGACTAAAACCACCGGGGTGTTCCTTCTCTGGTCTGCCGGATGCTAAGGGCAAAGCCGAGCCATCTTCCTCGGCATCTGGCGACGTCCGGCCTTGTGCAGGCCTCACCTACTAGGCGGGGGACGGTTAAATAGTCGCCGCCCCCGCGTGCACCTAACACATGTCGAGGAGAGTGGTGTAGAGAGCCACCCGCCCCTCATCTCCTTGAAACAAGGTTAAAGCACCCTAAGCGTGCGCTCCAAACGCCTACCCAACGCTATAACTTTCGAACGACTTGAAATGTCGAAAAATTATTGTACATACATATTCTATAATATATCATGCGAAAAAAAAAATGTTTTTGACCCAGTCACACGGGATGACCCCCTTAAACTTCGTGTAAACGTTAAATAAATATAACCAATAGCTTGTTGCTGCTCATTTCGAAGGGATATAATGTAATTTTGTTTTTTATATGAAAGTTATTCTTACCATATACAGTTTATTTCTTATTAGCTCAGTCAAAGGGGACATTAGTGGTTACTATAATTCGCATAGACCTGAAAATAATTACAACTGATTGGAACGCTATAACGAAGAAATGTGAAAGTTCTCGTCGATCCCAGATCTACAAGAAAAGTTATTTCGAGTCAAATTTCATAAATAAAGACTTTGGATTTTTCAACGACAAAGAAATTTTTATCATAGAAAAATGTTAGATAAAGTTATATTCATAACTATATCATAGGTAGATCATTAAATTATCTGTAAAAAAAATCATACACTTTTTCTAAGACACCTTTAAAATTAAATACATTAATTTCGCCACAAAGTAAGTAAAACTAAAAATTTAATTAAAAGTAACACAAACAACATGCAGAAAAAAAGTAAATACAAAAACATATAAATGTGGCGAAAGGGCCCTGCGTCAGCAAATTGCCACAGAGGAAGTTTGCAGCGCTGGTTTTCGTTAAGGGCCCCGCTCGTGTTACGTCTTATCAGAATGATTAATAAGCAATAAAAATGTATAATAAATAGAAAAACATATAGCGCAAAACAATACGCCTACTCAAAATAAAAATAACCAGATAAAGATATGTATATAACAATCCAAAGAGTTATAAAACTTGTATTTGCCTTAAAAAGCACGAATACGCCGCTTATATACAGTATTAATGTATGCCAGTGATTTCCTTTTCTTAGAATAGTTTCTCGTTCTAGTCTCCCCTTCGATCCGACTCTACGTACGACAGGGTACCAGCCATCTTCTCTTCTTGTTTCACTCCTCTTCTCACTCACTTGAGAAATTATTTTTAAAATAAAACTATCCTATGTTCTTTACAGGGACTCGAATTATTTAAAAAAATTATCTAAATCGGTTTTACGGTTTTAGCATGAAAAGGTAACAGACAGAAAGTATATCTATATTAATATTATAGATTCGAAAGCACCTCTTTTTGTCTTTCCTTAAGTGAGCGAAAAGAAGGGTGGAAAATGAGAAGAAGATGTATTAGACATAAGGGCAAAAGTTGGTAATGTACATAGGCGTAGTACTCGTGCTTACGAATATTAGGCCAACAAAGCTTTTAAACTCTTTTACTTGCTATTATTCGGAAATGGTGATTATTACATTTTTTTAAGTTTTTATAAATATTTACTTACTCTATAACATTGTCTAATACATTTTTTTATGATAAAAGTTACCGAATTGACCTGAAATAACTTTTTTGCGGTTATGAGATCTGTGGGGACTTTCAACAATTATTTCATAACGGTGTTCCCAACATTCCCACCAGTTTTCAGCTCTAATGAATTAATGTTAGCTTCCCACTAACTTTTTATCTGGTTATTATATTATATGAATCGCATTATGTTATTAAAAAGTACTATATAAAAACTTTCTTATATAAATACCTGCAAAATCTATCCCTCATAATAAGAACAATAAATGCTATCGCGTCAATTTTTTTTTTTGGTGATAGCGAAGATGTCTCGTTTGTAAAATATGTGCGATTCCTTACCTTAAATTGCATGGTATGCGGTGAAGTGCGGCAAGAGGAAGCAAAGCCGTTCATATCTGTCTGGTTCTCACGGGAACGTGCGGTGATTGCACCGCATTGCGTTCCGTGCTGGGTCGCCTCACTCGCTTTAACCGCCGACATAGACCCACCTACTAAATGTGGACTTTCCTTTCATTGCCCCCTGCTATTCCTAGCTCATTTTAGTCCAGAAAGCTCTCGAAAAAGTTTTTATTCCACAAAAAGGATAATATAAGACAAATTATGCATTAGAAATTAATTACTTACTACAGTTGCCTTGTAGAAAACATAACATCATCATATATATCATCAATATAACCCAGAACAAATGTTTAAATGTTGCATATATTACCTACCAGTAATGCCTACTCCAAAAATTCTACAATTTTCTATGTCTTGAACAGTAAATTGTACGATTTTATTATTAGAGCGCGCAACTGCGACTTCTTTCCTGGAATGGAATGGGAGGACGTTTTGATCTCAGCACCTTGGTTAAGCCCTTTGAGATCAAGTTTTTAACACAACTCAATACGGTATGAAGTAGCTCAACTAAATACGTTCGATCACTTAACAGTTATTTAAGAGTAATGTATCAAATACTGTCTTTTATTTAATTAAGTAATTAAAGTATTTGAATATGACATTTTTTGAAATATTGTTTTTCTGGTATTCATTTCCTTATATTAGGTATAATAATGATGATGATGGCTCACATGAGTATATTAATGATATATATTCCTCGAAAGAAATGGCGAGAATTTTATACATAAACGGAAAGTATTAACCAAAAAAGTGATATAGCATGACGAAATATTATTATTGTTACGATCAATACAAAAGCTTTGCCAATTTATCTCAATAAATTTAAAAATGTTTAGTTTTACCAATACAGCATCGCTGAGTGACTTAATCGCTCGCTCTGAAGTGCGCTAAAGTTTTAGTGACTCCTTCCCAGCCACAGCTATTAGTCAGGAGAAAAAGTCAAAACATTGTAATAGACACTGTAAATTCCTGTCTACATACTTATCAGTCAGTTATCTATAATGGTTCAGGCTATCGCGGTGTGAAACCGGCAGATACGGTAATGGTTTCGTAACTACCGCTAGCAACAGGGACCATTGATAACCCACCTATTCCGAGCTAGTATCGACTCCTAACAGTTACTTCAAATTAACACTGCTATGTAAAAAGCTTTTTAAGAATCTAATGTAAGCTGTGTACTAACATCGAAATATCTTTGAATTAGATAGTACTTACAAAGTTTAAATGCATTGCTTTGGTTTGGTTTCATCAACACCATTAATATATAGACATTTATTTAATATTGTTAATTACTGAACTAGAAAGGACGTAATATAAAGTTTCTGACGAGCCTGGAAGACAAAATCTCTTATTTTATCATCTCCGTATTGCGAATGCAATAGGTTACGATTTCTTATAAAAATATGTGTACATTGTATCATCAGTGGTTAACTTTTAAAGAATTCTAAAGTTTGGGTTATCTTGTAAATCTTAAAAATATTTGTGTACCGATCTTGATATTTTTTTACAATATTATGTTTATAATGGGACTTTGGTGCATCATTTAACATAAAAATATAATTTTGGATAATGACTCTTTAGTATTTGGTTCTTATAAGGCAATAAAATTAGCGGTCGCCAATAGAAATTCAGAAGAACATAACGGGACGACCTCTTTGTCGGTTAACTATTATGAAGTCATGCCAAAAAACTTAGCGGATGCCTAAAATGCGATCATTGACCTCGTGAGCTTTGTCTAGGATTGAAAAATGAGTTTGACTCATTACTGGTATGGGGATTAGGAAACTCATATTTTTATAAATACATTCATGAAAGATTCATTATAATATAGCGTAGTTAGTTCGTCCTGTAACTATTTTCGGTAGGTTAGCATTGAGACGTAATTCCAATGATTTAATTTTAGATTACGCTCACGCTTCCTTACACATGTAACCATATTTATTTTAATTCTTGAAATAGTGAAAAGCCTAAAAGCTCATTGAATTCGTATTTATAATTGCTTTTTCAACTATTGATAGAGATACGTAAAAGTGTAATTTTAATTTAAAGACTTTTATTTCTTTAAAACGTTAATAGATCAATGGAAATAGTTATTTTATATACCTTAGAAGTGTTAAACTAAGATAAGGAAAACGTAAAAATATTATAAAAAAACAAAATATACATTCACAAACAAATAAAGCAATTGAAATTAGGTTCTTAATGATATTATAATAACCACAATATATATATATATATATATGATCCCTCTAATTGCAAAATATAATCACAATAGATCATAGATTTTAATAGATTGAATGAGAATGTGTTTGTTTATAACTTCTATTGAAACGGTCAAAATTATTGTATATCTTTATTCTTAAGTATAAAAAAATATATATTTAAATAATGTTATCATTTACCGTCCCGCAAATTGCCTTTGTAAACGATGTCAGACATGGTAGCATAAGATACTTATAAAACTTGATGTTAAAATACGTTCGCACTTATTTCTAATCCACGTTCCATATCGATCACATGTAAATGAAATAATGGTCCAATTACGCCCACATTAGACGGCCAGGTCCAATTCTGGTGTTGTGTCAGGGTTGCAGATGCCTGTTTATTTCCGTCGCATGAGTCGGAGGCATGTCGAGTCATCGTGAGATCACCAGTTCTCATAATTGATCAAGTGGTTTGTTACATCTAAACATATATGAAAATAATTAATATAAAATCCATTTAAAGACTGTTTCGATAATCCCTCTATATTTAAACATTAGTTCAATACGTTCCTCCATTGAGTGTTAATTTGTTTTAGTGGGTATGTGTTTTCGAACAGCTTTCAGTAAATATAAAATTTACCTATACCAACGCATGCTCCCACACCCTGGACTCGCCCATATGCCATAAAACGTGTTTGAAGATAAAATTGTGGTCCCCCGCAGATTGTAAAACGCGGTAACGCCTGGGAGCGTAATTGCTTACAGGACTTTTGTAGTTTTACGAGCAATACACCTATGATTAATACTAATGTGAAAGTTGCAGCGTTATTAACATTTAATACTTTAAATGATCGTAAAAGACAACAAAACATCAGCGGTCTTAGAAAACTTTTTATCATCATAAAAACATTTAATAGAAACCTATTCGATCCAAACTGGTTCCTATGTTCAGTATTTTAGCAGTTGATGTCCGATAACCAATACATCTGTAGGATCTATAAGCATCTGGCTGTAATCACGTTGAAACGTGTTTAACACACGTGCAATTAGAGAGGGTCACACAGACTCTATATTATTTAAACTTTTCGCTACCCATTATACTTCTCCCTAATTCAGGGGCCGTACCAAATTACGTATTAATACATTCAATCCAGTTTCCATTCATATTTAATTCAATGTTTTTGTAAGGTTTCTATTCTGGAGCAAGAACTGGGTAGCAGATGGATGTGGGATAGAGTAATTTTAATAATAAAATAGCGTGAACTTTAGTTGGTAGTGATACATATTTAAACAACCTTTAGTCAAAATTTGGAATAATAATTGGTTTGTTTCATAAAGAATAATATATTAGCCATAGTGACTCATAGTCTATTATGTTTATGTTTTAAATACTCGTAGTATTTTATTCATTTTATGGCTATAGACATCAAAATGATTATGGCGGAAGTTGAACGCACACGGAAAAACAATTTATGAGAATATTGTCTTATGTATTAAACGATTAGATCACCCTAAATTCGTACATACTATAGAATATTACATTTTAATTTCTGAACATGTGATTGAACTACTATAAGTTGGTAGAATGCTTATACCTTATAGAATTGTGACTACAGTTAGATCCTGAATAATAATTAGTAGGCTCATCATAATAACTCCCTATGATGTGTCGCGTTTTGTTATCAATCTGTGCATCAGTTTATGGTTTGGAATTTGCGTATGGGACAATTTACGAATCACCGATTTATTTAACTTGCCCTTTATAACTTATGTAACAGTGATAAAAGAAAATCACGTTTACAAAAGTTAGGCACACCTCTAATAATACCCGTTGAATATCACAAGTAATGACATTGAATGGCAATTAAATGTTATATCCCAGCGAATTTGTTTTAATAAAACTGAATCATATTCCTTGTATTTTTGGGCTTTGATTTTAATGTCGTCATCATTTGGTAGTGTTCTTTACAAGTCATATAACTGTGATAAAAAAAAAACTCAACGACGTTATAATTAAACAATAACAGTTATTTCCATACTTAATCAGTGTGCAGGTGCTTCTGTTTCAATGTAGTTGTTTTATATATCTTCCAGGCTTTTTCCTGTGTAGTAAACAGTGTAACTCTTGATCAAACGTTGTAAATAATTGATCGAGTGCTTCGTGATTTATTTGTTAAGCCAAAAACTGCTCAAGATTCAGAATGACGTCTTTATACATGAAAATTTGTCGTAGCTCTATAAATATTCTTAAAACTTTCAAAACATTTACCCGATAGATTTTGTATTAGTAAAGTAAGCTAAGAGCAGAGGAAATTTTTTACAAATCAAATATCAAATTAATTTAAGTAAGGTCAACATCCGCTTGTTAACATCAAACAAATACGGTTTAAAAATGAACCTGCTAGTTTTAGATGTACATTGACTTGAATTACCATTACCTTACCCCTGACTGGTGTACCTAGAATCCTAGTTTAGGTATATTATAGTGATATGAAGTATATTCTACTTACTTTGTCTTTCAATGTTTGTATTGCTTGCACCGAGAAATTATCCATATATCGCAATTAATAAACTGTGGTGCGTCTATTTATTCACGCGTGCACACGATCTGCTCATTATTGGCTATTGTTTAGTGTTGCGTGACTCCATAAAGAGCCTAATAAAATATTAATTACACCTATTGGATGAAGTAAGTCGGTTCTTTACATTCACAGAAAAAAATAATTTAAAGCTTTGTAGGCAGTAGTTATAACTTCGACAGAAAAGTTAGAAGCATAAAATATTGTTGTAGAAAAGTTATAAGTTTTAAAGAAAATTCACCACAATAAATGAGTACTAGCCGCAAGATTTATTCTAAAGTTTATTACCACTCCTAATTTGTAAAAAAAATTAATTATTCTGATGTCTGTTTTAATTAACCTTTAAAAACATCGAAAAACCAATCCTACTGATAGCAGTATCACTGAGACAGGTTTTTCGATATTTCTTTTTTCTATGGATGATTATTTGTGTAGATAAATAATGGATGGTCCATACATTTTAAATATCATTTTTTGAAGATTTTTTTAAAATGGTCTGTTTTTATATGAAACAGAAAAAAAACACACCTTTTTAAAATAGCATATTTCTGTGGAAGAGGAATTTCATAACTAAGCAAAGATCCTACGCATTACTGGCATTATTGTTTGTTTAACTGGAACGATAGGAAACGTATTAAATTCGTAGGCAATGGTTTATGGTGTATCGATAGAGCGGATGATCCCATTCCGTCGGCTCCATGGCTAGATAACGGTTCCAATGCCGTTCTTGCAAATGTATAAACAAACCCTTAACATCTGGCCATTCACCAGCCATTCTTAACTGTGAAAGTTTTATATTTTTTATTTATTTTACATATACCTGCATATTAAAGCAATATATTATTAAAAAATATGATAAAATTACGACTTTACTTAATCTAGTTTAATTAATCATAATTTAAAAAGCTATAACTAATAAGTTCAATCACTAGCTCTGAAAAAGTTTTGGGATATTGTTCAAAGCCTAGTAAAGATATAATTTATAGCCAAGCAAAGATGTTAAATGTTATTTTTTGGTTACCCGTGGGAAAATCTTGCCTAGGACTATGAGCGCCGCTATCAGGATGTTATAATAATAATAATAATAATTAGGCGTAGGGCTGTGACGACCCCATCGCCCATCGGGTGCTGTGTATCATATAGAAGTGAGAGCCTGATGCTACACAGAAACTCGATGCAATTAGTCAGCACCTAGTGAAAGGTGTAATACCGTGCCTAGTAGCGAAATTCATCCAGGGTGCAAAATAATATGGATAGTAACGGTGGCGTAGAGATGTGACGACCTCATCGTCCAACGGATGCATCTCTTTAGGGTGAGAGCCTAGTAGATGATCAATCGTTGCAATTAGTCAGCGCCCAGCGAAAGGTGTAAGGCTGTGCTAAGTAGCAAAATTAGTCCAGGGCGCATTATAATATGGACGGTAACAGTCTTCTCAGGGATGTGAGTGGGCCCTGTTGTATCAAGCTCAATTTTGATGGATGAATAGAGGAAATAGAGTGCGTTCTGGGCCGCTGCCTGGGGGAAATCGCCAGGGCACGTCTGGGGCTGGCGCTGGACGTGGCAGCATGCGACCCGCCAGCAACAATTTAGTGGATGGGGCCTGCCTACCTGGGCCCTCTTCTGTCCATCCATCTCCACCAGCGCGCTTGATATCGGCAGAGCAATCAGCTCAGCAAGCGGTACTCGCCACTGGTGGTGTGCGGCGCATGCGATGGACTAGAGAGATGAATATAAACGTAATGCGTGCGTACTATAGGGCAACGGAGGTAGACACTGGGCGTACGGGCTATCGGGCGAGAATGTTGCGTGAATTTCTGCGGTTGGAACCAAGTAGACATGTGACAGAGCAGAACTTGGCAGACAGAGTACGACTGATTCAGCGTAACAATATTTTGAGTGCGGGTGAACTTGAGGATTTGAAGCGGGAAGCTGTTTCTCCAATTGTAGCCATGAACTCGGGTTCAGTGCAGGTGTCGGGCATTTTGGCATCGTCAACTGGACTGGATGTGGTGTCCTCATCACCGCCGCTACTACTAACTGTTCGCGAGGATGGTGACTTGGCGGAGAGTGAGGCACCAGAAAGAATGTCAGCCCAAGAAATAGACAAGATGAAAATGATGTTAGAGGAGGCTATTCTTGAGACTTCGAATACTCCTTTTGGAGAGAGACCAAAGCTACCCCGGATTTCACAGGGCAAAGCGACTCGCCTTGTTGTGAAGTGCGTAAACGAAATTCTACCAGTATATTTGGCGTCTAGTGAAAGCTTGGAGGATACGAATTCGATACTGTTTGGAGCTGCAATAGCCGTTTGCCGTTTCATTGGTGTTAAGGTAACGAGGGATGGAAGCCAGGGGGGGGCTTATAGAAATGATAGGAAACCAGCCTGGCAAAAGAGAATTGAGAGGCGCATGGCTTGGGCTCGTGTGCTTATAGGTAAGTTGATTAGTTTCAGATCAGGTAACGCGAGACCAAGGGTATTGCGCTTTGTGAAAATGGCAATCGCCGGGACAGAAATCAAGTTGTCGCAGCCGGATATTGATCAGAAGCTCTTGGAGCGCGTTGATGAATTAAAGCAAAAGGTTTTAGCCTGGGCTAATCGCATCCGGAGATATAATAAGAGAGTCGAGAGGTATACTCAAAATTGCCTCTTTATAAGTGATCAAAAGAGGTTTTATAAAAACTTGGAGTGTCCAAACATGAATCACTTAGGTGAACAACCGGATAAGTCAGAATTCATTAATTTTTGGCGAGGTCTATGGTCTTGTTCTGTGGAGCATAATGAGGGTTCTTGGATGGCGCCTGTTGAGGATGCAAGTATGTCAATTGCAGCAATGGCCCCCATTACTGTCTCTAGGCAAGACGTAACTGAATCATTGCGTAAGTCCCTGAACTGGAAGAGTCCAGGATATGATGGGTTACAGTTCTATTGGCTGAAGCGATTTTCATCGTGTCACGAGACATTGGCCTTGCAGTTCCAAGAGTCTCTTGACAGGGGGGTGCTTCCAGACTTTTTAACAACTGGGGTCACATATTTAGCTCCAAAATCAGATAATGCTACGGATCCAACTAAATATCGTCCCATTACATGTTTGTCAACGACATATAAGACATTGACGTCAGTTTTATGCGCTAAAATACGAAATCACTTAGATAAGAATAAAATAATGTCTGATGTTCAGAATGGATGTAGGAGCGGTAGTCGCGGTACGAAGGAGCTTCTTCTCATTGACGCTGTTGCTGGTCAGTTAGTGAGGCGCAATCGCAGAAATTACTCTGCAGCTTGGATAGATTACAGAAAAGCTTTTGATTCGGTGCCACATTCTTGGCTGCTAAGGGTCTTGGAGCTGTATAAGATTGATGATACGACTCGAAATTTCCTGCGCGCAATGATGAGGCAATGGAGTACGGTTCTTTGTCTCCGGGGTGAGAGATTGATGGCTGCGGAAGAACGGATAAGAATCAGAAGAGGTATATTCCAGGGTGATTGTCTGAGTCCTCTTTGGTTTTGCCTGTCCTTGAACCCACTGAGCACTTTACTGGATCGCTCTGGGACGGGCTTTCAGTTTCGTAGAGGAGGAGCTCGTGTGTCACACCTTCTTTACATGGATGACCTTAAATTGCTGGCCCCTAATGCTTTACGTTTGGAGGAGCTTTTGAAAATAATGACTGATTTTAGTAGCTCCATCCAAATGGAAACGGGTGTAGAAAAGTGCGCAGTCTTGCATGTTGAG